>CM063512.1:6076704-7276704 GCA_032199755.1 Ambrosia artemisiifolia
AACTATCCTATGACAATATTGGGAACAAACATATCATGTACAAAAACATATATGAATTTTAAAAAATTAAATTAGAATTGGAAAACACATGTTTTGATGTTCAGATATAGAACAACAATGTGAAGGATTTCTAGACAGCCTTATTAGGAGGGATTCACTGGTAAAGTAGTGTTGGGAAGCCTGCATTCGCACATGCAGATGCTTCTCGACCCCTTCACGACCCGTTGTGATCTTCGTGTGTGAAGTTTGATGTTTATAAGTTTACCTGCCATCTGTTAACACACCACAAATAAAAAAAAATCATTAAAAAAAATCAGAGTTGTAAACGAACAAAACTATAAAAACTAGAGGTGAAATTTGTTTCCATTTACTTAAAGAGGAGATTTGTGCACATTCAAAATTACTTCATACACCAAAGCGTGCTCTTGACTTGTAGCAACTTTTGAGGTGTACAAATCACCTATGCCATTTGGTTATGAATAGGGGTGCAAACGAGCTGAGCGGCTTGCAAGCTACTCGAGATCGGTTCGAGAAAAAGCTCGAAACGAGCCGAGCCGAGCTCGAGCCTAAAACAAAGCTTGTTTATTTATCGAGCCCCGGCTCGAGCTTGGTTTGTGAAGCTAGTTAGGCTCGTCGAGCCTTAATGTAATATTAATTAATTTATTAATATTTATAAAACTTACCCCTCATTTAAGTTGTTTAGTAAACGAGCTGAGCCCGAGCTTCAATTATCGGGCTCACAAGCCTAAACGAGCCTATTATTTATATTACTTTTATCTAATATGTTAAATAATAAATAATAAACAAGCCACGCTCGAGCTTGAGAAACTACCAACGAGCCAAGCTTGAGCTTTGAAAACAAAGCATGATCCGAGCCAAGCTCGAGCTCTCATAAGTTAATCGAGATAGATCTCAAGCTCTCATAAGTTAACCAAGCTCGGCTCGGCTCGTTTGCACCCTTAGTTATGAACGATTGAACGGTCCATTTGGGTTGTGATTTATCTCAAACAGCTCAAAGAAAAAACATCTTACAAGATTAAAAAAAAAAAAAAAAAAAAACTAGTACTATGAAATCTATACAATTTTTGTGATCATATCCGACACACTAGTAATCCATAAAGAATCTGAACTCTTTGGGAAAGAATATTTTTGGTAAACCCAACCCAACTCTTTTAACTTGTTTCATACCCGCTGACCCGCCCATTTGCCAACACTAACTATAAAAGTTCAGGTCTAGTCTCAGTAAGAGAGAGAGAGAGAGAGAGAAGCACACCATTCTCCAAACCAAGTCTTCTGGCCCCAACGGTTGAGCAGGATGGGAGTACAAGAAATGCCGAACGTACTGTCACATACACAGATATAACATCATCAAGATTCAGGAACAGGGAAATACAAATATTGTTAAAAGATTGTCTTTATAAGACAAAAAATGGCCTGAAATGATCTATTTTGCGTTTATAAAATGACATTGGCATAACCAACAAACCTTGGCTAAATTATCTTGCATTTCTATAATCTGGGTAGGTTTAATGCTTCTCAGGTATGTCAAAAGCCAGCCTGGCTGCACAGCATCACTTGAAGAAACAAATAAAGCAATCTGCAATAAGTGATTGGATTGAAGCATAAGTAATTGACCGTTTGACTGAAACAATATAAATTAAAGATCAAATGATGATGTATCGACATGTAAATGCATAATGTTACAAAAGCTGTTGCACTTAGTTTACATTAATATTGAGTTACATGTTACCTTACGATAATCAAGTATTCCCTCAAAAGGAAGCTCGAGTTCATCACTAACTATAACGGGTATGCAGCCGCTAACAATGGCATCAAACAGTCTAGCAGATGATGGTGTATCGCCAGCTGGACTCAGGCAAAATACAGACCTGCTTGTTAGATATGTCAGTCACAATAATCAGATTATCAGTTTCAAAACACAAATCCAAACATCCTGTAAATGATTTAGAAAAAGAAATTTACTTGCGCATGCCAGTTTGTGCTGCTATTTTCCCTGCCTCTCCAGCACTTCCCTCTTCAATGACGACATCATCAGCATTACCAAGTTCGGCCCCAAGTTTAGAACGTATTTTTCCTCCCTGAAATTAGAATATTACAGTCAGACATCACATGCAAACCTTTTCCCAATAAAAAATGGGCAATTTCATATACACTCTTCCGATCCCCCACCTTCAAATTTTATAACATCGCATTCCTTTTAAAACACTAAAACCATATATTTACGCATTCCATAGCGATAACATAAGATCAATTACTTGTAACAGCCTGCTTCACTGGATAAACGAATAGAGCATTATGCACTGAGATGATTCACAGTACTAACATTGTTCTCATATTTGTTTATTGACTAAAACAGCCTGTTATAAGTAATTAAGTATCTGCTTTTACTTAATTTGACGTGGAATTGGTAAATATAATATTTGTATCGCTTTGAAAGGGTAAATATACAATTGTATAATTTAGATGGGGAAATATGAGATTTTGAACCATGGTTGTAAAAATCCCGCTTAGACTCGAATTAGTCGCCAATTAATTGCTAGTCGGTGGTTCACCGAGTAATTTTGAACTAATCACTCAATTAATCAGTAGGTGATCAACAATGGTCAAATCCGGTCAAAATTGGCCAAAAATCGCAGGCAATCTTGTGATTCCGATCAAATTCTAGCAAAACCTGTAAATTCCGACTAGATTCCGCCCAAAACTTGTAAATTCGGGCAAATTAATCCTATCTACTTCAAAATATGGGTCGAAGGTGTTAATATATGTGTACTTACAAAGCTACATGTAAAAAGGTGTGTTTTTACACATAAAACTGAAAATTACCTATAAAATCTCAATCCGATTAATCCCGAGCGATTCTTACAACACTGTTTTGAACTATAAAACGGGTTTTTATGAAAACAATAAAAACACAAGATAAGCTTTCAAAATTTGGCTAAAAAACATACAGCATTTCTTTTAAGCCTCCCACGAAAGTAAAGCAGTGTAGTTCTTCTTGCAGCACTTTCTGATAAGCATTTGGCATCACATAAATCAAGATTTGGAACATAAGGAAGTATCAAATCTTTTTCAATCGAAACTTGGCCGGGCTTGTACCTGAAATTATTAACATTATTAAAGATAAAAATGTAAAGTCACATGTTAAGTGGCATTTTGGAAGTTGATATCTTATTATCAACTATTATTTGGTCCTGCTTATCTATACATATAATAAACCAAAGCCATTTTAATGACATGACACTCAAAGAGGCATTCTCCTCCTTGAGTGTGCCATGTGTCATTCCATGTGGCATTGAGATATTTTAGGAAAAAAATAATTTAAAAACAAAATTATATTTTTCTCTCTTATGTTTCCTCCCATAATTTTTAAACGTTAATATCTTTTATATACGAGATTTTTTTAAAGAAAAAAATTACACCAAATTAACGAGCGTTTTATTATATTTCCAACGAGTACCATAGTGCTATATAAAAAAGGAGAAAAAAAACGACTATTTTTTGTTGGGTTTTGTTCAAACAGAAAAAAAAAACACAGTGTTCTGGTAAATCATTAATCATGTATACGCAAGTCACTAATTATGTTCAAATCAGTAAATATGAATTCTATTTTCAACATGCGTTAGCATTGGAGTTATACATTGTTTTAGGTTAGATATTAATATTAGAGTTATACATTGTTTAAGGTTAGGCGTTAACATTGGAGATATATTTTTAATTGGTTTAGGTTAGCTGCTATCCGAAGCTTTCATGCATGTAACTGTAAAGCGCATCATTCTATTTCATATGTAAAATTAATATGTCATATTAGATTTTTCAACCCTGGGACATTCCCGGGGTATAATCTAGTTCTATATAATATAACAACTTCCAAAATGTCATGTCAAACACGCTTATAATGTTAAGATTAAAAAACATTACCAGTTTCCTGTGGAGTCCATATCTGGTAACAACCATATTGCTTTTTTCACAAACTTACGAACAGTTTTGAACGACCACGGATGATGGATTGGAAATATATGATCTCTTCCTTCAGACCGTTTCCATGCAGGCTGATCAGTAACCCACTTCAATGCTTCCTGATGACACAAAAATTAAATGTTTTACAAGCCAATATAATGCGAATCTGCTATCAATTATCAATTATGTATGTATGTGTGTTCAAAGAATCATTGTGTAAATAGAACTTTTAACTATGTGTTATGGGGTTAGTTATTACAAAATGCAACCTACTTTCAACTTTTTATTGTTATGTTTCGTTTTTCCGTTGTATGTAACATACTTCCAACTTTTACCATTAAATGCATGGAAACTCCTATAGTTTTTTTTCTTTTTTTTTATGACATGATGTGCCACATAACTATTTTACCTGCTATAGAAGGTTATGTACATTAAAAAAAATTTGTTTTACATACAATGACAAAAAGGTAGAAGTATGTTACAATTTGGCGTAACAAACCGACATGTTTTGCATGCCCACAAGAAATTTTATAATAAGTAAACATTGGGATCCACTCACACCCTGTATAGCGCCTTGCACTGTTGTGTTTCCAGCAAGAAGAAGCTAATAGTTGTGAAAAATGGAACATAAAAAAGGTCAGCTTCCTCTTGTCTATGAACACGTACAACACTTTTCACAAGTCTTTCCGATTCTGGAGCAATTAAATCCGCCCACAGCCAGTAGTCAATTGAATGCTGCAAGAAAAAGAGAAACTGATTTGTAAGATAACATATGTGATGTTTGGCATTGTGTCTTGAAGGTGTCTACACAAACAAATGTACACAGTAAAATCGCACACATAGCAATTCTATTGGTGGGGTCTACGGAAGGTCTGACGGGGCAAACCTTACCTCTATGGCTCTATCCCAGGAGATAGAGAGGCCGCACCCTCAAGACCCTTGGCTAAAAAAATAAAAAACCTAATTTTTCATGTGAGAAACTAAGGCAAAGCTAAAGCTAAGTACTAATTAATATTTAATAGCAATAAACTACCATTAAGAAAACGGTGAGAAACTACCGTTAATAGCAAATGGTGAACCAAACCCCCTTGAAAGTACCTATATGTTCCCCTAAAAGAATCTATCCGTCAAGGCAAACACTAAGGCAAAGCTAAAGCTAAGGCAACCAAAAGCGTCTTGAAGGTATCTATGACTCTGTGATATACAAAAATCAGAACCAGATAACCAATTGAAACAAAACAAACTGCATAAAATAGTGTTTGGACGCGCTTTTGCAGACTAAACCTACGATACCTCAAACAACCAACTGTCAGAAAATACATTACATCATGTATATATAGAACTACAAATTTCAACCCATGATAATTTGCCCCGAACCAAACCGACACTTCTTTGAATCCCGCCCGTGTAACGTCTGTAACTCGACAACCAAGCCGACTCATTTTCCCAGGCATATAAACCATAGAACCAACTATTAACAAATACTAAACATTTAAAGATTCATAACTAATCACACAATCAAGAAACAAAAAGCATAAACCAATCAAGAAGTATTAACCTCACCTGTTCAATAAGGCGATGAACGGGGCTACCATTGGAGGTAAGATTAAGCGTTTGTTTAAAACTATTATGAAACAAGGAAAGCAAATCATAAGTAAACTTATGAGGCATCTCATAAACATAAACCCTAACAGGAGACCCAACAAACAAACCCTTTCCATCATAAAGCCTATAACTTTCTGTCCTCCAAACAAGATCATCCAACTTCCTCACTTGCTCCTGATCACCAACCACCGAATCTTGACGAGACACAGAAGCTCTGTTGGCTTTCAAGAACAGTTCGAGTGAATCAACGAATGAGTAATGAACATTAGGGTTTAGATTTGGTGGGGTTGGTTGTAAGGAGGTATAGTTGGTTAGGGAAGAAGGGGATAAGGTGTAGTAAAGGAGAAAGAGGCAGGTGAGGGAGATGAGGAGTAGGAGTAATGGAGATCTGGTTATTATTGTTTTAGGGTTCATTGAAGAAGATGAGTATTGTCTTGCTGTAGCTGTTTTGCCCATCAAAGAATAAGATGGTGTTAAGATCTGAGGATCATGGAATTGAAGTTGCAGACTTGAAGATCACTTGATCTTGTTAAGTTTAGAGAGTGTGTTCACTTGGTATTAAAAATAAGGGGATGAGATCGATATATAGAAAGTAAAATTATAGAACTACTCTGTTACCCGTTGCTCCGGCGTCTAAACGTACAGTAACTCGAATTTATATCGTCAAAATGTATGCTGAAATTTATACCAACTCAAATATAGACAAAAGTTACGTCAAAACGCAGACCTACAGTTTGGTTTGTTGCAGTACCTGGTATGATATCGACATTCTATATGACTATATGGTACCACCGTTAGCACTAATGGCGTTATCGTTGAGTTGCTAAAAAAACAAATAAGTTAACGTCGTTAGTACTAACGCCGTTACTACTAACAAGGTAACCGTAGTACTAACGCCATTACTACTAACGGCAACCAATACACAAAATGTCGATACACTATTTCTGAAAAAGTAGTCACCAAACACCATACCAAATTTATCGGCATTATATTGATACCAAATACTTATCCCTAGATATTTTCCTACTAATGTTTAAAAACACACCCCTGAAATCGAATTATATGCTTGGTTGGCCGATGTGCTTGACAGATCTTGCACCGTTAGTCCTTAGGGTTGCATAATTACATAATTGATTCTAATAGTTGTAAATTTATTACCAAGGTGGTTTCTATGGTTTAATTTTCATAACTTGATTGTCCCTGTCATGGATGGTCGTTAACTTTCTTCGTTAAGTTAGTGTGAAATGTCAAATTTACCCCTAATAAAAGACAAACAAAGAAAAAAAGTTATATTTAACCACCACTTCCACCTTCACAAACCACCACCACTTCACACACCATCACCACCACCACCACCATCACTATAACACCACCACCACCACCACTACCATCACCATAACACCACCACCACCACCATCACCACCTCAACCGTCGCATAGCATAACACCACCACCTTACAAACAACCACTGTCACGCATCATCACCACCGATGTCACACACCATCACCACCACCTACAGCACCGTCATACTAAAACAACGGGCCATAACAACACAACCACCAAAACACACACTTATTGGTCGTTCGTTTTACCGCTACACTGTCGTTGGAGATAACAATTAGAGATGCAAGCGATGGAGATGATGACCGGAGATACATAAAGCTAGGGTCCGCCGACTTTGGGGGTCTGCAAAGGAAAGAGAGAGATACACGGTGGTATAGTGCTCGTTTGGTGATAGTGTGTGGTGATTGGAGAGGATGACGTTGAGAGAGAGCTAAAAGAAGATCTGACAAGGGGAAGTGGTTTATGAAATTAATTCACTTATTTTTATTTTTTTAATAGTGAGGGTAGTGTGGTAAATTTAAATAACTTAACTGAAATATTTAACAGTGTTAGTTGTTACGGACCACAAATGTTACAAAAATTCAACCATAGGGATCAATTAAACCTTGGGGGACCAACAATGCAAGATCTACAAAGCATATGGACCAACCAAGCAATCAACTCCCTAAAATCTATTTCTAAAATTCACCTGATGCTTATTTTGTGTAACATGAACTCACACCAGTTTCAAGAGGATAGACATTGACGCCACTAGGCCAATACCCCGTGGGCTTGAACTACTATACGTCTTGTGGTTAATTGAAGCTCCTCGTTTAGTATCATTTACTACATTTGACATACTACCATTTCTATATTTACTACATTTGACATCCTTGTGTATGGACATAACCTAAATATACGAAAGTTAATAATAGCATGTGTTATATTTAGTAAATGATAAATGTATTTATTGTAATTATCTATCCATAATTAGTGGAGATATACCTTTGTATTATATAAGGTTATCACATCAATGAGAATCAATCAAGTTGAATGTTCTCTATCATGGTATCATTCTAGGTTTCCCTCAACCACCTTTCCGCCGCCCTCTTTTCTTTCTGCACCTCTGCGCACCTCTGTTTCTGTCCCTCCGGTCCCTTTTCGTTTTCTTTTTCTCACCTTCGTAGCCTTTCTACTCTTTCTCATGGAGTCCAAAAATCTTCACCCTGCCCTTACAGTTACAAACATCAAGTCTCATGTCCCTATAATTTTAGAGAAAGATCCAACCCACTACACGACATGGAAAACCTTATTCAAGGTCCATTGTCAAGTATATGAGGTGCAACATCATCTTTCCCCCGAAGCCTGCCGTGACCACCCCCTGCCCCTGCCGCCAAGGTAGAGGCGGCGGCTGCTGCCTCTGAGTCCCTCTGGTCACGTCTCGACGCCCTTGTCTTACAGTGGATTTATGCCACTATCTCCCAGCCACTTTTTCATATTATTTTACAACCCGGTCAGACGGCTTACGAAGCCTGGACTGCCATTGAGAGTGAGTTTAATGACAACCAAAATACGAGAGCTATCTTTCTCGGCCATGAGTTTGCAAACCTATACCTTGAGAATTTTTCTTCAATGGATGAATACTGTCAACAGGCCAAACATCTGGCTGATCAACTTGCGAGTGTTGGCTCCCCAGTTGACAATCGAATGCTTGTGCTTAAAGTTCTTACGGGACTTACCGAATCCTATGACAGCATCTCCATGGTGCTACAAAACCAAAACCCTCTCCCTGATTTCCGTGATGTTCGATCTCGTCTGACCCAAGAAGAGACCAAAAAGAAACGTCACGCGACCCGAGCTTCAACCTTGGCTGCCACGGCCCTTCAAACCACCACCTCCAACACACACCCAAACACATCCCAAACTCAAACCCATCCCAACACCAAACCCAGGCCCTCTCATGGCCAGACCCAAAACCGCCGTGGCAGGCCCAATAACAATCGGCCCAGACAACAGGCCTCTCAGCCCCACAACAACACACACCCATATATAGTCTTCCCAAACACCTGGGCTGCCACACAGTGGGCTGCTGCCTTCAACCAAACTCGGCCAGCCCAAAACCAACCTCCATGTCCCTACCCATCCAGGCCCAACAACAATAATTCTCAATGTATACTCGGCCCACGTCCGGATCAAGTCAACTATGCCGCTTATTCTCCGACCGACATTGAACAAGCACTTTACTTACTCGCTCTCAATCCGCAGGATCATGGTGTGATGGACACCGGTGCCTCCTCTCATTCCGCCAATGCCCAAGGTATATACTCTCCGTCTACTCTTAATAAATGCACTAATAAATATATTATTGTTGGTAATGGCACGACTATTCGGGTATTGGCCCAAGGCAACCAAGTCCTCCCACCACCTTACCCCCCCCCCCCCTTAAACTTAATGATGTCCTTTTTGCCCCCAATATTATCAAGAACCTTATCTCTGTCCGTCGCCTTACCACTAATAATTTAATCTCTATTGAATTTGACCCTTTTGGCTTTCTTGTGAAGGATCTCAAAACCCGGGCTCCTATCCTACGATGCAATAGCACTGGCGATCTTTACCCTCTGACTGAACCTCTCCCACTCAAGTCCTCCCCATCAACCACCTTCGTTGTTGTTACTCAAGATCGCTGACATCAAAGATTGGGTCATCCTGGCGCTCCTTTATTACAGTCTTTAAAATTATCCTCTTTTATTGATTATGGCAAATTTAATAAAACTCATTGTGAACCTTGCATTTTTGGTAAAAGTGTTAGATTACCGTTTTATGATTCTGTCAATGTTACCCACTCTGCTTTTGACATTATTCATAGTGATTTACGGACCTTACCGGCTCTTAGTACAGGTGGTCACAAATATTACATCTTGTTTGTTGATGACTTCACCAATTTCTTATGGACTTTCCCTCTCTCAAATAAATCACAAGTGTTTAATACTTTTACCACTCTTCACAATCTCATTAACACCCAGTTTAATTGTAAAATCAAACAATTTCAATGTGATAATGGGAAAGAATATGCAAATCACAATTTTTATAATTTTTGTCATACGAACGACATGCAATTCCGTTTCTCATGCCCCTATACCTCTTCCCAAAATGGCAAAGCGGAACGCAAAATCCGCACAATCAATAATATGATCCGCACCCTTCTTGCTCAAGCCTCTTTACCCCCTAACATGTGGCACCACGCCCTTGAAACCGCCACCTACCTACTAAACATCCTACCCAGCAAACAACTCAACTTCAATTCCCCAACCTCCCTTCTTTATAATTGCACACCGGAATACAAGCATCTTCGTGTCTTCGGGTGCCTTTGCTACCCTCTACACCCATCCACCACCATTCACAAACTCAATTATCGTTCCCACCCTTGTGTCTTCCTTGGCTACCCTACGAACCATCGTGGATACAAGTGCCTTGACCTCACCACCCACCAAGTAACTATCTCTAGACATGTACATTTTGAAGAAACAATCTTTCCTTACACCATTCAATCCCCCACCAAACCTCCCTTTTACGAATTCCTAAACCCCACCATCCACCCTCTAGTGTGGGAACACCTACACAACTCACACCGCTCCCCACCACCAACGAATTCATCCGCCCCTCCTGTATCTACTCCACCCGTCCCTTCCTCACCCTCATCACCACCTCCCAGCCCACTACCTAACCCTCCTGGCCCAATACCCTACACCGGCCCAACCACTTCCTCTACTCCACAAACGGCCCAACCTTTCACTTCTCCTAACCACCCGCCACCGTCTCACACATCGGCCCAAACTTCCCCACCCCCTACGGCCCAATGTCCAGCCCATGACCCTTCCATCACAGCGCCCCAATCTGCTGTCCATCACCCTCCGCCTACCACTCGGCCTCACACACGGTCTATGAGTGGTATCGTGAAGCCAAAACATCCCTTGAACCTCCATACCACTACTCTCGTCCCTATTCCCAAAAACCCCCAGGTTGCCTTGTCCTCTCCTGAATGGTATGCTGTCATGTCTAACGAATTTAGTGCATTTATTAAAAACAAGACCTGGGAGCTTGTACCTAGGACCCCGGACATGAATATTATTCGTAGCTTGTGGTTATTTAAACATAAATTCAGGTCGGACGGTACTTTGGAGCGTTATAAAGCACGACTGGTGTGTGATGGTCGTAAAAAACAGACGGGTATCGACTGTGGTGAAACATTTAGCCGAGTCGTAAAACCGTCCACCATACGACTGGTTCTTTCACTGGCTCTGTCCAAGTCCTGGCCCATTAATCAATTGGATGTTACCAATGCCTTTCTTCATGGCAACTTGGAAGAAACAGTTTACATGCACCAACCTATGGGATTTCGACACCTGGACTTTCCAGATCACGTCTGTCGCCTTCGAAAATCCCTCTATGGATTGAAACAGGCGCCCCGGGCTTGGTACCAACGATTCACTGATTTTGTCACACTTAAGGGTTTTCATCAAAGCAAGTCTGACAATTCCTTATTTATTTATCATCATGGGACTGACATTGCTTACCTTCTTATTTATGTGGACGATATCATTCTCACGACGTCCAACGAGGCTCTTAAGACACGTCTTTTACATGACTTGTCTAGTGAATTCGCTATGAAGGACTTGGGCTCTCTCTCATATTTTTTGGGTATTCAGGTGACCAGGGATGGTGACGCTATGTTTTTGTCACAACAGGCGTATGTTAAGGACATAATTCATCGGGCTTCCATGGACTCGTGCAACCCAGTTGCCACACCGGTTGACACGCAATCCAAACTTTCTGCAGATACAGGTCCTCTACATGACGACCCTACCACATATCGCAGCCTTGCTGGAGCTCTCCAGTATCTTACTTTTACCAGGCCCGACATCTCTTATGCTGTGCAGCAAATCTGCATGCACATCCACGCTCCTCGTCAGGATCACTGGAATGCATTGAAGCGTATCATACGCTACCTTCAGGGTACCATGGACCATGGTCTTCATTTGGGTCATGCTTACAGTCTCTCTACGAGCATATACTGATGCTGACTGGGCTGGCTGCCCCGACACACGCCGCTCCACTTCAGGATACTGTGTCTATTTGGGTGACAATCTCATCTCTTGGTCTTCTAAACGCCAGTCCACCGTCTGCAGGTCTAGTGCTGAAGCTGAATACCGTGGCGTGGTTAATGTTGTGGCTGACATCTGTTGGTTGCGCAACCTTTTTCTTGAGCTCCATCATCCTCTTTCTCGAGCCACATTGGTTTACTGTGACAATGTTAGTGCAGTTTATCTCTTGGGCAATCCGGTACAACATCAGCGCACTAAACATATTGAGCTCGACATTCACTTTGTTCGTGAACAGGTGCAGCGAGGACATATTCGGGTATTACATGTCCCTTCTCGTCACCAGATTGCAGACATTTTCACGAAGGGCCTACCTCGAATATTGTTTGATGATTTTCGTGCCAGTCTCAACATCGGCCCTCCCGACGTTTCAACTGCAGGGGTGTAATAGCATGTGTTATATTTTAGTAAATGATAAATGTATTTATTGTAATTATCTATCCATAATTAGTGGAGATATACCTTTGTATTATATAAGGTTATCACAGCAATGAGAATCAATCAAGTTGAATGTTCTCTATCAGTTAATCTCAAGTCAATCGTAGTAAGGAGGGTGTACACAAAAAGCACACTAATTTTAACCATTAAACAACATTCAACAAATGAATTCATATTAAAGAGCAGCAAACAAAGCCATATTGCTCACTCAACACTCTGCTCCCATGTTGCCAGCCAGCCAAATTGCAATTGACCTTCAACAAAACACTAAAAAACATCAAACTCAAACCATTGTTTTCAAATGTGATCTAGGAAGCACGAAACCAGCTCTTCGCTCTTCGAACGAGTACTCAATAACATCTTCTTCAGGAACCATTCCCTTAGCTGCAGGTGTCATTGCTGTTTGCATTTGAGCACAAGGGGTGAAGGGTAGTGTTGGAATTATGTTTTTCTGTGGAATTCGGTTCTCTTCCTCTGTTGTAGTAGGTTTTGGTTTTGAAGGAGTTTTAAACGGTGTTGTGTTGGTTTGAAATGTTTTTTGTAACATTTCGTGCTTAATGTCAGTTTCTGTCACTTTAACCTTTGATGAGATAGGTGAAAATGGCTTCCGGAATGTTTGCTCCAATTCACTTGGATTGTGTTTCTTGTTACCAGCTGTGTCTAAACCTCTCCTCCCTAATATCAAATAAAAAAATAGGAAAAAGATGAGTATTTCTGTAAACAGGTAGCTTTAATTAATAAAATAAAAAGCTAGTTTAGAATGCAACGGGTCAAACATCCCCAAAATGGGTAATATATGAAGGAAAAACTAGTTCAAAGAAACGGGTCAACTCGGGTTATGTTTTATCTCTAATATAAATAAGTAAAAAGTCAGCAAAACTGCAAAGTTTTAACACAATAAACCAACTTAATCTTTTTATTCAGGAATACAGATTATTAATCAAATAACATATTTTTTTGTGGTCATATGTACAAAAACTAAAAAAATAGTTCAAAAACTGGTTTGGGTCAACCGCACTAGATACACTATTATCTGTTAAGACTTATGACATTGCCAACTTAATTATTTTAAATAAACTTCTAACTTTTGGACAAAAAGTGATTCTAAACAGTCCAACCCGTCCATTTTTTTTTCTTTGAACAGAAAAAAAAAAGTAGCTTAAAGGAAACGGATCATAAGTTGCCAAAATTGTGCTTTTTATCACATAAAACCACCTTAATAACATTATTCAGAATAATAGAACAAAAGGTGACTGTAGACAGCCCAACGCGCTGATTTTTCATTTGTTTTGGAACAAAAGAAACAATTTTAATAACTATTAGATATAAAATAAAATTGCAGTTTGAAGAGTATACCAGTGAGCTGAGACCCGAATCCGTCATCTTTGTTACTTAACTGACGATCCAACTTTTTGGCAGGACGGGTATTAGGAGTAGCAGCAGCTCTTATGGAATGAACATCTGGTTTTGGAGTTGCATGGGCTGCTGCCCCACCCAATGATAATCTTTTGTTGCTTACACCACCCATTGACAATCTTCCCCCTTTTCTAGCACTTTGTGGCTTTATTGGGCTCGGCTTTGATCCAAAAAGTGCTTCCTGTTCAGCCATTAACTGTCCCTGAAGTTTCTTCTGGTCCTAAAATACCAATAAAAAAATAATTTTTTTAGCACATTTTGTTCTTTTTTGAAAAAGCCATCATATTATATCATTTTATATACCCTCTGTCTCTTTCTTTCCTCTTCCTTTTGTTGCCTTAAGATTTTATAGTCCTCTAGCATTGAAAGAAGCCGAACCTGGATGAGACATATTAGAATTCAAGAAACCTTCAGTTCTGTAAAATACAAGTAGAAAAAAAAGAGGTACTGTATTCGACCCATTGACTTATAAACAGGTCAATTCCTGTCGTGTTTTTATTCAAAAAAGTCGTGTTATTTTGAAAAAGCCTGTTTTTGACCCGTTATCTGACCCGCCCAATTTGTCATCTCTATGAAAAGCCAATCATAAGTCAGCTAGAAACAAGTTATTTACCCCATCATAAGTAAATTCAACACCCCTTTCATTCTCCCATGCTATCGTTTTCACAGCTAAAGCTTCCACCATTCCTGTTACAAAGTGATGCAAGAAAATAGTTATACATAGGATGTGAAATAACTTTTCAGATTTTTGCTAGCTAAGCAATACTTAGGGGCTCATTTTAAACCATTTTATTTTATTGATCAAGTGTAAATATGGGATTTACCTGGAAGTTTATTTACCAACGCACGGGCTTTCTCTGCACGCTTTAAAGTAAGATGAGCACCTCTTCCGGCATTGTATCTGTTATCATCCTACAAACAGAGGGTTGCCATAAGCTAATAAGAAACAATTTAAATTGAAAATAGAGGTCACAAAAAGGGCAGCTCAGGCTGGTTAGGTAACTTTAAACTGGTATCTTTATACAGTCTACCTGTTTGACATGTTAGAAATAATAAAAAAAATAACGTGTATTGAAAGAGCATTAAAATGTATACACACCCTGTTATACTCCTCTAGCCAGCATTCTTCTTCACAGGCACCCATCCATTTCTCCACCTTTTCCAATATTTCTTTTCTACTAAATGCTTCCTCTTTCACTTTCCCAATTAAAATCTCTATTTGTTCAAGAAGACTACCAGCATCAACAGCTCCTTTATTTGTAGACATGATAGAAAAACACATATAAGTCGATATGTCATAAATAATGACTTTAAGAGATCACATTTAAACAAATTGTCAAGCTTATCACACACATACCGGATTCAATAGCTTCAATAGCAATTTCTAGTGACGTATCAGATTCTGGAAGAATATGTGTCTTCCTACATATATCTTCTAGTTCTGATCTTTTCTTGAAAACAAGTTCTTTCATTTTACTTGACTTCAAAGTTTCCAGCCTGGACACTTCTGCCTCAACCTTTATCGTAACACACAAAAATAGTTTACAAATTAATTGTGTTCTAAACAATGACAAAGAAAAAGAAACACTAAAACTTACATAGTTTATGAAATCCAAAGATAGCAAATTGGGCTCGGTTATTTCCTGCTCTGAAGCAGCAATCTTACAGGTAACACTTTGAAACATTTGTTGTTCTTCAACTGGAGTGTCCATTAAATCCCACAGTTCTATCAAAGATGTTGCAAGATCTTGGATCTAACATAAATTTCAGAATATAATGTCAGAAGTTTTGAACATAAATTAAAGTTTAAACACAACCCAAACCGACCCAGTATACGGGCTGAAACTTCCAGCTTTTAACTTACTCTTTGCATTCGTTGTATTTTAACCTCCAGAAATCCTTCTATGGCAGTTGCAAGCCTTGAAATTGTATCATCACTTATGCTTTTTGTTGCTTCTGTTTCAGATAAACTCGGATGAACTTCATGAACAGTTTGCTTAAAATCCATTCCCAACACCGAACATAGTGAATTCAAGGAATTCAAATGCTCTAAAACTTGCTTCAAACGGTCACTCTGGATTAAGAAATATATTAGCATCATGTCTAATGATTTTAGTACATGCTACATAATAAAATTAAAATTTACCTTTTCCTTTTGGAGTGTTTGCAGCTTTGTATGAAGTTCTTCAAGCTTTCTTAAAGAAAGATCAGTTTCATCCAATACCATGTTTGAAGTAGTTGTATAAATTTCCTTTTGTATTTTCTGTATTTGTTCCAAGACTTCAAGAAATTGATTTCTTCTATCCAATTTTCTCTTTTTCATCTCTTCCAGTTCTGGAAGAATGGCTCTCAGTTCTGCCTTCAAGCTTCTAGGGGTTTGATCAGACTGCAAAGTAATATATATTAAGGCCAATTGCAAGAAGACACAAAGAAGTCCTAATCTTAAAAATACTCTTTTACCCAACACATATAAGTCAAAACAGTTTGCCAAAAATCTTTCCTTAACATACTTTTCAACCGTTATCATCGTTAAACAAGGTTCATAGTTTAAAAAACGGCTGAGGGGCGTGCCTCATGGCGAAACGGTCAAACAAGGGGTTTTATTGTGTGTACGCCTCCTAGGACTGAGGCGGTGCGCCTCATGTGGTTTTGATATGTTTTTTCGACGTTTTAGACTTTTTGTATCAATTTCAAACATTCCGTGTTTTTCTGATGTGTGTCTTTTATGTATTTAATGAATCCTTTAATTTTTGTAAGATATATAATTTTTATATTTATTTTTTAGTTCAGCATCGTGCTTACTCCTCAGTTCGCCTGGAGGCTTACGACTCGCGAGGCGAAGGGAAAACGCCTCAAGGCTCTATTCCGTTTTTTTAAACCTTGAAAGATTCTTTTATTTTGTCTTTTTCAAAGGGTATTTCCGTTATAGTCAAACGATTTACTTTACTTAAACTACATCAAGCTTTGCAACTTCCATAATTATAAAACTAAGATGCCATATAAATTATTTAGCAAATCGAATATTTAGAATTGAAATTTAAAAAGAGCAGCATTTTGAGATGTAACTAGATACCTGTCTAATGTGGACAGGTCTTTCCCCCATAGCAGAACAGATAGCTGCTAACTCTGCTTCCGAATCAGCAATCGCCTGTCTTAATTGCGCTCTAGACTTATTCGCCAAATCCACTTTCCTTCTATACACTTCAAGACATTCGCGTTCAAGCTCTAGCAACATCTTATCTCTTTCAGCATCGCCTTCACCGACTTCATCCCATATAATCTATTTTCCCCCAAAAATTTCACAGAAACAAAAACAACCAAACCAAATTAAATGATAAATAACATAATAATACTCCCCAAAACTTCATTATACAAAGATTAATGGGGTACCTTAAGCTCATATAGAAGCGATCCACACGTAGTTTCCAATTGAGAAAGCGGATCTTTCGATGGAGTAGACATTATGAGTGACGCTTTACCTGAAACTGAACATATTAATTCAAATTGTGTGCAAACACGATAAAGCAATATTCTGTTCTAAATCAAACAATAATGTCTTAAAACCTAAAACAAATACGAACAATATATATACACATATACACACACAAACCTGAACAGCGTTCGCGGAATCAACGGATTATATAAACTTAAACGAGTATGAAAGCGCAATCGACGATTAGAAACTGATATTATAGAAAACTAGAGAGAGAGAGAGAGAGGGTTTGAGTACAGATTTAAAGAATACGACCGTTGAAGAAATATATATAAAAAAAGTAGAGATGATTTGAATTTTAAAAAAGAAAGGCCGAGCCCACTAGTTTTTTAAAATGAGATACAAACGCGGCCCAATAATATATAAAATTAATCGGGCCAGGTCATATGGGCCAACATGATATTTTAAAGGGGTATATAGGTATGGTATGGTTATTCACTCCCGCTCCTCTACTTGATTTGAGAACGTTGGTGTTCCCGGCAAAGTAATGGAATCGGGTATGAGATTGGTTCTAAAAGTTTTCACATACAACTTGTTTACTTGCACCAAAATCGAATATGCTAATTTTATGTTATCTTACTTTTAGTGAAACATTTTAACACTCTCTTTTAATTAGGGTGGAGGAGTGCTACCCTAGGGTAGCACAAAGTGTTACGAAAATCATAAAGTGTAGATTAATTAATACATATTCAATCAATTGTAGAATCATGGGGAACAACCAATAACACATCAGATATAAGCATGTATATACATTAGAACCTTATTAGAAAACCATTTACAATAGCATTAACCAAAACATTCATAATCCAAAACAGAAAATTGTTGATCAATCAACAATCATGATAAAACCTAGGTAGCCTAGAGAGTTTAGCCACTCATGTGCAAAATTAAAACCAAAGTCAGATTTGAAGGAATATGGTATCAAATCCTAACACGGATAGGGTTAACCCATGTCCCACAAAGCCTTAAATGACTAAGTAAGGAATACCTGATGGTGCACGAGCAACACTTCATGCGCCAAGCAAAGTCTCTAGCGCAAGCCAGCAGCTACGTGCCACAGTTCCTCAAATTTGGTTGTGATAATAACTCCAAGGCAGGACGCGCATTCTCATGCTCGTGCATGGCCAAATAGTACACAAAAGGACAATTGTGTACGAGCCAATCAAAGTCAAGGGACGTATACCAAGAATGTGGTGCACGCCCAGCCAATCAGAATGCTCTAGCTAGGAAATTTCAACGGCCAGATATCATTATGCTAATCAAAGCACGCCATCGTTGGACACTTAGTGTGCCACGATCGTCCTGGGCATAAAGGGAACAAGTACTGTACCAACGCAGCTCAACCAATTAGAATGCAGGAAGCCACGTCACTAGGAATCTCCACTAAGGGTCAGCGCCAATAAGCCAATTAGAGTCCTCGGACGTGTGGCCACTCCCATAGTGCCACTTGTCCACAACAGAACGTCCACCAATGACATCACGCCACGTGGCGCGGGTTGAGGCGATACACATTCCTCTTTTGTTATTGGTTAATACTTACTTTGTCTTATACTAATATTGGACCAGAGAGTGAAATTACCCCCTAGAAGGGCCTAGCCCACTTAAGACTAGGGTTTGGTAATGTTGGCCATGTGAAATCCTATTTAAAGATGACTATTCTCCTTGAATAGGACACACTTTTGGCTAACCTTAAAAGCTACACGTAGTGAGCAACACCACCCTTTTGTGTCTGTAAATAAGAATTCATTCTTAGCAATCACATCTACTCTCCAAATAATTTCTTTTCAGGTTACTTAATCTCTCGGCGGTAGAGTTTAGCGAAGGATCAATCCTGTAGAACCAGTGGTCTTACTATCCTTAACCAGAGGTTATACTAATTGTTTCTTCACGATTTAAACACATGAAATCAGTAAACAAAGTCATGATAATCAAAGTTCTAAGCAAACCTGAAAACACAAACTTAGATCTAACCGAAAGCACTTGAGATTCACTAACCCTCTTGATCTTCTAAGGTCTCCTTCATATTCGCTCAAAATCGCCTTAGGGTTGCTTTGGAAGTCAAAAGTCACGAGCTAAAGTGATGGAAGTGTTTTTATCATCGAACTAAGGTTTTCACGCGTTGCTAAAGGGAGCTCTAAGGACCTTCACGACACGTGAGGGACATAATAGTCATGTGCTGCTTTTTGGGTTCTTAGCGCGTTTCGAAGATCCCGGGCTTGGTTCTTAGTGACCCTCTAAGAACCTAAAGGTTCATAATTTTTTTTTCTTTTCAACCTCTTCCTCGCGTGCGTTTCTTTCTCAATTTAGCCTCGATTTCTATTCCTTCTATGCACTGGTACATGTAAAAACATATCTAAGTAAATACAAGCTAAAAACAAATAACAACGACTAATTAATTAACTAAAAATCTACAAAAAGCATATGGAAAAGTAGATGTGTTTTACAACACAATATGTGTCGATCCCACGGACGCACACATGGAAGATATAGAGGAGAAAGAAGCTGGTGTGTGTGGGGGGGGGGGGGGGATTGTTGGTCTATTTTGTAACACCCCGATGATTCCGCCATCGATTGGGGTGTTACATATTGCCATATATGAGCTATGTGATGGCTTAGTTGCATTTATGGGGGGAGATTTGTGAGAAAGCGGAGAGACATAACGAGAGCGGGACATGAGGCAATGACTATGCAGTACTAAATTTGACGGATCATGAGCCCCATGCATTAGATATTTGTGTCATTATGTAATGGTCGGATTACATTAATATGGTCTTCTTATTTTAGAAACATTAGGTTTTTGTTTTTTTTTTTTTTGAAAATTAACATTCATTAAAAAACGGCAAGCAACTCAAAACCGAGCGCCGCCAACTACACACACATATACAATGGATACTTAGCCCAATCCTTCCAATCTATACAATTAAATTTTGATCTATTCTTTAACCATAAAAACGCCTTAGACTTAACTACGGCCACCATATCCATAACCCTCTTCTCCTTCCCTTGAAAAATAACTTCATTCCTAGAGGTCCATATAACCCAAGACGTGATCATCACTATGCCGCGAACTATTTTCTTCCTCCATTTACCACCATGAACATTATTGTGTAACAGGAGAACATCATCATATTCGAAGGCGAAAAACGGGTCCAACCTGCACCACTTACAAACACCACTCCAAACACCATAAGCCATCCCACACCCCACCATCAAATGATTCAAATCTTCCTCCTCCAATCTGCAAAAGCTGCACGAGACATCAGAAATGTTGAACCTCCTACTAACCAACGCCACTTTGGTAGGTGGTTCTAAAGCCGCTCTCCAAACTGTCAAGTTAACTTTCAACGGAACCCAACTCTCCCAAACAAAGTTATTAGACGCCGGAACAACCCTGTCAGCCATTAACATCTCTTTGCAGCCAGCAACGGAAAACATACCTGAGCCCCCATCCTCCCAAACCCACGAGTCGCTGATATCCCCAAACTTGAACTGCAGCAATAAGCGTTGTAAATCTTGAAATTCCGAAAGTTCCTCCACCGATCTCAGCCCTCTAATCCACTGCCCTTTGAAAACCAAACCATCTTCACATCGCATAATCCTATCTTGAATTCTGCATCTTTTGTGTTTTTCTAACTTGTACAAGCAAGGCCATCTATGTTTAAGAATACCCTCACCAAACCACCTGTCAGTCCAGAAGCAAATTTTGTTTCCGAAACCAACCTTGCCTCTGATCCACTGATGAAACTTCTTACCTTTTAAGTCTTTGTCTTCCAATAAAGAAACAATCGTTTTCCAGCACCCAGTGATCGTTTTTTTAATAATACTATTTTTATAATATATACACACACGCGCGTCGACACCCACGGACACCACTCGATGGCTACTCCAATGCCTAGGACCCCACGTGAGCTTAGAGACGCCCCCAAAACACGCTCGTTTGGCATAATAACAATAATCTATATCTATACTACATTATAAAGAGCCAAAGATGGCTAAAATACTAATTTTACATGTCTGTTAAGATGACATTTGAAGAGTCCCATGCTTTAAACCCTAAATGTCATGTAAATCTTTCCCAAATTACCCCTACTATGCATTAGTCACTTGTACTAGTTATTATTAAATTCCACCATTATTATTCCAAACCTTTTGCTCTTCAACAATTCAGTACCACATGTAATCATAAACGTTCATGAAACAAGATAGCACAACCACTCACTTATTCATGAAGACAAGATCATCAAGACCAGAAAACAAATGGCCGAGAAACAAGAACACGATCGTTACGTTTTTTTAATAGTGTTTTATGATTTGCAGCCAAGATATGATGTTTTATGGGGCGTTAAGCAAACTTTCGGTTTATGGGCAGATGTTGGAGTGTGTTGGTCAGAATTATAACTATAAATGGTCAAATAGTGAGTGCTCTACTTGCACGTACATCACAAGGGGTCCTCCAAGACTGGACAAACCAATTAAATTACATGATTTTGCGTAGGAATCAACTACTTTTGATGTAATTATATCTTCTTTATGCTTTGTCTTTGCTAAGGTTTAACCATTTAAAAGTTTAATCTCGTTTTTTATGTGATATATACATGATAGCTATTGATGAAGCATCAAGATCTGAAAGGAAGACCAAAGAGGGAGTTGAAAGACACGGATAAACTGTTTTAAGAGACGCTCATATCGTTTCTTGTCAGCTCACACACCCCCATGTATGACTCTGCACCATTGTGTTCTTACTTGTTATTCTTTGAACTTGCAGATTGCTTTTACTGTTTTACATATTCTTGGCAGCAATGTTAAGATCAAAAAGCATGCTGGAAAAGTAGCCAACCATGTTATTGGTATGGCCCAAATTAGCTAGAAGCATTTTATATCTAAATGGTTAGGTTGTCTTAAAACTTTACATTATTGTTTTTGGCATCAGGGGTGACCTGTTTAGTAGTGTCTCCTTCCAAAAGAGACCGACGAGGCTCATTGCAAAACACTGTGAGTGGCTCTATCTTTATTCTAAAAGCCTAAATGCTCCACCAACATATCATCAATTATGTAGATGTTCAAACATTGTAATTGAACAGGGAACGAGGCATACTCGTGGTACGTGAAGATGGCTTATGAAGGTCAACTCTTTTTAAAGCATTGATATTGGGGAGATTTTGAGTAGTTAAACCTTGCAAAAGCTACTGATTGTTAGAAAGATTTAATCAAGAAATTCCTATCATATAAGAAAGTCAACCGAAAAGTCATCTGCAGAAAGGAAAAGGCGCCAAACAGAATCAGTTATGTCGGTTGTATTATAGTTATGTGTCGGTTTTAAGATTAGGCAGTTAATTAACCGTCTGTTATGTATGTATAAATACCCCCATGTATTGTCATTTGTTTGTGTGGATAATAATATTGTCTTGTGCATATTCTCTCAAATCCTCCACCCTCTGTTCTATATACTCGAGTCCCTGCATCAATTCTGATGCATACTCCTAACCTATTTAATGTTCATCAAAGATTGATCCAAGATCCGAAGGGGCCTCAATATGGTATCAGAGCGTATGGTTAACAAGGATCAATCGATTGCAGTCCAGAAGTCATCGCCTTCAAGGAAGAAGAAGACCCGAAAACAGAGCATGAAACGGATCATAGGAAACAATCCTTTTTCGGGCAGAAACGTAAGAAGAACGCAGAATCAAGAGAGTTTAAAACCAGAATCAGAAAGAGAGATCATGTTAATTGCAAGATTGGGTGTGTGAGTCACCATTATATCGTTCCCTGGTATCTTACGCAAGAGGCGAAAAGAAGGTACATAGATTTAATGATCAGAGGAGATCATTCATGGAACAACAGAAGTATTCAGAACATGATAAAACAGAATGGTTTTTACAAGGCGATCATAATTTAATAACAAGAATGAAAGAAGAATCGATGATTATTGATCAAGGACCGAACAAGATTGAACCGTTTGTTCAATTCAGACACCGGGTTAATAGTTATCAAAACAGAAATCCTTCACAGCAAGAACAGATCATATTCAAGTGACGAGACGGCGCTAACCCGCTTCAATCTTGATCAAAAGTATCCGGAGAGTCAAAGTCATAAGTCGGATATGAATCAATCGAAGAAGGAACAAGGCTGCAATTAAGGATGAACATGAACAGAGTAAACAAGATAAGAATTTCTTGATTAGGGGGGAGAATGTTAGAAAGATTTAATCAAGAAATTCCTATCATATAAGAAAGTCAAACGAAAAGTCAACTGCAGAAAGGAAAAGGCGCCAAACAGAATCAGTTATGTCGGTTGTATTATAGTTATGTGTTGGTTTTAAGATTAGGCAGTTAATTAACCGTCTGTTATGTATGTATAAATACCCCCATGTATTGTCATTTGTTTGTGTGGATAATAATATTGTCTTGTGCATATTCTCTCAAATCCTCCACCCTCTGTTCTATATACTCGAGTCCCTGCATCAATTCTGATGCATACTCCTAACCTATTTAATGTTCATCAAAGATTGATCCAAGATCCAAAGGGGCCTCAATACTGATGTCACCAATGGTTGGTTAATCGTTAAAAGTTTTGTATCTTTATGTCATTATGATGTAAACTATGTTAATCTATTACGGAGTATATGTTTTAGATTCTGGTAGCTTACTACAATTTCACATGAAATCAGATATGACATGGTTTCTATTATGCATATAATATTGCAGTTATCCTCATATATAAAGTAAACTTTTATTATATATTTTATAATTTATAACTTGTTATGATTATAAGCTATTTGGTTTTGCAATTACTTAGTGTTCATTAAATGCGTGTGGCTTGAACTATTTGGAAATTGATATGTTCTATCTATGTAACATACAATTGCAGGCAGTTCGTTTCCCATTCTACCAATACAATGTGTCGGTTACATCATATAATGTTATATTCTATGTATTATTTGTAGATTGATGCCAACCCATTGTAGTTATTATACATGTATTCAAATCTGAATATATGTGAATAGTTGAAAAGTTGCAATTTTAGTTTGAGTCATGTTATGTTTATGGCTTATAGAAGTTTGAACATGCATAAAGCCACTTGATCACACCATTTTTTGGTTAAGTTTGATAGAATTTTTATGGCTATTGATTGTTAAGTGAAATGAAATGTTAGAAACCTAGGGTTGTAATAAGCCTTATAGTTGAATAAGATATCATTGGTGACACCCGCCGTAACGTGCATGCATTCCCACTAGTAATAATAATAATCCAGATTTATGTGATCATATAGGTAAAAAGTCACTATGCCATACATGCAGAAGAAAATGTGTACTGAGACAAGTTTAAGGGTTACATTAAATAAATATGCATGGGATAATTTGACGAAAGAAATGTCAACCGAAAGTGAAATAAACACTCTTACAAGTTACAAATTCTTATCTCTTCTCAAAATATAAATATAGTTATAATTAATCTAGTTTGATTCTAATTTGGTTGTCTACTTTTGTCCATCCTCACCAATTTTGCTTCACCCCTAATCCTAGCTCTTCTAAGTTGTGCGTCTATTGTTAACTCGGTTTAGTAACTAATCATGTAACATTTGACATGTAATAACAATCAATATTGTCCGTTATGCTTGTGGAGGAGAGTTCAACTTTCCGTGAGAGTACGGGGCCGTCTTTTTTTTTTATTATTATTATTCCCTCACCCGATCATGATTAATTGTAAAGTTTGAACTTCATTTCCAACCAATGCACCTAAAACACATTGATGATTTTTTTGAGGTGGCATTCCTTGTGTCTCTCTATCTCTCTTGAAAATGTACAATGTAGGAGTTGCTTAAAGTGTATGATGTATTCACAATCAACTATGACAGTTATCTGAATTTGATATCTTTGAGGATACCTAACAACATGATTGATGGTTCATATTATTTTGAACAAGAGATTTACTCATAACCCTTGTTTGACC
Source organism: Ambrosia artemisiifolia (assembly GCA_032199755.1). Lineage (NCBI taxonomy): Eukaryota > Viridiplantae > Streptophyta > Magnoliopsida > Asterales > Asteraceae > Ambrosia > Ambrosia artemisiifolia. The sequence continues at coordinate 6,102,065 of CM063512.1, forward strand.
AAAACAAGAAAGAATTGCAAATTTCATTAAGTGAATGATTCAAGATTTGATTTTGTCCAAGAACACTATATTATATGGATGATGGCATCATTACATTCTTATGATAATTAAGTTTGACTTTAAAAAAGTCATGATTGGATATCACTTGAACTTGTTCTCGTCAATTGGTCCACTTACACACATGAGGCCGCAATTGTGTTAAATCTCAACGTCAAAACTTTTTCTCACCCTCTATTTGTTTTCAATTTATTCATATTTTTTAATATTATTTTTTACTATAGCTTTTTTTTTAATTACATAATAGTGTATTAGTGGGGTGCTCATGCATTATGGCGAGACCACAATAATTCGATTGGTGTTTTAAGGGTATGCACAAACTCTTGTTTGGTTCAATTCGGTTTTGAGCCATAACCAAAACCAAAACTTTTGATAAGATATTTCAAAAACTGAATCGTGTTACATATTTCAGTTTGGTTAATCGGTTATGAACATTGGGTCCAATTGGGTTTCGATCAATAACTCAAAATTCAACTTAAGCAAGATTATGAGCAATGTTATCTCAACATTATGATGTGAAATGGTCTTTGATATAAAAATTCCCAGTAGGTTGATTTGATTAAATCGAAAGAACACGGTACATTTAAAAGAAAACTAATTCAAAATAAAAAAATAAAAAAAATCCATACCAACAAGTGTGATGATCCATGTAGTGATAAGGAGATTTACTGTAACCGATATGATGGATCACATAAGAATGGCATCGAATGATCTTGGTCCTTTATTTTTTTCAGCCTTTATAAGCAATATATTATTTCTTTGTACTACTTAATGTATAGTGTAAACGTCAATTACTTCCTGAATATGAGATTTATATTTATAACGTATCTTAACTATTCATTTTTTTACACAAATGGTAAAAAATTGTTTTTCTTTATATGTATCTTATACAAACCAGTGAAATATATATTTGTTTTTCTTTTATTTATAAAATTTGATAGCAGACATAGCCACTATGAACCTGAAGAAACAACGAGTAACACGGTGATTACTACTAATCCCCGTGTGGTTAATACCCTTGTTTGCCCAGGAACAATCCTTTACCCACACCGTAGGTTAGACTTAAACCGTGAGATGAAGATGAGTGTGTGTGTGTGTGTGTGATGATAGTATGAACACAAGAATATAAGTGGTTCGGTCGTTAATGACCTACATCCACTGTAAAGAGCCAATTATGTATTACTTTGGAGATTACAAAGTGTTTACAATGAGTATCGTTAATCTAGCTCTTGAGTACAAGTGATAATTTTTGGATACTTTGCAAAGGAGATGAAGTCTTCTATTTATAGGAGAGATTGTGGGCTGAGTGAAACGGCCCACGAGGATGGCCTTTGATCTGGGCTTTAGCCTGGGTCTAAAGTCGCTGGCCCAAGAAATTGGCGGGAAAAAGGAGTCCATGCTTGCTGACATAACGGGCAGTTGGAGCTGTTCAGCCGAAGTGACACGTGGCGCCTTCTGGTTGGGCGCCGGCGACGTGTTGTTCTGACACAACATGGTTGACTTACCTGCTGGCGTCTGACGTGACGTCTGGCAGCAGGTAAGCATGTCTGCCTTGTACTGTAGACAACATCGTGGTGGAAGCATATGAGTAGTCTTGTCGCTGTTCATGTCAGTGGTCGCTGGACCACTCCTGCCACGTGTCTCCATTTGGTTGGCGCAAATTCAGTCCAAATTTGAGTGAATCTTCCTCATTCTTGATCTTCCGTACCTCGTACTAAAGGCTGGGATTGGCCGAATATTCCGCGCGTGGCTAGACGCGCGTAAATTCCCCTGAGGTGTTGATGTAACTGAGGTCATAAGTGAGTTGACTCCTTGCGCCAACTTGGGTCTGCGGAATGAGAACGTTATCCTCCGCGGACTATACCGAGGATCGTCAAAAGAGCTATGCCGATCGTCGTCGCAAACCTTTGGAATTCCAGGTTGGCGACAGTGTTTTATTGAAAGTATCCCCATGGAAGTGCGTCATACACTTTGGGAAGCCGTGGCAAGTTGAATCCTCGGTATGTCGGACCGTTCGCAACTCTGGAACGGATTGGACCGGTGGCATGCAGGCTTGACCTGCCAGCTGAGCTTAGTAGTGTTCATAATGTCTTCCATGTCTCAAATCTTAAGAAGTGTTTGGCTGATGAATCTCTCGTTGTTCCTCTCGAAGAGATCAAGATTGATGATCGTCTACGCATCGTAGAGAAACCGGTTGAAATTCTTGATTATAAGATTCGTAGCTACATCAGAGTAAGATCCGCATTGTTAAAGTCCGTTGGAATTCAAATCGTGGACCGGAGTTTACGTGGGACTAGGAGGATCAGATGAAAGCTAAGTATCCTCATTTATTTCCTAAGCGCGCGTTTGAGTCAAGGCATGTCACTGCTGAAGCTGAGTGAATCTCGGGTCGAGATTCCTTTCAACAGGGGAATGATGTAGCAACCGAAAAATAAAATTTTCTTTTCTTTGGTCTCTTTCTTTTCAGCTTAAGGCAATTTTCGGGACGAAAATTCTTTCAACGGGGAGATGATGTCACACCCAACAAATTCAGGTTAGTAACTTGTGTCAAACTAAGTAAGTCTACCTTAGCGATTCATGCATACCGTATACTTAACTGGGTCAGTTAGGTCGTTTGGATGGTTCTGGGAATCATCGGGAGTCGTTACAATGATCCAAGGGATCATTGGGAGTCGGTCCATTACCATGTGTACAAGGATTGGTGATTGGTAGAATCATCGGGTTTAATGCACACACGCAAGTCTCAAATCCCGGGAATTGGTGAACAAATGTGAACATGTTAGTCATCATGCATTATGTGTATACAATCATTATATAACTTGTCGGTATGTGAATACGTGCTTATACGTGTTAAAATAGTGTTTGACGCACCAAAAACCCATAAACACCTGCAGGGGACGAGTAGAAATTGTACTCGCCCCTAGCATGGACGAGTAGAGGCCTTAGGAATGAGTAGAGGTTGTACTCGTCTGAAATAGGGGCGAGTACAAGTCTGTACTCGTCTCCTGCAGCTTCTACTCGTGTGTAACAGCAGGGACGACTAGAAACGCCTATAAATACCACTCTTGACTTGTTAAACACCATTTGTGAAACCCTAATTCGCCCCAAACCTCTCCCACACCATAATCAATCTCTGGAATTCGTTTTTGCTCTAAAACCCATCATTTCCAAGCTTACACATTTTCTTTAGCAAAACTTAAGGTGTTTTATCCATCCTAAACCTTTATCATGTTGTTATTTTGATCCCTAAAGGTCCAGACCTGGTTTAGTGAAGTTTGTGTCTTTGAAAACCTGTGAAATCAGTTATTAAACAAGTCTAATCCTTCAATATGTGTTCTGTATGGTGTATTCATGCAAGAAATGATTACTATGATTAAAACATGGGGATTCTTATGTGTTTGATGTTCCACTATTATGGATATATTGTTAGGATGTTTATCTAGGAGTTTAAAGGTTGTTTGTTGTGTTTTGATGATAATATGCTTTTTAATTCATTTGAGTGATTTAGAAGGATTTAGGATGTTATGATATGATTTATTGATTGTCTGATGTTAGGATTTGTACTAGAATGATGTAGTAACAATAGGATGATAATTTGCAACGTTGTTATGTGATGAAATTTGGATATTTGCCATTTAGGGTAAGTTGTGCATGTTCGATGTGATGTTTTCATAATATTATCCGTTTTGGGAAATACTTGCAATTAGGGTGTTAGACTGAGGATAAATTGGGGGTTTTTCATTTAGGATATGTCGCTTGATGATTTTGGATTGATGTTGGGTGTTTTTACATGTTTCAAATCTGATTTGGAGGGTTAAACACGCGAAATGAGGCCCTTGGCTGCAGGGGGCGAGTAGAGATTGTACTCGCCTGTCCAAGGGGTGAGTAGGGCCCTACTCGTCTCCCTTGGGGGCAAGTAGACCTCTACTCGTCTGAGTTAGAGGCGAGTACAATTTGTAATCGTCTGTTTGTTTCCTAATCGTGTGTTTTGATGCCTAATCGTGTGTTTTGCTGCTGTAAGTGTATTTTGATACCCCGAAACATGGTTTAACACCTAGGAACATGTTTGGAACCCCGTGGCATGTCTAATAACCTGATAACACGTGTTCGGACTCGTATATGCAATATATGAACTGTATGCTAGACTTGATGAACTATTGTGCGTATTAATTGCATAGTTGCATATGACTAGGGGTGAGCAAATGTCGGTTCGGTTCGGTTTTTACATATAACCGAAACCGATAACCGAAGTTCGATTTTAGGAAAAACCATAACCGTAACCGATCGGTTACGTCGGTTCAGTTAATTCGGTTAATATGTTGGTTATCAGTTCGGTTTCGGTTATATTCGGTTAATATCCAAACATAAAACTTGTGCAAACTTGTAAACTTAAAATAGTTAGTAAAGTGTTTGGATCTTTTTCATGAATACAAATTTATGTGAAAATGCAAGTAAAATACATGAAATACCGTGGAAACAAATAAAAAAAATGCTTCAACTATATTGATATACATGAAAAATACATGAGTTATATACAAGATATATTTCAAGTTCATAGATGTATATGAAAGATACATGAAATATACCAGAAATACATGAAAATGTGTTCCAAATACATGGATATATGTATGAAAAATACTTAAGTATATAACTATCGGTTCGGTTTCGGTTAAAAAACAAGGGAAAACCAAAACCGTAACCGAATGGTTCAGTTTTAGCCATATGTTAACCGTAACCGATCGGTTAATTCGGTTTCGGTTATTTTTGGTTCGGTTTTGGTTTTTTTAGGCTATCGGTTTTCGTATGCTCACCCCTACATATGACTACTTGATTTCTTGTTCTTGGCTAACACGTGGGATGTCGGGTCACCAATGAGATGCCTGGTCTTGTCTTGTGTGGTCAGTTGAGCGCTTAAACATGTTTTCAAATCGTACACAGTCATGGTCTGGACACTTAGGGACTAGTTGATCTACAGGTTAATAGTCCGGGTACTCATGTGCATTTAATGATAGGTCGCGGATACTAGGGACTGTCATTCTTGCATTGTCTGTGATTTAATAAGAAGAACGCAACCTAAGGTGAGTTCATGGCCCCACTTTACTGTTTGGTTTTCGGGGGAGAAACATGCTACTTATTCGTATACTTTAAAACTTATGTCATATTATGGTCTACTTTTTGGGTTACTATGCGATCTTTGGAAGTCGCAGGGGAAACCATGAATGTGCGGGGTTGCACAACGGGGGAAATGTGGATAGATCTATTGGGCTTGACCAGCCCACTTGCCGGCTGGAGGTTGGGCGGGTGCATGTTGTCTCGAACTTATTCGGGCTGCTTAAACATATGCTAAACTTGCTAAACGTGTCCAGTAATGGTTTTCCAATCGTAGTAGTAGCAGAACTTACGCCTAGCTGGCGTGCACTTGACATAGTATTGACAGGATTGAACTTGGTACACTTCAGGAACGTTTTTACAAAAACCTGTGAACTCACCAGCATTATATGTTGACATCTTTTTGGCATGTTTTCTCAGGTCGCTAAGGTAGCTGCACTTGGACTAGGCGCACGGGTCTTGCATGGCGTCTAGAGTTTTCTTATTGCATGTTTTAAATCAATGTTGAGACTACGTTAACTCTTTTGGTTTGTAAACGAGATTATGCTTCCGCTGTCGGTTTTAGTTTATTAAAACTTAATGTTTTGATTTACGTATTTTACATTTAGTTGTCGTTTGTTGTGACCGTTGACTTGGATCCTGGTGTGTCACGCGCCTCGCGGTAAAACCCCGCATGTGGAATTTGAGGGTGTGACCGTCTTTCATTCCAAGGCCTAACTTGTATCCATGCGCTTCATATTTGCCCGGAGTTCGCTCCCAGAAATATAGCCGTCCCTGCCCACTCACGTCAATCCCACAAGCCTCTTATCCATTCTCATTCAATCACGGCGGGGTAGCAAATCAAAATGAAAAACTCACATTGGGTTTAGGGATAATCAGGCTCGAACTGATGCCTTCCACCACGTCAAGGTGACACTCTTATTATTACTTTACTATATAATAAATAAAAAATCTTATGATTATCTGAATTCTCTCATATGAAATAATATTGTTAAATCATAATTTCACATTTATCGCTTATTTATTTAATATTTATTTTATTAACTAATCTTTTTATATTTCCGTTTATTAAAAACCATTAAATATTTCATTGATCTAACCTCATGTAATATTAAATTTTATAACCTAATAATAAATAATAAAAAAACAAAAAAAAAAGTTATAACCCATGTGATACACAAGTTTCTAGCAAATTCTTTACATTAAATGAAATTGTAATTGAGAGTTCTGTTTTCATTCAGAGCCAGTGGCGAAGCTTGACCCGAAGGTTCGGGGGGTTGGAAGTCACCGGGGGTTTGGAAGTCACTGGTTTCGGGGGGTCGAAAACCAGTTTCGGGGGGTCGAAACCCTATATTTTCAAAATTTTCTATACGGATACTATATAATCGGAACTTCTGCGCAAAAATCTGGGTGGGTCGGCCGCCCCTCCCCGCCCCAACAAACCTGCGCCACTGTTCAGAGCAGAATATGTTAAAACCAGTCGTTTCTAAGAAAACTACACCTCCAAAATCACCGCCTCAATTACGCTCTGCAATGGTTGTTGTTGTCTCTGCTCCTCATCCAAACGTATATTCTCTCTTTAATATACATTTTCATTCTTATTCACATGATTAAAATAATTGTTTTCTCATGTTACAGTACACTAATTTTTATGCTACATCGTAACACACATTTTGTAACTTCATATTAGATTTGTCTATTTCGAAAAGCTCCCGAGATATAACCTAGTAGTAACATATAAACCTCACAAAACAACATTAATCTATAATCTATAACTATTAATAAAAGAATTGACTTATGATGAGGTGTCATTCAATTAAGGCCTCAATCCCCTCTTGAAAGTGCCACGTGACACGTTGAGGTGAGAGTGTTTAATTTATTTTTTATTTCGTTTTTATTATTAAAATCTAAGAATAAAATTAATTAAATTTAAAATAAAAGATTTACTTTACCAATTAAAAACAAAATTGGATTTTTTTCTCTCATGTTTCATCCCATAATTTTTAAACGTTAATATTTTTTATATACGAGATTTTTTAAAGAAAAAAATTACACCAAATTAATGAACATTTTATTATCTTTCCAATGAATACCATAGTGCTATATAAAAACGAAGAAAAAAACGACTATTTTTTGTGGGGTTTTGTTCATACAGGAAAAAAAACATAAAGTGTTCAGGTTATTTATTAATCATGTATAGGCAAGTCATTAATTATGTTCAAACCAGTAATATGAATTTTATAATATTAGAGTTATACATTGTTTAAGGTTAGGCGTTAACATTGAAGATACATTATTAATTGTTTTAGGTTAGGTGCTACCCGAAACTTTCCTGCATGTAACTGTAATGCGAATCAGTCTATTTCGTATGTAAAATTGATATGTCATATTAGATTTTTCAACCCCGGGACGGTCCCGGGATATGAAGCTAGTGTTTTAATATTAAATATTAATTGTTATTCCATGTAGAATAATACTGGTAAGAAGAGAGTATATTATCCAAATTATATCAAATCCTTTTTCCAATATGAATTAAAAAAATGTTTATATCAACAAAACAATTCCACATGCTTCGTTCCTGCTACAAAAAGAGACGTATATTATTCTACATCTAACTTCAATTCAATTCAATTCAATTCTTTGCCTTCAATCCCCTCATCATCTCTGTACCTACAACTGTGTTTACTTCCCATTAATTTAGATCCCAAAACACTCTAACATGTCTCTTGAAACATGGCTAATAAAATTCAAGAAAACCATATCCCAAACCTTTGATTCAGTCCATGTAACCCCACAAACCAAAACATATGCAACCAAGAGATCAAAAATCAGGGTCTTAGCCTTTGAAGTCGCTGGAATCATGCCGAAGCTAACCCACATGTGGCGCTTTCTATCCGACGAAAACATGGCTTATCTTCATAAACAGTCCATATGTTTACATGGTGTCCGTAAAATTGTATCAAACAAAGATGGGTTTCTTCTTGGCCTAGCATGTGCTGAAATGGTTGAGAATGTTAATATTTTAGCTAAGTCTGTGTCTAGATTTAGCAAAAGGTGCCAGGACTCGAGGCTTGGATGCTTTGAGACCGCGTTTGAGGTGTTTGCTAACACGGGTCATGACCCGTATGGTTGGGTACTGAATTTGAAAGATATGGAGGTTAAGGTTAAAAAGATGGAAAGATATGTTGCAGCCACAGCTACCCTTTATAAAGAAATGGATGTTCAACATGTAGAGAATAAGTTAAAGAAATCTTTACAGAAAGAAAATATAACCAACACTACAAAGCATCAAAAGGTTGTTGATATTCAACAAAACATGTATTGGAAGAAACAAGAAGTTAAGTATCTAAAAGAGAAATCTTTATGGAACAAAAGTTTTGATGAAGTGACTTTATTGTTAGCCACATCAATCTTCACAGTTCTTTCAAGAATCAAGCTTGTTTTCGATATCACCCATCGCGATCCATCCGATCAAACCTCAAAACATGAAGAAAAGAATGAAATGTCACAAGGGTTTTTTGAAACAAACTTAAAGATGTTAAAACCAGCATCAAACACTTTAGGGTATGCGGCTTTATCGTTGCATTATGCTAATTTGATCATTGTGATGGAGAAGATGATAAGATCACCTAAACTAGTTGGTCTTGATGCAAGAGATGAGCTTTATTCAATGTTACCTAATAGCATAAGATCGTCGTTAAGGGGTCGGTTGAAAGGGATTGGGTTCACAGCAACTGATCCGGTTCTTGCAGGAGAATGGAGGGAGGCTTTAGGAAAGATATTGGGTTGGTTATCACCACTAGCACATAACATGATCAAATGGCATAGTGAAAGAAGCTTTGAGCATCAAAATCTCATGCCGAAAACAAATGTTCTTCTTCTACAAACCTTGTTTTTCGCTAATCGTTTGAAAACTGAGGCTGCGATTACTGAGCTCTTAGTTGGTTTAAATTATATATGGAGATTTGAAAGAGAGATGAAGGGTAAAGCTTTGTTCAAGAACATTAATACACCAGCTAAGTAAACAGTTTTCTTGCCTTTATTGTTTCTTTTATTAATAGTTGGTTAAATCATGATATCTGCAAAGATTTGTTTAATCTCCCTAAACTGATCTGTAAAATGTAATCTCTCTGATGTTACTAAACCATATGTGATTAAGTTAATTAATTTTTAATAAAAGAATAAGGTTGGTAAAGGGTTTTCCTTTTCACATTAGGTTGGATATATGCTATATAAAGATAATCTTTGTATATTGTTAGAAATAGCTACCATATGTTAAAAATTAAAACATATATATTAATATATGATACATATAACAGAAAGTAACTTAAAGATTCAAATTAGTATCTACAACTACAATAATTAAACATAAACATAAAGAAGAATCAGATTCGGTTGAGGCTGATTTTGTGAATGGAGAAGAAACTTATCATGAGGTGCACAATATTTGTTTGTTGTTTATGCATGTATTTTCTGTAAGCACATATGAAATATCCCACTGACCTAGGGATGGCAATCAAACCTGAACCCGATGGGTAAACCCGAAACCCGACACATTTGGGACGGGTTTGGGTCGGGTAATAGGGTATGGGTCCGGGTATGGGATTAGTTTTTATTTTTTTCGCGGGTTTGGGACGGGTTTGGGATTTGATGATATACCCATTTACCCGGCCCGATTACCCGATAAAGTATACCCATTTACCCGATTAGATACCCAATATGTTTTCTTATATATCTTTTTAAATATGTATGCATAATATATCTAGTTACCCATCTAGATTACCATCATGTGCTATAAATTACCAAAAAATAGTGTATACTATTTCTTATCTATGTCTTAGAGTGTTTTTATATGAGTTAAGTATTTATATTCATATATTGTGATCATTTATACCTATATTAAATAATTCTAAATGTAATTGCTTAGTAGTTATCCAATAGATACCCGACCGGTTTATGGTCGGATATACCCGATGGGTAAGTTTTAAAAATTAATGGGTTTACCTGAAACCCGCGGGTATACCCGACACCCGATGGGTAATTACCCGACATAAACCCGATGGGTTTTGGGACGGGTTTGGGACAAGCATACCTAATCGGGTATGAGGTTGGGATTACCTAAACCCGTCCCAAACCCGACCCATTGCCATCCCTACACTGACCCACTTTAGTCATGTGTGGAAAATAGTCATAAAAGTAATATGACCGTATTCTTTTGTTTTTGTTTTCAGTTATACTTTTTGCCTTCTAAGTTTTTTAACGAAACACGGCTAAACAAATGAGTATCATTGATTGTTTTTTTACCGATGGAACATCCCAAAATAAGTTTAAAATATTTTTAATTCGTATAATGAAATTATGTTGTTAAAGCTTAACTAAAGCATCTATGCTTGAAAAAGTTAACATGTTGGTTAATTTTAATTTTTATAATCTAACTCATTGGTAACGTAACTATGCATGCTTGATTGTTTGTGTTCTTGGTAGAAATTGTTCAACTTTCACCAAGAGTAGGTTTCTTTTTTTCTTTTTAAATAGTTATGTTACAGCTTACAAACACTAATTGTTGTTAGAAACCGGTTATATTTACCAGGTGAGAGTATTTTATATGAAAATACTAGCTTTACTTTGTTTAGTTATAAATTTTGATTAAAAATATGTTAGGTTTGGTCTAGAAGGGACCCATAGAAGGAAAAATATAGGGAATTGGTTGGCCAAAGTAGCCAAACATGGATTTAAATGATCTTGAATACTTTAAAAAGTGTTTTCCAACTTTTAATTTGACGTGGAATGTAATAAAACTATGTTAATAAAACTTTTTTTTTTAAGTTTAACATTTAGGACTTGGCTATTAAGGAATTTGTTTATCACAAACATGTTATTGAGGAATTGATTTTCATTAACTTGGTATTGTAAGGATTAGATTCTCAAAACTTAAGTATTATGGAATTTGATTCTCACGAACTTTTTATTAAAAACTTTGATTCTCACTAAGTTTGTATTAAATACTTCGATTATAACAAACTTGGGTTTTGTGCATGCATACTTGGTATCTTTACCAACACCGAATATGGACAACATTTGCCTTCAAGTCGTAATATTTATCAAGTGACAATAGATATCAACAAGCGCTCGAACGCTTAAATGTCTATCTCCCGGACTTTGATATTGACGGTTTTTCTAATAAGGACACCGCCCCCTCAAAGCCACAAAAAACTTTGGCGAATGCTCTGTTTAGCAAAACTGCTCAGAGCCTGTGAGAAGTTTTTGAGCTGTCCTCCCGCGATAAGGCGGTGATTGAATGCCTAAAGGGTCCTCATGCTCAGGATTTTTGGACCGTTATCCCGATTGAGGGTTTGGGTCAATGCATGTCTGCAGTGGAGTACAGGGCTATACTCAAGTACCAGTTTATGATCCCTATGTATCCGGAAGATGAAACATGCCCCATCTGCCGTAAAGCTTGCATGGATAAATATGGGGAGCACGCAATTCATTGCAAAGATTTCCCTGGATTCAAATACCGGCATGACTGGGTGAGGGACGTTTTGTGGGACATCCTGAGAAGAGCTGAGATTTCTGCCAAAAAGGAGGCCGCTGTAAATTTTCTCACAGACCCTGCGGAAGGGAGATCCACCCTGCGATCAGCAGATCTGCTTGTCTTTGGTTGGGAGAGGGGGAACATGCTTGCGTGGACCTCATAGGGGTATCTCCTTTGGTTGAGTTAAGGGAAATTGGGTTTGTAGCTGGGCAAGCATCGAGAAAGGCGGGATCGAAGAAAGTAGATAAGCATGCTAAAGCTTGTGCAGAGAACCAACATGTCTTTATCCCTTTGGCCTTTGATACCTTTGGCTCCCTAGCGCCAGAAGCTATTCGTTTCTTGACAAGGGTCCAACGGGTCGTCCACAGCAATAGTTCATCTCCAGGGGGGCAAGGATTTGTCTTTAGTAGACTAGGGTTCGCAATTCAGAAAGGGGTGGCGACGCAACTTGTTGCCCGTCTACCTTCTATTGTGATGTAATTTTCGTATTTTGTTTTAATGAAATCAAAATTACTATTAAAAAAAATAGATATATGTCTCGGTGAATCATGTTGCTTGTATTGACTCATTGTAGGCTTACGGTGCTTTATGGTACATTTTAGTTATTTGGTATTGTAGCCTTATGCATTAGGGGATTTTAAATTTAGTTTTTGGTAAAATTAGAGGGCATACTCAATACATATAAAATTTTAGAAAACTTTTAACAAAATTTACACTATTAAGCGAAAAAACTAGAAGAGGGGGATGTGGACCTCAGGCCCAATCCAAGCTTCGCCACTCACCTTATGGTTGCAGGACATATAGGTCTACTGCGATCCTACAAATCATTTACATGCAACATTTTTAAGTACCTTTTAAACCTTTTCATATACAAAACTGCATGTATAAAATGTCAATGTGATCAAGCTCGATTATAGTTAGCTTACGTATCTAATGTGCTTATAATCAAATTTTCAGAATAACTTAGATCTTGTAGTAAATGATTTGTTAAACATGTTTATCAAAAAGTTTCATACCGATAATCAGTAAATAAATTATTTTAGATCATTCCGCTAAATTATGTTGATTTTAGGACTTTCATTAATTATAGTAGTTAAATATTTATACTAAAAGGGCATTGAAATACATGTAGGGCTGTTAAAATTGCTTGACGCTCGTTTGGAATTTGCTTGATAAACGCTCGCTCGATTGTAAACAAGCCGATCGGCTCGATTCGGTTTATAAACCGAGCCAAGCACGAGCAAAGGTCCACTCCGCTCGGTTTTGTTCGATATAATTTTTATTAATGAAGGGATATGGTACCTAATCCTAGCGCGGATAAGTAACCCTATCCCATAAAATGAATATTACAAGTAACCCGTGGAGCCAAGCCTAGGAATAGGGGTGTGAATTTCCGACACGACCCGAAAACACGACCTGAACCTAACACGAAATTAGCGGGTTTAGGTTTAGTCTAAATGGGTTCGGGTCAGGTTCGGGTTGAACCCACGAACCCGTTTAACTTTTCGGGTCGGGTTCGGGTCAACCCGGGCGGGTTGGCGGGTTGACCCGTTTAACCTATTTATACTATATATTGTTTTTTTATAATATGTTTTACGTTATAAATTAAATTGGTTAGGTATTTTATGCTACATTTATAACTTAAAATAGAAATTGGTATGTGATTTTATAAATAAAACATTAATGTTTTATATATATTTGTGTTTTTTGTAGTAAAATTTTAATTTTAATACATTAGTTTGCGAAAAAATAAAAAAAATCAGGTTCAACGGGTCGGGTTCGGGTCAAACCATGAATATTCGGGTCGGGTTCGGGTTCATATGTATGTCACAATTTTCGGGTTCGGGTCGGGTTCGGGTTCATGTAAAAATTTCGGGTTCGGGTCGGGTTGGACCCACCAACCCGCGAACCCGACCCGTTAAGCACCCCTACCTAGGAACAACAAACTTCTCCCTCAGCACGCGTGATCTCAATCGCGCAGGATAATAACATCTTGCGCCAAGTCATATCTACAAGGCAATCAATCTACCGCGGCGATAATCTCGCGCTTGATAACTAACTCACACGTAAGATGACGTCAGCCCTATAACGTCACGAGTGGAAAGGAATATCCGCGCGAAATATTCATCCAACCTCAGCTTTTAGTACGAGGTACGGGCGATCAAGAATTAAGATGAGGTACGGAATATTCGTCCAACCTCCGCCTCAGCTTCTAGATCTGACCAAATCTTCTTAATTCTTGATCGTCCGTACCTTGTACTAAAAGCTGAGGGAGGACGAATATTCCGCGTGTATGTACACGCGCGGAGATTCCTTTCCATTGGTGACGTTATATGGCTGACGTCATCTTGCGCGTGAGCTAGTTATCAAGCGTGAGATTATCGCTACGGTAGATTGATTGCCCTGTGGATATGACCGGGCGCAAGATGTTATTATCCTGTGCGATTGAGATCACGTGCTGAGGGAGAAGTTTGTTGTTCCCAGGCTTGGCTCCGCGGATTAGGGCTTTGCGGGTTACTTGTAATATTCATTTTATGGGATAGGTTTACTTAACCACGCTAGGATGAGGTACCCTATCCTTCCAAGTCCCCCCAGTCTAGTGCTTCTCCTGGTCTTGTTGAAGAGTAGATGGAGTACTAGACTATATTGGGTGCTGATCGCGGATGACCGCTCATCCGACTTGTGCTTTTGTGAGTAATTTAGGCGGGAACGTCCTCTTGTTGGCGTGAAATCTCTTCCGAAAATGACGTGGGTCGTCTGCTTCTGAGAAGGAGTCAGGCGGAGAACGTCTTTTTTGAATTTACGTCAAGCTTCCGTGAGAAGTGACGTGTCATGTCTGATCCTGAGAAAGAGTCAGGCGGAGAACGTCTTTTCTGATTTTAGGTCAACTTTCCGCAAAAAGTGACGTATCGTGTCTGATCCTGAGAAGGAGTCAGGCAGAGAACGTTTTTTCTGATTTTACGTCCACTTTCCACGAGAAGTGACGCGCCATGCCTGATCTTGGAGAGGAATCAGGCGGAGGACGTTTTTGTTGACGTAATTAGCGCCAGCACCAGCTTGATGAACTTTGGCTATTGACAGTAAAGTATTTTGGATGACGTGTCTCCTTTGTTGGTGTAGTTAATGCGCCGCTGGAGTTGTAGTAAAAAGCTGAAATGATTGGAATTAAGTATGTCGCCAATCATTTGAGGTAAATGCGCAGAGAATTTGAAAAGTTGTAATAACTTTGGAGAGGGGCTATGGTGGAACCGAGGAGCCTGCTGTGTCAGACAGCTGTGTGGCACGTCGTCATGATGTCTGTCCCATCTGACGCTTGGCAGACGAAAAATTCGTCTGGTGTCAGGCGCGTGGTGGGCCACACGCGCAAGTTGATGAATGAACCGTCAGGATGCTGCCACATGGTGGTAACCACGTGTGGTGTATCAGGCGCGTGGGTAGCCACACGCGTGATACAGATGGCAATGTTGAGTGTGACGACACGTGTCAATCATAGGTGAGGTGTGTCAGGCGCGTGTAGTCCCACACACGCCAGTGTAACCATTTGATGATGATTGAAGGGATAGGTACCTAATCCCAACGCGGATAAGTAACCCTATCCCATAAAATGAATATTACAAGTAACCCGTAGAGCCCTAATCTGCGGAGCCAAGCCTGGGAACAACAAACTTCTCCCTCAGCACGCGTGATCTAAATCACGCAGGATAATAACATCTTGCGCCAGGCGATCAATCTACCACGGCGATAATCTCGCGCTTGATAACCAGCTCACGCGCATGATGACGTCAGTCCTATAACGTCACCAGTGGAAAGGAATCTCCGCGCGTGTACATACGCGCGAAATATTTGTCCAACCTCAGCTTTTAGTACGAGGTACGGACGATCAAGAATTAAGAAGATTTGGTCAGATCTGGACAGGTCCTACGCCAACTGATTGGCGACATGTGTCAGGAGTGGTCCAACAACCACTAAGAGGGAATAGTGACATGACTGCTCCCATGCTTCTACCATGCTGTTGTGAACAGTACTGGTCAGAGTACCGTACAAGCATGTTTGTCTGCTGCCAGATGTCACGTCAGACGCCAGCAGGTAGGTCAACCATGCTGTGTCAGAATGAAGCGCCGCCTGCGCCCAATCAGGAGGCGCCACGTGGATCTTCTGCAGACCAGATCATACTCTCTCACATCAAGCATTAATTGTCACCTGATTCCCGCTATTTTTATGGGCTAAAGACATCTGGGCCCAGGTCAAGGCCCAGATAAGGTACACCACTTCGTGGGCCGTCTCATTAGGCCCATGTCTTCCCTATAAAAAGAAGACTTCTTCTCCTTTGCAAAGGATCCGCTACTGCATACAAGAACTAGCATAGAGAGAATATTTGTAATATCTTTGTAATCTCCAAAGCAATAATATTCTTCTCTTTACAGTGGATGTAGGTCACTCTTGACCGAACCACTTATATTCTTGTGTTCTTACTTTTACCACACACGATACACACACTTTCTCATCTCCTTGGGTTACGATTTCGTCACCGGTGTGAGCGAAGGATCGTACCTGAGCAAACACGAGTATCAAACCTAACGGTGTTGCTTCTAGGCACCGTTATACCCGTTGTTTCTTCAATTAAGTTATTATATATATAATTATATACATACACATTAATTACAATTATATTTATAGTTTTATACATAGAAGCACTCTATTAGGTTTGGCTTAGTATATGCATATATACAATTATATTTATAGTTACTGGCCTAGTCAACCCAATGATAACTTAACACTAAGTTTAATTGTAAACCCTAAGTCATGAAAAGACATGTTTGACTTCCTATTCCCATTAGTTGTCCGCCATCAATCGTCTCCAGCTATCAACCTACGCCACAACTCGACAATCGTTTTCTATAGTATGCTCATCGCCTCATTGGCCTCAACCCGAGGCTCGTTCTCGGACAACCGGACCTCAGATTTAGTGTCATCCTCGGACGGTCGAACCTCAGTCGTCACTAGGCAGCGAGAACATTAAAAGAAACATCCCAAATTTATGTTTGTCCGAAAAATTCGCTCGCTCGTCACTTGCTTGAAAAAATGTGCGCTCGAAAAATGCTCGCTCGGTTATAAACGAGCCAATCAGCCCGGTTCAGTTTATAAATGAGCTAAGCACGAGCAAAGATCCGCTCGGTTCAAATCCACTCGTGAACATCCCTAATATATTATTATATTCTATAGCTCGCTATTTTTTAAAGGTTACACAGATAAAACCTTGTCTGACGTAAGCAAATATTGACACTTTCCTTTTTAGAGAATTAAAAGAATGTCTTAACCCTTTAAACAAGATGCTTTAAACAAGGTGGTGTCAATACAATCTCTATCAAGGGCAAAGTATATCTAGAGAATTTTGAAGACGCTTGTTTTTCATGGGTAATGGCTCCCTATCTTATTCATTCATGGTGGGGTGGGGGTGTCACCAATGTCTCAAACCCAAAGTGCTTGTCATCATCTATCCACATCCATTTCCTTTATATTCATCTACTTTCACACCATTCTATATGATTTTTTAAGGCCAAGTGCAGTTGATAATAACATGGTTTAGGTCGATCTTCATTTTCATTTTCGTGATATACAATATACACACAAGAGGGGTACTCGCACATTGTTACGGGAAACATAGACACTAGTCATCATTTAACATGTAAAAAAATTATTAAAGGGAATTTCGTCATTATTAATACATGCTCAAATTAAAGAGAATTAAATGCTCGTTTTTATAATGTATTTTGTTTTTGAATATTAAGATATGAAATAGTTATCATTAAGTTGGTTTAAAATTTAACAATCTGCTAAAAAAGATTGTTACAAAATTGTAATTATTTAAAGTCTTAAAATTATAAAGTTACATTTTTGTCCTTATCTATACTATATTATAAAGCATATTAGGAGGACAATATGGTCATTTCACCCAATTTTCAACATGTACAAGTACTTTAAAGCACATTGTACAAGTATTTGAAGCATGAAGTGTTGAAAAATGTCTTGAAATCTAACACCAAAAGTGACCCTTTCATTTTTTCAGGAACTTCGCAATCCACCGTCCATATTTTTCTCCTTAAATCAACGGTCAGGCTTCCTGATCCGCATCAAAAGGTATCTACCAATCATAAACTATGTGGTTATGATCTTCTTGGCTTCTTCCCTTTTCTGTGAATCAGAGGCAGGCAGTACACAACCAACCAAGCTAAAGTACAAGCCTTACTTCTTGTCTTCTATAAGACAAAATATGAAATTTAAATTTTGAATTCCCTGGCCACTCATACTCTCTATGTTTTCATTTTCCTCTCATACCCAGATACTAAATTAGATATGGTTTGTTGTTTTTGTTCATTGCAGGAAGAAGACGACGAAGATGTTTATGGTGGAGATGTGCCCGAATTGCGCTAATCGCTCCTTCTTCTGGTGGTCGGTGACTTTGTCATTTAAGCTCTCATTTGAGCCCCCATCATTCCTGCAAAGAAGATGAAGCTGAATGACCTACCAACTTCTTCTCTCTTCTTTTTTACATCCATTTCAGCCAACTTCATGAAGGTCTGACATATCTTTTTACTTAGGGCTGATTTAATCACTAAGTTATCAAGGTAAGGTTTAAAATTTAAGTTCATTATAGTTCTGATTACTCTAAGACTTTAATGTGATTGAAAAATTAAATGTCTTGGCTTTCTGAACCACATTTAGGGTTTGTAAGCTCTGTTCGATTTTGATTTTGGGTTTAATATACTCACCTGGTTCGTATAAACTGCCAATTTTAGGGTTTGAGAACTATTAAAATTATCAGTTATAGAATTGATCTTAATGTTCTGTTGTACAACGATAAGCTAAAGAATTGACCTTTTGGGATGTCCCAAATCGGATTTGAAGAAAGTGATGAGATAAGATAAATTTATTGCATTTAAACTGATTATTTAGACCTGAAAAAGTCGTAATATATTTGGAGTATTGGGATGCAGCTGCGTATAATTGTGTTTTTTTATGTGCCTTTTTTAGTGTTGAGATACATGTACCTTGGTTTTAATCATCTGATAATCCGTTTCTTCTTTCTGAAATCTGAAGTTGCAATATAATCCATTAAAAACGCGTACAAACACTCCCTAATTTGAAAATCATTAATTTATCATATGACAATGTCTTATTACTTCTTTCATTTTTCATGGTTGTCAACATGTATTATACTCTTGCACATGCTATGATGAAAGGTTCAATAGGCAACCCTTAATGTTAAGATGTGGACCTTTAAGGGATTTTCAATGTCAATGTCTATGTCATTTTATCTTATTATGCATCAATGAAGCTTATAAGACACATAGATTCCATGTACTTGTAGTTTAAGTTCTTGTCAAATTCTATTATATAATATTTTAATATATCTTAATCATTTGATCAACCTTACAGGTCTGGCTTACAATGGATGCTTTCGCTATACAACATAAAATTAAATGGAATATTGGCTGATGAAATGGGTTCTGATAGACCCTCTATGCTGATGCCTTTCTCAATTCTATGGTTTATAATTGGGAATTTAACCGGATATGTGATGTGATCTTTGAACTTAATTCTAAGGCTACCAAGGTCTTGATTAGTTCATATTTGCATGTGCAAATTACAGCCTATGATGGTTGGATTTTTTGTATCTTTTGGGATGGGTTTATTTACTTTGTTATTGGAGAAGAGGCTTAATCATTATTTGGCCAAAATAAGCAACATTGTTTTGATTATGGGTCACAAAAGATTATACATGTCTATTTGTTTGCTGAAGCTATTTAATTTTGATACCCAAACTTGAGAACATGTTTTATGTGACATCAATGGTTTCATTAAAAATGGCATCAATTTTTTACTACTATAAATGAGAACTTGAGTACATGTTTTACTTTCAATCTTTAATGGATTTTTATTCTTTTTTTAGATGATAGAGGTAGCTATAGAGAATTTTCAGAGGATTGATAAGTGGAAGTAAAGGTATGGGCACAAAGGGTGACTTCAATAGAACAATTAAAGTAGTTAAAAATAAGTCCTCAATCACATTTTGTTTAATCATGAGAACTTTTAAACATGGTCCAAGGATCACATGGTCAAAGTATACTCAAATGTTTACGTTATTTGATTGCTACAGGCTAAAATTAAACTTCGTCCAGTGACCACATTTCTATAGAAGATCCAGTTTTGAACAGAAAGTCAAAGCTTTGACTTTTTTTTCTTTGGGATTGATGGAAATCCAGATTATTTGTTAACTTGGTTCATGGGGCCATTTATGGATGCTCAATGAACACAATAAAAATTGTTTATATTAGGCTTATCGGTGTGGTGCCGGCATAGGGCCGGCTTGCTGATGCCGATCCATCCTCCACACCCTTGGCCTATCGTCATGAAGATGCCACCCCCCACTGACGCATTTGCGTACGTGGATCCTACGTGGCGGCCCATCATCAACCCTCCACGCCCACCAGCCTTAGGCTATCTCTTGCCTTAAGACATGATTTGTGGCTCTCTTCTGGGAAGCAATAAATACCAAACTTCCAAGCTTCAAAGTTTTTATCACCTAGCTGATATATCAATGGTTGTAACTTGTAAATGACCTGGTCTCACCTAAACACACAAACACAAAACTGATTTAATAGGCTTCCTTTGGGCAAGACAAGGTAGGATGTACATGTGAAGGTAATGGGTGGATATGGTAGGATGTAATCCGTGTGAACAATAGACGTTCGTGTTGTATTTAAGCATCTTTTCATCTTCCCACCCATGTGAAAACTTTAGGAAATGAACATTCGTAATTAAAAATTTAAATTATACTCAATATGAAAAAGAAAACACAAGACTTTAAAAATTGTAAAGTATGAGACGCTTTTCTTTGTTTTAAATTTGGTGAGAGATTTCGGATGTTTAATTTTTGTGGGTTAAATTGACAAGCAGTGAATGGGTAAGACATATTGTACTTGATGCTTTTTGCAAGCTATGAAACACAAATAAGGTCTCGACTCTACACAAGTATTTTCCCAAATAATTCACACTATATATGCAAATGTGTATAAGGAAACATTCTACGCCGAATACTGGTCAAGTGACTGTTTTCCCTTGACCCGTACAGGGACACGGGATGATTAACTTTACAAGTTATGCAAGATCCAATATATTTTTTTTTCCTCTACACTTATTATTTTTTTATTTTTCTGATTCTTGATCCTCTTTTTAGCCATTGCAATGTGTCATATAGTCACGAGAGGATTGATAAACTAACGTAAACAAGTACCACATTACGTATTATCGACACCACAATAAATAGCATCTTCTTTTATTTGGTCGTTAAGATCAAACCATTAAGTTGTACATGTTATACGAATAAGAAAACTAACTTAAGTACTATACAATATATCACGAGGTGAACGATAAACAAGCTGAAAACAAGTATTGCGTTGTACATTCTGGCCGCCGCCGCATCGCGCGGGTTCCCAACTAGTATGTTATAGTATATAATGCACATGCCCAATATAGAGTTTTTTAGTTTTCTCATTATCCCTACCACACACACATATTATATATGTGTGTACACGCGTGCGCACACGTTCGTGTCAAGTAAGAATAGAAAACCCACTTTACTTGGAAAACCATAAAACCCTTTGTAAGACCATATATATGTAATATATTTTAATATATTCAAATTGATGTTTTTTCATTATTTTTTTTGTCAAAATGATCAAAATTATATATATTGCATGCCCCTGTATTTTCATACGTTTCTTCAACTTAAAAGGGTTTTCAAACATATTGAAATTCAAATTTTAAGCCTTATTTCTTTCACGAAAACTTTGAGTTTTTTTAGTAGGTATTTAGGAACGAGACTTTCTAGGTATTTTTTGTTTAACTTCTTTTTTATCTTAGGCTTATCGCTGCCCATGTAATCGAATTTGGCAAGGTCAGTTAGGTAGAAGACTAGTTTTTCATCAATATCTACAAAGTGTTGAGTTCCCTTACAAAGGTAGAAAACGATCTAGAAGTACAAAAACTTCACAAAGTTACCACCTTAAACACTAGTCTCATTTGTAAACCACCTATTATTAATAGGATAAAAGAAATCCAACTCTCCGAGCATTTGTCCATTATCACAATTGAGTTGGCCATCCCCACTCCCCTCCCCCACCTACACAATTAAAATTTACAGAATCAAATATTGTGGTGTCATTTTGGGCATTCTTTTGTTCCTATTCCCCATCCCTATCTTTCAAATGATTTTTATTCATCTAACACTCGGTAACTATAAAATAAATGCCATTTTTTCTCCAAATTGGAACATTATATTGCGAGTTTAATACACGTTTTGCGGTTGTTAAGTTCCCTCATAATGACCATTTTACAATTTATCTTTTATGATCCAAGAACCTAATTGTAGTATGGAATGTAAGATAAATTCATCAAAAATTAAGTTAAATAACTCATACCATAAGGCCATTCGGAGTTGTAGTCGAGGAAGTGTTGAGGAGTCGGGGAAGCGTTAATTACAAAATCATCCAAAATGAAGACAGCAAAAGCTAAGTTGGTTCATTATCTTCCAAGATTGAAAATCTCTCTCTCCTAATCCTAAGCATTAGAGTTGTCTGTTCTCTAGACACAACCAATGAGTTAAAAGAAGACTAGTATAGATCATTTTCTGACCCCACTCATCTTAATAAACAATACCTTTAGATTGTGATATGTGCACAATGGTGAGGAATAAAAAAAAAAGCCAAAATGCACTTCAATGATTTCAGGAGGGAAGTAGTAAAGATGTTTTAGTTAACACACTTGATAATATAATATTTGCTCTTTTTTATGACTTCATTTTCTTCCCTTGTCAATGGATTCAGCAAGGTGTCACATTGCCCTTGGAGGCCCAATGCTAAATATTATGTCATGCTTATTGATATGGACCATTGGTTTCATCCGGTCACGGACTCGTCAGAGGAGTAACCACAACTCCTGACTAGTGCTACACATTTCCATTGCACGACTTTCCTCAACCATTGAGACTCTTGAATATGATGCACGAGTAGCCAGTAAACCCGGGTGATTAATCACAAATGAGTTAATACAACCACCACCACCATACCTAGTAAATCCCACCAATAACACCGTTATTAGTAGGGACTGGGGAGGGTGAGATGTAACCAAACCTTACCATCATCCATGAGGATAGAGAGGCTGCTTACAGAGAGACCCCGGCTCGAATAGTAGACAAGCCAAAGAAGTGCCGAATGAGCAACATAGGACAAATAGAAACAACTTAAACATGATAAATTACAATTAGTCATGCAAAGACACAGATCATAAGCAAAAGTTCATCGAAAGTGTATGTACATCTAAGTCTCCAAAACGAAACCCTTTTACCCTCCCCTAAGAGGTGCAAAG
Organism: Ambrosia artemisiifolia; assembly: GCA_032199755.1. Taxonomy (NCBI): domain Eukaryota; kingdom Viridiplantae; phylum Streptophyta; class Magnoliopsida; order Asterales; family Asteraceae; genus Ambrosia; species Ambrosia artemisiifolia. The sequence goes on from CM063512.1 coordinate 6,125,193, forward strand.
TTCATTAGCCTTAATCCTATGTCACCATGATCTTCTATCCCAGACCATGTCCTCATAGAGGTGCATCTCTAACAAATTATGCCTACTAACCCGCTCCTCCCAACTCAATTTGGGTCTACATCTACCCCTCCTCCCCTCTACAATGATATTTTCCACTACTCTAACCGTCGATGTCATCTGTCTCCTCCTAACATGCCTAAACCATCTCAATCACAAATGAGTATATATGATCTTCAAAATAATTGGCACCTCATAGAGGGCTTGGTTCTCTTTTTTAAACTTTTAGGCTCGAAAACCCGTCATCCTTGATGTTTGGGATATCAAAAAGATAGCAGACATCGCTTGATTAATTAATTTCCATCTCGTCTAATGTAATCATGGTAATCTTATTCGACGTTTCCCAACTCCTTAAGTTTTAAAGAATTCACTATGTTACAACCCACGATTGCAAAAGATAAAGATAGAGATGAAGATGAAATTGAGAATGTCTAATGTAAAAACATTGTTTAAATCAAAGAAAGAGGTTTTATACAAAGGGTATATTGTAATGATTTTAAGTTGTTACACAGAGTGATTAAATCCACAAAGGCTTTTTCACATCATCCAGTCACTAAAGGTAGCCATTCAATCGTGTGTCGGACTTAGGTTACATTTTATCTTTTAACAGGGTATACAACACTTAAAACATCATATTATTAATATGCTTTTTATATCATTTTTGACACACCAGTCATATATAATAATATTAGAAATTTTAGAGAAAGTGTTTCACGTCAACCAGAGCTGCCCGTTTTTGAGCATTAAGAAATTAAATGTTGACCTGAATCGATCTTGACCCGTTACCTAATAAGTTTGACCCGCCTAACTTGCCGCTAGTTTCTACTATTACAGTCTTTGTCCCCTAAATCTACTTTCTTCAAAAAGATTTTGGCTGCCTACAAAATGGCACATGTTCAGAATGATAGAAACATGTTAATCTTGGAACAAAAAAAATGGGGTGTATTTATACTATTGACCCAGCATGTAAAAGAAACAATAATTATTATTCCCTACATTTAAAGTGGTGATTTTCTCTACACATGAGAATAAAATGGGATACAATCACACATTAACTAAACTTAACAATCATTTTAATAACTAACCTTGTGTGGCAATCATCAAGCCCAGGGAATCATGAACAGAACTGCATCACAGAAGTCGGCCCGGCTCATTTCCAGTTATAATTTCCATTTTGTTCCAACTTTGACCCGATGACACCATGTTTGAATATGAGGCGATCCAGCAACCCGATAAATATTCACACAATTTTCATTTCGTTTTCTTGGACTTCAAATCATTTCAAGAAGGGGATTTACAAGTTTCAACAACTAAACGGATTCGTTCTATAACTACAGGAATATCGTCTTCATCTAATGTGGTAAAACAACATCTGAACCATCCAGGTTCAATGCAGTGACAAGATGAACCAGGGGTTACATTAATCTTAGCTACATTTAAAAGCTTATCCCATAAATCAAGTTCCCCTTTTTCATTATAAGGGCGAATTAGTCCACTCATATCACACCAGCAGTACAACCCTCCACTGCTCTTTGTACAACCAATTCCTAGTTCTTTAAGACCTTCCACAAACAAGTCATACATAGCCCTTAATCTTTCTCTGTTTCTTTCGGTATACCTCTTGATAAATGCTGTATCTGAAAGCATAGAAGTTACTAACCGCTGGGTTGGAGCTGAAACTGAAGTAAATCGTGTCATTTTTCGAGCCACTGTCAAAACGTTTTCATTATATGAATATATAACCCCGACCCGAAAGCCCGGAAGAGATAAATCTTTGGATAGCCCATATACTATGTGGACCCGATCCTTATCGCTCTCTTCTGAGTCGATGATTTCTGCCATGCTTACAAATTCTTCATCACCAAAGGTTGAACCAGCAAATATTTCATCAGATATGATGTGAATGTTCTTTTCTCTAGCAAAATCTAGAAGACTAAAAAGGGTTTCACGGGTCATCAAGTTCCCAACTGGGTTAGAAGGGTTTGACAACAGGATTCCTTTGACTTTTTGGCCTCGTTTTCTTGCTTGATTAAAAGCTTGATCAAGTGCGGGAATGCTTAAAGTAAAATTGTCTGAGCTGCGACAATGGACGGGTATTAACTCCACTCCAGTTCGCCATTTCACATCCCTGTCAAACCTGCATAGAGAGGCAAAATAGGTGATCTCATGAAACGGGACGAACCACTTTTTGTCCAAAATTTGAACTTTTCTGTAAAAAGTGGTGTGTGTGTGTAACTAGTGACCAAATTTGAGAACAAAAACATATTATGTCGATAAGTCTTTGAATCTTGAATAAAATGGATTAGCAGGTTTATCCATCAAAATTATAGCTCGGTTTACTTTTTGACTCGTTTGACCCATTTGACATGTTCCCTTTTTGCTGATTTCTTATAGTTTTGCATGTTGGCACACAAGAGATATAACATAACCCGAATTGATTCATTCATAAGTCAATGGGCCAAATTTCCGACTTTAATTTAAGGGTTTCTACATACTTAGTACGTACATTGGATAATGAGCTTTAAGGTGGTAATTAACAATGCAATGTTTTAACAAATGCAATGAAATTAGTTAATTACCCAGGGTAGTATGGAGCAGGTATAAGAAATGCATTTCCATGGTCTGCCAAAGCAAAACAAAGAATCTCAATAGCAGGAGTTGCACCAGATGTTAACACTATTTGTGATGGGTTAAATGTCACAGTTCCTCCCGCTACTTGTGACATCAAACCAGCCATGGCCTGGAATTATATATAATAAAAAAAATAAAAAGATCAACTCAACCATAACTCATTTGTATCTATAATCATTCCAAACCAAAAGAAAAACTTAAATTAACGACAGATCAGCGTCTATAACATGAAATATAAACATAGCATAGAAGAAAGCGAACTCCACAATCATGCAAAATACATAAACAGTGATACAAGGATTGTGATTTGTCTAGGTATTACAATGCTAGATCATACCACATATTCTATAGTCAGCGTGTAAACAAAACAACCAAAGCCTTCAAATCAACACTAAAGTATAGTTCCTCGGATAAACAGTTTAACAGTCTAGTATGAGGTCATAGTCAAAATACCAGTAATATCATCCCCGAGGACCCCAACTTATATTTCCTAATCAAAAATTAAAACTAAGTCACATGGTATGTGTTGCTACAAGGATATTGACTGAGTCTGTCCCCCACCGATTTAATCTTTCGTCCCCCACCGATAGGAGAAAAAAAGGGTCTTGTGATTTTTGGTCACCGCCACTATTTTTTTCAAGCTTCGTCACTACCGGCGCAGATATTAGGCCCAATTCAAGACTCATGTCATTAGTATGCTTCAATAGCAACAAACTTTTTCTCAGAATTGTAACTAAATGACAATATTGGCACCCATAAATAATCAAGAAAACCGTGATTTCTAAGTTCCTTAAGAAACTAAATAAAAATTCATGATCATCATTACTCAGTTGGTAGAACACAAGCTAGATACTGAACAATCGACAAAAAGCATTGAAAAGATTACCACTTTTAACTCAGTCATTCCATCAAGCGGCTGGTAGGTAACAATGCCACTTAAACTCAAACCACCTCTGTTATCTCCACCACCAAGTATAGACTCATTCAAATTCTCAGTAATCCAATTCTCAATCAAATCCAGTGTCAACTGCAATCATCACATCACAATTACCACATAACACACAACCAAACATTTTTAAAACCACCCAAATAACTAGGGCCTGCAATTCCTCACCTATTTAATAAAAGGTACACTAAACTATGTAACTTTATACTTTCTTAAAACTAAATAAAACTAGTACGCTACACCCCCTCATTTCTCTTTCTTGGTACATAAAACATACAACTGCATGTCTGCATTAGACATGGGGTATCAAGTAGTTAAAAGAGAGATATTCATGTTTGATACTTGTATTCTTCGCGTCGTCTCTAACCTATTAAGATCGGTTTTGCCAACCCTACAAATGACCACAAATAACTAGGGCCGACAATTCCTGACCTGTTTAAGACACAATTAAACCCATTAAATAAAAAGTACGCTATGTAAATTTACACTTTTTTTAAACTAAATAAAATTAGGACGCCATGCTCCATCATTTCCCCTTCGTGGTACATAAAACATACAACTGTGGTTAAACATGAGGTATAAATTAGTTAAACGAGTCGTATTCATACCCGATTTTCAGCCAAACCAAGCTGAACAACACCATTCGGGTTACCCACTCTATCATACGGGTCAGCAACAACCTTATCCAACCCAATGTAATAAGGCGAGTCATTCGGTTTAGCAATAGAAGAGACTCTATTCGACACGTGGGGCCTACCAATCGACGCACGTGACAACAAATTAGACCTAGAAGCCGACCTAGACAGCTCCATAATATTCCCCGATGACGTAACAGGTGACGGAGGGTTAGAGTTAGAACTGGGGTCTTGGGGTGGGTTAGAACGGCGTCGTTTAAGGTAGAACTGTAGGAAGTAAAACATGGCACATGGGATGACGGAGCCTAGGATTAAACCGCCTCTACCTTGGACGATGCCTTGTAAAGGAACGATGAGTCGCATACCGGTTGAAGAGGATTGTGATTGGGATTGGGGTTGGGGTTGTGATGGGTCTTCGAGGGTTGGGGTTTGGAGGCGTCGGGGACCCGTTTGAGTCATCTGGGTCTAGACGGAGTTTGTGTGTGTGGAGAAGAAGAGTGACGTAAATCTCGAAGTGATTGTGTTGGGTTGCTTGGTTGAGGAGGGATGCTTTTTGTTTGTTTGGGTGTATTATACACACTACACTTGAACTTTGGAGTTGTGACATTTATATTTTATGTTTTTTTTTTCAATTTAATTATGAGTGTGTATATATATATTTTTTCATCTGTATAGTCTCTCCGTCCCATTTTAAATGTCTATATAGTAGTACTAAATATAATATAGTTTTGGTCTATAAGGCTAAGTAGTGTGATTTGAACTAACCCTCCATGCTAGTAAGGCGTCACGTCACTACTATTAGATATAGTGGTCTTTAACTAACACAACGTGATTTAAAGCTTTTTCAATCACTTCTCAATAATTTTTTATAGATTTTTTATTTTATTTAGAAACAACAAAAATCCTATAAAATAAATGATTGAACGAGAGAATGGGAATGTGTCCTTTCTATACGTGATACACACCCAAACAAACAAACGAACATATGTGTGTGCGCGTAATAAGAGAGAGAGAGAGAGAGAGAGAGATGGTGGGTGGGTGGGTAGGCTAGCCACCAATCGGACGCAGCAGCAACACCATGGAACCACATTGGTGGTTCAAGCCTCAATCAACGGCAGTAAGGCTTTCTCTTTTTCCCCCTTCTCACGCAGTATGAGGAAGACGATGATTGTGATTGTGGATAAACGCTAATTTTGGATGCCCTCCCCCCACCCCAACCTACCCTTTTTTTCCTTTCTACACTCATTAAACGGTTAACAAGGACATCATTGACGCCCCTCCCCCCTCCTCGGCGGTGTTTCAGTCTTTGAAGGGGTGACATGGAGCGGGCACGGCTCCACATCATCTTGTAGCTTAACAATGCTTTCTTTCTAGACTAACTAGGGTTAACCCTCGCGCTTCACGGCGAGCTTTAGGTCGGTATAAGATCGGTTCGTTATAGAATCCGTACAATACCGGTGCTCGGTGTAGCAACCAAAAGAGATAACTTTGTGAGTGATACACCGATGTCGACCTACAAAATTATTACGGTACCTGCACCTTTGGCAAAATGTAGATAAAAATATTCACATCACAACGTACATTATTTGAATAACATAAAAGGGAAGCAACATCACTTTATATATGAAAAAAAAGTAACCTGCAAAGAAGCTTTTGATGACATGTACGTTCATGTTTTAATCACCTATAACGTGAACTACCATTCACAACTTAATTTTAACATTAATAGCGACATATATATAAATGTCATATGTTTAAGATTTAATTATGGGGAATTGGATTTTAATAAACCAAACTATTCGAAATTGGCCACTGGCATCCTCAACTAAAAAATTGGTCATATATAACCTGAACTATTGACTTATTGGAATCTAGCACCCAACTAACTGACGCCGTTAGTTGGGTTGCTGACGTGGCACGCTGACATGTGTACACGTGGATTGACACGTCAGCATGCCACGTCAGCAAATCTTGCCATGTCAGCGAACCCACTAACGGTGTTAGTGATTTAACCGTTAGTGGGTGTTAGATTCCAATAAGTCAATAGTTCAGGTTATATATGGCCAATTTTTTAGTTGGGGGTGCCAGTGGCCAATTTCAAATAGTTCAGGTTATTAAAATCCAATTCCCCTTTAATTATTATAAGGGTGAAGATAACGTAACAAGGACCTTAACGTAAAAAGAGTAAGAAGTAATTTCAGCCATTAGATTAAGTAAATTAAGCAGTGGCACAATCGTAATTTTGAAGTGTCTTTGATAATCGTTAACATAGGAAAGGGTATTTTAGTATAATTACAAAATCAAGTTTCAGTTGAATTCAAATTGTCGTCATATTCTCATTGATTAGTTTTACTATCGGGAAAAAAACTTACGTAATTGATGAACGAAATAAAAAACCACAACTCCGCAAAATAATGCTCTGTTTACGAAAAGCGATCACTTCCGAACATGCTCTGTTTTGGAAACGAAAAACAAAGCATGCTTCCCTGAGAAATAATGCAAATTCATAACAAAATAAAGGTAATAAAGAGAAGGAAAAAATTACGCAAGAAATCATTATGCAAAAATTACGCAAGATAATAAAGAAAAGGTAACAATTACGCAAGTTCAGGATACCAAATGGTACACAACTAAAAAACAATCACAGATCCCTATCATCCAATAAACAATGTAAAGAACTCAAATTCCAAGCAACCAGACAAATCAAAAGGAGAACACTTTAACCTTTTCAAAATAAAAATTTGAATCACTTAAACATGTGTCTTCAGATCTTTCATATATCAATGTTTCTTAAAAATATCTTAAAAACTACAGTTAGAAAAAAAAAAAGAAACTTCAATCATCTATATATCCAACTAGTTAAAATGCCCGCGCTACGCAGCGGGGTCGTCAGTATCGATTTGGTTTTATATGACACGGGTACTCAATATAACAATTGAACACAAGAGGAAATCGATTGAAAACGATAGAAAGAAATTTACAATATCGTTGTATTGTGCAAAGTTCATTTAAGAAAAAATTTGAAACATTTGTAGAAGAAAAGACCTTGAAAAAATATTTAAGAAGTTATGCTATGTTATGGTTTATTAATAAACACTCTTGAAGAATGCTTTTGTTTATTCCTTGTCATTTACCAAATTTGTACCGTGGTTCAATCTCCTAGATAACCCAATTTTTTGTTTTTTGGCCAAAGAAATAAAAAAACATAAAAAACATCATGGAGCATACTTGAACACATGAGGCTTGTGATTTTTGAAGATAACTACGAGTGAACCAATAAACCACCACCACCTTTACACTTCCTTCCCAAAAAATATATTTAATATGTAAAGAAAATGTTGACCACCCAAAAAAAAGTCCAATAAGTAAATGACACTTAATAAAACAACCAATAACAAATTAATACTGTTCACCTCAATTTGATTTGTATATATATAGAATGTTTTGCAAGATGGCCAATTTTTTTTTCCTAAATCTTTTTTAAGAGTCCAATACCTCTTTATTGAAAATTTCACTCCGAAGCTATCACTGAAATGAAATCTAGCAAATATATAATTCAAGTAAAATTAATATGCATATAATAAGGCCATAAGCATACAAAATTATTATTATATATAACAATTCCCATCCTTAGAAACACTAAGACGTCGCTTTCACATGGCAACTCGATAAATAAAAGAAAAGACAGGGGCATGGTGCCATCCATTTTTTGTAAATAACCTTGCAGGTTGCATGCTAATTACGAAAGTGCCCAAGAAGCTTTTAATTAATAAAGAACCTTCAATTTGCATGTATTTTCGAAACTGCCATTGCAAGAATCTTTTAAATAACTGGCACTCTGATTGGCTTTGTCCGTGCTCTTCTCGACTGCCATTGCAAGAATCTTTTAAATAATCGGCACCCGTTCGTTGTTGTCGGTTGGTGGCAGATAGTAGCGGCGCTTAAGTGTGGCTGCCTTCGCCATCCTGTGCCGGTTATATTTGCGTCTTGATGTTACTGATACAGTTTCACAGTCAGGCTGTTCGTATTTGCGACTATCGAACCGGCGACGTTTGTGTCATGTCGGCGACAACGCCACCGCCGCGAAGCGGCGGGGATTTTTACTCGTTAGTATATAATATCGTTGCCATCTTTGAAAGAGTTGAACACTGAAGTATTTAGCTCTATATTGTTATCAAATATAGGAATTTCACTAGGGGCACCCGCTGTCAACAAGAGGAGATGGATGACCCGTAGCGGATTGTACACTGAGCCATAGACGGTTACCCCGCTACATACCGATGACATCGCAGCCGCCGACCAGACCACGCTACTTGGATTTTGGACAGTGATCGTCGACAATCCCTTCAGTATGACCAAAGAGAGGGTCACCAGCATTGTAGACCCTCTCTACATATACCTGCAAAGGTTAATTGCCATGTCCATCGCGTCGCGTGAGAGGAGGGGGAAGTGGTGCACGAGTCATGATCTGTTATGCCAATATCGTTTGCTTTTACAGGAGGCCGTGTGCCTTGGCGATATGTTTGGTGCAAACTTTAAGTCCGCACATCATCGGCTGGAGAGGGTTTGTTGTAGTACATCACATATTTTTTGCCCGCCCCTTGGGGCACTTCAAGGATGGGGGTCTAGCTGACGAGATAAGATATGCGCTCATGGCATGCACATCGTGCGCAAGTTCATTGACCTCGTCCTTTGCTTTCGCATAAGGGCCCACCAGCTTTTTGTGTCGTAGTCGTTGCGCAAGGCTATCTCGATCGTGCTTCTAGCAGCCGAGGACATGGAGGCGCAGTAGATGGCTGATCATGATATACCACAACAACCACAGCATGCAGTCACCACCATCGCAACCATCTTAGAGGCTGTTTGGTTGATTAAGTGCTGAATCATTAAGAGGTTTGGATGGTTAAGAGGTCTGAATGGTTAAGCGCTGAATCATTAAGTTGGACCTCTTAATGGTTAGTTTTCTTGTCCTACGTCGGTAGGGGAGCCTCAATAAGGTTCAGCCTAGTTCAGTGCTTAATAGTTCAGTGCTTAATGGTTCAGCAACATCCCAAATCTTAATGATTCAGACTTAACCATTCCATTCAGAAGCTAAAACAAACGCACTGAATGCTGAATCATTCAGCGCTGAATGGTTAAGAGCCTCATTAAGAGGCTACCAAACAGCCCCTTAGTATTCTTAGCGTGTTTAATGAGACACAGGCCTACTTCCGGCTACAGAGGCCCTGCTTTAGACGCTTACTCACCGTATTGATCGGATTAAGGACCGGGTGTCGTAGATGGTTGAGTCGAAGAAGTATAAATTATGCGTCGTCGACATCGAGCCCTAACCGCTACCACTGCCTCGACAATATTAAGGTCCTGGTCCATAAACCCAGAACATCATGGGGGGGTCATGATCCGCCGGGGTGTTAGTATCATGCACGATATATCTCCCTTCTCGAGGGACATCAACGAATTTCTTCCACCTCCCTCCTACCCCCGCTAACAGTCCCCCACCTATTGCATTCATCCGCACACAGACTCACTCCTGTTTCTCTCCACATCGATCACACGTCTCCAACAGAGGGAGACGAATGCCCCCATTGGGAGCTCTTACTAGTCATTTAATAAAACAAGAAAAGAAGAAAAGAAACTTGTATTTAGCTTATCCAACCATAGTAAGTTCAAGCTCAAGCTCAAGCTTGAACCTATTCTGACTTGGCTCAATTACATCCATTCGCACCAATACAAGAATCGTCATGGACCATTCATTAATGGCCAAAATTCACCCGTATATCATATTCGGTCTAAATTATGGATCAAAATACTTGTGAATTCTAGAAAGTTCCAGACTAATCCATAAAAAAAGAAAGGATACCTTTAAGAATTCTATGTTCTCATGAAACTTCATAAAAAGTTCTTGAAATGTGTAGATGCATATTCGTATGTGTCTGTAGCTTTCGGGACGGTCGAGCTTTAGTTTGTCATTAGTTATATTGATTTTTGATGTAATTAGCCATTTGCACGGTCAGATGTGTGAATGAGGATTAATAGGTGCAAATGAGTCTATGAATTACTTAATCGCATGGTGTTTGGGACAAATGTCCTCATTCGTACCTTCGAAGGTGCAAATGAGACATTAGATATATATATGGTTTGGAGTTTTAGCAGTGTTTGGTCAGTTGTGTTAGTTGTGTATTAGCGCCAAAACTCTGTTCGAATACCCACGTTGGGCTGTTTATCATTGATCGAGTTTGTAATTGTTATTGAAAGCATTAATGACATAAACATTTGGAAATGATTTCTTGTGCGTGATTACATCGTTTTATATCATTTTGCTAGTTCGTTAGGGATTCCGCACCTGACGGTTTATTAATCATTGAGATACGTTGTGATTTGAGAGATTTCGATCCTACAAAGTGGTATCAGAGCCTTGTACTCAATCTCACAATTGCTAATTGATAAATTTCATATATTTCAGTCCAAAATTGTTCAAACCCTAGTTGTTTTCAAAGTTTTACAGAAAAACATGGGTTTTGATTTATTTGGAGTTGAATTTGGCATCGATTTCAAAATTTCTTTCACAAAAGTTGTTCTATATTCATTCCGAATCAAATCCTTTCCATTTTTAATCCAATTGGTGATAATTTTCATAATTCACATCAAAATCGTGTGTTTTTTAATTCAAAATGATGATGGGGTTTGAACAGTGCGAATGACAGCTGAGAAAGGTGCGAATAAGTCAAAAAAAATTTCTCATTCTTACTGATTTGGTGCGAATAAGTCTCACACGGTTTATAAATCGTTGAGATACGTTGTGATTTAAGAGATTTCGATTACTCATGGAAATTTATAAAAAGTTCTATGGAAATTTCTAGATGGTCTATATATGGAAAGTTCCGTGGAAGAACGGAGAACCAGCTAGTCTAGTGTTGGTTTAAAACCAGTTTGGTCCCAAATCAAACACCAAACTGTACGCAAACTTGCATAAAAGTTTAGAACCGCAAACTACAGAGTATATACACTACAAACAGACTTGCAGGAGTTGCAACATATGGTTGTACTTGTAGTTTCAAAAATATGAATTTCAGTTAGGTATTTATTCAGTGTTTTTTTGAAAAAAAAGTACGTGTGGTTGTTGATTAGATTCCAAATAATTAGATCCCAAATAACAAAAATATAAAAACATAAAAGAGGACAATACTGCATATCATGTCTGGTTAGATTTATAAATCATAAACAGTGCAATTTGAAAGCTGTAGTTCAAATGATCTACTCCACCCTTATATCTACTTGCTATAGAAATCAAGCGGAAGTGTTTTTGTATTGGATTAAGTTTTATTAGCCCTGTAGCGAAGGGCTACTCTGTTTCTAGCCACTGACTCTCAAAATAGCCAAGTGACTTATATGTATAAGAAGTATAGAGATAGTATAATCGTTTTATTTCTTGATTGAAATATTTGGTACATCAAATGAGGAGATAACCTCTTCTTTAAATACATGAAAAAGTAAAGAGAAGATGACAATAAACAAGGCAAAGTAGGAATGAACATTCAGGAAACATTGAGAATAGGAGAAGGAGACATGGAAGTGGAAAGTGGAGGAAAAGTTGGCCAAAAGGTATGAATTAAAATCCAAAACTCTCCCTCAAGTTGGAGTGTGTATGTCAATAACGCCCAACTTGCCAAGTAATATTTCTTTCTTTTTGAACACTCCCCCTCAAGTTGGAGTGTTTGCTTTTCTTGCGGATTCAAAGATTTTGAACCCGATTTTTATTGCAGGTTCAAACAAGCTGACTTTCCTTTTTTTGGGGGGGGGGGGGGTTTCGAATAACCCGACTTTCCTTTTATTGCGGTTTCAAAAAAACCTTACTTTTCTTTTCTTGCAGGTTCCCTTTCTTCATCTCCAAAATAATAATTAACGCTATGTTCTCAAGTTTACTTGAGAAGAAAAGAAAGAAAGTGGAGAAAAAAAAGGAGGGTATGTATATTTTTTTTCATTCTTTTCTTTTCTCTCTATATCTCTCAAATTTGGGATATCAAAATAAAACTTATCCCTTCATTTCTCTCCCATTCTCTTCTTAAAAAAAAAACTCCAGAAACAAACACTCCAACCCCCCTTCTTTTACTTCTAGAAAAACTCTAACACTCCATTCCCGATTTTACTTGAGGAGGAAAAAAAGAAAATAATCAAAGGAAAGGAGAGGAAAGGAAAAGAAATGATACATATCCTTTCCTTCCGTTTCCTTCCAAATCGAAAGGAAAACCAAACTAAAGAATTTGGTATAGTTTTCCTTCCATTTCCTTTCTTTTCCGTCCTTAAATGAAACTCGGGAACACAACATGTTTTTTTTTTCCTTTCTTTTCCTTCCTTAAATGAAACTCAGTAACACAATCAAATTTTTCTTTCCTTTCATTCCCTTTCTTTTCTTTCGTTAAGTTAACTCGGGAACACAGCGTAAAACATGGTTTTTCTTTCCTCCCTTACCGGGAACACAACTTAAACCATCGTCACTACACTGCCTCTTCAATATTTAATCATATTCTTTATCTTTTTACTTCTTTTATCCATGCCCATCTTCCTTTCAGTTATTGGTGAATGATCCTTTAAACGATTTAGGACCTTCCAGATTAAATTTTATTTAAATTTGCGTCTCTCCACACGGGGTTTGTTCCCATATTTAATATTTGTCCTCATTGGTAGATGAAGGCGACAGTGATGTGGCGGCTAGGGTTCTGCGGCGGCGGCGATGGAGGTTAAGGTCTAGAACGGCGGTGGTTGTTATCTAGTGATTTTTTGCTGGTGGTTGTGGTGGCGGCTAGGGTTCCGCCATGTGGGTAGATGATGGCGGCAGTTAGGGTTTCGGTTGTGGCTGATTATGGTTGTTGTACATGGTAATAATCAGTGTTTGGTGGTGATAGAAATCAAGCGGAAGCATTTTTGTATTGGATTAAGTTTTATCACTTGCATTATCTTTTTCACATAATCCTGCCACTAAAGGTAGCTAGCCATTCAATCATGTGTCGGACTTAGATTACATTTTATCTTTTAACAGGGTATAGAAAACTTAAAACATCATGTTATTAATATGCTTACAATATCATTTTTTGCACACCATTCATAAATAATAATATTAGAGAAAGTGTTTCACGTCATGTTTGAATATGAGGCGATCCAGCAACCCGGTAAATATTCACACAATCTTCATTTCGTTTTCTTGGACTTCAAATCATTTCAAGAAGGGGATTTACAAGCTTCAACAACTAAACGAATTCGTTCTATAACTACAGGAATATCGTCTTCATCTAATGTAGTAAAACAACATCTGAACCATCCAGGTTCAATGCAGCGACAAGATGATCCAGGAGTCACATTAACCTTAGCTACATTTAAAAGCTTATCCCATAAGTCAAGTTCCCCCTTTTCATTATAAGGGTGAATTAGTCCACTCATATCACACCAACAGTAAAACCCTGCACTGCTCTTTGTACAACCAATTCCTAGTTCTTTAAGACCTTCCACAAACAAGTCATACATAGCCCTTAACCTTTCTCTGTTTCTTTCAGTATAACTCTTGATATATGTTGTATCTGAAAGCATGGAAGTTACTAACCGTTGGGTTGGAGCTGAGACTGAAGTAAATCGTGTCAGTTTTTGAGCAACTGTCAGAACGTTTTCATTATATGAATATATAACCCCAACCCGAAAGCCTGGAAGAGATAAATCTTTGGATAGCCCATATACTATATGGACCCGATCCTTATCGGTCTCTTCTGAAGCGATGATTTCTGCCATACTTACAAATTCTTCATCACCATAGGTTGAGCCAGCAAATATTTCATCAGATATGATGTGAATGTTCTTTTCTCTAGCAAAATCTAGAAGACCAAAAAGGGTTTCACGGGTCATCAAGTTCCCAACTGGGTTAGAAGGGTTTGAAAATAGGATTCCTTTGACTTTACGGCCTAGTTTTCTTGCTTGATTAAAAGCTTGATCAAGTTCAGAAATGCGTAAAGTAAAATTGTCAGAGCTACGACAATGGATGGGTATTAACTCCACTCCAGCTCGCCAATTCGCATCAATGTCAAACCTGCATAGAAAGGCAAAATAGGTGGTCTCATGACATGGGTCGAACCACTTTTTGTCCAAAATTTAAACTTTTCTGAAAGAAGTGTGTGTGTGTGTGTATAACTAGTTACCTTTTTGCTGATTTCTTATGGTTTTGCATGTTTGGCACATTAGAGATATAACATAACCCGAATTGACTCATTCATAAGTAAACGGACCAAATTTCCGCCTTTAATTAAAGGGTTTCTACATACTTACATTGGATAATGAGCTTTGGTGATATTTGATAATGCAATGTTTTAACAAATGCAATGAATGATATTAGTCAATTACCCAGGGTAGTATGGAGCAGGTACAAGAAATGCATCTCCATGGTCTGCTAGAGCAAAACAAAGAATCTCAATAGCAGGAGTTGCACCAGATGTTAACACTATTTGTGATGGGTTAAATGTCACAGTTCCTCCTGCTACTTGTGACATGAAACCGGCCATGGCCTGTAAAAAAATATATAATAAAAAATAAACGACAGATCATGCAAAATATATAGACAGTGATACAAGGATTGTGATTTGTCTAGGTATAACAATGCTAAATCATACCACATATTCTATAATCAATATTAGGCACAATTCAGGCCAAACCCTTTGTGGACATAGGGGCAGACGTTAGCCCACCTCGAGACTCATGTCATTAGTATGCTTCAAAAGCAACAAACTTTTTTTATCAAAATTGTAACTAAATGACAATATTGGCACCCACGGATAATCAAGAAAACCGTAATTTCTAAGATTCTTAAGAAACCAAATTCAAGATCATCATTACTCGATAGAACACAAACTAGATACTGAACTATCGACAAAAAGTATTGTAAAGATTACCACTTTTAACTCAGTCATTCCATCAAGCGGCTGGTAGGTAATAATGTCACTTAAACTCAAACCACCTCTGTTATCTCCACCACCAAGTATAGACTCATTCAAATTCTCAGTAATCCAATTCTCAATCAAATCCAGTGTCAACTGCAATCATCACATCACAATTAGCACATAACACACAACCAAACATTTTTAAAACATACAAATGTATTCATACCAAACTTTGAGCCACTCCAAGCTGAACAACACCATTTGGATTACCAACTCTATCATACGGATCAGCAGCAACCTTATCCATCCCAATGATATCAGGTGAGTCATTTGCTTTAGCAATAGAATAAACTCTATTCGACACGTGGGGCCTACCAATGGATGCACGTGACAGTAAATTAGACCGGGAAGCTGATGACATAACCGGTGACGAAGGGTTAGAGTTAGAACCGGGGTCTTGGGGTGGGTTAGAACGGCGTCGTTTAACGTAGAACCGGAGAAAGTAGAACATGGCACATGGGATGACGGAGCCTAGGATTAAACCGCCTCTGCCTTGGACGATGCCTTGTAAAGGAACGATGAGTCGCATACCGGTTGAAGAGGATTGGGAAGATATTACGGTACCTGCAACTTTTATCAAAACTTAGAAAAAATATTCACGTCACAACGTACATTATTAGAATAACATAAAAGGGAAGCTAAGATCACTTTATAGAGAGTTAAATGACATTTTCGTCCTATGTTTTAGCCTTTTTTGCTAGTTTCATCTAAAAGTTTATTTTTTCTCATTTGAATCCAAAAGTTTTTAAATTTTGCTTGTTTCGTCCAAGTGCCTAACTCCGTTAGTCAAGCTCAGTTAACTGAGGGACAAAATTGTCAATTCAATAATAATAATAATAATAATAATAATAATAACCCAATCATCGTCCCACCAACACTCACCGTCATCACCACCGTCCACCGTCGCCTATCATCACCAACCACCTCCATTCACCAATCCTTCACCTCTCACTCCTCAAACACCATAATCAACACCCGATTCACCAACCACAATCGACCATTCACCTCCATCATCATCGACCCGAACCACCCCCAACAACCATCTCCCACCGTCACAGGAAAACCAACACGCCCACCTAATCCAACCCAATCCCTATTTCGAACACCACCCTCACCGTTAAACCCACTCACCGCCAAACAGTAGTATAAAAAATAGAGAGACAATTGTACCCAAAGCTGAACAATTAGAGCCACTAACCACCTGCAGCCATGAAGAAACAGAAGATCACGTGGGGTGAAAAACACCGAGCCAACATTTGACTTTTCTCCATGTTTCCGAGGCCACCGGGTCGTGTTTGTTGAAGAAGATGGTGATGGTGGTGGTGGTGGGTTGAAGAAGATGATGATGGTGATAATCGCGTTTGTTGAAGAAGACACAGAGAGAAGTAGGAGAGAGGGAGTAAAGAGAGGGAGAGGGAGAGCAGAGAGAAGATGATGATGATGGTAATTAATTATATTTGTTTTAAAACGTAAGGATGAATGGATGATTACATAAATATAACTAAAAATAATATTAATATACTTTCATCTATACATATAATAAACCAAAGCCATTTAATAACATGGCACTCAAAGAGGGTATTCTCTTCATTGAGTGTGCCATGTGCCATCTCATGTGGCAAGAGCTTTATTTTAGGAAAATAATAATTTAAAATGTGAAAACAAAATTAGATTTTTATCTCTAATGTTTCATTCCATAACTTTTAAACGTTAATATCTTTTATATACGAGATTTTTTAAAGAAAAAAATTACACCAAATTAACGAGCGTTTTATTATCTTTCCAACGGGTACCATAGTGCTTTATAAAAAACAGAGACAAAAACGACTATTTTTTTGTGTGGTTTTGTTCATACGGGAAAAAAACACAAAGTGTTCAGGTTATTCATTAATTATGTATAGGCAAGTCATTAGTTATGTTCAAACCAGTAAATATGAATTTTATTTACAACATGTGTTAGCATTGGAGTTGTACATTGTTTTAGGTTAGGTTTTAATATTAGAGTTATACATTGTTTAAGGTTATGCACTAACATTGGAGGTACATTGTTAATTGTTTTAGGTTAAGTGCTACCCAAAGCTTTTCTGCATGTAACTGTAAAACGCATCAGTCTATTTCAGGTGTAAAATTGATATTTCAAATTAGATTTCTCAACCCGGGACGCTCCCGGGATATAATCTAGTTGATATTATAACTAAAAAACGTAAGGATAGCAATACTGGAGCTGAGAGCAATAATCCTCTGATTGTTCCTGTTAAACAATATAAAATAGAAGGGTATTTTAGTCTTTTTACAAAAAGTTAACAGAAAAAATGGATGGAGTTAACGAGTTGGATGAAACCAGCAAGAATTTGAAAACTTTTGGATTCAGATGAGAAAAAATAAACTTTTGGATGAAACTAGCAAAAAAGGCCAAACCACAGAGACGAAAATGGCATTTAACTCCTTTATATATGAAAAAAAGTAATTTACAAGGAAGCTTTGATGACACGTTGTCTATTCATTTTTCAATCATGTTGTTTAATTGTAGCACCATTTACATTTAGCCATAATAAATGTTTACATGTAAAAGAAAAGCAACATGAAAACTTAGACTATGTTTGAGGACTATCCAAGGCTGTGGGTTAGTCTTCCACTCCTATTGGCCACCATTTTATTTTTTATTTTCTAATTTTTAAATAACTAAATAAATAACATAATATTAAAAAAGTGTTACAAATAAAAAGGTTACAAATAAAAATAAAACTACGACTAAAAAACCCTAACAAATAAAAATAAGTAAATAATTAAATTAAATAACATGTCTAGTTTTCCCCGTTCGCCCAAATATAATCGACCAAATCCGATTGTAGTGTACGTGTCTATGCTCGTTGCGCAATGAGAATTCATTAAGTTCTTGCTGAGCCGAACTAACGGGAACACTATTCTCCTCGAGCTCGTTTTCATGAAAATCACGAATGGCCCTTCCTTCGTCTTCGATATGCATGTTATGAAAGATAATACAAGCATACATACAATACCGCAAGTTTTTTGGTGCCCACATTCTTGCCGGGTTGTCAGTGATATGCCACTTTGATTGTAGAACACCAAAACAACGTTCGATGTCCTTTCTCACCGTTTCTTGATACTTGGCAAATTTCTTTCTTTTTTTGTCGTCCGGGTGTGTAATGGTTTTAACTATTGTAGAGTATTTCGGGTAGATTCCATTAGCAAGATAATACCCGCATGGGTCGTGAGGATTGCACTAGATACTTAGCACTAGGAGATGGGAGGCTTGTCTATGAGCAGCCATGTTCTTGTGTTGATCATTCATTATGGTTGTATCTTTCTATGATCTCCGAACCCACTTCGATTTGTAGACTTTTATTATTAGTAGTAGTAGTTTGTTTTTAGTTATTTGTTGTGTTATCTTCTTATCTAATTCTTGTTTGTTTATCTTGTGACGGGTTCAATAAGTGATTAACTTGATAAACCTTTAAAATCAACCTTAACTAAATAAAATAAACTATCAAGAGGTTTATTCAGCTTCTGGTAGTCCCGAGCTAGATCCAAGGCGAGGAAACCGGTAGTGAGACAGATCCTTCGGTCTTCTGATATCCAAACCGGGTTCTAAGCAATGGCTTCTGAAGTGGACCGGATCTAAGTAACACATTTCTGGTTCTTACCAGATGAATGAATGACTTTCTTGGCAAAGGGCAGATTCCCTACGGGTACACCAGTGATCTTCGGATTACACACCTTTAGGATTATGTTCCACCTTTGTTAAGGATTTCATTCATCTCGGGAAGCTATGGGTTGGGTTTATTAAGTCATAAATCGCTAAACCATCTTTGTATTTACCATGCCTATAAATATTTAAGTGTCACTTCTTAAGATAAATAAAACAAGAATTCTATATCTAGGTCTCGTTAGTACAAAACCGTGAACCATTAGGGATACATGTCACCTTATCTGACTTTAAGAAAGATCCTTCGGTGTTCATGACCGTTAACCTACTTAGGGGATACGATGTTGCCAGGACTGACTGTAAGAAGAGATCCTTCGGTACGGAACGCGAGAGCTAAGGGAGGTGTACGGTGTTCCAGGTCGGAAGTCAAGCCTCCAGTTTAAGAAGAAGATAAGTTAGAGGACCAGAGACTTGACCGCGTTTTGGGAAGCACCTGTGAAAGCAGGGCTCACTCGATGAACCTTCATGCAGACGCGCATCGGGAGGTTAAGCATACTACTCAGTAGTGGCCCGTTTCTCTATCAAGGAGTCAACACTTCAAGCTGACTCTTGTCCCCCTCACAAATAATTAAACTTAATATTTTTTTCTAATAATAAACTTAACTACTTATACGGAGGGCCCCGAGATGTACATGACCACTATCTCAACTATTTTATCTTTTTATTTTATAAAACCCAAAACCTTTTTCAAAACTATTTTTCTTAGAACCCCTCCGTTTTATTTTTCTTTTTCAAACGCGATTAGTTATGTGATGAAAGGTTGAGTAGAGGAAAGAGTGTTCTCTAGAATACGATACTCGGTATTTACACTAGAAACCTATACTATACACGTCAAGTTCTCTGCCTATGTGTTGGTTTTAGTTTCTAAAGTAACTATCGTTTACTTATAAATTTATAACTTGTTTAAACGGTTTAGTAAAAATTAATCGTTTTCCCAAAACCAATGTTTTAGAATTTAAAACACTAAGTTTTTGGCATCGGGAAAATGATATCTTTTTAAGTTACTAAAACCAGGCACATCAAAGCCCTACTATCTTAATCCCTGCTTTGTAAGACATAACACGTCGGCATGAATACAATGCAAGAAGGATGTTTGCCAGGAAAGCAGAAGATGACGAATTTGGGAAAAGAACAACTAAACAAAACAAGATCTTGAAAGTAGTTCTAGGGTTTTCTAGGATGTTTATGTTGTACTATGTTCTTAACTAATGTAGGTTTTGGATCTGTAATCCATGGGTTTTTATTGTGTTTGTTGATGTAGAATGGTTCTAGGTTAATGTAATAAGATGATGATGTACTAAGATGATGTTAATGCACTAAAGCCTACTAAGTATGGGCTCTGTTTTGGTTTAGAATGGTTGTTTATGCCCTATGATTCTAACAAAGCTAACCAATATAATGCACAAACCATAAAATCTGACAAGAATGGTATGAGATCTGACAAGCTGATCCTGCACATACCATAATCTTGCACAAACATAACTATAAAAGCTGACATAACATGTAACTATAAAATCTGACAACAACATCTAACCATAAAATCTGACAACATCTAACTAATGATCCTGTGCAAACCGTAAATAGTATAAGATAACATTAAACAACCATAACATTTAACCATATCCATAACATTTAACCAACACCATAACATTTAACCATAACCATAACATACCAAAGTGGGGACATGTCTTAAACAACTAACTACAAACTAAAAGATCAAGTTTTCAAACAGACCCAAAACAAACCAAAGTTAGTAAACAGTTTGACACTAGTACATGCCAACTGACCCAAAACATATCAAAAACCACCTAAAAAGCGGTCATCTTCAGTCTTCAACCTGCATCTCCAGTCTCCCCTGATCCAGCAACTCCTGTACCCACACCCTGTGATCCAGCTACCCTTTCGCAGGTCCTTTTGTTGTGTCCCTTCTTCTTGCACTTTTTACATGTTAAAGAATTTCCATTCCTTGGCATTTTCCCAGTATCTGTGATTGATTGGCTCATCTTTTGAACATCCCCCTAAGATGGTCTCTCCTTAGGCTTCTTTGGCTTCTTCTGAGTTGCTGATTGGCTAGCCTCAAAAACCTCCTCTACAGATTTTTTTTTTCTTTTTCTTTTTCTTGGGTCTACCAATCTGGACATGATATTTAGGAGGAAGTAGGTAGTTGGACATCTTAAAGTTGGCCACATATCCGTGCCATTGATAGGGTCTATTGTATTTGCATACACCTTCTTCCATGTATCTACCCAGTAAGCTTTATCCACCCATCTTTTAGGAATACCATCACCTTGACCATGCAGTGCCCTGTTCCAAATACATGCTACTGCATGCCTACAAGGCATGCCAGTAAGCTCTCATTTGTTGCAGTAACAAGTCCTCTCATCTAGATTAACAGTCCTTTGGTTATTATGGTTATTGTAATGTGTGCTCATTTGAAACTTTGTACCTACATTCCAAATGACAGTATCTTGTGATGCCTCCTCCTTGATTTGTGCAAATGCAGTTGTAGGAGCTAGTGTTAATAGACCATCAGTAATAGGCTGCTCATAACTAACATCATCATTGTCACTACCATTTCCCCTATCACTATCCTGACCAGACTTATCACTACCCTTAACTTCCTCTTCATCAATCAAATTAACAAATTCAGCCTCATGGACCTTTTCACTTTCATCTTTTTTAGCATCAAATTTTTTAATATGCTGAATATAAACCTCAATCACTTTATTACTTTTAGCATACTTATATCTAGTTCTTCACCAGGTATTCTGAAATGGTATACATCTACATCCTGATCTGAATAACCCAATGTTACCATGATATCATTCAATATGTTGACAGAAAATTCATCAGAGTCAATCTTGTCAAAAAAATCAAACTTACCCCCTTCGTATGCCACATCTGGAAATTCAATAAACTCACTGTTTTGGTCAAAAATTACATAGTAAAAATAATCTTGTTTTCCAAATCAGAAAAAGTGAGGTAGAGTGCTAAATATGTGTAAATATGTAAAAGGTCTAGTTATATTCTGAAAATGGTACGTTAAGATGTTAAAAAAACAATTATATGACAACTATGCTCAGGATGGCAAAGGTAAATTTCAGAATGGACAGTTATATCTTGAGGATGTAACTGTTTGGCAGAATGGTGAAACAAGCAATATAAGTATAAAGAAACAAAGAACAACACTCGATACACGAGGAAAGCCCTTGATCAGTTGATGATCGCCGGCATAAAACCTCGGGAGGAGTCTAGGCCCCTGCCTTGTTTGTTAATATTAAAATGGTAAAAAAGGTTACAACTTTGGATGAATGATGGACAAGTGTTCTAAGATTACAATGATTGTGTTGTGTGTGTGAGAGTATCAAGTGTTTTATAATGGGTAACAGAATGTCAAGTGTTGAACTAGTGTGTATCATGCGTCCTATACTCGTCAATCATCCCCCTATATATAGTTACACGAAAGTAAATGGAAGATCCATGTAATCCACTATCTTAGTTAAGCTTCTTGAATGGTTCAGATGACCGTTGTAGCTGTTTCAACTGAATTAGTCATTGGTATAGTGGTTTCCTTGTTCTTCGCCTATTATTAACGCTCTATCATCCTTATCATCTTTGACTGAATATGATAATATAATCGTTGGAGAAGAGTTACAAGTCCTTATCATTTGTTGATATTACCTGCAATAATATCATAAGAAGATAATTTGTTAGTCCATCCTCAATATGCACATATGATAAAACACAGTTACATCCTGAACCCTGCATAGTCCTTCAGCATCCTGAGGATGTCACATAAAGAATATGAGGTAAAATCATCCTGAGGATTTTCACCACCAACACTCATAACGTGTGCGGATATACACATAATTTTGCACTGATTTTAACACACGTTTTGCTTTAATATTTATAAAAATGGTTTCGACCTTAATATTAAAACACACACAATAGGGCAAGTGTACCCTGTCATATATGTAGTAAGTACAGATAAGAACCAAGTATCGATCCATGGACGCGCGCGGAGCAATTGTACTAAAACTCTATCACCGATTTACCAGTAGGAAAAGATAAGTGAGTTTGTTTAAACTATATTCATTCTAACACATGTAAATACTTAACTAAGACTCCAAATAGAAAATATAACTATATAAACTATAATACGCCAATCCTAGCATGTCATTTATATATATAAATAGAAATAAAGGCGTGATCAACATTCCCATTTTCCGACAGTTAGTTTCCCTCTCGGGCATCCTAACATGACAACTATACAGAAAGTTAACACGAATACACACGTTAACCACTTCAAGTCGTTCATTAGCGAGCAACTGATATTATCTCATGCAGATATTCTAAAGATAAGTTAGTCATCTGTTAAGAGTATTCTAACCTCACTAATTCAGGAAAGCAATACCGAATACACAATACAGCCACCTAAACTAGCATAAAGTAGAGCATTTCACAACCTATTCCATTTTACCAACTTTGAACCCAGATCTACTAAGATCGCTATTTTTACCAAAATAACTACCAGAGATCATAAACCGTGTCAAAGACTGGTAACAACACCATTAGGCTTTTAAAACCCTTTTACGTGCCGGTAAGCATTTTTAACCGTTATTCGACTGACTTTAACCAAACCAATACCCGGTTACAGTTTCATGGTGTAAACTATTTGACAAGTTAACTAGTCTACTACCGGACGATTAAACGGACGGTTTTTCAACATTTATCCGTCTAACACATTCGACAATCGCCAAAGTCATCCGAATACAACTATCAATCCAACAACAACGAAACAAGGTTGCACTATGATCATCAAGATCTAAACATGAAAAACGCCAAATTCATACAAAACATGATTACATACTAAGGATCGTTTTTTCTACTAAAGATTACTAAATACGATTACTAGATACTATTGTACTACATAAACAACACAAACAAGTTCAAATAAACAGATTTGAATCAACTAAAAGCTTGATAGATCAAACCATAAAACTTGAATGTGATGGATTGGATGATGCTAGATGATCCGGTTTGAATCCCGAGCTTGTTAAACGGCCTTCCAGCAGCTTCGTCGGTCCAGAATCGCCCAGAATCGCCCAGAGAAAACCCAATATTTGATCAGTAAGGTCTGCTCTGTTTTTATACAGATTTTGATTTTGTGCACGGCCATGCAACTAAAGTGCACGGTCGTGCACTTTAACTTTTTGAGCTGACGTGCAAGTGGGCAAGTGGCTGAGTCGTTTCTAGAAATATCTAGATTTTACGCACGGCCGTGCACCTAGGGTGCACGAGCGTGCGGGTCTGTGGTGGCCGAGTGCTGGGAGTGCACTGCCTGGTGCACTGGCAGTGCACTCGAGGATTCCAAGTCGCACGGCTCGTGCACGGCCGTGCTGATCAGGGTGCTCGAGAACCTGAAGTGCACCCCGAGTCGCACTGGCAGTGCAACCTTCTGTGTCCGAGCCAAATGAGTCTGCACGGGCGTGCAGCTATGGTGCACGGCCGTGCACCATTTCCAGACTTAGCTGATTTTTGCAGAAACTTTCCGTCTTGTCCGCTTTTCGCCCGGTTTCTTCGACTTTGCTCGTGGGACGTCGTTTAAGACCTGCAATAAACATATGAAGCGGTTAAGTACCGAATTCGTGCAATTATGGTCGAAAACGCGTAATTTGGGAGTTTAATCGGGGATTTAAATATGTATATTTTAACGTATATCAAACCTCCCCACACTTGAACTTTGCTTGTCCTCAAGCAAACATCTAAATAGAAATAAACGAAGAACTCGCCAAGAGGCAACAAAGACAAAATATAACCTGTACAGACGATAATAGACAAGCCAACAAAGATATATAAACACGTGATAAGATAACTAAAAAGCAACGACTCGCTTCCGATCTCCAAGCACGCAAACCCGTACACGACTCATAATGTTCACACACACTCGGTTTTATTTATGATACATACGTGTAATGTGTATGTGTAAATCGCTCCATTGCCAAGACAATGAATCGTGCAATATCATAAGCTTGTCAAAAGATCTAATCTTCACCAACTAACGTGTGAAAAAGCACAAATCAAGAGGTCTTATATGGGTTGTAATGTTAGGCAAGGGTAAGGGTGTGGAAAGGATATTTACAGTGACGAAATGGCTAAAACTCGGCGGTTAAGTCTAACTAAACAGAAACAAACACAACTATACAAATACACGCGAATATAAGCGATTTTTATTTAAATCGAGCTAAACATATGTAACTTCTAACTTTATAGCCCTGAAAACTGCTCGAACACTGCTAATTCACCCTATTTTAGGGTGTTCTATTTTTCTGGAATTTTCTGGATTTTTTTTATCTATGATATGACTGAAATATAAACAACATACGGGTTCTAAACATATAAACCCGAACACGAACTATTTACAACACAGGAAACTAGTTAAACATTAACCTAAACCGAGTTTTAACACAAAAGGTTTAAAAGAAAAAGGCTAAATTTGGTTAAGTGGTGAAATGGTGAGGTAAATAAGAAAAAACACGGATTAGGTTCAACAGGGTTAACTAGTGGATAATGTTTGGGTGAGGGAAACAGATAGAACGAAAAGAAAAGGCTAAATCAAAAGGGTGTCCTAAATGCCTCAATCATGTTCGTACAATCTCACACGTATCTGATCTAAACAAGTATACTAATGACAAGTTCTAAATTGCATAAAACATCCGGCTTACTCGCAAACATGTCAAAGAAATGTAATCTATTATAAGGCTCAAACGCTCACGTAACCGGAAGGAAATGGGTGCAAGTGTACGAATCTAACACGCTCGTATCTCATCCGTTTGTCGCGCCTCAAGTTATCTTTATCAAAAATTAGTTAGGCTTGTATGAATATATATATATATATATATATATACATATGTACTAAAAAGGTTTGTTTTTTTAAGTTATATATATATATATATATATATATATACACAAGAGGACAAACAATAAGATATAATCCCTCCCCACACTTGAAATTCACATTGTCCCCAATGTGACAATAGAAAGCGTTTATGAATTAGCTATCTATAGTGGGAAAAAGGAGAATAATACTCCCCTAGTGTTGAAGAAACGCCCGGGTAAATGGACGGCATGAGCCTCGCTAATGGTGCTCGCCAGTTCCCTGCATAATCAACATTCTTGGCACAAACAAACTCATCAAACCCATCAATCACATCCACAAAATTAAACTAAAATAAGTACGATACTGAAATACTAAAGAAAAGAAATAGTTCAAAAACAAATACTAAAATGTCTTGGGTACGCAGACCCGAAAGAAAGTACTGAAAGCATAAATAAATAAAGTACTAACAACTGCATGCATAAAGTGGCTACTGGGGGGCATCATCCCTGTGGTGCTGGCTGGAACTTCCTGGCTGGTCGCCAGGAGCACGATAAGGGAATAAGGGAGGGTTGCCGAAGTGACCCGGATGCACCTGCTCTAACCCGGCAAATAGGTACTCAAAACTGTACCTGACATCCTGCTGCACTCGATCCATAGTGGACCGCATATACTGCTGGTCCTGTATGATCTCGCCCTGTTGTGCAACAATGTTCCCCATGTTCAGTTCCATCGTCTGGAACCGCTAATAGAACTCCTGGTATGTCGGGATGCCGGGAGGCCACTGCTGGTCATGGTGCTGGTGCTGAGGCGAGTGGTGTGGAGAGTTTGGTGCGTCACCACCGCCCCCTGCGTTCTGCTCAGGCATCTCCTCGTCCTCATCCTCCACCTCCTCTGGTACGGGGTCCCAAACAATCCCCTGGCTAATAAGTCATGGACCATCATCTGTGTCATGTATCAGGTTCTGAGCCCTGAGTGATCGAAGGTCCAACATAACCCCATTAGTAACCAATGTCAGTGTCTCCCTAACCTCGTCAGTCAGAAGCCCTAATGCCTCGGCGATCTGGGTGACGTATTCTCCGCCATGAATCTCACTCCCGTCCTTTGTGCCCCCGGCATTAAGGAAGAACTCAGCCATCCGTGCGGCTAAGTTCATCGGGGCACCTTCGTAAAAATGGTATAAAAATAGGAGATCAGGAGTGGGACAGTTCCCCGAACTGTCCTTTCGGCCACATATGGTGTGGCTGAAAACATGGTGCATAAGGCGGAGAAGCGGGTCCTTAATCCGAGTTGCCTTGGCAGACCTCGGATTGTAAGGAATGCCAACGGCAATCGAATCCCAAAATGCAGCCCGCTCGTCATGGTCCGCGAAGCTGTGGATCCCACAGAAGTCTTCTGAGATGGTTTCCAAGTACTCGTAGATCCCCAGCTTTCTCCCCAGTCGCGCCACCGACCAATGGTACCAATTTCCGCATAGCCTAAACCGGATGTCTTTGTCATGGAAGTCCTTATACACCCCATCCTTTGGTTTTTTGTATGAAAAGGATGATAAGAACTCGATGGTGATCTCCTTGTAAACCGGCTGGTTTATGTTCAGCAACTTCGCCATATTTGGCGAGACGAACCCATCGTATCTCTCACGCTGTCTCAGCGTGGTCAGCAGATCCAGATTGAGACGGATAGGAGTACCAAATGAATTCAGGCGGGCCCAAAGCTTAAGGAATTTGTCGATGCACCGTGCCTCTCTTTTGTCGCGGTTGTCAAACCCGAGGAAGGGGTGGGCGTTGGCCATCTGCATGCAAAAATATATACAAAAACTGTTAGTACACAAAAAACGGAGGTCCCGGATGTCCAAAACGGACCTGCGTGCATTCTGACCTGAATCTGCTTCTGATGCACGGCCGTGCGCCTTGGCTGCACGGCCGTGCACTCTTGGTCGTTGGTCAGGTCAGAGGCTGCACTGCCTTGTGCATGGCAGTGCAGCTTGGTTTTCTCGGCACGCACGGTCATGCGCACGACCGTGCAGATGACCGTGCAAGCCTGTGCAGCTCGTGATTCTGAGCTGCACAGCCAGTGCACGAGCTGGTGCACCTGACCATGCACGGTCGTGCGGGTCTGGTGCACGGCCGTGCACGGGTTCCAGAATTTCAAAATTTTTCTATAAAAACACCCAAATCTCTCATATCTTTCAAGTAAACTCAATATAATAACGATTTGGGCCTGGATGTGCACGGCTTTACCAAAAATCACCAAAAACTACACTATATTAAACTAAAACAAACCAAAATCTAAGGGTTTATTAAACTTTATGAAGAAACCCCCATATTTTGCCCTAGAACAAGAAACAAACACAGATCTAAGCTAAAAAAAGCATAAAACAAGTGCAATGTTATGAAGGGGATCATACCTTTGTTGATTAGAAGGAGAAGAGCGAAAAGATTTAGCAAAACTTGATAAATTTTCGGAGGTTTTCGCTGATTTGGAGTGGGGGTGCGGTTGGGAGTGCAAGATTTAGGGTTTTGAAAGTTAAAGATGCTTAACCAGTTTCGCATGGCCGTGCACAGTATGTAGACTTGCATAATTTGCAGCCTGCAACTGCACAGCACCCCCGTTTCGTCCGAAAACATCATTTTTAACAATTTAAACCTGTTTGTCGACTGTTCGCGCTTCATTGCATCCTTCCCGCTTTGTTCACAACCGGTACGAACCTACACAATACTCGAAACAAAGTTACACTAAGAAAAGCAATAAATAATTACAGTAATTACATTTTTACCCTTTTGGCGCGCCCATACACGCCGCGCTAGTTTTATTATCGAGTCGCTAGCAAGACTCACTTCCCCACACTTTATGAAGTGTGTGGGGCGTAGAGATCGATTTCCTCTACGGATTGGTCAACCGGTCCGTCAATATATACTTTAAGGCGATGACCGTTGACTTTGAAAGTCAATCCCTCTGAATTCTCAATCGAGACAGTCCCGTAAGGATATACCTCCTTAACAGTGTACGGTCCTGTCCACCGGGATTTCAACTTCCCTGGAAAGAGACGCAGGCGCGAGTTATAAAGCAGGACCAAGTCGCCTACCTGAAAATCTTCTCGGCGTTTCAGGCGACTGTCATGCAATCTCTTTGTGCGCTCTTTATATAACATCGAGCTTTCATAGGCTTGCTGCCTAAGCTCTTCTAGCTCATGGATCTGTAAGAAACGGGTCTCACCGCCGGTCTTAAGATCCAACTTCGCCGTTTAAAGAGCCCAGAATGCCCTATGTTCCAACTCGACAGGGAGATGACACGCTTTGCTATAGACCAGCCGAAAGGGAGTCGTCCCAATATGCGTCTTGTAGGCAGTTCTAAAGGCCCACAGCGCGTCATCAAGCTTGTCAGCCCAATCCTTGCGGTTTTGATTAACCGACCGCTCAAGGATTCGCTTTAATCCACGGTTAGTGACCTCCACCTGTCCACTTGTCTGTGGATGATACGGGGTGGATAACCTGTGGTGGACACCATATCTCGCTAATGCGCGATCAAGCTGCGCATTGCAGAAATGCGTACCACGGTCACTAATCAGTGCCTTTGGGGCACCAAACCGTGCGAATAAGCTCCTAACAAACCTCTCAACAACTCGGGCATCATTTGTGGGCAAGGCTTGCGCCTCGGCCCACTTCGATACGTAATCAACTGCCACGAGTATATATCTGTTGCCCCGTGAGGAGGGGAATGGTCCCATGAAGTCAATGCCCCAAATGTCAAAGACTTCACAGACTTGGATGGGATTCTGCGGCATTTGGTCGTGTGCCGATGTGTTCGTCGCCCTTTGGCACGAATCACATGCACCAACCAATATCTGAGAGTCACGAAAGAGTGTGGGCCAGTAAAACCCGGAGTCTAACACCTTTTTCGCAGTGTAATTGGCTCCATGGTGCCCTCCAGTGGGCCCTTTGTGACAATCGCGCAAGATCTGCGCCGCCTCTACCCCGAACACGCAACGGCGAATCAACTGATGCGCCCCGATCCGGAACAAGAATGGGTCGTCCCAGAAGTAATGCTTGAGGTCCGCAAAGAACTTCCTCTTTTGCTGGTGCGTTAACCCTTTGATAATTAACGTTTAAAAGTTCTGGGAGGAAACATGAGAGAAAAAAATAATAAAGGTTTAATATTTAGATTTAGTAGATTAGGTATTTAATAGATTAGGTTAAAGATTATAATAAATTAGGTTAAATCATATTTATTCCTTTTTTTAATTGGTTTACACTTGCCACATCACATCCTATGTGGCATCTCTCAAAGGAGAGATTGCATAAAATTATGACATGTTGGATTAATCCCTTTGCAATATATATAGATTATTTGTGTTACTTTTAGAGAATGTAAGTATCCCTTGGTGAGAAGTATTTGAGAACGTAATGGCTTTGTTGAATAACATAATCATACACACCAACACATACATGCCCATATAATGTGTCTAAAATCTTATATAAATTTCCATTATACCATCTCAATAATGCATGAATGTACGTTGGTCTTGCGTGTGATCAATTCTATACCTGAAAATCAAACTATGTTGGGTTTTAAAGTAGGAAAGCTTTAAAAGTTTAAACATTACTTAATATATATCGAAAGGGATATTGCTTGAAAATATAATATCCTTTTTGTGAATTGTCATTCTGTAAATCAACTTTCATATTTATTTGCGTAACAAATTTCAATTCTCTTCCCATAAAGTGAACACATGGCATCACATCAATTAAGATAATATTTGAGATTTGGTTGCCGGTTACTTGACATCTTCATCTTGCTAGTTAAAATCCAAACCAAAGTTAATTGTATTTTTTTAATTAACTCTAAATTCATACAGTTTTATGAGTTTGAATCTAGTTTAGATCTTGTTTGAAGGTTTTGTTTACTACCTTGAATAGTGTTTGACTTCATTCAAAGATTTAGTAAGGGGTTGCTTTACTTTGGAAAAATTTGTTTCGAGTTAGATTGTAGGTTGTGGGTTTGAAATAGGTAGCGTGATCGGTGTGCAAAGTGTTTCCGGTAAGGGTGTAAAATGGGTCGTGATATTGGTTTGTTAGTAAGAAGGTGACACAAACCCGAACATGATACGAATAAAAAATTGTGTGCAACGGATGAACGCGAACATGATACGATGTTCGGTTAAGCGGGTTTGAACTTTTAAAAACTTTTTTCTAGGGGTATGCAGAAAACCAAAATGTTAACCTAAAGAATAATTGAAATTAACAGAAAACCAACCAAACTGAATGGTTAAGTGTAAATCCATAACCGAGTCATCGGTTGTCATAAACAAATTAACCGAAACTAAAACAAATATTTAAAATACATAATCGAAATTTGTAAACATTATGTTTTTATTATTTAAATGGCTTGTTATGAAGTCTTAGCTACTTTTTTTTTGTTTTATAAATCACACTAGCTTTTATCTCGGGAGTGTCATTGGGTTGAAAAATATAACCATTCTAATAATACTAATACTAATAGTAATAATTATTACTCTTGTAATTAAATAAATAAAAAAATAACCTTGCTATAATGTGACACAATGTGTTGCAGTGTTGCGCGATTCTTTCTCGTAGCTTCTCTTGATGAAGCATACCTATCCATCTTTAGAAGAGTAAAATTCCAATGATAGCATGGAGATTTGGCTAAATTTCAACATTGTATATAAGAACCTGGTTTAAAAGAAAAAACATGATTAATGAATAACCTGAACACTTTGTGTTTTTTTTTTCCTGTATGAAAGAAACCTCATAAAAAATAGTCGTTTTTTTCTCCGTTTTTTATATAGCACTATGGTACTCGTTGGAAAGATAATAAAACGCTCGTTAATTTGGTGTATTTTTTTTCTAAAAAAATCTCGTATATAAAAGATATTAACGTTTAAAAATGATGGGAGGAAACATTAGAGAGAAAAATCTAAATTTGTTTTTAAATTCTTAAAGAGATTAGGGTTAGATAACTGTAGGAGAATGGATAAAAACAAAATAAAAAAATAAATTGAAAACTCTCACCTTAACATGCCACGTGGCACATTTAAAGGAGGGTTGAGGCCTCCATTGAATGCCACCTCATCAATATTCAATTCTTTTATTATAAGTTATAGATACTTGATCCACATTGTGACGAGTGGTCTGGTGGTTGGTTAGGGTGTGAACTCGGGTTCGAGTCCTATAATGGTCGTCTTTTTCTCTGTTTTATGTTTTAGTTATTGTTTTGCATCCCTGGCCAACACATTTTATAATACTGCCACACATTTATCTCTCGGCTTCTCCTTTGCTCTTTCATTTCCATCAATGCACACGTTCACTTCAGTTCAAAAAGAGAGAGAACAGATTTCTAATTTTCCCATTCACTATGGGTATCCGCAAGTGAGAGTATGATCCAATCCTTGAAATCTGCATATTCCTCCTCAACAACTTCACTCTTCCTGGTCGGAATAAAGGCCGTTCATAATTTTTAATACTAAAAATCTTATATTGACGACATCTGATTTTTTTAATTGTTATTATTGGCTAAGAGCATTCTCATCCCCTCCACCAAATCTCATCCATCAAATTACACTAAAAATCACACTTCACCCCTAAATCTTCTCTCTCCTAATTAAAATAATAATACTTTTATCATTATATTTTCTCTCTCCTCACTCACAACTACTTACAAAAATATTAAAATATATATAGGGGTGTAAAGTAGCTTCTCATATTTAGGGTGAAACAGTGCTTCCACCAAATATTTTCTCTCTCCTTCACTCACAACCACTTCCACTCACCCTATATAATTTGATAGACACATTCACATACATTTGATGGACCGAATGTGAATGCTCTAATGCTTAACTTTATGCAGTCATTTTGATGAGATCAAATTGGGGGTGCAGATGGATGGTTTCAGGAACCGGCGTAGCGCGAGACGGAGTTTTTGAAAGGTTGGTGGCTCGAGGATGTCCAAAACTGATATGGCGGAAAAAGGTCAGTTTTCCAGTGACTAAGGTAAGACTCGACTGAGGGTTTTTTCAAGATATATATAGATTTTCCTAAGAAAAGTGTGTCATTTATGCAACTCAATATTAAAAAAAAAATTATGATTACCTAACTAAGAAAGTCATTTACAATTGCATTGAATTATATGAAATGCAAATCAAGTTGATGGTGTTATAAGTATATGCGACAAAATCATCTAGTGCAATCCAACAATTGCAGTGTGTGATTTTGCAGATGAGAAGTTTATGTTCTTTGTGTAGATGGGATGTAAGGTCGCTATGGAGGCATCTTTTGTGTAATCTTACCTTTACTTCCTTACTCACTGTTCTTGTAAATTATCTTTGATAATATAGAAAGTCACTTTTTCAAATTTAGATGTACTTTATATAGCACTATGGTACTCGTTGGAAAGATAATAAAACGCTCGTTAATTTGGTGTAATTTTTTTTCTTTAAAAAATCTCGTATATAAAAGATATTGACGTTTAAAAGTTCTGGGAGGAAACATGAGAGAGAAAAATAATAAAGGTTTAATATTTAGATTTAGTAGATTAGGTATTTAATAGATTAGGTTAAAGATTATAATAAATTAGGTTAAATCATATTTATTCCTTTTTTTAATTGGTTTACACTTGCCACATCACATCCTATGTGGCATCTCTCAAAGGAGAGATTGCATAAAATTATGACATGTTGGATTAATCCCTTTGCAATATATATATAGATAGATTATTTGTGTTACTTTTAGAGAATGTAAGTATCCCTTGGTGAGAAGTATTTGAGAACGTAATGGCTTTGTTGAATAACATAATCATACACACCAACACATACATGCCCATATAATGTGTCTAAAATCTTATATGAATTTCCATTATACCATCTCAATAATGCATGAATGTACGTTGGTCTTGCGTGTGATCAATTCTATACCTGAAAATCAAACTATGTTGGGTTTTAAAGTAGGAAAGCTTTAAAAGTTTAAACATTACTTAATATATATCGAAAGGGATATTGCTTGATAATATAATATCCTTTTTGTGAATTGTCATTCTGTAAATCAACTTTCATATTTATTTGCGTAACAAATTTCAATTCTCTTCCCATAAAGTGAACACATGGCATCACATCAATTAAGATAATATTTGAGATTTGGTTGCCGGTTACTTGACATCTTCATCTTGCTAGTTAAAATCCAAACCAAAGTTAATTGTATTTTTTTAATTAACTCTAAATTCATACAGTTTTAATGAGTTTGAATCTAGGTTAGATCTTGTTTGAAGGTTTTGTTTACTACCTTGAATAGTGTTTGACTTCATTCAAAGATTTAGTAAGGGGTTGCTTTCCTTTGGAAAAATTTGTTTCGAGTTAGATTGTAGGTTGTGGGTTTGAAATAGGTAGCGTGATTGGTGTGCAAAGTGTTTCAGGTAAGGGTGTAAAATGGGTCATGATATTGGTTTGTTAGTAAGAAGGTGACACAAACCCGAACATGATACGATGTTCGGTTAAGCGGGTTTGAACTTTTAAAAACTTTTTTCTAGGGGTATGCAGAAAACCAAAATGTCAACCTAAAGAATAATTGAAATTAACAGAAAACCAACCAAACTGAATGGTTAAGTGTAAATCCATAACCGAGTCATCGGTTGTCATAAACAAATTAACCGAAACTAAAACAAATATTTAAAATACATAATCGAAATTTGTAAACATTATGTTTTTATTATTTAAATGGCTTGTTATGAAGTCTTAGCTACTTTTTTTTTGTTTTATAAATCACACTAGCTTTTATCTCGGGAGTGTCCTGGGGTTGAAAAATATAACCATTCTAATAATACTAATACTAATAGTAATAATTATTACTCTTGTAATTAAATAAATAAAAAAATAACCTTGCTATAATGTGACACAATGTGTTGCAGTGTTGCGCGATTCTTTCTCGTAGCTTCTCTTGATGAAGCATACCTATCCATCTTTAGAAGAGTAAAATTCCAATGATAGCATGGAGATTGGGCTAAATTTCAACATTGTATATAAGAACCTGGTTTAAAAGAAAAAACATGATTAATGAATAACCTGAACACTTTGTGTTTTTTTTTCCTGTATGAACGAAACCTCATAAAAAATAGTCGTTTTTTTTTCTCCGTTTTTGATATAGCACTATGGTACTCGTTGGAAAGATAATAAAACGCTCGTTAATTTGGTGTATTTTTTTTTTCTAAAAAAATCTCGTATATAAAAGATATTAACGTTTAAAAATGATGGGAGGAAACATTAGAGAGAAAATATAAATTTGTTTTTAAATTCTTAAAGAGATTAGGGTTAGATAAGTGTAGGAGAATGGATAAAAACAAAATAAAAAAATAAATTGAAAACTCTCACCTTAACATGCCACGTGGCACATTTAAAGGAGGGTTGAGGCCTCCATTGAATGTCACCTCATCAATATTCAATTCTTTTATTATAAGTTATAGATTATTACATTTATTATCATTAATGATATTATTGTGAAAAGATAGGGTTTTTATGTTTTGAAAATTT
This sequence comes from Ambrosia artemisiifolia, assembly GCA_032199755.1. Lineage (NCBI taxonomy): Eukaryota > Viridiplantae > Streptophyta > Magnoliopsida > Asterales > Asteraceae > Ambrosia > Ambrosia artemisiifolia. The sequence continues at coordinate 6,160,574 of CM063512.1, forward strand.
TGGGGTTTTTTGTCAGGAGATGATGCGGGGGAAGAAGATGATGTTTTTTGGTTTAAGGAGATGATGCTTTGAAGATGACGATGATGGTGTAGTATGTTGTAAGAAAACACTGGTGTAAACATCAGTTTACACCAGTGTAAATATGAATGTGTAGTATATTGTAAGAAAACACTGGTGTAAACATCAGTTTTACACCAGTGTAAATATGAATGTATAGACGTTTTGATGTAAGAAAACACTAGTGTAAACACCAGTTTACACCAGTGTAAATATGAATGGAAATCATCCTCACCATATGTTTGTTTGGGTTTTTTACACTAGTGTATTTTTGTAAAACTTTGTGTATAGCAGATTTACATTGGTGTAAATAATTACACTAGTGTAAAAACGAGGGGGAGAGGACAAAAACTGCACGTTTTTTTTTGTTTTAAAATATTTTTTTAAAAAAAAGTAAATTATTTTAATTAAAATAATAAAATTAAGTTTAAAAAATATTATTGTTTTTAATAATGGAATAAAAAATAACATAATATTATATTAATTTTTCTCTCTCCTGGGTTTTTGCCTAAATACTCTTAAATGTACTTTAATATATTAAAAAATACTTATTAATCAAGTAAAGACAAAAACTCACATCCTTTGATCTCAACCATTGGATCATCAAGATCAATGGTCTACAAGAGTTCTCTAGTTCTCACAACTCAGTACAGTTCTCATATTATCCTAACCCTATATATATATATATATATATATATATATATATATATATATATATATATATAATTAGTAAGAACACATCATATCATACCTTAAATCTATATTACATTATAAAGAGTGAGTAATGGGTAAAAAGGTCCAAAATATCAAAGTTAAGGTGGCAACTTAAAAGTCACAAGTGTAATTCTCTAAACATGACCACTTTTCTTCCTTATATGCCCTTGTCAATGCATTAAGATGCTTGTACCATGTGATGCATTAAGATGCTTGTACCATGTGCTTTAACAATTTTGACATCAATATTGTGCATTTAACATTGAAAGCAATTCATTACTCTTCTATATCTATGTTACTTTATTAAAGAGGAAAGATGTCTAATAAAGTAATTTTATCATAGTTTTAAGATGGGATGTCAAAGGTCTATTAACAAATATCCAATCTTTAGTCATTTTCTTCCATTTATGCCCTTTGTGTAGAACATATAATGTCCATTGTACATGTAAGTAATACACACTTTATATCACTCTCAACATGTAACCCCCTTCTCATAACACCCATAAAACCCAATTCAATTGCAATAAAACTCAATAATGACATTGACCCCATCTTCTCCTGCGATACATTGCCTATTGTAACCCCAACCTACAATCAGTCCTTCAATTACATCCATTCAAGTAGCGTCCTTCAATTCTCCCTTTCAATTACCCCCTTTAATTCGTAACCCCCACCCCCTTTTATATCATTCATTCGTGTTTTATGGTTCTTCACTCAGATTTTTTAGAATAGAATGAGGTCAGTTGTTTGTTGTTAATGTTTATGTTTTTAAGATCCCCATTTGGTTGGTAACAATTTTGTTTATTTTTGTAGGTTTCTGGCTTCCACCGCAAATCTCCTTAATCAGGTCCCTTCTTTATCTTCCTTCTCTTTTTTCCTTTGTTGTTAATTTTTGACATTTAAAATTTATTTGGATATTTATTTGGATGATGAATATGTTTTTTCTATATTTATAGGTGATTATGTTATAACACAACATAGAGAAGTAATTGACTTAGTTAACAACCAGAAAAGTAATGAGAGTTGTGTAATGGGTGGTGGAGGTACAATGGAAGAACACAGATTTGGGTCCACAACAAATCGTTTTTTAAAATAATTATTTTTCTTTAGGCAGAACTGGTTTCGAGAAAACGGGTACGAATCATAACGACTCGTTTAACAAAATGTAAATTTGGTCTGGATCTGAATGTGTGTAGAAATGGGAAAAAAATACAGGTTACTGTTGTGGCTTTCGAATGCACTGCAATTCTATGAGAGGTGTCTAACGGGTGGGCGACATACGTGTTAAATTGGTCTTATGTGTCAAAATGGGTCAAAACTCAAAAGTGTTGTCTTGTATGTGAAATGAAATCCATAACATCGCCACACTATGTTTAGGTAAAATGCTTTTAATCTGAATTTAGAAAATCTGGATGGTATTTGTTATAGCAACATTTTTGTCACTATTTTCTTCTTCATTAGTTATTTTTACATTCTATAAGATTCGTACGCACATGACACATGGTTATGAGACTATATTTATTTATTTATTTATTTTTATTTTCAGTATAATACTAAAGATAGCTCTGTTAAGCTTGCTTATGAGGCGCAACCTTGCCCCACTGCAATAGCTTTTTTTGCTAACGAGACCATAGTAAACGTGGCTTGTGGATCAAATCATGCAGGTTTTTATATTAATCTTTTTTGTTTTTTTATATTTCTTATGTTATGCTTTTCCTGGATCTAATATGGTTATGTTCAGTTGCTGTGGACTCAAAGGGTTACGTTTACACGTAAGTTTTCTGGTACTACTGTCATTAATGTTGATAAATGGAAGTTTTTGATATGATTAATTGATGCGGATCTTCTTTATTAAACATCTCATCCATATTTTTTTCTATTCTAGGTGGGGCTTTGGAGGATATGAAAGGTTGGTACTGTCTCTGTGTCATCTAAGTAGAGGTGGAGGTTTGGCTTATTTATTTTTATAATGCGTTGATTTGGGTTATGGTTTGTCCCTAATGGATCAAATGGGTCAGATTTAAAATTATAGCTAAAAGGGAAATGGACCAACCAGGTTGAAAGCCTCCCAAAGTGTGCTTTTAGTGCTTACGTCTCCCTAAACTGTTTTACCTTTTAGAATTCTGCATTATGTAATGCATTAACCATTTATAAAAAAACAGATATAATGCTTGGATAACCTAGGGGTTGCAAGTCTTGACATGGACAGAAACACAACAGTAAATCAGTTTTTGGGTTGGCTCGTTTGATTAAGGGTTCATGTTTGGGTTGACTTTTTTTAATTAATAGGTCGACATGTCTACCCGTTTAGTAAAACAGGTTAACATGCCAACCCATTTACAAATTACAACTTGATTACAGCCAATTTACAAACTGCCAACCTCATTTAGATAAATGGGTTATGCGGGTCTTGTTATGTTTACGTTATTTTGAGTGTTTTTGGGTTAGGATTGATGTTTTTGACATGAATGAATATATGAGTCGTGTTCGGGTACATGGATTCAACCCGAAATGATTCACTCCTAGGTCAATCTGAATTAATATGTACTTCAAATCTGCCCAACGGCCTATTTTAGGTACTGTTAGTAACTTATATGTTATCATCCCATTACATTTGATTTTTTTAATGCAATGATAACAGGATTAGACATAGAGAGCAAAAGGATGAGTTTATTCCTCGCCGTGTTGACGTTTTCACCAGGCATAATGTTTTACCTCCTGGTGCAGTCGTTTCTGCGGGTTCTGCAATTTCTGCTATTACTACTGGTACGTGGTTTTGTTTTTTGTTTCTTGGCTAAAAAAACAAACTCTTTCTAAGTTTTGATTTTAAACGATTAGGTCATGAACAAAACCTTTTGTGATTGTATTCGTTCTCTTGGATTGAGTGGCAAAATTTTAATTTCAGGTGCAGGGCAGATGTACATGTGGGGCAACACTAAGGTGCTGTTTGTTTTTTCTGAGGCAAAAGGTCTGCAGTCTGCGGACCACATCTGTAGACATCTGCAGGAGAAGAGGTGGACCAAATGTCTGCAGTCTGCAAGAAAAAGACTGTTTGTTTTTTAACATCTACAGTGTAACCCAAAACCATAACCATAATCCACCAAAAATATCCACACCAATCACCCACGTAACACAACCATAATCCCTCTTTTCTTCCCATCTCTCTAAAACAAATAAAGCACACCAACACCTAACACAATAATCCCTCCCACCAATTTAATACTAAACAATTAAAACCATGTCACAATCAAATAGGGATCTGTATCTAACAACCAATGCCAACCCAATTCAAGATTTTTTAAAAAAAATATATAAAAGATCCAATCTTTACAACGAGAATCAAGAAGCCACAATAGAAATCTTTCACAGTTTGGTTTTCTTCCTCAAGCTCATACCACCAGTAAAACAAACAACGGGAATCAAGAAGCCACAATATATAAAAGATCTAACCTTTACAAGAGGAACAATTGTCTGCATATGATTAGGAAGTGATTGTGGGTGAGTGACGACGGTGGTGGAAGGAGGAGGGAGGTGACGACGGCGGTGGTGGAGGGGAGGCGACTGTAGCGGCGGTGGTGGAGGGATGCAGCGGCGGTGGTGGAGGGGAGGAGGGGGAAGGTGAGGGAGGAAGGAGGAGGATGATGATGAAGTAGGAGGAGGATGAAGAAGAAGATATGTTGTTGTGTGTTATGTGGGTGAGAAGAGATAAAAAGAGGTTGGTTAAAGTCTGCATGAGGAAGAGGAAGGGCAGAGGTTAGAAGAGGTTATGTCTTCTAAAAAACAAACGAGCTGTCCGCCTCAAATGTCTGCCCGCGTCTGCGCGGCGCAGACATAAGAGGTTAGAAGCTCTTCTTACCAGAAAACAAACACCACCTAAGAACCACGGTGATGATTTGATGTACCCTAAACCGCTCATGGATCTCAGGTTTCTATCTTCTTTCCAACTATTTTCATGTCATGACGACTTTGCGGTTTTTAAGTTTGTCAACTTTTGCAGTTTAATTTTATTTATTTATTTTCTTTTGTGTCTTTAGCGGTTGGAATGTCCGGTGCATGGATACAGGCAGTATGCACCACTTTCTTGGTGCTGATAGTTCATGCATAAGTGGGGGCAAGCTCAGTTGGGTGAACTTGGATATGAGCCCCACCAGCATAAGTATTTTACTTTGCTTATAGTTTCATTGTGTTTTCCCGTCTTCTGGCGGGTGCAAATTATCTTTGTTTTTATGAGTTGTAGAACTTCTGCAATCCTGAAGAAGGTAGACGTGCTTGAAGGCATGCATGTTATCAGGTTAGTGAGTACTTTGATTAAGTTACCTGGTAAACGTATCCTGCTAAGTGCTTGATTATTGGATTATTTAAAGTGTTTGAATTTACAGAACATGCAAGCGTTTATGTGGAGCGAAGAGAAGGTGAACGAAGAGTTGAAGAAATACAAGACACAAGCTTTTCATAGCATAAAGAACACGCGTCGCACCCACGAGTGTAACCTTCGGATGGGCGCCTTCACATTGCGAGTCAATCGACTTTCACACTCTACCATCTTAAGAGGCTTGAACATACGCTCTTGCTTTGCTCATTATTGTATACAAACTATACTCAAAGACGAATCGCAAAATAAAATAAGCAGTGTTGATTTTTTATATCTCCACAATGCCCCTTTTTTGGTTTAACATTCCAAAAAAGCTGATTCATTCATGTTATTTCTAACATTGTTACATTGATTGTTTTACCATATATGCATGTTATTTTTTTTTCATCATAAGACATTCTAAATAAAAAAAAATTAAGTGTGTGCTTGCATCAAAGTAACTAAGGACAAGAGCTAATCTAAAAGTATTTGCAAGGAATTGTACCCCAACAACAATAAAGCGACAAAACAGAACACCCGCTGCAACGCGCGGGCATTTCCACTAGTCTTTCTAATATTACACTTTTTATTATTTTCTATTTTTATTATAGCTTAAAATATTATGCAATTTATTATTAATATATATTTTCTATTTTTATTAATATATATTTAAAAGTTTTATTCGACTAAAATAAACTTACATTATTAAATTAAATAAATTATTATTAATTTATAACATCAACATATTTCTTTAACTTGTGTTTTAAATTATTACTATAGAGAAATTAACCGATACAAAGAACCTTAATGTGAAAAGGGTAGGATACGACATCTTGAAAACAGTATATTTTAGAAGTGGACATTATCACATATAGTCTCTTAGTTTTCATATTGCTTTTCTTTTACATGTAAACATTTTTTAGAAGTGGACATTATCACATATAGTCTCTTAGTTTTCATATTGCTTTTCTTTTACATGTAAATATTTATTATGGCTAAAGTTTTCAGGTTTCTTTTTTTAGACCCCGTAAACATTTATTATGGCTAAATGTAAATAGTACTACAATTAAATAACTAATGTTTCTTTGTCAAAAATATTTATGCAGGTAGGCATAACTCATAAAGTTCTCTCATCAAGACTAATTTTCTTTTCTCTAAATTGTGATTTAACTTATTATTATAAGAGAAATTATTCGGGACAAAGAACCTTAACGTGAAAAGGGTAGGATACAATATCTTGAGAAACAATATATTCTAGAAATGGACATATCACATATGGTCTATAAGTTCTCATGTTGCTTTTCTTTTTACATGTAAACATTTATTATGGCTAAAGTTTTCAAGTTGCTTTTTTAGACCCTGTAAACATTTATTATGGCTAAATGTAAATAGTACTACAATTAAATAACTAATGTTTCTTTGTTAAAAATATATATGAAGGTCGGCATAACTCAGAAAGTTCTATCATCAAGACTATTTTTTTTCTCTAACTTGTGGTTTAACTTATTATAATTATAAGATAAATTATTCAGTACAAGGACCTTAACGTGAAAATGGTATGATACAACATCTTAATAAATAGTTGTTTTAGAAGTTGACATATCACATATAGTCTATAAGTTTTCATGTTGCTTTTCTTTTACAAGAAACATTTATTATGCTAAAGTTTTCATGTTGCTTTTTTAGACCCTTTAAACATTTATTATGGCTAAAAAATGCTACAATTAAATAACTAATGTTTCTTTGTCAAAAATATTTATGAAGATGGGCATAACTCATAAAGTTCTCTCATCAAGACTACTTATTTTTCTCTAACTTATGTTTTAACTTATTATTATAAGAGAAATGATTTGGTACAAAAAACCTTAACGTGAAAATTGTATGATACAACATCTTGATAAACAATATATTTTAGAAGTTGACATATCACATATGGTCTCTAAGTTTTCATGTTGTTTTATAAGACCCCGTAAACATTTTTTATGGCTAAATGTAAATAGTGCTTCAATTAAATAACTAATGTTTCTTTGTCAAAGAGTTAATGCCAATTTCGTCCCTGAGGTTTGGTCCAGTTTGTCATTTCAGTATAATTTTTTTTTTTGCAATTTAACCCCTGAGGTTTGGATTTTATTGCTAATTTCGTCATTTTCACTAAATCAGTTAAAAATTAATGTTAAGTCAGGGGGATTTTTGTCAAATTATGAAGGACTAAAGATTGAATAAAATAATCGAATAAATTAATCAAACTAATATTCTTCTTATATAAAATCCTAACCCTTCGTCCTCAAATCAGTATCAGTAACACAATTCAAACAAACAATTAAGCCCTAAATTAAGAGAATGGAAGACGAATCATGGGAATGGTGTATACGAGAACGTGATTCCGACTTCGACCCCCCAACTGAAATATGGTTTGAATGTTAAATTTTTATATTGTTCATCTTTACCACGATAATCATGTTAATAATGAGATGTTTATTGTTTGTTTTCAGCTAATCGACCTGATTTCTTCACTTTAAAGATTTATCATGGTGGTGAGTTGATATACGTTAAAATATACATATTTAAATCCCCGATTAAACTCCCAAATTACGCGTTTTCGACCATAATTGCACGAATTCGGTACTTAACCGCTTCATATGTTTATTGCAGGTCTTAAACGACGTCCCACGAGCAAAGTCGAAGAAATCGGGCGAAAAGCGGACAAGACGGAAAGTTTCTGCAAAAATCAGCTAAGTCTGGAAATGGTGCACGGCCGTGCACCATAGCTGCACGCCCGTGCAGACTCATTTGGCTCGGACACAGAAGGTTGCACTGCCAGTGCGACTCGGGGTGCACTTCAGGTTCTCGAGCACCCTGATCAGCACGGCCGTGCACGAGCCGTGCGACTTGGAATCCTCGAGTGCACTGCCAGTGCACCAGGCAGTGCACTCCCAGCACTCGGCCACCACAGACCCGCACGACCGTGCACCCTAGGTGCACGGCCGTGCGTAAAATCTAGATATTTCCAGAAACGACTCAGCCACTTGCCCACTTGCACGTCAGCTCAAAAAGTTAAAGTGCACGACCGTGCACTTTAGTTGCACGGCCGTGCACAAAATCAAAATCTGTATAAAAACAGAGGAGACCTTACTGATCAAATATTGGGTTTTCTCTGGGCGATTCTGGGCGATTTCTGGACCGACGAAGCTGCTGGAAGGCCGTTTAACAAGCTCGGGATTCAAACCGGATCATCTAGCATCATCCAATCGATCACATTCAAGTTTTATGGTTTGATCTATTAAGCTTTTAGTTGATTCAAATCTGTTTATTTGAACTTGTTTGTGTTGTTTATGTAGTACAATAGTATCTAGTAATCGTATTTAGTAATCTTTAGTAGAAAAAACGATCCTTAGTATGTAATCATGTTTTGTATGAATTTGGCGTTTTTCATGTTTAGATCTTGATGATCATAGTGCAACCTTGTTTCGTTGTTGTTGGATTGATAGTTGTATTCGGATGACTTTGGCGATTGTCGAATGTGTTAGGCGGATAAATGTTGAAAAACCGTCCGTTTAATCGTCCGGTAGTAGGCTAATTAACTTGTCAAATAGTTTACACCATGAAACTGTAACCGGGTATTGGTTTGGTTAAAGTCAGTCGAATAACGGTTAAAAATGCTTACCGGCACGTAAAAGGGTTTTAAAAGCCTAATGGTGTTGTTACCAGTCTTTGACACGGTTTATGATCTCTGGTAGTTATTTTGGTAAAACTAGCGATCTTAGTAGATCTGAGTTCAAAGTTGGTAAAATGGAATAGGTTGTGAAATGCTCTACTTTATGCTAGTTTAGGTGGCTGTATTGTGTATTCGGTATTGCTTTCCTGAATTAGTGAGGTTAGAATACTCTTAACAGATGACTAACTTATCTTTAGAATATCTGCATGAGATAATATCAGCTGCTAGCTAATGAACGACTTGAAGTGGTTAACGTGTGTATTCGTGTTAGCTTTCTGTATAGTTGTCATGTTAGGATGCCCGAGAGGGAAACTAACTGTCGGAAAATGGGAATGTTGATCACGCCTTTATTTCTATTTATATATATAGATGACATGCTAGGATTGGCGTATTATAGTTTATATAGTTATATTTTCTATTTGGAGTCTTAGTTAAGTATTTACATGTGTTAGAATTAATATAGTTTAAACAAACTCACTTATCTTTTCCTACTGGTAAATCGGTGATAGAGTTTTAGTACAATTGCTCCGCGCGCGTCCATGGATCGATACTTGGTTCTTATCTGTACTTACTACATATATGACAGGGTACACTTGCCCTATTGTGTGTGTTTTAATATTAAGGTCGAAACCATTTTTATAAATATTAAAGCAAAACGTGTGTTAAAATCAGTGCAAAATTATGTGTATATCCGCACACGTCAAGTTTTTGGCGCCGTTGCCGGGGATGCGACGAGCTTTAGGAATGAACCGAGTCAACTTTTTACCAGTGTACATACTTGTGAATACTTGTTTATACTTCTTTGATTTGTTATTTCGTTCATTTATTTGCATATATGATTCTTTGAATGTTTACTTGATTTATCTGTCTGTTGATATTTTGGATTGATTCTAGGTTGGTTTATAGGTTAGTATATAGATTCGTTCAGTTATCTGCTTATAGGATCGTTTGATTTGATTATTCGTTCATTAGGATGTTGATAGATTTAATTGATTGATTGTTGGATTGATTGGTTTGTCTATGAATTTGATTAGTTCGTTATTTGATTGATTAGATTTATTTGTTCGTATTTGAACTGATTATTAATTTCATTCTTTGTATGGTCTTAGGCTTAGTTTGTTTATTTCTGTTCATTTTATTGATTCTATTTGTTTTTATTTGATTTTATCGAGTTTATTGCTTTCCGTTGTTTTCATATGTATTTATGGATTCTTTATTTTATTTATTTTTCTGTCTTTTATCGCCTTTTGGGTTTGTCATATATTCGCCTGCTGCAACTGTATCATTCTTATTTGCAGGTTGATGTCCACGAACCCCGGGCCTTCTGGTGATCTTTCTGACGAGGAGCGAAGGCGTGTCTTGAGGAGAAGCGAGCGGATTAGACTTCATAAATTACGTCTTGTTTCTGATATTCTTATTACTGCTCCTAGAGTTGAGGTCCCAGTTGAGGAGGCGAGGCACGATCTGGCCGACGACGACGGGTCGGACGCCCTCAGTGACATTATCATGGCGGATGACGACATTCCGCTAAATGATAGTGGTCGTCCAGGAGGAGATGGACTCGCGCCGAGTATTGTCCGTCCGGCTATTTTGGCGGACCATTTCAAGATCAAATCTAGTATCGTGAATATGATACAAAACTCGGTGCAATTCGGTGGACTGGAACACGAGGATCCAGGCCGATATATTGCTGCATTCTTAGAGGTTTTAGCCACCTTTAAGATGCAAGGCATCTCCGATGATGCTATACGTTTGAGACTCTTCCCATTCTCATTGCGGGACAAAGCCCGGACTTGGCTTCTGTCACAACCCGCAGCAGAATTTTCCTCCTGAAAAGACACAAAAACTGAGGAATCGCATCATGACTTTTCATCAGGATGACGATGAATCATTGTACACGGCCTGGGAAAGGTTTAAAGACCTACTATTGAGTTGCCCGCACCATGAGCTTTCGAAAAGGCATTTGGTGCAAACTTTTTATCAGGGACTCGGGTATGCGTCTCAGGAACGCCTTGATGTATACGCTGGGGGAGACATCGGAACAAAGTCTCCTAGGGAAGCGTGGAGCATTATTGAGAAGGCGTCCCTAAAATCTAAATCCCGGCAGAGTGATAGATCTAGATCTTCATCTGCCAAGGCTGGTGTGCATGTCGTGGATAACTATACGGCGATTTCGGCACAGATAGCGGCTCTGGCTACGAGATTCGATAACTCTCAGCAACACGTAGCGCAGTCCGATTGTTTGTGTGAGCAGTGCGGGGTATCTCACGAGCCTGGCTCGTGTGCTCAGGGGGTGATGTATACAGGCCACGAAGAAGTGGACTATATGGGTAATCAGACGAGACCCTAGAATAACCCCTACAGTAACACTTATAATTCGGGTTGGAGAAATCACCCGAACTTCGGGTGGAGATCTGGTTCCTCTAACCAGAACCCGCTCGGATATCAGCAGAGGGCCCCCGCACCACAACAGTCCCAACAGCCCTACCAGTCCAATCAACCGCCTTACCAGTCTCGTGGTCAATCGTCCCAGCAGAGACCGAACCAATACCAGAACCAGGGTGCCGGGAGCAGCTCCCAGCAGCACGCCCCTCATGGTATGTCTAAGCTGGAGGAAATGATGTCTCAGCTCCTTACCAACACCTCTAATACCAATCAGATCGCTGAGCAGCGCTACCAGCAGCACGAGGAGCGCTTTACGAATTACAAGGGTGAGATGAGGGGCCAAAAGGCGTCGATGCAGGCCATAGAGAACCAGGTAGGCCAGATGGCGAAGATGATGTCTGAGAGACAGCAGGGTGGTCTTCCGGGCAACACTGAGCCAAATCCGAGGGAGCATGTAAATGCCATCACAACAAGGAGTGGTAAAACCACGGGACCTGACACATCGGGCTCACCACCGATCACTGAGACGGTCCAGACTGAGTCTTCGGACGAGGTGCACGCTAGGCGAGTCCCAGCAAGTACAGCACAGTTGCCGAAGCCAGTCACAGATTACACTCCTCCTGTTCCATACCCTAGCAGACTTAGGAAGCAGAAAGACGAGGCCCAATACGGGAAATTCCTTGAGCTGTTCAAACAGATACACATAAACATCCCGTTTGTGGAAGCCTTGGCCCAGATGCCTAAGTATGCTAAATTTCTGAAGGACATCCTCACAAACAAGCAAAAACTTGAGGACCTGTCCTGTGTGCTCTTAAATGAGAACTGCTCTGCAATCCTGCAGAATAGACTGCCCATGAAGATGGGAGATCCAGGTAGTTTCACCATTCCTTGTCTAATAGGGAACATGTCTGTCAGTAATGCACTGGCGGATTTGGGTGCGAGCATTAACCTTATGCCTTATAAGGTTTTTGAGAAACTGGATCTGGGTGAGCCTTCACCCACCAGGATGAGTATTCGTCTTGCTGATCGTTCGATCAAATATCCTCGGGGGTTTGTTGAGAATATGCTTGTCAAAATTGACAAATTTGTATTCCCGGTGGATTTTGTCATCCTTGATATGGATGAGGACTCTAAAGTGCCTCTGATACTCGGACGTCCTTTCCTTAACACGGCCAGGACGATTGTTGACGTGGCTGCGGGCCAAATCACACTCCGGGTGAATGATGAGCATGTGACTTTTGATGTTCAGAGGTCGATGCGTCATCCCGAGAGTCAGGACGACACACTATACTATCTTGATATAGTAGACCAGTATGTCAGTTCTCACTTTCGAGGCACGATAGATGAGAATGATTCGGGCACACAACTGTTGTGTGGGAACTTAGATGGCATTATGAAGGAGGGCCATAGAGTTGAGCAGCCGGTCTACCAGATCGGTGATGATAGTTCCCAGAGCTCGGAGCGTTTCGTAGAGATTGAGCGTGAAGAGAGCGATAAGTCGAAGCCGTCTGTTGAAGATCCACCATCTTTGGAGCTGAAAGAGCTCCCACCGCATCTAGAGTATGCATTTCTGGACGAGGAGGGTCGTCTGCCTGTTATCATTTCATCTTCTTTATCTGCAGTTGAAAAGAGCGAGTTGTTGAAAGTTTTGAAACTTCATAAGCGGGCAATTGCCTGGAAGATCATAGACATCAAGGGGATTAATCCCTCATTCTGTACTCATAAGATCTTGATGGAGGATGTCCATAAGCCTTGTGCGCAGCACCAAAGGCGTCTGAACCCGAACATGCAAGAAGTTGTTAAGTCCGAGGTCATTAAATTGCTTGATGCTGGATTGATATATCCGATCTCGGATTCTGTTTGGGTTAGTCCTGTGCACGTCGTGCCCAAGAAGGGTGGCATGACGGTGGTCACAAATGATAGGAATGAGTTGATTCCTACGAGGACCGTCACGGGGTGGAGAGTTTGCATTGACTACCGCAAGCTCAATGACGCCACCCGCAAGGATCACTTCCCGCTTCCATTCATCGATCAGATGTTGGAACGACTGTCGGGGAAGTTGTATTACTGTTTCCTTGATGGTTTCTCGGGGTATTTCCAAATCCCCATCGATCCTGTGGACCAGGATAAGACGACCTTCACATGCCCTTTTGGCACATTCGCCTACAGGCGTATGCCATTTGGGCTGTGCAATGCACCGGCAACCTTCCAGCGTTGCATGATTGCTATTTTTCACGACATGATCGAGGACTCCATGGAGGTATTCATGGATGATTTTTCAGTCTTCGGGAGTTCCTTCGATCAGTGTCTGGGAAATCTGGAGCGGATGCTTCAGAGGTGCGAGGAGACCAGTCTTGTGCTAAACTGGGAAAAATGCCACTTCATGGTGAAGGAAGGAATAATCCTAGGGCATAAGGTCCCCCAAAATGGGTTGGAGGTTGATCCTGCCAAAGTAGATATCATTTCTAGGCTCCCTCCGCCCTCCTCTGTCAGAGCGATCCGCAGCTTTTTGGGTCATGCGGGATTTTACAGGCGATTCATCAAAGACTTTTAAAAATCGCCCGTCCGATGACCCGTCTGTTGGAGAAGGATGCACCGTTTGTGTTTGGTGCAGAGTGTTTGAAAGCCTTCGGGCTTTTAAAGTCTTTACTTGTTGAGGCCCCTATATTGGTAGCACCCGACTGGGAGCTGCCATTCGAGATTATGTGTGACGCGAGTGACTTCGCGATAGGGGCGGTCTTGGGACAGTGGAAGGACAAGCACTTCCACCCGATCTACTACGCTAGTAAGACTCTTCATGATGCTCAGGAGCATTACACCACGACTGAAAAGGAGCTTCTAGCGGTAGTGTTTGCATTCGACAAGTTTAGATCTTATTTAGTGTTGTTGAAGACCATTGTCTATACGGACCATGCAGCGATCCGATACCTTTTTAGCAAACAGGACGCGAAACCGCGCCTGATTAGGTGGATCCTGTTGCTGCAAGAGTTCGATATAGAGATTCAGGACAAGAAGGGTGCCCTGAATGTTGCCGCTGATCATCTGTCCAGACTCGAGCATGATGATGCCGAGAACTGCGCGTGGGATACCATTAATGACAATTTTCCCCACGAGTTCTTGATGAGCGTCGAGTCGGTGGAAGATGTATCACCATGGTTCGCGGATTTTGCGACCTACCTCGCGTGCGGGATCCTATCTTTTATATACGGGATTTTTTAAAGAAAAAAAAATACACCAAATTAACGAGCGTTTTATTATCTTTCCAACGAGTACCATAGTGCTATATAAAAAACTGAGAAAAAAATGACTATTTTTTGTAACCCGACAGGTATTGTGTCGGGTTTGGGATTAGTTTAATAAAATTTGTGGGTTTGGGTCGGGTCTGGGATTAGGTGATACCCAACCCGATTACCCGAAACAGCATACCCAAATACCCGAACTATATACCCGATCATATACCCATGAATTTTTTAACGCATCATATAACCCTTAGACTAATGCGTTCGATATTTCAATAATTAATTTTTTTTCTTATTTAATGTTTGTTCTTTTAGAATGATTGATTACAAACTTCCGAATTCATTTGTAATGGCACTAGATTTATACACCGGCGCGGAAAATTTGTTTTTTTATATTTGCATATCATAACTTATGGCAGAGATTTGTTTAAAATAATAATAATAATAATAATATATTTTATTAAGTCATATTAGATATTTCAACCCGGGACGCTCCTGGGATAAAAACTAGTAATAATAATAACAATAATACTAATAATAAAAACAATAAATAATAATAATAATAACAGAAATAATAATAATAATAACAGAAAATAATAATAATAACAATAATAATAATAGAAATAATAGTAAAAAAAAACATACCAGTGTCCCGTCGTCGTCTTCACCGGTCGTCTTCATCATCACCACCATCGACCATCGTGACCCACCACCCCCTCAAACCACCGTGAACCACCGCCCAAAAACCCCTATGCACCCGTCCTCAGCCTCAAATCATCCCAGATCTGCAACCACCTCTAAAACCACCACAACCCTCACCACCATCATAGACCACCTCTGCAAACCACCATCGTCGACCACCTCTACAAACCACCCTCAACCACCTCTAAAAACCCACCACAGCCCCCCACCACCATCATCGAGCACCATCAACACCACAGCCCTCTGGACCACCTCTGCAAACCATCGTGACCCACCACCCCTCAACCACTTCTAAAAACCCCACCACAGCCCCCACCACCACCGTCGACCACCACCACCCCCGTCTAACCTTCGTCGTCTTCCAGATGAGAGAGGGAGAGAGGGCCAGAGAGTGAGAGAGATGTTTGTGTGTATGTGTGTGAGAGAGAGAGAGGGTCACGAGAGAGAGAAAGAAGAGAGAGAGAGAGAGTAAATCTGATATTATGATTATTATTATTATTATTAATATTATTATAATTTTTGTTATTTAAAAAAGGTAGTTGGTGTGGGGTGGGCTGTTATTACTAAAATGCCCATAATATTTCAAACAAAGGACTTTAATACCCCTAATTAAAAAAACATAAAAAAATTATAAAAGTGTTGATGTGTCACTTGGTAAATGGTTCAGAGGGGTTCTCTAGTTCTCACAACTCGGGTGAGTTCTCATAATATCCCATTCATATATATATATATATATATATATATATATAGTAAAGATACTGTACAAAGTTTTTTTTTTGTGAGAACTGATAGAATCAAAGGAGGGTATTTTTTTATTTTTTTTCGAATTTTTTTTCCCATATTGTTAAACATGTATTATAGTATTTAAATCTAAAAATAAATAAATTTTGGTGTAGAGTAATTACGTAATTACTGTTTTAGAGTAATTACATAATTACTCTAGTGTAAACTAATGTGTTTACTTTAATGATGTAATTACACTAAATTTTTTTTAATTTTTTTTGTATTATTCATCTAGAAAGTATATTTAAGCACATGGAAAAAAAATTCTAAAAGAAAAATGAAAATTTCCCCCCCTTTGATTCTCACAGTTCACAAAAAAAAAAAACACTTTGTATTTGATCTTTACACTATATATATATATATATATATATATATATATATATATATATAGGGTTGGGATATTTTAGAAACCCACTTGAGTTGTGAAAACTCAAAAAACCCAATTGTGACCTTAGATCTATATATGGTTGAGAATGGTCCAAGATTTTATAGTAATAAACAAGTTGTCCTTTTTACTTATAAGTGTATTTGAATGGCATTATGGTCCAGGGGGCATAAAAACTCTTTCCTCTTGTCATGTCATTTTATACATCAACTTTTGTTTTTGTCATAATCATCATACTTCCCAAAACTACTCTCTTTCTTTCTCATCTCTCTGATTTTTTTTTCCAGATTTGTATGAAAATCACAAAATAATATTTATATATTTAAAAATCCTAAAAAAAACTATGTGACATGTGTTGTTACAACTTTTACTGGTATGTTTCAAATTTGGTTGCTGTAGCGCCACTTATACTTTAGTATGTTACAACTTTTGATATTGTGTTACAACGTTCACTACTAGTATGTCATAGCTTTTGTTATTGTGTTAGAACCATGTGACATGTATTGTTACAACTTTTGCTAGTATGTTAGAAATTTTGTTAGTGTAGCGCCACTTTTACTATAATATGTTACAACTTTGATATTGTGTTACAGCTTATACTTCTAGTATGTTTTAGTTTTTGTTACTGTGTTACAACTTATACTTCCAAATGTTAGATTTACGTAACATGATATCGATTCAAAAAGAAACACAACAATAAATCCATAAATAAGAAATAAAAAATATAATAACATTGTTAAACACCATAATAAATGTACATGTTACATAATAAGAAAAACACAACAATAAATCCAACATTGTTAACACCATAATAACTATACTTTTGTTACTATGTTACAACTTCCATTAACCTAAAAACATGAACTCAAAAT
This sequence comes from Ambrosia artemisiifolia, assembly GCA_032199755.1. Classification (NCBI taxonomy): domain Eukaryota; kingdom Viridiplantae; phylum Streptophyta; class Magnoliopsida; order Asterales; family Asteraceae; genus Ambrosia; species Ambrosia artemisiifolia. The sequence continues at coordinate 6,177,777 of CM063512.1, forward strand.
TAATAATTAATGTTGCCACTTCATCAGTTTACAAATTTAACTATTTTAAAAGTGTGAAGGATCATTCATCGAAAGCCAAACCAAAAAAATATATATATAATGTGTAATTTCAAATCTTGTCAAACACCATAGTCGAAGATCAAGCAAAGAGGTACTTCATCAAACTTCATCAAAGTTTTTAAGCTGAATATCTTATCAAAATCAAAATAAACAAAAAAAAAATACTTCATTAAATTTGTAATTTTACAACAAACACTAACCTTCACTTATTTAGTTATTTTACAACGCAACTAAGCACTTAGTGCAAATTACCAATACTAAATCTTCCAAATATCCAGTAAATTTGTAATGCATTTAGATTTTCGCGAGTCTACTTAGTTCTCTTCGAGTTGTACTTGATCATATGAATACATACTTATACTTTGAATAATAATAACTTTTGTTTATTATCATAAAACCTATGAACTTGCCAACATTTTGTTGATGTTTTTAAGCATGTTTTTCAAGTACTAATGCTTAGGGTTTTGAGAGTGGGTTTGGCAGGGCACTACTATGGACATGATGTCGGGACCGTTAATCTTTAAAAACTATGTTTTCTTTTAATTTGTAAAACAATGTAACTTTTACTTTCGCTTCATCTTGGTGAGACATGTTTTCTTGTTTTTAAACAAATTTCACTGACCATGAAAATAAAATATGTTAAACTAGAGGGTGGTTGCATGATGTCCATATGTAACTAAATGTGTTTTGCTAAACTTTATGGTAACAACTTCCGTTACCTCATGACTTGCTTTCCACTGTGCGCTGTCAGAGTGTGACAGTTGTGATGCGCCTGGCTGTTATAAATTACACGTGTGTTTGATTCCCTCATTTCATCATGGATGTATTCATTATTTGGTTGCATATCATCATCATCATAGTGTTCACAAATTACCCGTCCTTCATCCTACAAAATCATGTTGTGTAAAATAATGCATGTGTACATCACATTTCTAACTCTATATTTTTCCATAATCCTACACGACATGCTCAAAAGGTATCATTGTTTCTGCAAAACACCAAAAGCTCTTTGAATGTCTTTTCTTTCCACTATTTGAGCTTTGTTAAACTTTGCTCTATTTTGATCGACCATTGTATCCCGTGTAAATGATTTTACAAACGCAACATATTAAGGGTTAAATCCGTCCATTAGATAATATCTGTATTGTACTGTACCCCATTTACAAAAAAAGGCCTTTGGTCCAATTTCATTTATATAGTCGTTGAAAATGGGGGAATGATTAATAATATTTATATCATTATTTAGACCGACCATACCAAAAATTCATGCCAAATCCAAAGATCTTATGATGCAACCGCTTCAAGCATTATAGCCGAGTGTTTATGATACCCACTCGTGTGTTGACACCGCCACGCATTTGGACAACTTTCTCACCCTCATTTTATACAATCTAGACTGCCATCATCTAAGGAAAACCATGTTTTTCTTCATGAAACTCCAAAATTTGTTATATGTCATTAAACGTAGGCTTTCTTAAATATTTTTTAAGTATAACTTAATAACATACTCATAAAAAAAGGAAGATTTTATTTTTGCCATTTGTTCCTACATTTTTATATAGTCATCCATTATGTTAGAACTAGTTCCAATTAGGGTTGTTCACGAGCCGAGCAGAACTGAGCGCTGTTGACCCTAATATTGGGATTCGAGTGTCCGAAGATGAGGCTTATGTTGAGGTAGTGAGGCGATGGGCATACTGCAGAGAACAAGTGTCGCATTGTGACGTACGATGATATTAAATGACGTTTAGCAACGGACGACCAATAACATAATGAAGTCAAGACTGTTGCTTCATGACTTTGGGTTTACTATTAAACTTAGTGTTAAGTTTTTATTGGATTAGGTGGGCTAGTTATATTTTACTTGTTTATCTTGGGCCAAATGTTATATATAAAGCTATAAATACTACTATGATTTGGTTGTATATGTATAAATAAATAATAATGTATTCGAGCCGAACCGAGCCGAGCGGGCTTTTGCTCATGCTTGGCTCGTTTACAAACTGAACCAAGCCAATCGGCTCATTTACATCCGAGGAGAGGATTGAGCTAGCATCTTTCGAGCATTTTCCGAACGAGCGACGAGTGATTCACAAGCGGCGAGCAATTTGAACAGCCCTAGTTCCAAGGCCAATTGTCTAATGGCGGCTGTGACTTTTTGCAACGTGGTAAGTTCCATATTAACACAACATGATTTTGTTAGACGGAAAATAATCACTTACCAATAACTCATGTGCGGTAAGCCGATCACGTATTATATATTTCCTCCTTTTGGGTTGTGCACTCCCTTAATTCGTCTTTAGTTACATTGAACGACTTTTTGAACCGATGGTAGTTTTAGTTCCGTTCCCTCATCAGGTGAAGATGATGAAACAAGGTTCTCATTGACGAGGATGATGATGAAGACGATGATTGAACTTTTTTTAGAATAATGAGAAATTTGAGAGTGAAATAAAGTGTTTGTATGGCGATATAGATTGTAGGTTGTTGCAGGGTCTATATATATATATTAAAAAGAACTTTTTTGTTTTCTTTAAAACAGCCATTGTCAAACGGCCAGTTTGATCACACCTCACACGCCGCCACGTCAACACAACCCCTTGTCTCACGTTGGTGGAAATCTTCAAGCCTCACGTCATATTCCACCTTGATCCCGAGTTAATGTGGGTGGAGTGAAGAGACTTCACACACTCCACCCACCCCCCATACCGTGTTGCCTTACTACAACAACACGTTTGCTCAATCAATAAGGGGGACGGGTGCAACCCTGATTTTTTTTCAATTCACCGATTTTAACCAATCATGCACTGCCACATCACTTCACCGAAACAAGTTTTTGGAGGCAATACTCCACTGATTCTTTTATTTATTTTCATTTAAATACATATCTAAACTTTCTTTAAATTTCCCACGGTTTAAATATTTACAACCGTCCTACAACTAGACACAGTAAAAAAAAATTAATTCTATTGAACCGACCTATAACGGTTAGTAAATTGAATTTTTCATTCAAGCGTCCCACCTAAACGGTCAGTAAATTTAATTTAATTTTAACATTGAAACCGTTTAAGAAATTTGTATATAAACACACACCATCGTGGTGTAAAACTCAGATACACAAACCCACGCTTTAAACCCACACCCACACTCTTCAAACACAAACATGACGCTCTGGAATGAAGAAGAGGAAATCGCCATGGTGGTGTGCTACCAAGATGCCAAAAACGACCAAGCTCTACAACAACGCCCACGCTCGAGGGGGAGGGGCTTGGGCTAGCATCCTGAGGGGTTCTAGGACCGTATGTTGGCCGACTTCAACCTGCAAGTCGGCATAGATGACAGATGTGTGTGGTTTTAGCAAATTAGAAAGATGTTATTTCCCCGGTGCCAAAAAATTGATGTTTTAAATCCAAAACTTTGGTTTTGGGGTAAACGACTGATTTTTACTAAATCGGTTTTACCAAGTTTTAAATTTATAAAGTAAACAATAATTACTTTAGAAACTAAAACCAACACATAGGCAGAGAACCTGGCGTGCATAGTATAGCCTCTAGGGTAAGTATTGAGTATCGTATTTCAGAGTATACACTTTCCCCTACTTCACCTTCATCATTTAAGTGGTCGGGTTTTAAAAAGAAAAATAAAATGGAGGGGTTCTTTAGTTTTAAAAAAGGTTTGGGTTTTATAAAAGAAAAGGATAAAATAGTAGAGAGGTGAAATATGCACATCTCGGGAGACCCTATGTATAAGTAGTTAAGTTTATTATTATAGTTTAGAGTTAAGTTTAATTATTTGTGAGGAAAAAAAGAGTGATCTTGAAGTGTTGACTCCTTGATAGAGAAGCGGGGCCACTACTGAGTAGAATGCAAAACCTCCCAATGTGCGTCCACATGAAGGTACTCCTCCCGAGCCTCGCGTATAGCGGGCTTCCCTAACCGCGGTCAAGTCTCTGATCCTCAGACTTATCTTCTTCTTGAATTGGAGGCTTCACTTCCGACCTGGAACATCGTACACCTCTCTTAGCTCTCGTTTTCCTTACCGAAGGATCTCCCTTACAGCAATCCTTACTAACAGCGTATCCCCTAAGTAGGTTAACGATCATGAGGACAGAAGGACCTCTCTTATAGTCAGCTCAGAAGACAAGTATCCCCAATGGTTAGCGGCTTTGTACTAACGAGACCTAGAAATATAATCCTTGTTTTATTTATCTTTAGTGACACTTTAATATTTATAGGCCTGATAAATATAAAGTTGGTTTAATGATTAGTGACTTAATTAACCCAACCCATAACCTCCCGAGATGAATGAAATCCTTAACAAAGGTGGAACATAATCCTAAAAGTGTGCAATCCGAAGATCACTGGTGCACCCGTAGAGAATCCTCCCTTTGCCAAAAAAGTCACTCATTTGTTGAATGAAATCGTTAATAAAGGTGGAACATAATCCTAAAGGCGTGCAATCCGAAGATCACTAGTGCGCCCGTAGGGAATCCTCCCTTTACCAAGAAGATCAATCAGCCATCTGGTAAGTACCAGAAATGTGTCACTCAGATCTGGTCCACTTCAGAAGCCATTGTTTAGAATCCGGTTTGGATATCAGAAGCCCGAAGGATCTGTCCCACTACCGGTTTCCTCACCTTGGTTCTAGCTCAGGACTACCAGAATCTGATTAAACCTCTAGTTAGTTTATTAAGTTAGAGTTAATTTTAGGTTTATTAAGTTAATCATCATTAGAAACCTGTCGCAAGATAAACAAACAAAGATTAGGAGAAGATAACACAAGAAATAACTAAAAAGAAACTACTACTACTAATAATAAAAGTCTACATATCGAAGTGGGTTCAATGGATCATGATAATAGAAAGATACAACCATATCGAATGATCAGCCCAAGAACATGGCTGCTCATAGACAAGCTCTCCATCTTCAAGTGCTATGCATCTAAAAACTTCATGACCCTCGATGTTTATTGCATATGAACTACTCTACAATCCTCTTCTTAGCCCATATGAACTACTCTACAATCCTCTTCTTAGCCAAGCTAATCAAGGTGGGATGAGGCCTAACCTTGGTGGGATGTTAGGAGGGCCATAAGGCCTCCTACAAGACCCTAAGAGCTGTGCAAGACTCCTGGAAGTCGGCCAAAGAAAGCACAAGAAGGGATGAACAAATGGTGAGGGGTAGCTTGCTATTTATAGACCTCCAAGGCAAGCACGGGCGTGCACAGTGGGTGGCACGGGCGTGCCTGCTGTCACACGTACGTTCTGTTGCTGCAGTTCTGTCTTGTTTGTATTTCTTGTTTGGAGCACGGGCGTTCCATGTGTAGGGCACGGGCGTGCAAGGGTACTTGTCTTCTAGTGTGCAGGGCCTCCATGCAAGTGTACGTGGGCGTGCTGAATCTGTCTCGGGCCGTTTTTATCACCGTTTAAGTCCCGGAAGAGCCTTCAAACATACAGGGAAGATGCTGTAAGTCCCGTGTCCTCAGGAATCTCTAGATTTTGCCTGTTTTTGCCTAAAAATCTCTTGTTTCCGGCTTGGAGCTCCAGTTTCCTGCTAAACACAAATAGGAACGAATTAAGTACCTAAAATTAATATTTTAAGTCTAATTTTAACCTATTATGGGTATGTTTATGCCTGTTTTATATGTTAATTATGTGATATATCAATGACCACACCATCGAGAGCCTCCAGCGGAATGGATCTATCTAAACAATAAGTGTGATCGGTAGACCACCCTCTATGACCGCACGTTGAGGGAGCATCCGAACATCGATCCGGAGTTGGCTATCGAGTTCACGCATGTGGACTATACGGCTTGATACGACAACAATTTCAACCATGTCGAGGCATGGCAATTGTTGCGCCAACTTTAAGTTTTTTTAATGTATTTTATTTTATGTTTAATATTAATGAATTTATGTTTTATGTTGTTCTTTATGTTTTTTATTTAATTAGGTATTAATTTATGCTTTAATTTAATTAAAACGGTATCATAAATAACACGGTTTAAATAAAAAATATATAATTATATTAAATAAAAAATTAAAGGGTAAAAAATAAATAAATAAATAAAAGTTCCAAAATAATAAAACGGTGAAAATCATCAACTTCACTATCCGTTAAATAGAACCAGAAAAAGATCCACGGGACCCCTACCAACACTAGCGGCGACGGTGTTACCGTGCTAGTAATAGAGTAGCCGTGACCAAATCTGACGGTGACCCAAAATAGTCATTATTAATACAATACGGAGTATTTATGTGACACCCGGCGCTTTCCGGTAACTAACTTTTGAAAACTTAGTAAGTCTACCTTAGCGAGTCGCGCATACGTTACACAAAACAAGGTCGGTCGAGTCGAGTCGCACATCATTAGGGTTTTAACATACGCAAGTCTCGAGTCCCGGCAATTGGTGAACGAGTGTGAACGTGTTTGTTTTCATGTATTATATGTTTATAATCATTATATGACTTGTCGGTATGTGAATACGTGCTTATATGTGTTAAAATAGTGTTTAACGCGCGAAAAACCAAGTTTGAGCTGCAGGGGGCGACTAGCAGCCACAGGGGGTGACTAGCAGCCCCCAGGGGGCGACTAGGAGCTCCTAGTCGCCTGTTTTTGGCCTACTCGCTTGATATAAGGGGCGACTAGGCCTAGTCACGTGGCCTAGTCGCGTGGTGCTGCTCCCTAGTCGCATGTTGCAGCCCTGACGACTAGAAACGCCTATAAATACCACCCTTGACCTACAAAACATCATTTATGTAACCCTAGCCGTCCCATAACCCATACCAACACACACACACACTCTCTGGAACTCGTTTTTATATCAAAACAACCACTTCCAAGCTTATTCCATCACTTTCTCTTAAATCCAAGGTGTGTTCTTCAAACCCAAACCTTTAAATGATTATATTTTACTCCCTAAACGTCCAGACCAGACTTACAAACGTTTTTGTGTTTGAAAATCCATTTAAAACCGTTTTTAAACAAACCCACACCTTTATGTGCATTATATGCGTTATATGTGATTAAAGGTAGGATTTTTAGGATTGAAACATGATTGTTTTTTTGTGTTATTATGATGTTTATGGCTGTTACAAGTTAGTATGATGATGTTCTAGGAGTTTGGATGGTTTTGGTTGTGTATTGTTGATGTTTGATGTTTTGACCCATTTGAGTGATTTTGAATGATTAAGGATGCTAAGAGGTGTGTTGTTGATTGTATGATGTTAGGGTTTGCTCTAGGATGATGCTAGAACAGTAGGATACTCTCGGACAACGTGGTTATGTGATTAAATATGGATATTTGCTATTTAGGGCAAGTTCTTGCATGTTGATGTGATGTTTACATGTTAAGTTGCTAATTTGGGAAAACGCTCGCATGCGGGACTGTTAGAATGATGATAACTTAGGGGTTTTGCTTGAAATATGTTTGTTAATGTGTTATGATTGATATTGGGTGTTTACACATGCTTCGGATCTGATTTGGAGGGTTAAACACGCGAAAGTGTGTCACACACTGCAGGGGGCGACTAGGAAATGCTACTCGCCTGATTTTAGGGGCGACTAGCCCTACTCATGTGATATTGCATGCGACTAGCCCTACTCATGTGATATTGCATGTGACTAGCCCTACTCATGTGATATTGCATGTGACTAGCCCTACTCATGTGACTTACCATGCGACTAGGAGCCCTAGTTGCCTGTTTGACCATCCTAATTGCTAGTTGACTTTCCTAGTTGCATGATTTATGTCAAACACGTGATTAGCTGATTTGAGCAAGGATTGATATCCCGAACATGAAATAATACCTAGGAACATGATAGGAACCCCGTGACATGCTTAGTAACGTAGTATCACGTGCTCGGACTTGTTCGTACGTTATTTGACCTATATGTTAGAATCGTTGAACTTTAACGCGTGTTAAGTGCTCAGTTGCATGTTTTGTGTATGTTTGTGTATGAGATGAACACGTAGAATGTCGGGTCACCAATGGGATGTCGAGTCTTGTCTTACGTAGTCTGGTTGTCGGTCAAACACGTTTTTCAAACACGTAACGGTCATGGACTGGACACTTCGGGACTAATGAACCCGACGGGTTATTAGTCTAACTTAACACATATATTATGATAGGTCGCCACTAGTTGGGGCTATCACATCATATAAACGGTGTACTCATTTAACAGAAGACGCAACCTAAGGTGAGTTCACGGCCCCACTTTTATCTGTTTTGGTTTTCGGGGGAGAAACATGCTACATACTAGTATTCTTAAAACTTACTCATAAACATGTTTTGCTTATACAAAAGTGTTCGGCTTATGAAACAACTCTTTTAAGTTTGGATGAAACTGTGAACATTCGGTGACGCATAACGGGGGAAACAGGGATGACGGTGGTTTAGCGTACTCTTGTGAACGTGTATTCGTGAAACAGTGTAGTCGTGCATTAGTGTATTCGTGAAATGGTGTAGTCGTGTAATAGTGCATTCGTGAAAACCGTGTATCCGTGTATTTGGGTATTCGTGCATCAGTGTAGTCGTGTAACCAGGTACTCATACGTTGTGAACTCAGGTATTCGTGTATCCTAGCTTGGCATTGGTAAAGGTTTATCAAAGTTCAAACACATGAAACATTTTCCTTAAAATCCTGTGAACTCACCAGTATTTCATACTGACGTTTTAGCATGTTTTCTCAGGTTGCTAAGGTAGCAGCTGTCATATAGGCGCACGGAGTCGCACTGGAGTCGTCTCGCGTCTAGGATCATTCACGCATGTTTTCGTGAAATGTTAAACTCTTAAACTTATGTTTGGATTACATTTGACTTTTGTAAACTCATACGCTTCCGCGCTTTCAAACGATGACTTTTAAATCTTATGCATGGTTTTAATTACGTATGTTTTTACATTTAGACGTCGTTTATTGTGACCGTTGACTTGGATCCTGGTGTGTCACACGCCTCGCGGTAGAACTCCGCAGGTGGTTATTTGAGGGTGTGACAATTTAGCAACTTTGTGTTGTGAGTATATAGTACAAGTTTTTGAAGCTGCGTGTATTTAGAGTGTACAATGTTTAGATGCATGTGGGTGACCTGCTCGATGGTTGGGTTAGGATACTTTGAAAACTCCTCTGAGTTGAGAGAACTTGAGAACTGTTCTACACCATTGATCTTGTGCATCCAATGGATGAGATTTCATCTTGTCTTTTTTTTGTCTTTTTGTGAGTTATTAAATATATTTAGATTTTTTAATTAAAATAATAGGGGTAAAGGGTAGTTTAGTAAACTACACCATGAGAGAGAAGAAAAACAAAATATAATATTATATTATTATTTTATTTAAAATATTAAACAAATCAGATTTTTTATTTTTACTTATTTTTTAAAATCTGATTTACTTTTTTAAAATCTGGTGTCATCATTTACACTAGTGTAAATCTACCATACACAACACTTCGACATTCGTATTACACCGGTGTAGTTATTTTATACCAACGTAAACCCGAAACAAATAACATCAATACACTCGTATTACACCAACGTAAAATGCCCCCACAATCGTATTACACCGGTGTAGTTATTTTATACCAACGTAAAACCCAAAAGAAATAACATCCATACGATCGTATTACACCAACGTAAAATGCCCCACAAATCGTATTACACCAATGTAAAAAACATCCATACAAATCAATTTAAAATCCAACGTAAAAAATGCCCCACAATCGTATTACACCAATGTAAAACATCCATACAATCAATTCAACCAAACTTAAAATGCATTACATCATCATCATTTATAAAAAACAAACCAAAAACATTTATAAAAAAAATCATACTAACAAAATAATACTACACATTAATGTTACAAAATTTTTTTATAAAAAATCATCCTACACCATTATTGTACCAAAAAAAAAAAAAAAACCTGCTGCTGCAAAAAACAAATCATCATCATCATCATCTATAAAAAATCATCAAGCCAAGAACATAATGATAAAATAACAATAAATAATGATAATAATAACAAAATATAAATAAAAACAAACAAACCTGTTCATCTTCTCAGCCATCAGATCGGGTCCTCCGCCTCCACCCCCACCACAAACCACCTTCAGTTCATCTTCTTCGTTCGTCTACCACCACCTTCAGTTCATCTTCTTCGTTCGTCTACCACCACTGTCGTTTTCAGATCCACACCCCCTCACCACCGTCGTTTCAGATCCACAACCATAACCCACCCCTCACCACCGTCGTTTCAGATCCACAACCATACCCCACCCCTCACCACCGTCGTTTCAGATCTGTTCAGATCTGTCCAAAATAATAACATAAAATAATACTGATAATAATAATAGAAAATAATAATAATAATAATAATAATAATAATATAAATAATATAAATAATACAAAAAACATACCTGTTCATCGTCTTCATCAAACCCACCATCACCCCCTGTTCATCGTGAACCACCACCGTCGTCGTCCCAACACCCCTCAAACCACCGTGAACCACCGTCGTCCCACCACCCTTCATCACCCCCTGTTCATCGTCTTCATCAAACCCACCATCGTCACCCCCCTGTTTCAGGGTCTGTTCTTCAGATCTGTCCAAACAACCAAACGATCCACCATCGTCACCATCGTCTTCAGATCTGTTCTTCAGGTCTGTTCTTTAGAGAGAGAGAGAAAGGAGAGAGAGAGTATGTGTCTGGTGTGTGTGTTTTAGAGAGAGAATGGACGAGAGAGAAGAGAGAGAGAGAGAGAGAGGTGTATGTGTGTGTGTATGTGTGAGAGATAGAGAGAGAGAGAGAGTGGTTGTCTGAATATTAAAAAGGTGGGGGGAGGGGTTGGGTGGGGTGGGGTGGGGTGGGGTATAAAGTAATTGACACAAATGCCCCTCAATAAAATAATCCTTCCTAGCCTATGTGTCATGATATTATTGGGTTAGAGGGGTTTTCAAGTTCTCGCAACTCAGAGGAGTTTTCAAATTATCCGGATCCCTCGATGGTTTTTGTCATTTGTTGATTGGATCTCCTTTCTTGGGTTTATACGTGTCATGTCATGGATCACATTCTTTCTTTTGTGTTGGGTTTCTTTGCCTATCAGGCTATCACCCAAACCCACCTTCTCTCTAATCATGTCTCTCTTGCTTGAAATTAATATATCGATATCGAGAAGTCATCGCTATCTTTGCACCGTGCTCCTCCGGTGTGTTTGCCGATGATGTCGTTTGTTCCTAATGGTGTTGGGGTGTCAGCGTTGCTAAATCTTCACCATCTTTACACCGTTTGCCATCGGTGTGGTGTTGTGGTTTGTGCTTCAAAGGTTGGATATGGCAATGATGAATTGCAAAATTTACTAGAACGGTGATTTTAGGAAGATGATAATTGATAGGTGAGGTGGATGGGTGGTGGCTTTATTTCTAATGAGATGAGGAAATCTAAAGAATCTTTTGAGGATGAGTCTTGATAATGTTGTTTTAGTGAGTGTAAAATTAGTACTAAAATATACTTTTCCCTAAGGGTATTTTCAAACCAGAAGGTATATCTTCCAGCAAGTCCCACCATAGTGTTTCGTTACTTGATATGTTAGATAATGAGTAATGACACATCAATGTGAGAAATTATTTGGTTGGGTGCATGGTCAAGTCGGAAGCACTGTGTTTCAACTAAGTTAGTTTAATAATAAAATGTTTTTTCTTAAATAGTAGGTTATAGAAAAACATAAAACAATGTTTAAAACTACAGAAATAATCTTTCATCTTTTTATGATTGTTGTGATAATCATGTTTGTAAATTTCTATTTTATTTAGTAACCACCTTTTTTTTACTGTTAATCTAGATCATATAAAGGAATATTCAGAGATAATCAGTTACTACGAAAAAGAGAGTAATGTGCACACCTTAATTTAAATAATTAAAAAAAATGAACATAGGGAGAAGAATATCACTCAAATTAACTAGCTCATAACTTCGTCCATAAACACTAGCTTTAAAATAGGTAAAAGACAATAATGTACATTGATGAAGTAACAGTTTATATTTTTGGATTGTGAAATATGTTCTTTTTCTTATTTTACTCTCAATAAAAAAAATTCCTTTGAGTTGATCCTATTCAAGTTTATATGGCAAACTAGAAGATAAGTTATGGAATTGACAATCACAATAATAGACGAGAGAGAAAGACAATAGTGTATACGTACTTTAATGTTTAAAGTGAGTAATTTAGCCGAGTTTTGGATATGATACACCGTCATGTTTGTTTAGAATTATGTTTGCACAGCGAAGCGCGCATGCATAATACTAGTTAGATATAAAAGGCAAATATTTGCAAATGATGGCATTTAAAGTTTCTTTACACATGCAAGAAAGAACAATGATGAAGGAAATCCAAGACCGGTGGGACCATTTTAAAGCTTTAAACTATAATAGGTATTTAGGAACCATACACTTTATAATTAGGATTCATACACCTTGGCTCATATCACACACCAATAGGAAGCTGCACATATTTAGAATGTGATGTCGTACACCCTCAAACGTGATGTCACAGGGTGTATGAATCCTAGAACCCTAATAGTCTATTTGTGGTGACATCAAAGGTTTGTTTCTTTGTCCTATTTTTCCGGCCGTACAATGAGATAATTAGGTTTTAATTTATGCTTTAATTTAATTGAAACGGTATCATAAATAACACGGTTTAAATAGGGGTGTGAATTTCTGACACGACTCGAATCTAACATGAAATTAACGGGTTTAAGTTTAGTCTTAATGGGTTCGGGTCGGGTTCGGGTCAACCCGGCGGGTTGACGGGTTCACCCGTTTAACATATTTATACTATATATTGTTTTTTTATAATATGTTTTATGTTATAATTAAATTGGTTATGTATTTTATGCTACATTTATAACTTAAAATAGAAATTTGTATTAGATTTTATAAATAAAACATAAATGTTTTATATATGTTTGTGTTTTTTGTAGTAAAAATTTAATTTTAATACATTAGTTTGCGAAAAACTAAAAAAAATCAGGTTGAACGGGTCGGGTTCGGGTCAACCTGAGAATATTAGGTCGGGTTCGGGTTCATATGTATGTCATAATTTTTGGGTTCGGGTCGGGTTCATGTAAATCTTTTGGGTTCGGGTCGGGTTGGACCCGCCAACCCAACCCGTTAAGCACCCCTAGGTTTAAATAAAAAAAATATAATTATGTTAAATAAAAAAATTAAACTGTCAAAAATAAATAAATAAAAGTTCCAAAATAATAAAACGGTCAAAATCATCAACTTCACTATCCGTTAAATAGAACCAGAAAATGCATCACGGGACCCCTACCAGCACTGTCGATGACAGTATTACCGTGCTAATATTAAAGTACCCGTAACCAAATATGGTGACCGAAAATCGTCGTTAGATATAAAAAGGCAAATATTTGCAAATGATGGCATGTTTCTTTATACTTGCAAGAAAGAATAATGATGAAGGAAATCCATGACCGGTGGGACCATTTTAAAGCTTTAAACTATACTCCATTTGTAGTGACATGAAAGGTTTGTTTCTTTGTCCTCTTTTTCCGGCCGTACAATGAGGAGCGTCTCTACTTTATATTGTATTTACTTTTTTTCTAACTTTTTCTTATTATTATTTGACAACCCAATCTACAAATAATTATAAAAATGGTTGTAGTATTAGGCTGGTAGAGTTCACGCAATTGTTAAAACTTTTATGTTGATTTTGGAGTTAAATATTGTTTTTCAGATAAAAAATATGTATCGTTAAAAAAAAGATAAAAAATATGTGTTTTTTTATATGTATTCCTTTCAATCAATTTATAAATTATATAGATTTTTTTTAAAGAACTCACGATATCCCCTTAATTTCCGAATAAAAAACAGCTAATTACAAGTGACACGCAGGTAAACGGGCCACAAGCTGCGATTATTTTGAAAGAACTGCGATTATTTCTAGCTTTTTCTTATTTATTTTCTTTTTTAATTTATTTCATTGTATTGTGTTGTATTGGATTTTAGTTTATAGTATATGACTTTGCTATTTGTGAGATCTACCTGGTATGACGATATTCGGCAATTTATTTTCCATTTCTTTAATGAAAAAAAAATCAATTTTTAACTTCCTATGATTATTTATGAAACTTTTAATTCAATATTATTATAACTAAGAAAAATCGTAATAATTCAATTTACCAATTTACAACTATTTATATAATAAATACAATACTTTGACTGGTATAGTGGTATCCAATAGTGCATTTCCTTGTAGGCATTAAAAAATATAAAATATGCATTATATATTATATATTTTTAACTCACAAAGTTATTTTATATATTTACTAATAATAATATTATTTATTATATTCTTTTATTGAGATAATTATATTAGATATATACACACAATAGTATTTAACATCTCATTTCAAAATTTAAAATCAGACCATTGCACCATTGACAAATTGCATGCTTTGACCATGAGATTATTTATTGTCACCATTCATGTTTGAAAATAAATTTGTATTTATGTATATCATGAGAAAAAACAAAACAGTACATACCCTTGTTGTTTATTCTATTTCTTTATAAAATGTGTAATATATATATATATATATATATATATATGAGAAGGTATAAATTAAAAACTCAGTGGTTGTTTGGTTGATTAAGTGCTGAATCATTAAGATGATCTGAATGGTTAAAAGGCTCTGAATGGTTAAGAGCTGAATCATTCAGCATACCTTATTAGCTTAATGGTTCAGCACTTAACCATTCCATTCAGATGCTGAAACAAACAGTCTGAATGCTGAATGATTCAGACTGAATGGTTAAGAGCCTGATTAAGAGGCTACCAAACAGCCCCTCACTTGAGTTAAGAAAATCTATGAAAACTCAAGTTGTATAACCTTTTTCTTTTTGAAAAAATTACACAATGTAACAAACATGTTTTTAGGAGTTTTGAGCAAAACAAAATTACAAAAGCGCTAACTATATGTTTTTTAAAAAAATTTGTAACTTTACTGTAACATACTTGTAATGTATGTAACACAACAATTTTGTTTTTTTTTTTTAATTTCTCCAGCCCTTTTTTTAACTGTTTTACTCAAAATGCTTAAAAATATGTTTGTTACATTGTGTAATTTTTTCAACAAAAAAAAAAAAAAAACCTTTTGTAACTTGAGTTTTCATGGGTTTTCTTAACTTAATATGGTTTTCAATTTATCCTCGTCCATACACACACACACTGTGACACCCGGCAATTTCCGATCTACACTGACGTGACTTTATGATTTAAAACAAATAAATAAATAAATATTTATTTCAAATATTGCTAATTATTAAATTTCGGAAGTTTACGGATCGTTTTAACAACGGGAACTGCGACCGATTTAATTAACGCGATTTAAGCGCGTGTTCTGAAAACACGCGTCGGACGTCGAAAATAATTATAGTTATGCTCGGTTTTGTATTTCGAACAAAACCGACTACTTTTTATAATTAATTATGGAGCCTAATTAGAAACCGAGACGTTTTCGTTTAAAACGGGTTTGATACGCGGTTCTAGTCACCTACCAACAACCCTAGGTATAAATTATCCTATTCTTCTTCTTCCCCTCATTCCCACTCAACACAAACCCTAATCTCTCTCTCTCTAAAACTCCAAATCCGCCACTCTCTCTCTCTAGAACTCCCTCTCTCTCTCGGGTTCTCTCTCTACTCTCTCTCTACCCCTCACCCTCGTTCCTCTCCACTCCTCCTCCTTGTAACAGAGCCGGCCGACCACCATGGAGATGGTGGCGGCGGCGTGGTGGTTCAGGCAGCCCCGAAAGGGGCAGAAGCAGCAACGAAAGGGGACAGGGTCTGGTTTATGGTTGTTCAGGGTCGGGGGTTCGGTTTTGGGTCAGGTCGTTTGGGCTCGTTTGGGTTGTTACAGATCAAGAGGTTATGGGTCGGGTTTTGTTGTCTTCAACTGGGATCCGGTGGTAGCTTTGTTGTGGTTGCATACCCGGAGGTTTTCGGCTCAGATCCGGTAGTTTTGGTGGTGGTTCAACAGCGGCAGGAGTGGTGGTTCGTGGTGGGTGCCGGGTCAGATAGGTGTGGTGTTTGTTTTTGATGGTGGTGGTCAGGTTGGAGGCGGCGGCGGTGGTTTAATTGTGGTAAGGTCCGGTTCAGGCTAAGGGATTGGGTTTGGTTTGGTTGAATGGTGTGGGTTTTGGCAGCTGGTTCAATGTTGCAGACGAGGACAGCCGGGTTTTGGTCGGGTTGCACGATTGTTGTTTGCGGGTTCGGTTTGAGTTCGGTTCGGGTCTTGAGTTCGGGTCAGATCTGATTAGTTTTCAGATTCGGTTCGGGTCTTGTTCGGGTCAAGTGTCTCGGGTCAGATTCGTGTGCTCCGGGTCAGATCTGGTTGGCTCGGGTTTCGGGGTACGGAGCACGGTGTTGGTCAAGCTTCGGTCAAACATGGTCAACGGTTAGATCTGGTCAACAGTCAACTCGGTCAACACGGCTTTCGAGCAGATTCGGGTTACGCGCGTGTGATTCGGTATAACTTGTATTCGAGCTTACTATTTATTTATGTGTAGATATTATGTATTTATAAATATGGTATATTTATAAATATTGTGTATTTATGAATATTAGTCTCGTGAATTGGAAATGTGGATAAAAGGATTTGATAATTTGTGTTGTAAGTTGATTTTTGGGGAAAATTGTAGACAACGGGTGTTGTCTGGTTGGTACAAAAACAGAGGAAACTCTGCCCGAATTTTTATAAACTCAAAGCGTAACGAACTGCTATTATTTCTATAAGTAAATTCTCCTAAGTGTTTTGGACAAGTGTATTATATACAAAATCAAAATGTTTTCAAGGACTAACTATGTGTGACAATAAAGATGGTTTTCAAACAATATTTGAGATAAAGTAACAATTGTTATTAATCGGTTTTAATAACTAAACATGTATTTCTTAAAGAGCATTTTTCCTAAAAGTAAGTATACTGGACACACATTTATACGGATTACGAGACGAGCTAGGATTCAGGATAATTATACGTTTCAGGGTGTTAGTCCAATCTGGTTACATACAAATAGTGACAAGTGTGGAACTTGGGTACTATGTTGTGTGTAATACGTGAATTAAGATAAGTCATGATCGGTTCGTCGAGTTGAAACATTTTGAGACTCGTGTTGGTTAATAAGCTAGGCTTATGTGTGATAGACTGTTAAGGTGTCCTTTGTTGGTAATTAGGGCACGAGGAAGTCGGTCGAGGTTTCAGGCTTTGTTTGCTAGCTTAGCATGGACATTAAGGTGAGTTCATACCCCACTTTTTACTGTTTTTGTAAATGTTTTCGGGGGGAAGACATGCTTCTGTTATGAAAAACTGAGGAACTCAAAGCGAACAAAGTTTTGGAAAATGAAACGGGTTGCGTGAGTTTACGGCCCCACTTTACTTGGTTTTCGTTTTCGGGGGAGAAAACATGTGTTAAACAACTATTTGGTAACAACTGTCATACTATGGGTTTTCAAACGGTTTACTATACGATCTTTGGAAGTCCCGGGGGGAACCATGAATGTGCTGGTTTGCACAACGGGGAAATGTGAATAGCGCTATTGGGAGTGACCAACCCCACCCGTCGGCATGGAGCGCCGGGCGGGTGCATATTGTCTCAAACAGGAACAGGTTTACTATTCGGGCACAACATCTGGTTTGCGAGTTAGTAATGGTTTTCCAATCGTAGTAGTAATGGAACATACGCCTAGCTAGCGTACCTTGGTTTACATTTTACATAGTATGGACAGGGTGAACATGGTAACACTTTTGGAACTTGGAACATTTGGTAACATTTTGCAAAACTTATGAACTCACCAACTTCATGTTGACTTTTTAAGTATGTCTTTCAGGTTTAAACTTTGGTAACGGCACGGTTGGAGTAGGTGGCAGTTGGGACCGGGAATCCTAGAGGTTTAGAATTGGCGTTCAGGGAACAAGAGTTTTAGATGCAACTTTCCGCTGCGTTGGCAAAGGCACCAAACGTCACAACCGACTAGGGGAAAAGTCGGGGTGTGACAGTTTGGTATCAGAGCCATAGGTTTTAGCGAATTAGGTGTCTGTGTAGATATCTAGGCTTTAACCTGAGTTTGTTTCGAGATAGGGACCAAAATTTCTAAGACGTAATATTTAGCATGAACGCCTAGGAACTGAAATTCCAACCGTTGCCAAGTGTGTTACATGACTATTAGTGTATTTAATTACACTAGCTCAGCGTACGTTTCTTTGTCGAAAGAAACATTGGTTTTCTTATGTGAATTGGAAGTCAGAATTTTCTATAATGGTATATAGAAAGGGTAATAGCATGTGATGGTTAGGTGTACTTCACGGGTGACTGGTGAGTCATCGCATTAGATATCAGAGTGGTTATTCACATAGAGTAGCTGAGTCATTGTTTCTTGGTATGAGAAACAATTTACTTGTTTATATACTGTGTGTATTTATGTAAAGTATATATAGTACGTATCGCCAATGGTTGTCGACTCAATCTTGGACGTATTGGGAAGGCACACATGTGTCACGTTTGTTGGACGAGTTTTGCCAATGATGTTGCGAAGCTGGAATGCAGTCGGGAGAAGCACTCGGAAAGGTGGCGCACACGACAAACATTATATTATGTGATATATACGTGCTATTATGTAAATTTGACGTTGCTTGTGATACAACTCATGATGGAGGTTAATAGGATGATCTTGTGAGGTAAATTTTCGATAACGTAGACGTCACGTTATCGCAAATCTACAGGCACTTGGTAGTTCTAAGAATTTCTATTGTGAGGGTATCTATATTGTTATGTGTTGTAAATATTTATATTTATATATATATATATATAAATAATGGATAAGTGTTGATCATTCTCTTGTTGTGGTGGACGTGATTGCCAATTCTCCCCTGTTCGTGTCATTTGTGATTTCGCTTTTCTTGAACCAGTTTAAGATCTTGATGATCTTGTTCCTTGAACTTCTAAGGTTCCTGTTTTAGAACCTAGTTATATCTTTTGGGTATGATTCACTTCTCTCTTCTTTTGTGTTTGTGGCCTTCAACATTCAATCGTAAGGAAATCTAATTTTTGTTGATTCCTTATTCTTTTCACAGAACTAGACACGTCTTTTGTACACACGTGTCAACTATTGTATGCTTGGATTCTTTAAACGTGTGAAGGTCCATTGTAGGGCTTCACATCGAACAACCGTTTCATTTATGATTTGTTTATCATTACGTTGCTCGTAATGCTTGTTTTCTAGTCTTGATATGTCAGGCCGTTGTGGGCAATGAATCTTTTGGTACTTCGTCGATGAGTTTCTTTAGAGTCGATACTTCAGTTAAATCGAATTGTTGGAATTTGATACAGCACCTTGTGGTGAACTCGACTAGTGATAGTGGATGGTTTTATTTGGCTTGCCTCATTTTCATCAGTTTGTTTGTTATTGTCTTAAATCGAGACACGCCTTGCGGTGAGCAATGAAAGGTTGGCGTACTAGTTGTTTCGTTTTGATGTTGTTGTAGGCATGGATTGGTTGTCTTTGTATCGCGCTGAGATTGTTTGCTACGACAAGGTTATTTGGATTCCTCTCCCTGATGGAGAATTTCTTTCTGTGTACGGTATCAAGAGCGGTGCTCCGCTAAGTCTCATCTCCAGCATGAAAGCCCTTAATGATCTATTCGATCAACTCCAGGGTTCTAGCTACTACTCTAAGATTTATTTAAGGTCCGGTTATCACCAGTTACGCGTAACAGAAGCTGACGTTGCAAAGACTGCCTTTCGGACACGTTGTGGCCATTTTGAGTTCTTGGTCATGCCTTTCGGTCTCACTAACGCACCGGCGGTTTTCATGGATTTGATGAACCGCGTTTGCAAACCGTATCTTGACAAGTTCGTCATCGTGTTTATTGATGACATCCTGATTTACTCCAAAAACAAGGCCGAACACGAGGAACACATGAGTTTGGTTTTGGAACTTTTGCGACGGGAACAACTTTACGCTAAGTTCTCAAAGTGTGACTTTTGGTTACGCGAAGTTCAATTCCTAGGACATGTGGTTGATGAACTAGGAATTCATGTCGACCCAGCTAAGATCGAAGCGATCAAGGACTGGGAAGCACCAAGGACGCCAACTGAGGTGCGACAATTCCTAGGGCTTGCGGGCTATTATCGTCCTTTCATTAAGGGGTTTTCGGAGATCGCTCAACCCCTCACCACTCTTACTCAGAAGGATAGAAAATTCGACTGGGGTGAACCACAAGAGTCAGCATTCCAAGAACTGAAGTCTAAACTTTGTTCTGCTCCTATTCTGTCCTTGCCTGAAGGCACTGACGATTTCGTTGTTTACTGTGATGCTTCTATTCGTGGTCTCGGTTGCGTGTTGATGCAACGCGAGAAAGTAATTGCATATGCTTCTCGTCAACTCTAGGTGCACGAGAGGAACTACACCACCCATGACTTGGATTTGGGTGCAGTGGTATTCGCGTTGAAAATTTGGAGACATTACTTGTACGGTACCAAATGCACCATCTACACCGATCACAAGAGTCTCCAACATATTTTCGACCAACAACATCTGAACATACGACAGCGTCGTTGGGTTGAACTCCTGAACAACTATGATTGCGCCATTAAGTACCATCCTGGCAAGGCGAATGTGGTAGCAGACGCCTTGAGCAGGAAGGAATCAACAAACCCTCGTCGTGTTCGGGCGTTGCAGCTCACCATTCATTCCTCTCTACCTGACCAACTCCGTTCTGCCCAGTTAGAAGCTTTGAAGGAGGAAAACCTTAAAGCACCTCGAGCGAAGGCCTGATGGCCTGCACTACTTCGCAGAACGCATATGGGTTCCTTTATTCGGGGGACTTCGGGAGCTTGTCTTAGATGAGGCTCACAAGTCCCGGTGTTCCATTCATCCTGGTTCGGATAAGATGTACCAAGATCTAAAGGTGCTCTACTGGTGGACAAACATGAGGTCGGATATAGCCTCATACGTGAGCAAATGCTTGATCTGTGCTAAGGTCAATGTGGAATACCAGAAACCGTTGGGTCTCTTGCAACAACCTGAAATCCCAGAGTGGAAACGTGAACGGATTACAATGGACTTTGTCACGAAACTACCTAAGACACCGAGCGGGTGTGATAAGATATGGGTGATTGTTGATCGGTTGACGAAATCAGCCCATTTTCTCGCCATTAAGGAGACCGACACCATGGGTCGTTTGGCTCGTCTTTATCTGAAGGAAGTTGTTTCTAAGCACGGGGTGCCGGTTTCTATTATTTCGGATCGTGACTCCCACTTTACTTCTCACTTCTGGAAGTCTTTCAAGTTGATGACAAAGTACTTCTGAAAGTTTCACCGTGGAAGGGCGTCATACGCTTTGGGAAGCGTGGCAAACTTAACCCTCGGTATGTCGGACCATTTACGATCCTGGAACGGATTGGACCGGTGACATATCGACTTGATTTACCGACGGAGCTCGGCAACGTACATAACGTCTTCCATGTGTCTAACTTAAAGAAGTGTCTGGCTGACGAGTCTCTTATTGTTCCACTGGAAGAGATCAAGGTTGATGATCGTCTTCGGATTGTGGAGGAACCTGTTGAGATTCTTGATTACAAGATTCGTAGCCTACGTCATAGCAAAATTTGCATTGTTAAGGTTCGCTGGAACTCGAACCGGGGACCAGAGTACACTTGGGAACGGGAGGATCAGATGAAGTCTAAGTATCCTCATCTTTTTCCTAAGGAAGCATTCGAATCGAAATATGTTACCACTGCAGCTGAATGAATCTCGGGGCGAGATTCCTTTTAAACGTGGGGATGATGTGACAACTCGGGTAAATCTCTCTCTTGGTTTCTATCTTTTGTTTGTTCTTTTGTTACTCCTTTTGGTACTTGTGCAATTTTCGGGACGAAAATTCTTTTAACGTGGGGATGATGTGACACCCGGCAATTTCCGATCTACACTGACGTGACTTTATGATTTAAAACAAATAAATAAATAAATATTTATTTCAAATATTGCTAATTATTAAATTTCGGAAGTTTACGGATCGTTTTAACAACGGGAACTGCGACCGATTTAATTAACGCGATTTAAGCGCGTGTTCTGAAAACACGCGTCGGACGTCGAAAATAATTATAGTTATGCTCGGTTTTGTATTTCGAACAAAACCGACTACTTTTTATAATTAATTATGGAGCCTAATTAGAAACCGAGACGTTTTCGTTTAAAACGGGTTTGATACGCGGTTCTAGTCACCTACCAACAACCCTAGGTATAAATTATCCTATTCTTCTTCTTCCCCTCATTCCCACTCAACACAAACCCTAATCTCTCTCTCTCTAAAACTCCAAATCCGCCACTCTCTCTCTCTAGAACTCCCTCTCTCTCTCGGGTTCTCTCTCTACTCTCTCTCTACCCCTCACCCTCGTTCCTCTCCACTCCTCCTCCTTGTAACAGAGCCGGCCGACCACCATGGAGATGGTGGCGGTGGCGTGGTGGTTCAGGCAGCCCCGAAAGGGGCAGAAGCAGCAACGAAAGGGGACAGGGTCTGGTTTATGGTTGTTCAGGGTCGGGGGTTCGGTTTTGGGTCAGGTCGTTTGGGCTCGTTTGGGTTGTTACAGATCAAGAGGTTATGGGTCGGGTTTTGTTGTCTTCAACTGGGATCCGGTGGTAGCTTTGTTGTGGTTGCATACCCGGAGGTTTTCGGCTCAGATCCGGTAGTTTTGGTGGTGGTTCAACAGCGGAAGGAGTGGTGGTTCGTGGTGGGTGCCGGGTCAGATAGGTGTGGTGTTTGTTTTTGATGGTGGTGGTCAGGTTGGAGGCGGCGGCGGTGGTTTAATTGTGGTAACGTCCGGTTCAGGCTAAGGGATTGGGTTTGGTTTGGTTGAATGGTGTGGGTTTTGGCAGCTGGTTCAATGTTGCAGACGAGGACAGCCGGGTTTTGGTCGGGTTGCACGATTGTTGTTTGCGGGTTCGGTTTGAGTTCGGTTCGGGTCAGATCTGATTAGTTTTCAGATTCGGTTCGGGTCTTGTTCGGGTCAAGTGTCTCGGGTCAGATTCGTGTGCTCCGGGTCAGATCTGGTTGGCTCGGGTTTCGGGGTACGGAACACGGTGTTGGTCAAGCTTCGGTCAAACATGGTCAACGGTTAGATCTGGTCAACAGTCAACTCGGTCAACACGGCTTTCGAGCAGATTCGGGTTACGCGCGTGTGATTCGGTATAACTTGTATTCGAGCTTACTATTTATTTATGTGTAGATATTATGTATTTATAAATATGGTATATTTATAAATATTGTGTATTTATGAATATTAGTCTCGTGAATTGGAAATGTGGATAAAAGGATTTGATAATTTGTGTTGTAAGTTGATTTTTGGGGAAAATTGTAGACAACGGGTGTTGTCTGGTTGGTACAAAAACAGAGGAAACTCTGCCCGAATTTTTATAAACTCAAAGCGTAACGAACTGCTATTATTTCTATAAGTAAATTCTCCTAAGTGTTTTGGACAAGTGTATTATATACAAAATCAAAATGTTTTCAAGGACTAACTATGTGTGACAATAAAGATGGTTTTCAAACAATATTTGAGATAAAGTAACAATTGTTATTAATCGGTTTTAATAACTAAACATGTATTTCTTAAAGAGCATTTTTCCTAAAAGTAAGTATACTGGACACACATTTATACGGATTACGAGACGAGCTAGGATTCAGGATAATTATACGTTTCAGGGTGTTAGTCCAATCTGGTTACATACAAATAGTGACAAGTGTGGAACTTGGGTACTATGTTGTGTGTAATACGTGAATTAAGATAAGTCATGATCGGTTCGTCGAGTTGAAACATTTTGAGACTCGTGTTGGTTAATAAGCTAGGCTTATGTGTGATAGACTGTTAAGGTGTCCTTTGTTGGTAATTAGGGCACGAGGAAGTCGGTCGAGGTTTCAGGCTTTGTTTGCTAGCTTAGCATGGACATTAAGGTGAGTTCATACCCCACTTTTTACTGTTTTTGTAAATGTTTTCGGGGGGAAGACATGCTTCTGTTATGAAAAACTGAGGAACTCAAAGCGAACAAAGTTTTGGAAAATGAAACGGGTTGCGTGAGTTTACGGCCCCACTTTACATGGTTTTCGTTTTCGGGGGAGAAAACATGTGTTAAACAACTATTTGGTAACAACTGTCATACTATGGGTTTTCAAACGGTTTACTATACGATCTTTGGAAGTCCCGGGGGGAACCATGAATGTGCTGGTTTGCACAACGGGGAAATGTGAATAGCGCTATTGGGAGTGACCAACCCCACCCGTCGGCATGGAGCGCCAAGCGGGTGCATATTGTCTCAAACAGGAACAGGTTTACTATTCGGGCACAACATCTGGTTTGCGAGTTAGTAATGGTTTTCCAATCGTAGTAGTAATGGAACATACGCCTAGCTAGCGTACCTTGGTTTACATTTTACATAGTATGGACAGGGTGAACATGGTAACACTTTTGGAACTTGGAACATTTGGTAACATTTTGCAAAACTTATGAACTCACCAACTTTATGTTGACTTTTTAAGTATGTCTTTCAGGTTTAAACTTTGGTAACGGCACGGTTGGAGTAGGTGGCAGTTGGGACCGGGAATCCTAGAGGTTTAGAATTGGCGTTCAGGGAACAAGAGTTTTAGATGCAACTTTCCGCTGCGTTGGCAAAGGCACCAAACGTCACAACCGACTAGGGGAAAAGTCGGGGTGTGACACACACACACACACACACACACACATATATATATATATATATATATATATATATATATTTCAAAGCATGAAATCTTACATGACACTCAAAGAGGTCATCATCCCCCACTGCGTGTAATGTGACATCTTCCTTATTTCTATCAAAAAGTCTATTTCTCTTTCATGTTTCCCCAACAATTTTAAAACGTTAATAACTTTTATATACAAGATTTAAAAAAAAATACACTAAATTAACGAACGTTTTATTATCTTCCCAACGAGTACCATAGTGTTATAAAAAACGAAAAAATGATTTTTTTTGTCGGTTTTTGTTCATACATGGAAAAAAAACACAATGTGTTCAGGTAATTTATTAATCATGTCTAGGCAAGTCACTAATCATATTCAAACTAGGAATTCTATTTTCATCAAGAGCAGAATAGGTTAAACCACTTATTTCCAAAAAAAAAGTCACATATTCAAGACTACTGCCTCAATCACGCCCTGCAATGGTTGTTTGTAGTTTTGCTCTTCATCAAAACATACATCTTCTTTTTAATGTACATTTTTATTCTTATTCTAGCTCTGCTCCTCATCCAAACATACATCATCTTTTTAATATACATTTTCATTCTTATTCACATGATTAAAATTGTTGTTTTTTCATATTATGGTATATTAATTTCTATGTTATATCATAACACATATTTTATCACATCATATTAGATTTATCTATCCCGGAAAGTTTTCGAGATATAAGCTAGTATAATATATATAAATTGAGACTATTGAGACTATTAAAAACTATAAATCACATGTAGTTTTACATAGGCTTGTTACAACTTACAATTCGAACCAACTTGACTATGGGGCTGTTTAGCAATTTCTGAATTAGTAAGTGTTGAACCAGTAAGAGGTATGAACCATTCTGACTCAGTATAATACTTACCCATTCAAACAACTGCTCACGAAACAATGATGCGTGGTGTTCTGTTATGGTGGTGGAATGATGGTGATAAGGTGGTGAGTCAATTGGAGAAGAAGAAGTGTTAGAGAAAGAAGCACACAAAGATTAAGCTCACAACAGACTGATCATTATTAACTACCTCCAAATCTATTTAATAGACTCGATTAACTACCACTTAACTACCACATTTCTATCTTGACACTATTGACCCCTCCATTATAGAATATTAAAATTAAGATCCTCTAACTAAACAACACATATCAATACTCCCCCTATAAAGATTCTTGTCCTCAAGAATCAGGGCTCCTATCACTCAGTTCAAGTTGCTAACTAAAAAACCAAAAAAAAAATGACATGATGAACTTGTAATAAACTCAAGTGACCTATGACCCATAGCAATTCCTCACAGCCACTGTTTGTTCTATAGCTATAGGAACCACCAAAAAGAACACTTTGAGTAGATTCACCATAATGCCAATTGTTTGAGCATATTATCCACACCATAATTTGGTCTAACCAAAGAATATGTATGAACCCACTTGCAGCTCTTGAATTAGCAACAAATAGATGAGTTCCCCTGCTTCCTTTGTAAACATATATGGTATCAACCCAACCAACAATCTCTGATGTGTTTATGGCTAAAAACCATTCCTAATCTCTTGCACATTTTGGTACAAATCAACCCCATTATATTCCTCTGGAGATAAATGTGATGTTGCTTCAATAGTGATTAAACCAACTTCCCATACCTTGTTTTCGTCGGTTAGTTGTACAACGATCCTTAAAATAATACTAACACTAGTAGAAGCTACAAGAGCACTACCATGTAGGCTGGAATTTAAGTGAGGAACGGGTAAAGCTCCTAGATTGATTTGAGGAGTAGGAATTTGAGCAGAATTAGGTCCAGCATTAAACACACTTGTTCCCCTATTATTAGGCTGAATATAACCACTCTTTAGACTACAAACAAAAACATTGCCAGCCATACCCCAATCTTGACCAAAATTACTTGAACCAGAAATACCAAAATGATGAGAGGTAACATTCTTAACCACTATATTATTTTTATCCATAATCTGGAAACCATCATCATTAATACCCAAATTCTTAATCCATTTCCAACCAGTATCTGTCCAATAAAATCTTTTCCTCCACTTCCATGAACCTAATTGTTTTGTTAAACATAAGATTCTAACATATTCATCCAATTTAATAAGATGATCTAACCAAAGAAGCAAGTGTAATTGTTTGATTCTTTTGTTGTCTAACATATTCTTCCAACTGTATGAGATGAATGTCTTTGGTGGTTTTAAGTCCTTCTTTTCTAAAATGCCCTTAAAAACATCATAAATCTCAACAGTTTCATCTGATAAAATCATGTCATAGGCTTCTTTTTTGGTTCCTAATAGAGTGCTTTCATTCAAATCTTGAACCTCATCACATAATTTATGACTATAAACTTCTTTTTCATTTCCCTTTGAATTTTTATCCATGCTAGTATTCATTTCACCCCTACTAAATGTCACACCCCGCCTAAGCGAAAACACGGGATGCGACCACGAAAGGTTTTCAAGCACAAGATTTGAGCAAACATTCAAATTTATTTAATAATAAAAGTACCAAACTTGTTAAACAACAACAACCATCACAAAATACAGTTTAAAACCCGACACGGGATCAAAAGTTTTGAAAACACCAAAAGTGATAGTCGTGAATGAATGCCCAAACATGTCCCCAGTTCCATCCATAGCTTAGTTACCTGAAAAACATGCATAAAAAGTTTGTCAACAAAAGTTGGTGAGTTCACATGTTTTGAAATAGTGGAAAATATAAAGTTTAATATAATCCATGAATGACCCGTCATTGTCTAGCTAAGATCAATGATAATAAACCTTCATGAGCCCATAACCAAACCTTGACGAGTGGTGCCTCGCACATCGCACAATAAAGGCAATGTATCATCATAAAAGAAATACAAACACTCTTTTGTCGTATGTATCCGGGTTAGAGCGACTAACCAAGAGTGGGGTGTCAACCCAATAGATCTATTCATGCATTTCTAGGCTAAATCCTTAGCTAATGGTTACGGTAAACTACATTACACGAGGGCTTAGTGAGTACTCTAAACATAATGTCTCATGTATACCGGTCTGCTAGGAATTTATTCTAAAACTAGTAAACAATGAATGCTTTTCCCCAAAAATAAAATAGTAAAAAGGGGTCGTGAAATCACTTCAAGTCCACGCGTAGTCTAGCAAGAATGTATGTCCGACAAGTAGGTATCCCGACCTACACGTCCTATATACATACATGGACACTTTAGGTCTATCAAAAAGGTCCGTAGTACTCGTGATTCACCAAATATTTTGTGATATATTTTTTTAGTTTTCTTGGTGACATTTATGTTATTCAAAAATAGTTATTTTATCAATGTGAAACATCTTTTCAAAACCTTGGTTCCTAACACATGTTATTAGTTATAAACTATATGTTTTTATTCAAAATGAGTTATATTATTTACAAACTACACTTGACCTTTGTTATACGTACACATAAACATCACATATATATTTGTATTCACTCATACACAAGCGTATATATATATCTACATATGTATATTCCAATACATAACCATAGGTATTTATGTCCATGAGACTTACACTTATACATACATATAACATACCCATATATGTATGTACCATGGTACATCCATCCACATTAATACCTATGCTTATGAGTTTGTTATACATATACATACATACCATATACACATGCATGTACATGCATGTACATACATAAATACACATACATAGATCTTTACTTACACACATACTATTATTAGGATAAAACAACATTATAACTCAAATCACTTATTTGTTTATACACATACACATGCACATATATATGTATATATACATATCACACATAAAAATACATATACACGCACGCATATACATACATACAAGGTGACATTCCTACATTTTAATATTATCATGTTTTTAATTAGTTACATACATGATTTTTAAGAAGATTAGTATCTTGGGTGAACACTAGTGTATGAGGAATAATAAAAACTATAGGAACAAGAGAAATAAGTGAAGGTTCATACATCACTTGTGACTTGGACTAAGGAAGCTTGGAACTAGAGAAGTGTTGAGAGTGTGTGTTTGAGAGTGAAGTAGTGAGTGGTGTAAATGAAAAATGATCATCCAAGGCTCTATTTATAGAAGAAAAGAGAGAGAGATCGAAAGAGTGAGAGAGATAGAGAGAGCCAAGAGAGATAGAGAGGAAAAGAGAGGGAAAGGTGGTGTTTGCTAATTGTGGCAAGTCAACTGTTATCTATCTAAGTGTTCATGGAATCTTTCCTTAATTTTGTTTAGTCTATTAAAAGCTTACTATAAATCAAGATGGATTTGCAATCTAATCACATCTAATGACATTGACAAAACATATGATTATGTTGGATGAGTATCAAACAATGTGACAACACAATAGATTATCTTGAGGCTTCTTTCTAACACGTGATTAATAGGGTTTGACTTGATTAAAAAAAGATTAGTATAGGTAAAGGGGGGGGGGGGGGGTTGACGGTTTGGGAAGGAACAAGGAAGGGCCAAGTGTTAACCATGTTTAGTTAGGAAATCTTTTATGGATCTTAGTTATGTTAAGTATCTTTCTATTTGAGGTAAAGATCTCTTGACACTTTGAATGACTAAACACATGATTTAGACTAAGAATCTTGCTTTCTTGTGTCTTATGATTAAGGGACAATAGGTAAAAGATGATGGCGTCTTCTTGGTGGGTTCTTGGCCGAAAGTTTGGAAGGAAAAGAGAAGGTTCATAAGCTTTCATTGTAGCATCACATCATGGTCGAGCGGAGGTGACTTGTCCTAGGTTTCTATGGGTTATTGATCTTGATCTTGGCAATTCATGTGTGTCCAAGTGATGTAGTTTTGGTGAATAAAAAAAAAGAATGTTGTAGGAGACGTGGGGGCGACGACTTGGGGGGTTCCAAGAAGGGACAAGGATTAGCTATCTTGAGTTAACAATCTTATATAGATTAAGGTGATTAAGAGATCTTTCTACTTTTGTTAAGAACCATCATGATGTTTTGGATTCCCATACTAGTTGACTAATCACTTAGATTAGACTTGATATAGGTTAAGGAATTGTTTATGGTGTTTAAGAAAGAAATGACAAGTCCTAGCTAGTTTATCTATGGAAGATATGGTTTAGACTTGATGTGATCATACTTAGGTTAGTGATGTTGATGATGGTTGTTTTGTTTGTTGTTGAGTCGAAAAAAAGAAAAGAAAAGGAGGGAAAGTGGCGGCTCAATGGTGGTTCAAGGGTGGTCATTTTGGGCAAGAATCATATCTCAATCTTTGTGTTGATTAGTTGTTTTGCCATTTGTAGTTAGACGCAAGGTTAGGATAGATTGGTTCATTAATAATGAGCCAAAATGCATGTAAACCATGTATTAAATTTGTCTTTCAATTTCATGCACATATATATGTATGTGTAGGTCGTGTATATATATATATATATATATATATATATATATATATATATAGGGTTAGGATACTTTGAAAACTCGTCTGAGTTGCGAGAACTTGAGAACTCTTTTGAGCCATTGATCTTGATGATCCAATGGTTGAGATCAAATGATAAGACTTTTTTTGTCTTGACATGTGGCTTTACTTTTTATATGTATTTTTTTAATAAAATAAAGTAGATAAGGGTATTTAGGTAAAATACACTATGAGAGAGAATAAAATAATATAATATCATATTAATTGTTTATTCAATTATTTAAGTATCATATTTTTTAAACTTTATTTTATTTTTTAAAACAAAAATAATACATATTAAAAAATCAAATCTGTGCATCATTATTTAAAAAACCCCATATATCTAAATTATTTACATCAGTGTAAAAACTCATATATGAAAATTATTTAGAAAACCCACTGGCACATGTCTTATTACATTGGGGTAAAACAAAAAACAGATACTTATAAAACTTAAATGGTTTAAATCTATTGCAAATCCAAAAAAACACATTCTAATCCACAAACCACCGTACATTAAAAAAGATGTAATATATTCGTTACACCAATGTAAACAACAAAACTTGCCACTAACACTAACGCAAACAAATTACACCAACTCTACAAAACATAACCAAATTACATATCCATTGCTACAAAACAACTTACACTGGTGTAAAAAACGCCATACGTCGATGTGCAGATCCTCAAACACTGCAAAAACACGCCGCCATCGTTCACCACCTACAAAACCACTATAACGAAAACAAATTCATTACTAGTATCTAAACAAAAACAAGATTGGTATAACAAAAACAAAAACTAAGATTATGATGTTCTGTGTAGTTTACACCAATGTAATTTTTATACAAGTTTATGAATCAAAATTTGACAATAAAACGCCTTTACGTTAGTGTGCACCAAAAGAAAAAAAAAACAAAGTCTACTCGTTACCTCGGTCTCTAAATGGTGGCAAAACTGAAACTTATGGCTGGCCAGATCTATAGCCAACACAATCGCCGGATCTGTGAGTTCTTATACTATTGCACCTATGTAAAATACGCCAACAAAAATATACACTTCAGGCGACTTTAGATATATTCATTCATCTAAACGAGTTATGCAATCACAGATTCACTATAAGTCTATAAGTATTATAAATCATTTCCATTTCATATCACATATGTCAATGATAAAAAGAGAAAATCTACAAAAACGCTAATGTAAACAAACTAACTCTACAGAAACGCCAATGTAAACAAACTAACTCTACAGAAACGCCAATGTAAACAAACTAACTCTACAGAAAAGCCAATGTAAACAAACTAACTCTACAAAAACGCCAATGTAAACAAACTAACTCTACAAAAACACCAATGTAAACACCAAAACTAGAACCAAAACTAGAACCAACCGTTTACATTGGTGTAAACACCACCCCCATAACACATAAAAATTAAAGAATAACGAACAAATCTAGAATATTAATCATCATTCTATCTATTGCTTAATAATAATTATCAAAATCCCAAATCAAGAAACTAAAAAAAAATATTAAAACACCTAACACCCACATCATTATTTGCCCTGTGCTTCAATAGTTCAAGGTTGACCAAATCATTAACCAGTTTCTTTAAAAACAACTCAAGAATCATGAAGCACAAAAATTGACCAATTAATAATAATAATAATAATAATAATAACAACAACAACAACAACAACACTACACTTACATTCATGTTTCATCCCTTGTTCATGGTTGTCGAAAACCCATTCGAAACCCCTGTTCACCGAACCCCCTGGCATGTTTCATCCCCTTCGAAAACCTCCCAATCGAAAACAGATCTGGCATGTTTCATCCCCTTCGAAAAAACAGATCTGTTCACCCTCTTCGCCGAACCCACTGTTCACCACCATCATCAAACCCCCTGTTCACCACCACCATCGAACCCCCTGTTCACCACCATCATCGAAACACCAACATCCTGGTCCTACGTTGATCTTTAAACAGATTCAGATCTGTTCGAATCTGGCCCTTTCGTCACCAGACACCATCACCCCAGCCACCGTCAATGAAAACCCATCAATGAAATCCCTCAAACCTTCTGCAAAAAAAAAAAAAAAAAAAAGAAAAAAAAACACTTTGCTTCATTAGAATCATCACCATATAAATTCTCTACATGTTCAAAAAAATCACCACAGATAACAATAATAACACTTTGCTTCATGATGGAACTTAATAATAATAATAAAAATAATAATAATAATAATATAAAAAAATACTCTTCCGACGCACTGATTATCCATATGGATTAGTGATATGAGATCTTTAAGCCAAAAATCTTTGATGAGCACCACTAATTTTAGTTCTGTTTATAATAATAATAATAATAATAATAATAACAACCTGGAGAGGATGAATCGGACCAGAAGGAGCACCATCGTCGAAACCCATTATTCAGATCTGTTCATCGTCCCCAGATCTATTCAAATCCATTCACCCACCGTCTGAGCCACCACCACCATCTGAGCCACCACCACCCCTAAACCACCACCACCGTCTCCACCCCCTCACCACCAAACCCACCACAGATCCACCCCCCGTCCCCCACCCCTCCACCCTCTGCAACGAAACCCACCAACGAAAAACCACCATCACCTCCATGAAAACACCACCATCGAACACCCCTCATCTGTTTCTTGGGGTCTTCTTCCAGATTTTAGAGAGAGAAGGGACGAGAGAGAGAGAGAGAGGTGTGTGTGAGAGAGAAAGTGAGAGAGAGGGAGATATTGAGAGACTGGTTTTTTTTTAAAAAAAAACGAATTTAAAGTCTCTTTGGTGGGGTGTGGGTTGGGTGGGGTGGGTGGGGTGGGGTAGGGGATGTGATAAAATGACTTTGTTGCCCTTTATTATTAAAGTGATACTATGCATATGTGTCATTTTCTTATTGGTCTACATGAGTTCTTGAGTTCTCGCAACTCAGAGGAGTTTTCAAATTATCCGGATCCTATATATATATATATATATATATATATATATATATATATAGGGGATGGTTCAATAGAAAACTCATTTTATGGGGAGAACTCGAGAACTTTATATTACATATGTGCAATATATCATATATTGCATATGTGTAATATATATTGCACATGTGTAACATATGATATATTACGTATGTGCAATATATGATATATTGAGTGTATTACATATGTGTAATATATATTACACATGTGTAACATATGATATATTGCACATGTGCAACATATGCAATAGTAATATATTACACAAGTGTAATATACAACATATGATATATTACATATGTGTAATATAGAGTTCTCGAGTTCTCTCCCTAACTATGAGTTCTCAATTGAACCTTCCCCTATATATATATATATATATATATATATATATATATATATATATATATATATATATGGTAGGGATCATACGAGAACCAACTTTAGGAAGAGAACTAAGGAACCAATGTGAACAAGGGTCATTATTGTAAATATTCAACTTCTTATAACTCCAATAAAATAATAATAATACTCGCCGTGTCCGGTGACAACTTATCTTCATTCGATCGTCCCTATAACAACCATAAGCCATGTTTCTTGTTGAAAAAACTCACCTAACCTCTCACTTCAAATTAATTGGCAAAAAATTTAATAAACCGTCACCTGTATCATCACTACCATTCATGAATCCATTTGTCTCTTGTAATCTCTATTAATGGCATCTTGTGGATTTACTTTAGGAACCTTCTTTAAACCTACTTATTCTACTCATTCCTTTAACAAACACAAATTCACATACAAATCACATAATTCATATACATTTATGCCACAACATCTTCAAACCTTACTCAACAAACGCTGCTTCATCTTCATCTTCAACAATTACACAAACCAAATCCTTTTCATATTTCATTATTATTATTATTATTATTTAGCATTTATGTTTTCAGTTAAGTGTGTGATTTGTTAACTTGATGGGTGATTTTGTTAATATGAGGATAATAATATGTTAACTGGATGAGTGATTTTGCTAGCAGCATAATCGTTCGATGAAAAGGTAATATTTCGTCTCAAAACCCTAGATCTAGGTCATGTAGCATCTGGTTCATCGATTATTAGTTTGAATTGGATGAATAAAGCAGTTACGTTTCTTTCACGGTTCATTTAGAAGCACAGGCTCCGATCTCGAATATGAGATCTGAAACATATTATTATGATAACACGTATATGGATTATAGTCAAAAGGTTCTAGATCTCATCAGTTATTAAATAGTTGACCGAGCGTCGTCTACTTTTTAATCTAAGCCTTAGGTTATTAAACTCGTCTGGTGACGGTCAGATTCTGTCACCGAAGAAGATAAACAAATCGAAGGATGCTTTAAACAGATTTGTTAATGTTAATCATGCTCAGGATGTGTCAAAAGCTTAACGTGCAAAGGTTATACTCGAAGACATGTTATACAAGTTAGTTTAGGATGAATTTTTGTTGTAGTGTTTTATATTACTGATAAAAGCAAGTTGAATTATATCTTCTTACAAGTTGCAAATATGTGTATTCATTGCATTATGTACCCTTAAGGTCATTTACATTGATGCACATGTGCATAATTTATATGGTAATGATAAAATTAATGTTAATGCACATGTGCATTAAGGTTTAATTCTTGTTATCATTAAGGTCTTTCACTCTACGCACATGTGCATATGTTATGTGGTAATGAAAAAATTTACGTTAATGCACATGTGCATTAAGATTGAAATATTGGTTTTTTTTATGTGTTCTTTATTATTTGTAGTTAAAGAATGGGAAAAAAATCAAAGAAGGTAACGTTTGTCTTAGAATCGGGGGGAAAATGTTCAAAAACGCTGCCAGATGCGATTGAGGATGATGACATAATCGTTGATCATGAAGTTAAAAAAGGTATTTATTATTTATTTAATCAATTTAGATACATATGCACATGTGCATATATGTATATTTTTCATGTTAACTAATAAATGTCAATTCTTAGTTGTTTAAACACACGAACAATGTGATAAATTTGAGAAGTATACGATGTTCAGGTTGAAGATGAAAAAACGATGGAGATGTTGGATGAAGCATCAATGAGGTGTGAAGAGTGTTGTAAGAAGATAAGTAAATGGGGAAGAAGATGAAAAATGGACAAATAAGCAATATAATGGACACTGTTGGTGAGCGTGAGATTGTGAGATAATTAGAAGTTTGTAGGTAGGTGGTTAGTGGTAACATGGTTGGTTTGTAATAAGGTTATTATTTTTTTTTTGTTATCAGTTGTTTTATTGTGTTGATGGTTTGGTAGAAACTAAATGTAATTGTATAATGAAAACAGATCGATATAAAAAAGTTTGTTGTTTGAAGGATGATTCATGCACACATGTATATTGTGGGTGGTCTTATATGGTGGTTGATAAGTTGATTATGTTTTTTATTACTATTTTGGTGTATGTAAATTTGTATGATAAGAAAATTGTGATATGCACATGTGCACAATTAAAATTAAACCCCCCACCATCCAAAAACCTGAACTCACCACCTAATCCCCCCAAAAAACCTAACCCCTTCCCACCATACCTAAAACCTAAGACCTGAAGCTAAACCACTCGAAAAACCTAACTATATTAGTGAAATGCACATGTGCATGCAGTACACATTTCTTATTTTATAATTCTTATATAGAGTTTTTTTGAGTTTATTAATGTTTGTTGTCATACACTTGTCTTATTTTTCAATTTATGATATAATATGCATGACTACGCAATTAACGAGTTCGAGTGTATTTTATATATCTCTTCGCATCCATTTAATGATC
Source organism: Ambrosia artemisiifolia (assembly GCA_032199755.1). Lineage (NCBI taxonomy): Eukaryota > Viridiplantae > Streptophyta > Magnoliopsida > Asterales > Asteraceae > Ambrosia > Ambrosia artemisiifolia. Next base: position 6,213,973 of record CM063512.1, read on the forward strand.
ATTGAATAAAATTTGTGACCCTTATATATCTGTATCGCGTCCATTTAATAATCATTTGATTATGGTAATTGACAATTCATTCAAAAGTGTGATTTAATAGTGAAATGCACATATGCATACGGTATATTTCTGTATATATAACAGTGAATTGCACATGTGCATCAGGGATGACGTCATATGACGTCACATCAGCCATTTTTTTATTTTTTTTATTTTTTTCCGAATTATTAAAGCAAAAAAATCATTTTGGTGTTTTTAATTTTTTTATTTATTTAGGTTATATAATTTTTTTATTTTTTGATGGAGGGGTTTTTGTAGACACCCTTCATATTTACAAAAATGCCACCTGTTCACACTGGTTCCTTGGTTCTCTCCCTAAATGGTGGTTCTCAAATGATCCAAATCCTATATATATATATATATATATATATATATATATGCAAGTTAGAAAAATACTTGTTTTTATACATAGACTCTATCACATTCCTTAATATATTATTGAATAAATGGACATTTACACATGTTTTTAGAAAATAGTTTATAGTCGTGTAAACTCGTGTCATCAATGTTCGTTGATATGGGTGAAATTATACTCGTTTGGGCCTTGCTAGACTTTCTCGGGGGACTTATGTATAGAAAATGATATTAATTTTGCATAGAAAGTTAAATGTTGACTAGAATGTGACAATGTGTACGGATTTTGACATGGTAAAGTGGCGGGTGTCACACTAAACGATTCTTGAAGCTCATCACAAAACCTTTTAGTCGGTTCCTTATAATTTTCACCTTCTTTTAAATCCTCACCATCACACGGATCTCGATTACTACAATCTTGAAAATAAGAATCAAATTCATTTTCAAACCTACTAGGCATTTCATCAAACACCATTCCTTCCAATTCTTCCAATGAAGTTTCAAAGTTTAGATTGCTTCAAGATTGCACCATGACCACATCCTTGTCTTCTAGGTTTGTCCCTGAAAATTCAGTTGTGATTGCCTTTTCATACTCCTCCCAAGACAATTCTACAACAGTTGCAGTTACAGTCTTCAAAAACGATTCATGTCATTTGAGAGATTTACCCTCTAAGTTGATCGCCGCAAATTGGACTTTGAAATTTCTTGGGGTTTCATCCACATCAAAAAAATGTTTACACTTACATATCCAATCATCCACATCGGTACCATCAAATTTAGTAAATTCAATTTTACCCAATTTGTATAATCATTCAGTTCTTTCCTAGTTGTTGTTATTATTATTAATTTCTTGATGATTGGCTAAATTACCAGAGGAATTCCCACTAGAACTCGATTGTTGATTCCCTAGTTTGTCTATCATTTGTTGGATTCATTGAAGGATTGTTCAGCTTTTTCAGCAAATGCTTCAAACTTCAATAACAAAGTTGTATGATCTTTAAGGGTATTATCGAGCTCGGTTTGACTGCAAGTTGAAGCCATGGTTCGATTAAGTGAGTGATTTATTTATTATTATTATTATTATTATGATTGTAGTTATGGATTCAGAATTGGATGAAGTTGATGTTCAATGGAGTGGATTGATCACAATTGATCAAACCAAGATTCAGGAACGAAACAGAGCAAAATAACTACTGATCGGAGAATTGATCAATTCCAAGATTATGAACATATCGACGAACAAGAAGAAGAACGAAGAAAGAGAATTACGACAAGAAGGATGAAAAAAACAGCAATTGGATTGGAATGAATTGATCAAGAAAGATCAATCCGGTATCAGAGAACAGAGCAGGAAGAACAAAGAAGAAAACAGAACAGAAAGAATAGATGGATCGAAGAAGATGATCGGAATCGAAAGAATTGGGTGGAAAGATGGTGGTTACCGGAGCTCCGACGAGGGTCGCTTAGCTTTGATACCATTGATGCGTGGTGTTCTGTTATGAAGGTTTTATGGTGGTGGAATGATGGTGATAAGGTGGTGAGTCAATTGGAGAAGAAGAAGTGTTAGAGAAAGAAGCACACAGAGATTAAGCTCACAACAGACTGATCATTATTAACTACCTTCAACTCTATTTAATAGACTCGATTAACTACCACTTAACTACCATATTTCTATCTTGACGCTATTAACCCCTCTATTATAGAATATTACAATTAAGACCCTCCAACTAAACAACACATATCAAACAAACAATCTGAATGAAAATGATAAAAAATATGTATGTAAAGTGACCAAAATACCCCTGACTTAACTAACTTTTTTTAACGGAGTTAGAGAGTTGGATGAAAATGACAAAAAATAGGAAACCTTAGGGACATAGATGGGAAAAAAAATCTATTTATGAAATTGTACCTTTTAACAAACCTCATTGACTAAATTGGCAATTAACTCTAAAACTAGTTTGTATATTTAAAGATGGACCCACAATATTCAAAAATTCTAGTTGGAAAAGGCCCCAGGTATATATAATAGCTAACGGACGTATAAAAAAACACGTTCGAAAACATCGCCGATCAGTTCGCCGGACGATTATTATTCTCCATCTCTAATAATAATTATAATAATATTATTATTATCCTCCCGTCTCTCTACTTTCACAATCAGGGATAAAGAAACATCAAATATCTCTCGAACCACATCTTCCAATGGTTTAATCTGCACCCTTCCTCTGTCGTCTCCATTAACTTTTCCTCTGACTCGTCAATTATTAATATTCAATGGACGAAGATATGGACATTGTGGAGGATTTGGTTGCAGATGAGGCTTTCTTTTCTGATGGTTATGATTCTGAATACGAGTTTGATGCTTATCATTTCTTTGATTTTACTCGTGATGAGACGCCAGCAGAGGCTGATGAGGCTCAGAGATGGTTTCGATATGCTCATGAGTATCCGCCTTCTCGTAAGCCTTATGATTTTGTTTATTTGTTTTGTTTTGTTTGTGTTCGGTTTTAAACATTTAAATTGTGTGGCCGAAAATATTAGAAATTAAAATTATAGCTCTGACGGATATTGAACTGTGTTTTTGGTAAAATATGGGGCCAGACATAATACATGTAAAATTATCGGTAAAAATTACGCTACGAAAGAAACTGGCAGGGCCCACCCTGGCCCGTAAAAAAAATCGGCCGGTGACGAAATCATAGTCGTTGAAGGCCCAAGACACACTCATAGCATAAAGGGTGAGCCTTAGGCCTCAGCTTTTTTAAGTGAGGCACTTAATATAAAAATACGGTTCTAGGGGCTTTAGGCAAGTTTAGGTTGTTTTAGGTTTATTCCGGATTTCTTTAGGGCTGGTATAGTTGTTTCAAACCTGTTAAAGCCGACGGACGATTTTGGCTAGAATTTGACCTGAAAAATTTGCCTTTTGCAACATCAATATTTTTTTCATTTGATGGTCATGGTCAACTCCTTTAGAGCCTATGTTGGAGTTGCAAAGTAAAGTAGTCCATGTGTCTTTTCAACACAAAGAAGCCTCTTTTGTTGTTGCATTCTAATAGATCATAACTAACTCTGGAAAAGAATAATATTCACCCAACCTAATTTAGAAATTACTTATAATCATTCACAGCTTAAGTTTCAAAAAATTATTAATTGATTATCATATACTCCCTGTAGTTTTGCACTAATCTGCCTATTTATTTTTGTTTGAATCTTTCAGCATTTCTTGTGAAGTTAAAATTAATGAAGGCAGCCAAAACCAACCCTGTAAAAGCTAATAAAAAAACCAGTACCACCAATTCAGATGGTGACATTGATCATAAAGCTGCCTCAAGAGAGATGAAAATCAAAGGTATGGCACGTCACTTAATGCCGATACTAAATATTGTATAGAACTTTTCGGCCGATTTTTCTGTATTTATTTTGTTTTTCCATGTTATGTTAATTCAGGTGTGAAGCATCATCATAACCATATGCCTCAAGATAATATAAAGGCTAAACCAAAGTCCACAGTCAACTTATCTAACCCAAGCGGTTCATCGTTCATGAAACCTACTGCTAGTCATTTGGCAAAGCAAAATAAAGAGTGTGACATACATTCAGGCGGCTACGGAAGGTGTTAATAGTTAACTAGATTCTTTTTTTATTTATTAATTTTGGAAGTTATAAATCATGTCGTTTATCAACTCTTAGGTTGCAGAAGCCATTAGTTAGTGCAGTTGAAAAGCTACGATCTCCTATTAGAATTCAAAACCAAACCACCAAACGACAGAAGCTAGAAATTGGCTATTTGCGTAAGGTGCACATGGTTCAACTCTTCATTATAATATTTCATTTAAATCGCATATGTTAACAGATGTTTGCAAATTTAAACGTGGACTGCCTCAAAGCGGTATAAATTACATCAAAAGTTAACATAAACCTGAATTGTTTTTTTTTCCTTATGATTAGGCTGCACAATTGAAGCACCGGGCTTCGTTTTTGCACAAAGTTTCCAAGAAGGTAAAGTACTTGCATTTACTTCATGTCATGAACATTAAGAACAGAATAACAAAAATCATTCATGTATTTAAGGAAACAAACTGTTTATTTTCACAGGCTGTACAATTGGAAAGCAGCTCAAATTCTAAAGCTAAAACAACTATTCCTAAAAAACCTGCATTGGTAACAGAAGAGAGAGCTCAAAGTCGCATGTACTATTTTCCGCGTTTGTTTTACTTGTATTATATTTTTATCTACAAAGTGTTAACTTTTTGTTGACATTTAGGTCCCAGAATAAATCTGAATCCCTTCAACGACCACCGAACCGAAAAGTTGGTACCTGCAGTAAATTAGTGTCCTTTTAAATCTCATTTCCATGTGGAATCTATATTAACCAAAGTAAATGTGTGGCAGATTCTTGATGCTCCTAAACTTGCCCAACATAAGAAGAACATGAGAGAGTCAAATGAGTTTCAAGTAAGTTTTCAATATTTGAAAGAGTTGTAAGTAGAGATGGAAATTTGGACCTGTTTACTTATGAATGGGTCAATATGGGTTGTGTTTTTATTTTTTTTTATCTCAAACGAGTTAAACTCAAAAAATGAGCCCCGTGTAAACCTATAACATGTTTATTTTTATTGCACATTTGAGAGAGTTATTCTACTAATCCAAGATCAATCCAAACCCCGTCCAGCACTCACTGCCATCTAACGATCAAACAGCATACGAATCCTAAATCGCTTCTATTGGAAGATGCAGATTATTATTGTAATATTGTTTTTGTAATCATAACAAGACACTAATTAATTATAAAGTGGACAAAAAGGTATTTTGCGGGTCAACCTGAAGACTACCGACTAGCTATGCAAGTCCAAGCTGCTAATATATGCAATCAAGTTAGCTTGGTTTTTCCTTGAAAGTGTAAAAAAGGAAGAAATATTATTTTTTACCCTTTACTAATTGTTTTACTTTCGTGCTACAGGTACTTCATAAACAGAATTCAGCATCTCCTGTGAGTGAAGACATGATCGTCGATAGGTCAGAACTATTGCCTTATGGACATTTTATTTTAGATCACGTTTCTTTATTTTGGACACGGGTCAAATAAGTTGAAAGTTGCCCAACCTCTTGTTGGGAATCATGGTATCGTATACGGAGCGGAAGCGGTTTATATATTTAACAAAAACGGATTATATATACAATATATAATAATAGCCGATTTATATATATATGTTGTTAGTTAATTTTATTAATCCGATTAATAAAATATTCCCAATCAGGATCTCGGTTAAACGCGTATAAACAAATAAATAATAATCACAACCATAGGGGGTTTAGTAATCAACCTTTGACGACTACACCGGGATTGCAACACGCGGGTTACAACGAATCCTCGCTAGTAGGAAGTATCACGAACCGAGCACGAACCAACCAGAAGGAAGGGGTGACCGGCGGTGGTTGTTTGGCGGCGGAGGGAGGAGGCCGAGTGGTGGTAGCGGCGACCAAGGGAGAGGAGTGGGTGTATGTGTGTTTTTATTTTATGAAACTTGTGATTAGGGTTTGATCCCTAATCCCTTATTTATAACAATAAAACTTACACATAACCCCTTTTAGTAATCAATTAGGATTCCCTAAAACTTACACATAACCCCTTTTAGTAATCAACTAGGATTCTCCTTTAATAATAAACTCTTTTACTATTAAGTCCCTCCAGTTCAAACAATTTATTATTTCACAAATAATAAACCACTTAAATGTAAACTTATCTGATTCGTGTACCAACGTGTAACTCTTCGGATCGTACCGGGTCGGGTTACACAGACTTCGACTTTAATTACTATCGGACATACCATATGTCCAACAATCTCCCACTTGGACGATTTTAATTAAATGAGTCAATGTGTGCAGAGTTGGACGCCTAGCTGCATCGCACTGCACCCAACACAGTATGACACTTTACAGTCGTCAACTAGTTCTTTGAGTTCAAGTAACGCTTTACTTAACCAAATACTATAGCCCTGATAATTCTATCAATATGTCCCTTCTGTATAAACATATGTTGATCATAAGACATGGATCATTCATTCTTATATTGATCAACCATTCTCTATTCTCGTCTTTAATTCAAAATGGTCTAACGGACTACATTAGTCCGAGCGTGGCCACGCGTTTACACCAGTTTGAGTTTACGAGGGCGCCAGAATGTCTAAGCTTCTAATCCTATAGAAGTACAGAATTCCATCAGCGTCATATAACTCCCACTTAATCTTGGATTTCTCCCAATGCTACCCGGATTACTACCCATGTTTCAGGACAGCGTTAGATAACATCAAAGATAGTCCTTGATCAATGTAGTTTAATATGTGCCTTAAGAAAAAGGACAGATTGAACATATCAATATCAAAACATCTCATGACACAGATCCATGGAGATCGTTTTGAAACGAGTTACATCCAATATCATTCTCTAATGATATTTGTGAATTATGATTCTCAAACCCTTGAGCTATTCATCTCATGAATACAATCATTTCAATTCACAATAGTCTTACATTCAAATTCATTCCCATGTAATTTGATCGACTACGGACTTTTAGAATACTCTTATTCAAGGATTTAAACATACAAAAATGAACACAGTTGATAAATATTTAAATTTGCATTTAACTCATTAAATCAAATAAACATTCAATATAACTGTTATAGTTCAAAATAAAACACCAATACTAACTACAGATCATGCCCACTGTCTAGCAACTCTAAGCCCTATCTTTCCAGCATGCTCCTCATGTTTAGCTTGAGGTAAAGGCTTAGTAAAGGGGTCAGCCAGATTTAGATCTGTATGAACCTTGTTTATCACGATGTCTCCACGTTCTACTATCTCTCTAATATAGTGGAATTTCCTGAGTATATGCCTTGTGGTCTGATGTGACCTTGGTTCCTTTGCAAGAGCAATGGCACCAGTGTTGTCACACAATATCTCGATTGGTTTCTTTATGCTAGGCACAACATCGAGATCAGTAATGAACTTCTTCATCCAGGCAGCCTACTTTGCAGCATCCGATGCAGCATTGTATTCTGATTCACAGGTGGATTGGGCAACCACACTTTGCTTATAGCTCTTCCAAGTAATAGCCCCACCATTCATCATGAAAACATATCCCGTTTGTGATTTTGAATCATCACGATCAGTCTGGAAGCTTGCATCAATATAACACTTAACTGACAGCTCCTCATCCAGTCCTCCATATATTAAGAACATATCCTTAGTCCTTCTCAAGTACTTAAGAATGTTCTTCACTGCAGCCCAGTGACTCTCTCCCGGATTCTGTTGATATCTACTCGTCATGCTAAGAGCATACGAGACATCAGGTCTAGTACACAACATGGCATACATGATGGAACCAATAGCAGAAGCATATGGAACTCTTTCCATTTTCTTCTTTTCTTCTTCAGTGTTTGCACACTGTTTGCTACTAAGAATGGTTCCATGTGCCATGGGCAAGAGCCCCCTTTTTGAGTCTTGCATTGAGAAGCATCGTATGACCTTATCAATATATGTACTTTGACTTAAACCCAACAACCCCTTTGATCTATCTCTATAAATCTTTATTCCTAGAATATAAGCGGCTTCACCAAGATCTTTCATTGCGAAACATTTACCCAACCATGCCTTAACATCTTTAAGCATAGGGATATTGTTTCCAATGATCAGTATGTCATCTACATACAGTATAAGAAAAGTGATATAGCTCCCACTAGATTTCTTGTAAACACATGGTTCATCTTCGTTCTTGATAAAACCAAACTCTTTGATTTTCTGATCAAAACGGAGATTCCAGCTGCGAGATGCTTGCTTTAATCCATAGATGGATTTATTCAGTTTGCACACCTTATTAGGATTCTTTGGATCGACAAAACCTTCAGGTTGAACCATATAGACATCTTCCAGTAAGTGTCCATTAAGGAACGCGGTTTTGACATCCATTTGCCATATCTCATAGTCATAATATGCAGCAATGGCAAGTAGAATTCTAATAGACTTAAGCATGGCTACTGGCGAGAAAGTTTCCTCATAATCAATTCCTTGAGTCTGAGTAAAACCTTTCGCTACAAGCCTTGCTTTGTAGGTTTGCACATTCCCATCCATGTCAGTCTTCTTCTTGAAGATCCATTTGTTTCCCACAGTCCGACATTCGGCAGGAAGATCAACCAAATCCCAGACTTGGTTATCATACATGGATTGCATCTCTGCATTCATGGCTTCTTGCCATTTCTTGGATTCCGAATCCAAGATTGCAGCTTTGTAAGTAGCAGGCTCAGCTTCATCAATCATGAAGATATCGTCATACCTTACAGGTGCACGACGATCCCTAATACTTTTTCGAACACTTGGTGTTTCTGTTGTTTCTTGAGTCCTCTCAGGCTCAACTTCAACAACTGGATCAGTTACTTCTGGTTCTGTCTGAACAACTGGTTCAGTCACTTGTGGTTCTCGAATTTCTTCAAGATCCACATGGTTATCTCCAATCCCTCGCGCCAGAAGCTCTTCCTCCAAGAAAGTGCCTCTACGTTTAGTGAAAATCCTATTTTCAGTGGGGTGGTAGAACAGGTAACCAATCTTCTTAGCGTATCCGACGAAAACCACTTTTTCGCCTCTGGGATCTAGTTTATCCGAAGATTCTAGAGTGACATAAGCATTACATCCCCAGACTCTAAGGTAGGATACATGAGGTTTCTTTCCATGCCATATCTCATAAGGCGTTTTATCAACCTTCTTCGTTGGAGCTATATTCACAAGTCTTGCGGCAGTTTCCAAAGCATAACTCCAAAAGGATTTTGGAAGGTTTGTTCGACACATCATTGATCGAATCATATCTAATAGAGTTCGATTTCTCCGCTCAGACACACCATTATGTTGCGGTGTTCCAGGTGGAGTGAGTTGTGAAACTATTCCACAATCCTTTAGATGGTCGATGAATTCCTGACTAAGATATTCACCACCTCGATCTGATCGAAGCATTTTAATAGTTCTATTTAGCTGATTTTCTACTTCGTTTTGGTACTCTTTGAACTTTTCAAGAGTTTCATGTTTATGCTTCATAAGATAAACATAACCATATCTACTGAAATCATCAGTAAATGTAACAAAGTATCTTTCTCCATGTCTTGACATTGTTCTGAATGGACCACATACATCTGTATGTACAAGTCCTAACAGATCATTAGCTCTTTCTCCAACATTTGAAAAGGGTGCTTTTGTTAACTTTCCACTCAAGCATGATTCGCATTTTCCAAACGACTCAGAACCCTTGGAATCTAAGATTCCTGTGGTTTTGAGTTGTTTAACACGATTCTCACTTATGTGACCAAGTCTACAATGCCACATATACGTATCATTAAAGTCCAACTTATTACGTTTATGGGAGATATTGCATAATATGTTATCGTTTTGGATTTCTATCTCATAGATCCCATTGTTGGGTTTTGCATCAAAGTAAAATACATCGTTAAAATAAGCAGAAATAAATTCACCATTAAAACGATAATTAAAACCTTGTCCACGCAAAGCATAAAATGAAACAATATTTCTAGTCACACTAGGAATGTAATAGACATTGTTCAAAACAAGTTCTAAACCAGAAGGAAGTAAAAGAACATATTCTCCTATTGCCTTCACTGCAACTCTTTGTCCATTGCCAACATGGACCTCCAAGTCGCCCTGTTTCAGCTTTCTAATCTTTCTTAGTCCCTGCAAAACATTACAAATGTGGAAACCACATCCTGTGTCAAACACCCATGTCTTGCTAGAAAAAGCAAAGATTTCAATAACATATATACCTGAGGACTCTCCTCCAGAAGCTTTGGCTTGCTTCAGTTCAGCTAAGTACTTAGCACAGTTCCTCTTCCAGTGCCCAGTTTCATCACAATGAAAACATTTTGCATCTTTCAGAGGTTTCTTGTTGGCAACAGCTTTGCCCTTTCCCTTCCCTTTGCCCTGATTGCCTTTCTTCTTGGTGTTAGGTTTCTTAACTTGTCCCTCCCTGATCATTAGCACTGGTGCAGTTTTACCAGGTATGTTTACCTCAGCAGTTTTGAGCATCTGATGCAACTCTGCAAGTGTCTTCTCCATACCATTCATATTGTAGTTCATAGTGAACTGATCATATGACTTGGGCAATGAGTTGAGGATAATATCCCCAACCAGCTCATCACTCAAGGGAGATTCCAGACGAGCTAAGTGATCAACATAAGCCTTCATCTTTAGCACATGAGCGCTAACTGATGTACCCTCTTGCATACGAGTGGTTATGAGTAATCGCATTACATCAAACCTCTCATGACGAGCCTTCTGTTGGAACATTTCCACCAGGTGCTGATTCATCTCATATGCCATCTTGTCATCCATGGTCCTTTGAAGTTCAGGGATCATGGACGCCAACATCAAACACGAGACTTTCATAGAGTCATCGAAGTGCTTAGCATAGTTTCTGTAAGCATTAGTTTGTTGGTTGATGGGTTCATCAGGGATTGGCGTTTCAAGAACATACAGTTTGTTCTCCGCCTTGAGAACGATTTTCAAGTTGCGGTGCCAGTCCATGAAGTTGGAGTGGTTCAGTTTGTCCTTCTCTAAGATGGACTTGAGAGAGAATTGGGAGGCGGAATTGTTTTCGTTTGACATCTACAAAGTTCAAAATTAATTTATTAGTATTTCATGTTTTAAATATCCTAATTGTATTATGACCCAAAACAAAATTAAACAGGATGAGACCCCGATTCATCAATACATAGTGAACTGGCTAAGCACTGTTCACTGGTATGATTAGGTAGGTAAACAACGATTGTTAATTGTGTCCACCACACAACTCTCCATTTTGGGGTTATCGCTAGGAGCGATGTATGTTTAACCCCAACTATGCCCACTTGATAAACAAGCGATGTTTGGTCCTTTACTGTTAACTGTAATACCGGCCTATGTTACACAGGAAACGCGGTGATTACCTTCTTACATGATCAACCCCCAGAGCAGGGTTCGGCACTAACTTCTGGGTTCGATTTAGAAGAAGTGTTAACTCGTTAAGGGTGGCATAAAAACATCAATTAAAATTGGGATTTAATTTTAATATTTACCATAAATATTTTGAATGACTCGTTAGCATGATGTGAGTCACACAATAGTTTATAAAATCCAATTTTATATTGTTCGTGATAATTGAAACTACTTTCAACACTCGACACGGTATAGTTTTAAATACCCTATTTAAACTACGTTGGTCGTATTATCGCGAATGGACTTGTTTTAATATTAATAAAACTCCTTTTATTAAATATGCTTTTCGGTTTTTATAAAACTTGTTTTAATAAAACCGTTGTCATGATTGTGAAAATTTTATTTATTTTGGATTATCTAAATTATTTACAATAAATAAACCACAACCACAAAACATAATAATAAAACAGAACGAATCGAGCCCCTAATAGGTCGTCCGTTTCGTTTTAGCCAGAAACGAAACGAACTAGTCAAAAGGGTTTCAAAACTATTTTGATATAGCTCCCACTTGACCCGAGATCTCTATCTTCATGGAACCTGTTCGCCTTTTTATCTTCGTCTTGATCTTGTACTTGTAGGATTACAAATAAATTTGAAATACAAATAAAACAAATCTATTCTAATCCTATCTATTACACCGGATCCAATATCCGTAATAAAATACAAACCAATAAAAAATAAAACCATCACAAACACAACCATGACAAGGGTCAAATACCTAGGGCTCGATTCACATCACAATCCATGAACAACAAAAAGCTTTTGATCTTTTGTCAAAAAATTAATAATAATTTTTGACAAATAAAACAAAGATCAAAATTATAACTTTACCATCTATACGCGCGTAACCGTGGCTCTGATACCACTGTTGGGAATCATGGTATCGTATACGGAGCGGAAGCGGTTTATATATTTAACAAAAACGGATTATATATACAATATATAATAATAGCCGATTTATATATATATGTTGTTAGTTAATTTTATTAATCCGATTAATAAAATATTCCCAATCAGGATCTCGGTTAAACGCGTATAAACAAATAAATAATAATCACAACCATAGGGGGTTTAGTAATCAACCTTTGACGACTACACCGGGATTGCAACACGCGGGTTACAACGAATCCTCGCTAGTAGGAAGTATCACGAACCGAGCACGAACCAACCAGAAGGAAGGGGTGACCGGCGGTGGTTGTTTGGCGGCGGAGGGAGGAGGCCGAGTGGTGGTAGCGGCGACCAAGGGAGAGGAGTGGGTGTATGTGTGTTTTTATTTTATGAAACTTGTGATTAGGGTTTGATCCCTAATCCCTTATTTATAACAATAAAACTTACACATAACCCCTTTTAGTAATCAATTAGGATTCCCTAAAACTTACACATAACCCCTTTTAGTAATCAACTAGGATTCTCCTTTAATAATAAACTCTTTTACTATTAAGTCCCTCCAGTTCAAACAATTTATTATTTCACAAATAATAAACCACTTAAATGTAAACTTATCTGATTCGTGTACCAACGTGTAACTCTTCGGATCGTACCGGGTCGGGTTACACAGACTTCGACTTTAATTACTATCGGACATACCATATGTCCAACACCTCTAATGAACACAACATCCGAAAATATTATATTAACATTTATATTAATTTAGTTTTTATAGTCTATCCAACTTGTTGATTGTTTATCAACAGAATAAAAAAGTTACAAAAGGGTCCATTTAAGCTTACATATATATATATAAGGGATCCTAAGAGAACCAACCCCTATTTGAGAACTGAGAGAACCATTCTGGGCCACACATTTCATATAAAAGCAAAAAAAAAAAAAAAAAAAAAAAATTTTTTTTTTTTTTTTTTGCTTTAATCGCACATTTTTATGCAAGGAAAATATTTTTTTTTTATTTTTTTTGAATTTTTTTTTCATTTATACATATGTGTATATGTCAATTATACATATGTGTATATAGCAATTATACATATGTGTATATAGCATTTTTCAGCTATACATATGTGTATATTTCAGTTATACATATGTGTATATTGCATTATACATATGTGTATAATGCAATTATACACATGTGTATACTGAAAAAAAAAATACAAAAAAAATAAAAAAAAATTTTTTCTTACATATAAAGCAGCGATTTTTGCAAAAAAAAAAAAAAAAAAAAAAAAAAATTTTTTTTTTTTTGCCTTAGAGAAATGTGTGGCCCAGAATGGTTCTCTCAGTTCTCAATTTGGGGAAAGGTTCTCATTTGAACCAAATCCTATATATATATATATATATATATATATTTTATATTTCTTATGCCATATTGCAGACAAAGCTCAGGAAATGCTGGAAAGAAGGATAAATGCAGATCACCAAATAATTTAAAAGCTTGCACTAATGACAAGGTATACATCTTCACAAATTCATTTTTCAAGTTTATATATACACTTACTGTAATCCACTAATTTTGTTACACAGGTACATCCAATCAAAGACGGTGGATATAAATTAAATTCAAAACATAACTCTCATCTACCACCAACAGAATTATTTAAAAAGGTTAAAAAATTGAACTCAAGTACAGCGATCTTAATATTATCGATTTCTTTTATCATCGCGGGTCATTATGTATGCAGCTCTCTTTGAAACCTGAACCCGAGACAAAAGTTACAGCCTCGTTAAAACAACCTCATTTAGCGAAGGTTAGTTTCATATAGCCTCCTGCCAACTTAACAAGAAGTTAGTTACATATATTGTGCATCGTTTTTTTGTTGTTCCTGATGTTTCTGTATGTGTGGTTGCGCGCTAATGTGGATTTAGGGGCTGAAGGAGAATGTGCCTGGATCTTATCAGCAGGAATTCCGGGTATACTTTTTAAGCACGTTTGTTTGATCAATTCCATATGTTTAGTCCTGAACTTATATTATTTGTTTGCAGAGATGTGTCGGTAAGCCAAATCATTATGGAACTGATGCAAGGATCACTGAAGTCAAAATATAGCCCTACATTAACAGGTACCAAAGTTATCATCTGAAATCAGAACAAAGATAATTTTTTTTACTAATATATGATGCTGCAGGAGCGCGAATGTTAATTGTTGGATGAAGAAAGACACGCGTTGTGGAAATATTCTTCTGTATTTTGACATCCAAATATAAAGGAAAAACACTAACAGCATATAGCAGAAGCTTTAATTTTTAGCTCATTATCACATAGATTATCAAAACCTAAGGAGAGAAATTCTTGAAGCGGGTCTAAGATCTGGCTAGCAACGGTTCAATTCTTATTCATCGATATATATATGTAATAAATGCCATTTATAATTATGTATATCTTTACAAAACCACTACTTTGAACATTTAAAATGAAAAAAAAAAAAGTTCTATACAGATTACACTATAGTGGAATACTGTTGCATACATTTGCTTGTGGCATGTAACATTTAGCATGTTTCATATCATTCACTTTGAATTCATTATCTTGGCATGGTATATTGATCAATATGTCGAATCGACTATTTTGTTATGGGACTAGAACCCTCAACCATTTGGGATGGACATGTTTATAGTTTATTGCATACCTTAATATCGCTAGGTCACAAGCACTTGGGTATCCGACTAACAAGTATACTCTTGTAATAAAACACAACCAAATATACAAATGCAATAGAAATAACTAATATATTATGGTTATATTAAGTTATATATATGTGTGGGATTTTACTAGTTTGGTTTGTTAATATAAAGTTAGTATTATATACATATAAAATAATCATATAACTTTTTAAGTATAACAATAAAATAATCATACATTTGCTTGTGGCATGTGACATTTAGCATGTTTCATATCAATCACTTTGAATTCATTATCTTGGCATGGTATATTGATCAATATGTCGAATCGACTAATTTGTTATGTGACTAGAACCCTCAACCATTTGGGATGGACATGTTTATAGTTTATTGCATACCTTAATATCGCTAGGTCACAAGCACTTGGGTATCTGACTAACAAGTATACTCTTGTAATAAAACACAACCAAATATACAAATGCAATAGAAATAACTAATATATTATGGTTATATTAAGTTATATATATGTGTGGGATTTTACTAGCTTGGTTTGTTAATATAAAGTTAGTATTATATACATAGGGGAAGGTTTAAATAAAAACCCACTCAAAACGAAGAAACCCGGTAAACCAAATATCAACCATTGATCAATCTAGATCAATGGTCCAAATTTATTTGATGATTTTTCATTTAAAATAATAGACTAGATGACAAAAAAAGGGCAAAAGAGTCAAATGCCATTTTTCTGAAAAAGCAGATATGACAAGTGGAGCCCACACATGTCACATCATCTCTCTCATACTTTTGTGACCATGGTCCTAAATCTGCCAGATGCCTGTGTTACATATGTAACGGTGTGTTGTGTTACGTAGGTTAAAACTGAGTTGCCAGTTTATATTATTTAAAAAATGCTGATTTATTATTTTTTTATTAGACCATATTTTTTTAGTTTTATTGTACCAGCACCAGAATTGTTGCATACGTAACGAGAAATGATATGGTTATATGACTTTTGTTACTTACAAAAGTGCTAAAAACAAACAAAATGGTTGTTTATAAGTATATCAACAACATAATATTGTTCATCTGCCTACAACATACTACTGAAAAAAATATATTACACTAAAACTGTATCAACAAACAAAACATATAATTAAAAGATTCATACCCCCCCAACCCTTCCTGCATGCAATAACCCTGACATCCAGCGCTGCAACCACCAATAACTGACGGCATCCGATAACCATACTTTGCATAAAAAGCCCACTGTGCCTCAGTATAACCTATACCCTCCCATTCAGCCCTAATCCGCCGACCTTCTGGATAGGTGAACGGCCACACGGGTTTGTTAAGTTTGGGTTCATATGGTTCTTCATATTCAGCCCCTGGGTCTGATTCGTAACCAATCGCCCATTCAGGTGTGTGCTTTACATCATACACGTCATCCTCTGGTGTCATATAGTCTTCTGGTGGCGGATATTCTTCAGGGAAGACATAATCATAGGCCGCATTCCAATCGAAATCTTCATCACTTTCAAAACCACCGTCCGCCTGGACTACGGGGATGACCGGTGGGGCTGGTTCAGGGGCTAATTGCGGGATGTCCGGGGCAACGGGGGCAGCGGGTTCATGATCGGCTCCAACAGGAGGGATGTCCAGGCCAACCGGTGGGGCTGGTTCAGGGACAAATGCAATGTCCGGTTCATTTTGAGGCTCCTCAAAAACCTCCGAAGGCGGAGTGGTGGGGTTGGAATTCATGGTTTGACTTTTAAAACAGGACCTGTAACATATGTTATAGCAGAGTAAGTGTTGACACTGGAAAATATGAAACAGTGGGAAAAACTATTCTCTGTTAAAAACATATAAGTAACAGAAAAAACTCATACATGCAAAAACCAAAAAAAATAATCTATAACGAAAGGTGCAAAAAAGATGAGTGTTACATGTGTAACATGGTTTATACCAACTTAGTTCTGTTGTTACATACATTCCACACCCATTCCACACATTATAATACTCCTACAAACATGCACATACTGGTAAAAAAACAAATCACCAATTTTGATTAAAAATGTTACATATGTTAAGGCACATTAAAAATCACCAAATGTTATTAAAAAAAACATATTAGTAACAATAACACATAAACCTACGTTTTAACGTATGCTAATTACGTGAAAAGTTGATTAGTTGTGGTGTTACGTACGAAACATATTACCAAACATACATTTTCAAAACCATCACAAAAAACTTCTTATTACCAAAACACTAATTCGCTCAAATTCAAACTCTAACCACTATTTGTTTACTAAACCCTTTAAAAATTCTGCTATAAAAATGTTTTATGCTGTTACATACGCAACATAGAACAGAGGAAAGTTCAAAAATTCAGGTCAACAAAAAAATTTTAAAAAAACCCTATTACTTCAAAACGATAAACAGCCCAGTATCTCAACAAAAACATCACAAAAAACTTCTTATTACTTAAAAAAACCCTAACCCCTTTAAAAATTCTGCTATAAAAACGTTTTCTGCTGTTACATACGCAACATAGAACAGAGGGAGTTTCAAATCAGAGGGCAACAAAAAAAAATTCAAAAAACCTTATTACTTCAAAACGATAAAAAGTTTCGTATCTCAACAAAATACCCTTAGACCCAAATAA
The DNA here is from genome assembly GCA_032199755.1 of Ambrosia artemisiifolia. NCBI lineage: Eukaryota > Viridiplantae > Streptophyta > Magnoliopsida > Asterales > Asteraceae > Ambrosia > Ambrosia artemisiifolia. The sequence continues at coordinate 6,231,649 of CM063512.1, forward strand.
CTTTCTAATATTTTTAACCTATCCCATCTTTTTAAATAGTTAAAAAACATAAAAAACTAATAATAACTTGAAACACCATGAATATATAACAAAACCTCTAACTTGAACCACCATGAATAGATGAATATGTAAAAAAAAAAAAAATAATAACTTGAAACACACAGCCACCACATGAATATGTAATAAAAAACACCATGAATCTATAACTTAAAAAAAACAGATCGAAATGTCCTAATCACTAAACAAACTTAAAAAAAATTAATCACTTATTTCACACTTTAAAACAATACATGCACATAAAAAAGGGGGAATTAATCATTCATAACCTGGTTCGTCTTCTCCGGTCGTCTTCTCAGGTGGTCTTTGCCGGTCGTCTTCTCCGGTCGTCTTCCCCGGTGGTGTTTTCCAGTCGTCTTCTCCGGTCGTCGAGACGATGCTGTGGTGGTGGTGGTTCGAGACGATGATGGTGGTCGTGGGTTAAGGGTGGTCCATGATCTTCCAAGAAAAAAATTATACAGAGAGAGAGAGGTAGATTAAGATGAGAGGAGAAGAAGATGGGAGGGAATTGAAAATTTGAAATGGGAGAGAGAGAAGAAGTATTATATATGTGGTGGTGGGTGCAAAATTACTATAATAGCCCTTGTTGAATAAAAAATAATTGATTTAGATGGATGATGTGGAGCATTGTGGTCCACTAGTTGGGTTTGTGGGGGTTTCTTCATTTTAGAAGGTTTCTTGTGTATACTTAGCCTATATACATATAAAATAATCATATAACTTTTTAAGTATAACAATAAAATAATCATACATTTGCTTGTGGCATGTGACATTTAGCATGTTTCATATCAATCACTTTGAATTCATTATCTTGGCATGGTTTATATTGATCAATATGTCGAATCGACTATTTTGTTATGTGACTAGAACCCTCAACCATTTGGGATGGACATGTTTATAGTTTATTGCATACCTTAATATCGCTAGGTCACAAGCACTTGGGTATCCGACTAACAAGTATACTCTTGTAATAAAACACAACCAAATATACAAATGCAATAGAAATAACTAATATATTATGGTTATATTAAGTTATATATATGTGTGGGATTTTACTAGTTTGGTTTGTTAATATAAAGTTAGTATTATATACATATAAAATAATCATATAACTTTTTAAGTATAACAATAAAATAATCAATTAGGAATAAATGATCGAGTCTTCCCCAACAAGTCATTTACAACCCTAATATAAGCCTGTGATAAGGCCTGTTTTTGGTTTGATAAGTTAATTGTGGTCTGTTGTTGGGCTCAAAATAGTAGGATTTCTGAAAATGATGATATAAGCACTAATTTAGGGTGCATTGTTATAAATGTATCAATTATAGTGACTCTCCACATACATGGTGACTCTCCATATATTTAACTCTCATGTTACATTACTCTTGTACTACTCTTAGAGCCTATAAATAGAGGCATTTGTATTTCATATTGTAATGAATATAATAGAGTTCTCTCATTCTCATTCTCTCTTTCGCTACGTTATCTCTATAATCTTGTTATCATATTTATATAACTTGTGTATTAGTTGCTAATAGACCGTTGTTCTACAACACGTTATCAGCACGAATTGCTTTTGGAGTGAAACATATTTTCATAAGGTAACTTGACAACCTCTCATACAAAATCAATATTGTAATCCATACAATTTTGGGCTATGTTTAGTTTCATTATTCATTATTTTTATTTTATTTATCTTAAACATAAGCCATATTATAAATCATACTAAGGTTGAAAGATAACTATTCTTGAAAAATGTTTGATGTTGTTTGTTGAAAGAAATATGGTATATTCTCATTTTATATTATATTTTCATATTTAGCTTTACACATTAGCAAAGTGATCTTGTTTTGCAAAGAAATTTTTATATTAAAGCATGGTGACATGATATAAAAAAAAACACGGATAGTCTAGTCTAATAAATTTAATTTAATTCCTTTTAATATTTTATTAAATTTTAATATTAAATTGTCATTTATGAAATAAATGTGACACCCGGCAAACTCAGGTTAATAATATGGTTTGGGTCAAAGTCTACCTTAGCGAGTCACGCGTACAGTATACTTAACTAGGTCGGTTAAGTCGTGTTATAGTTCGGGAGTCATTAGTACAACCTAGAGGATCGTTAGATGTCGGCCATTCAACCAGGTATGCAAGGATTGACGATTCGTGGAATCGTCAAACCTTAGTAGAAACACAAGTCTCGAGTCCCGGGAATTGGTGAACGAGTGTGAACGTGGTTGCTTACATGTATTATGTGTTTATAATCTTTACGTGACTTGTCGGTATGTGAAAACATGTTAACATATGTTAAAACGGAGTTTAACGCGCCAAATACGCAGGAACAGACCCTATAGGCGATTATGCAGAGGCTGAAGGTGATTAGCCTCTGTAATCGCCTATAGGGAAGGCGAGTAGGGGTTTTCTGAGGGCGATTAGGCCCTAATCGCCTATAGCTATAGGCGATTAGGAGCCATAATCGCCTGAAATTGCTGCATAATCGCCTGACGTGTTTTAAACGACTAGAAACGCCTATAAATACCACCATTGACCTCCAAAACACCTCTAATGCAACCCTAGCCGTCTCATAACATATCCCAACTCCCAAACACCCTCTGGAACACGTTTTAGCATCAAAACACCTATTTTCAAGCTTTATACATCAAACCCTCATAAAACCAAGGTGTGTTCTTCATTCCCAAACCTTTGAATGATTGTGTTTTACTCCCTAAAGGTCCAGACCTGATTTATAAACATTTGTGTCTTTGAAAACCTGTGAAAAACGTTTCTAAACAAGTCCAAACCATTATGCATGTTGTATATGTTAAATATGATTAAAAGATAGGATTTTTGTGATTCAAAATGGATTGTTATCATGTTATTAAGGTGGTTACAGCTGGTTTATGTTAGGATGATGATGTCTTAGGAGTTTGGATGGTTTTGAAGGTGTATTGTGAATATTGAGTAGTTTGACCCATTTGAATGACTTTGAATGATTTTGGATGACAGGAGTTGTTTTGCTAGTTGTTTAATGTTAGGGTTTGATGTAGAATGATGTTAGAACAGTAGGGGATGATCGGATGACGTGGTAACGTGATGAAATCCGAATATTTGCTATTTAGGGTAAAAGTTATGCATGTTGATGTGATGTTTTCATGCTAAGTATACTATTTTGGGAAAACGCTTGCATTCGGGGCTGAAAGAACGATGATAAGCTAGGGGTTTTGCTTGAAATATGTTTGATAATGTTGTATGATCAATATTTGGTGTTTCCACACGTTCCGGATCTGATTTGGAGGGTTAAACGCGCGAAAAACCGGAACAGAGCTGCTGAAGGCGATTGGGGATCCTAATCGCCTATGCTATAGGCGATTGGGAGCCCAATCGCCTGATAAGGAAGCCTAATCGCCTATGGTATAGGCGATTGGGGGCCTAATTGCCTTCATTTCATGCGATTATGATCCTAATTGCTAGTTAAGTCCTGAATTGCATGCCTTATGACCCTAATCGCCTGATAACTCATAAATTGCATACCACATGACCCTAATCGCCTATAGTATAGGCGATTAGCCCTCATAACCGCCTGTTGACTTTCATAATCGCCTGTTGACTTTTCCTAATCGCCTGTACTGTTGCTGTAAGTGTAATTTGACATTCCGAGACCCGATTTGACACCTAGGAACATGCTAGGAACCCCGTATCATACCTGATAACATGGTAACACGTGCTCGGGCTTATTTGTGTACTGTTTGAACTATGTGTTAGACTTGTTGAACTTTAACGTATGTTAAGTGTGATTGCTTAATTGTATGTTTGAAAGTGCAAGTATAACACGGGGAGTTTCGGGTCACCAATGGGATGTCGAGTCTTGTACTTTGGGTCATTTTAACAGTCAACGTGTTTTCAAACGAACCTGGTTATGGTCTGGACATCTAGGGACTAACTAACCTACGGGTTATTAATTAGTCTAAGTACTTGTAACTGTTATATGTTAGGTCGCCGCTTTACGGGACTAGCATAGCTTGCTGATTTTATTCATTAATTGAAGTAACGCAACCTAAGGTGAGTTCACGGCCCCACTTTAACTGGTTTTACTTTTGGGGGAGAAAACATGCGTTAAACTTGTGTTTGGTAACAACTGTCATACTATGGGTTACTTTTGGTTACTATACGATCTTTGGAAGTCCCGGGGGAAACCATGAATGTGCGGTGTTGCACAACGGGGAAATGTGGATAGATCTATTGGGCGTGACCTGCCCCGCTCGTCGGCTTGGAGGGCCGGCGGGTACATATTGTCTCAAACAGGAACGATACATTATTCGGGCAATGCTTCTGGTATGCGTGTTAGTAATGGTTTGCCAATCGTAGTAGTGACAAAACATACGCCTAGCTAGCGTACTTTGGTTTACATTTTTGCATAGTATGGACAGGGTAAACTTGGTACTTTTATTTCAAACCTGTGAACTCACCGGCATTTTGTGCTGACGTATTTTTGGCATGTTTTTCTCAGGTCGCTAAGGTAGCAAACGAGGACTAGGGCGCACGCGTCTGCACGGCGTCTAGTTTAGGATCATGTCTTTCTTATGTTGAACATTTGGAACTACTTTTGGGTTTTGATTTGTAAACAAGCTTCCGCTACTATTTTATGGTTTTAAACTTATGTTTTTAAATATGCATGTGTTCATATAGTGTTGTTTATTGTGATCGTTGACTTGGATCCTGGTTTGTCACGCGCTCACGGTAAAACCCCGCAAGTGGATTTGAGGGTGTGACAATAAAACATTTTATATTATTTCTTTAACATTTTGTAAAGAAAGGTTTAACTTGTCATTCGTGTTCAACTAAAAGTTTAGTTGACAGAAAAACCTTTACAAAGAATTTTCATAGTCATTATATGTTGTTGATTTGTCTTTACACTAATATTAGTTATGGCTAAATCATGTTAATCGCATTAAAGATAATTTTGAACCATTTATATTAAATGTCTAAAGCTATTGGTAATGTATATCAACTTTAACTAGGACATTAATCAAATCGATTTTGGGCATGATAATCGACCCATTTATCTTGAATTATGATGTGTTGATGGAGTATGTTGACTTACATAGTAGATTTTTTTATATAATCTTGACAATACATCCATGCATATGATATAGAAAGCTTCATGTATCTTATAAATTGTATTAACATTTCTCATTAAATACATATTGAATAATAATATTTATAACCACTTAATGATTTTGATGTTTCGTATTCATAACTCATATAGTAACTAATGTCTTTCATAATATGCGTTATATTAAAGTTGTTTTGCATTTTAATAATGTTTATCGAAAGATATATTACATGATTGGCTTTATAGTTATCTTCAGAATATATGTATGCATTGATTGATGTCACATTTTTTCTCATGAAAATATTATATATAATCAGTGGTAAATGCTAATTTCTGATATATTAAAAAAATAAAATAAATTAAAACTTATGTCAAAGGTTTTTATTTCAGTACTATTACTATTGCAATTTACTACAACGAACATAACTTGCTTTATATGGTGGATAATAATTTTTATGAATATTTGTGAATGTTATAATATTCATACTTAGATACTATATATTTGAAATGCATGTATTAAAACTTGTTCATAGGTTATTAAAACATTGTTTGGACTTGATGGAGATATTTATTTATGTTTCAAGTTAGAGTGACAAAATACATGTATAAAAGTCATACTTGCGATTATTTATATTGTGATAAACTAATATATAAATTATATGTTTTCTTATAAATGATGGAAACACTTTATTTCATAAAGGTTGTACCATACCTTGTTTTATTTGGTAACATGTCATAACATCATAAAGTATATAATACAACTTTATGTATACATTGTGTTTCATATGTTATCAGTTTTGAAGAAAACATTATGGTATATTATCACACAGTTATACCATTAATTGTGAAAGATTCATTTATAATATGACACTTGAGCTGTCATACTCTCTAAGATTTATTATAAATTGATGGAAGCTTGTAAGAATTTGGATCGATAAATCGTAATGATTCGATCATATAACTTTTTCTCAACTAGTGTTATGTGATGAGAAGATTATTTATACAAGTTGATTAAAACAGTTTCCATTGTCATATCTCATGTATGCTCTTGAAGTAGCAAGATTATCAAACAACATATATGGTTTGAAATGACCACAATATATGAAAGTTGTCGTTCTAATCCATTCCCTGAAGTGAATGTGATGATATAATGATCAATGTAAAGTTCATGATCATGGTAATTGTGGAAATTATTATGATGCTCAAGTAAATGAGATCAAATAAGTTAATGTGTGGTAATTATAAACGATCAGTATAAAAGTCGAGATCATGGTGAATGAACAAAATTGTAAAGATCATCATGTTGATAATAAGGTCAACATGTTAATATTGAAATTGATCACAAGAAGTTCCACGCTAAGGGAGTAATTATACGAGAATAAAAAATATGGGAAACATATTATAACATGAATGTTTGAAATAATAATGCATTATTCTCTCGTATTTTATTTCGTGTATTAGACAAACACGAGCACAACTAAAGCATATATGATCGTAAACTATAAGTTTTCGGATCATGAATTACAATAAATTGGCTTGACCGGTTAGACCATTCCGTGTCACTGATGATGTGAAAAATATTGAAGAACCAGAAGATTCTTCATGGTAATTAAACATACAATGTTTGCTCTTAAGGGGAAGATAATTATTTAGCAACTAAGATGGGTGTAAATCTCTAATATAGTATGGAAATGATAAAAAGGATATGTGTATCCCGACATGATACCATTTAGTGTTCTAAAATCGATGCATCGTCTAAATGGTTATCAAGTTCGCAACCTGAAGTTTGCGTGATTTATGACTTAGCTAATAAGATAGCAAGCATATTATTCCAGAGTGGCATGTTTATTTTGGTTATAATTGTGAATTTAATTCTCAAGTTAGTAATGATAATTAGAATACGTGTTTTGGTGAGAAGTTCACTAAACATCTATTTGCAAAGATGATAATCATGAGAGCAAAAGTACATGTTTATATATATGAGTACATGTGGTTATACATGACTAATAGTAATCCATATCAAGCCAACAAGTTATTTAACATTTTAACCTTTCCCCATTATAATTGGTTTTCGGTCAGGAACCAAACATTTCCCACCTATTGTTTTGATGTGCGATATATTTTGCAATTGATCCACCACAATGCACAAAAGATGGGACTTCAAAGAATGTTGAGAATATATGTTGGATAAGAATAAGTATTGATAACCACATACTTAGAGTCGTTAAAGGTGCGATTTGATTGATTTTTATTTTAACAATCAATATTTCCAACATGAGGGGGGATAAAAAGCAGTTGAAAAGATGAAATGAATTATCACTTGATCCTCAAATCAATAAGTGTGAACTGAAAGTACAAAGGATAATTCATTTACAAGAATAAATTGATTACCAGATGTATTCACTGACCTAAATATAGTGACTAGCTAAGTCACATGTGTCAACTGCTAGTGCTCCAATTGAAACAGTGTCCCAGAAAGGGCAACCATACATTGGTGATATGTCTATGGCATGCCTGAAGCGTGGTAGACTAGTCGGTTCCAAGAATAAAATCCTCGAAAATGGAGCAGGTAATGAAAATGGCCGAGTCGAGGTATAGTAAAAAGGTCTCCTGAAGAGACATTAGACATGATGGTTCCAGAAGAACCTCAGGTACCTGAAAATAAAGAGATCTCGTTATATAGTATCATGTCTATGAAATGTATGGAATCGAAATAAAATCGACGTCGTTATAAATTTGTATGTAATGTAGCGCTTGAAATGAGGATCAAGATGTAAGATCTACCTATGAAGGAAAACAAAGAGATGATTGGCCAAAATGGAAAGACGCAAATACGGTAGAGTTGAATTCTCTATTGAAAATGAAAGTTTTGGACCAGTAGTCCATACAATAAAAGTTGTAAAACATATAGATACGAAAAGGTCTTTTGTGTGAATCAATATTTGAAAAGAAAATGATATAAGGTAAAATTGGTGGCACAAGAATTTCGCAAAGACCCATAATTTATTATGAGGAAACGCATTCTCCAGTGGTGGATACAATGATTTTTGTTATTTGTCTGGTAATGCAAAGAGAGAATTGAAATGCGTCTAATAAATATCATAATTCATTTGACACTGAAAGTTTACATGAAAATACCTGATGAAGGATTTAATGTGTCAAAATCTTGTAATGTAAGTTCTCGAGAACATTATGATCGGAATAAACAGATTCAATTCTGAATACTTTATGTTTTGTATGATTGAATTGAATATAAGTGGAACTCCTCATGAGTATCCTAAAGCAACCGAATGCTTAAAAGGTAATATGAAACATCGTAGGATGTAATTATTGTGCACCAATACACCACAGGTAATAAATTGAACCTGGTGATTATAATACTTCAATGTATAAGAGTGGTACAATATATATTGGTGAAATATATGTTATTGTTTTTCAATTGAAGAGTGAAAGCACTTGCGTAATTGGTCAAGATGGAAAAGTCGTTGATGGATTGATGATGCCTGCAGCATTGATATCAATACCTTAAGAAGTATTATGTAAAGGTAATAAATATGTATGGACTAAAATAAGGAGATTGAGTGTTGTAAAACTCATGAAATATCCTGATAACAAGCAACATAAGTTTGATAGTATTATCCAACTTTAATCAAAAGTTCTCTCTTAAAAGTTCACTCGCAGTTTACAGTGATGATGTCTTAACATTATCGAGAGACTCTGTAGAACTTTTAAAAAGGGAATTTGTTTTTGAAAGTCCTTGACATAGTGCACTTGTTGCTTGACCTACAATTCGAGTACATGTGTAATGATATGTTTACCAGTCCATCAAAGTATACCTTGAAAAGATGGTGAGATATTTTACATTAATGGACATAACTTATACTCAAAGTGCATTAAAGGTTGTCCAACTACTTGATATGGAAAATTATTCATTTTATCTCCTACCAAAGTAGATATTTTCACTCTACAAGTACCATAGTGAATATATATGCACATTAGTATATGTCTTGCTAGTTATGCATGATTATAATATTTTTCACTTGAACTTATCGCCACGACATAGCCTATGACAAGCATGCAGACATTGGAATGAGTTAAAACAAATATTACAGGTATGAATGATGTTTAATTTTATTTTTCTAACCCATGAAAACAAGTTTGGTTAGTCTTGTAGATATTGGGAATATAACACAACAATAGGGGATCATATGATATTTATTTCAAGAGGAGTTACCAGAAAATCTCATATGGATTGTATTTTAAGGGTTCGATCGACATTTCATTGGCTACAGAAGCTTTAAGCAACTTTCAAGGAAGATTGACACATGTTACTAAAAGACTACATATTCAAATGAAGGGAGTATCATACAAGTTGCACTCTTTTTCCCTTAACTAAGTTTTGTCCCATTGGGTTTTCTTAGTAAGGTTTTTAATGAGGCAACATATCTGATTCAGAAGTATCAGGGAGAGTAATACGCGCTGCACTCTTTTTCCCTTAGCTGAGGTTTTATCCCACTGGGTTTTTCCTGGCAAGGTTTTTAACGAGGCAGCATCGCAAAGCGTATTAAAAGAATGATATATTATTTCATGATGTGGATAGTCAAGGGGGAGTGTTATGAATGTATCAATTATAGTGACTCTCCACATACATGGTGACTCTCCATATACTTAACTCTCATGTTACATTACTCTTGTACTACTCTAAGAGCCTATAAATAGAGGCATTTGTATTTCATATTGTAATGAATATAATAGAGTTCTCTCATTCTCATTCTCATTCTCTCTTTCTCTACGTTATCTCTATAATCTTGTTATCATATTTATATAACTTGTGTATTAGTTGCTAATAGACCGTTGTTCTACAACATGCACAAATTTATTTTTGTTTTTGTTATAAAACATGATACCAAGCATTAACCAAAAGATTAAAGACTTTTATTACTGAATAAAAAGAAGTACTGAAACCCTAACAACCTAAACAAGACTTAAGATCCTATTACAATAAATCCTCTCTACAATAACACTCACACTCAGATTAAACCTAACTAAGGAACGAGAAAGATTCAAGATGAATCAATAACCAGAAACCCTAGTTGAAAATCTATGAGAAACAAGAGAGAACACAAAGAATCGAAAGTATTAAAGCTCATCTGATCTCAGCTATTTATAGCTGAGATCTTGTGTTTCTTCGACAATGATCGACAGCCACAAATGAACAAATCCAACGGTGGTAATCACTTGTGTTTCTTTTACAAGGATTGCCACATAAGCAACCTTATAATATAACGAATGGGCTAGACAATATTCTGATGGGCCAGCTACACATCTTCTGGACTGGGCCACATGAACACATCAACTGGGCCTTTATTCTACTGAACTGCTACTGGACTGCTACCATTATCTTGGGCCGGCCACACTAATACCTACAAAACAAATCTTATGCAACATGATGAAGAATTTTTTTATAAAAATTTAAAATACAAACTTTATAAAACCTTTTATAAAAAAACCTTATTAAACCCATTTATTATTTAAAGTATCAAATTGCCACCACTTTTAACAGTTTTGGTTTTCCAAAACTGGTTTATTGATGGTGCTTTTGGGGTTCTAAAGAAGCGTTGGGTGATCATTTTCAATCCAGCACGTATGTGGGCAAAAGAAAAAAAAATAATGGATGTCATGTACGTGTGCTTGATTTTACATAATATGATTTTGGAGGATGAAGGTAAGGCGATATGCCAAAGATATGAAGGTGACATTGCATGACCTCCTTGTACGATAAGCAACGACTAGAGGCTTCAAAATAGTGCGGAAATACGTTCTACTGATCTTCATAACTCCCTTCATGCGGATTTGGTAGAGCATGTTTGGCATTATCATTCTCATGAGTTGGCTCGGACTCACAGGATGAGTCAGCTTAGTTATGTTTATTTTTTTTCTTTTCGATTTCATGTAGTTGGTAGTGACTGGAGGCTAATAACTTGAATTCGGGGTTGTTTAGACTTACAAGTTAAGGTCAATCAACACGTGTCAAGTCAGGTTAAACCAGTAAAATTTTGGTCAACAATAGTCAATGGGCTAAATCTGGTCAACCCGAGTCAGAGGTGGTCAAGTGGATCTAATGGAAATGTGGTAACCATGCACGCTTAACACTATATGTGAAGAAGTACTAGAAGGATATCTACTATGTTTGAGTTGTTCACTTCACAATCCATTCCTTAGGGAAAAAAACTGTATGGAACCATGTTGGTTTGTGAGTTTGGTTTTGTGTTCGGGTCGGTTATATTCCTCTGTTCCAATCATCTTCTCCATTTTTTTCAATCGATTCTTATCTTCAGTTCCTCATCGTTCCATTCTTAATTTTCCTTTTGTTAGTCTGTGCTGTATAAGATTCAAGAAGTCAAATTTCAATACAATCTTTCATACAATTCAATCCGATACCCTGTAACTTTTGTTCCATTCGATTTCCTTGATTTCGGTATACGATTCAAGAATTAGGGCGAGTTTTTCTGATTTAATTCATTCTCAAATCAAGAATTAAGGAACAATCATGGATACTGCTATGTAAGATTTCATGTCATTAATGCAAGAGCATACAGTTCAAGATTACTTTGATGAATTTGAATCCTTGCTTAATATTGTTAGAGTTTCGGAAGAATTTTCTAAAGACTATGTGGTGTATTGTTTCATTATGGGTCTTCAACTAGAAATTGGTGATTTGCTCAAGGAACATCACAACATCAACAGAAGTTTAACAATGGAAGAGGCGTTGGGTATGGCTAGATTGCGTGAAAGAATTCTCAGGTCAGATCCAGTTCAAGAAAGAGATGTGACAGAATTGAAAAAGATGGTGATGGTTCTACAACTGCGACTTCAAGAAAACAATAAGTTTGGTGGACAGAAAACAATTGATAAAGATTCATTTGATTATTCATGTGATAGTAAGTGTGCTCCTAAGATGTTTGATGAAATGCTTGAGGGAGTGTGTAGTGAAATTGAGGTTCGAACCATTGGTAAAATTGAAAATAGGGTGGATATTTTAGAAACCATTGATCAAGAACATGAAAGGGTTCTTAATTTGGATTCAGTTCAAGTAATCTCACCCAATTTTGAGGTACACACTTAGGAACCCATTACATACAAGAGTGATAATGACACATTTGAAAATGAAATGGTCTTTGTTAATCAAGATTTGAGTATAAAGGTGTTTGATGAAATAGCTAAGAAAGATGATAATGAAATTAAATAAACTTTGGGTGATGAGATTCAAGAACTTATTGGAAGCAATGTATTAAGAATGCAAAAAAGAAGCACATGACATGATTCTACCTGATGAAACTGTTGAGATTTATGATATTCTTTAGTTAGACCATTTTATCAATTTGGATGAATATTTTAGAATCTTAGGTTTAACAAGAGAATTCTATCCACGGAAATGGATAAAATGGTTAGTTTGGGAAGATACAGGGTGGAGTAATGAGACTATTGGGTTTGGGAATAAGATTCGAGAACTGATTGATGGTGTTGATACAAAGGAAATTCAAAGTGAGTATGTTAGAATTTTCGGTTCAACAAAAGAGCTTTATTCATGGAAGAAAAAGAAATTAGTTGATGGGAAATATATTGGGTGGGCTATTAATGTAGAAAAAGCAATGATGAATTTTTGGGAAATCTAAGTTCTTGGATTGGTTAGTTGTTAATGTTGCTACTAAAAAGAGTTACAAAACGATAAAGGGTGAATATGGTAAGTTGATCAAGATGGTGTTAACAGATTCGAGCTGCTATTATATTTCAACAGTAAACGATGTTATATGGTTGGGTTTGAGAGAGAATACTTTTTCAGCTTCAAGAACTGTTGATGGAATTCTTAGATATGACTCTATTGTTTTCAATCGGCTGATGTGGTTGAATAAGATAGATTTGATAAAAAACAGGTTGATTCCGACTGTTGTTTTTAATTGTTCAAAATTTTAGGTTCCGCTGATTTGGTGTCTAAATTGGGAAGTCATTAGGTTTGTTTATCAAGAGTTCATGATTCAGGAAAATTTTAGTTGATACTTTGATTTTAATGGGGCTGACTTTTATGCAAGTTGCAACTTCCTTATCTAAGTGGGAGTTCACATCCAATGATTCAAGGGCTGCCATCTCTACTGGTGTAGTGACTATGGTATTCGAAAAGGGATACAAAGGGGTCTATTCGCCATAAATGGGAATCTAAAGACATTGTTGAAAACTTTGAAGCGCATAAAGCAACAAGGGTGAGTTTTGAAATTCCACATAAGGCTGTAAATGGGTTGAGTTTGAAGGCTGCAGTGGCTGCAGAGTGGGTTTCGAGGGCTGCAGTGGCTGCACAGTTGGTTTCGAATGTGGCAGCTGTTGCACAGTTAGGTTCAAGGACTGCAGACGGGTTGAGTGCAGCCATGACTGCGCAGTCCGTTTCAGCATCTACTGATGTTGTGAGCTAGAGGTCAATGTGTCAAGTTGGATTTGGTCAAACTTTTGACACTTATGATTAGTCGACTTTTGAGGTCAAAAGTCTTATAAGGGGAGAGTATTGTTACATACAAATAGTATAAGGGGTAGAAGTGTCAGTATGCATAGTTAGAAGTTAGTTGGTAATATGTTGTATAAATACATGTATTGGTGATGAATAATATTAGCTAATGATTTGAGATTAATCTACTTCTTCTCTGAATTCTTCTTGTCTTCCAATTCTTAACTCTTAATCTCTTTATTACCAATTTGTTACATATCAGTAAATTGCAACCGGATGGCTCAGGTCGTAGAGTGGTGGTCCTGGCAGGTTTATCGTTGGTACCAAAAAAACCATTAGGGTTGTATGATCCAGCTTGTGATAAGGATTCATATGGGTTCGTTTTGTTGTTGCATTATCAGGCGCAAGTAAGCTCTAGGGGTGCAAACGAGTCGAGTGAAGCTAAGCACGAGCTCGAGCTCGGCTCGTAGGTAGTTTTTCTAAGCTCGTGCTCGGCACGTTTATTATTCATTAATTAAATTATACTAATTATAATTAGTATTTTAATTTATTTTCATGATTTTATAAAGATTCATTATTATCATTTAAATATATATTTAATATATTAATAAGAAATTATATAAACAACCGACTCGTTTTGGCTCGTGAACCTGCTCGAACTCGATAAGCAAAGCTCGGGCTCGAGCTTGTTTATGAGCTGTTTTTAAGCTTGGTCTCGTGCTTGACCTCGTTTAAGCTTGGCTCGTGTCTAGCTCTTTTTCCAGCCAAACTCGAGTAGCTCGCGAGTAGCTTGACTCGTTTAAACCTCTAGCTCTACCTAAAGTTTTTTAGAACATTGAAAGGTACAGGTAGCATTCTCCTGCAAATAAGCTTTGCTCTAGTATTAATAATTCTAACATAAAGAAATCAATGAGAGGACTTATTGACCAAATATATATCACTAAAATGCTTCAAAATCCTTTTTAATATGAATTACGGAATGTAATGTAATTTTTAGATTATATAATGTTACATCTTATCTTAATATGTTGCCCATTACGGCTTTGGGTGTATGGGAATGGTTCTAGAGAAAACCCTCCTTATTTGGTAAACTCTGGAAACTCTAACTTCCCAATATTTTTTTTTTTGAAAAAAATAGGGCAAGTAATATACATGATTTTAAGCATTTTGGGCCAAAAAAATTAAAAAAGCGCCGAGTAGTTTTTTTTTAAAAAAAAATAAAATAAAATTTTGACTAACACATGTTAAGCGCTAATAACAGGTGTTAACCATGTGTTAACTATATGTAAACAGTAGACTTTTTTATTTTAAAAAAAAAAAACGTTCGGCGCTTTTTCGATTTTTTTGGCTCAAAATGCTTAAAAAAATGTATATTACATACCCTATTTTTTTCAAAAAAAAAAATGTTGGGAAGTCAGAGTTTCCAGAGTTTACCAAATAAGGAGGGTTTCCTCCATATACTTTAACTAGGGTGTATATCCCAATAAAGCTACAGTGTAAATATAAAATCAATACATTATAGAAAACACTTTTCTTTGTTATTCCTCGCCGCTTTCTGCGCCTCACACTTTTTAAAACCAGGCAAATGATACAGGGTTGTCTTTTGTAGGATACTTAGCAAATCGAAGATGATGGAATTCAGACTGAACCTTTCAATCTTGAACAGGAAGGGAAAGGTTATTTTGACCAGACAGGAAATTATGTCGTTTATACCGTTCTCAAAAGACCAGTCCGTAAAACAAAGAAAGCGGGACAATTGTCTGATTCCACTTTTGTCACATATGGAGCAACTTAACGCCTTCAATTAAGTCGTACCAGAGCGTAAAAATAAATACGAGATGATAAGATTCGTCTCTTGGAAGCCGATTTACAAACTCGGAAGGATTTGATGCAACAACAACAAGCGACGCCAATTCAAAAACAAGAACACGAAGACTTTGCTTTTATCATACAAGACCACTCGTCACTCGATGTATACCGGCGACATGTTGAAGTGTGTTCTCCAAAGAAATTGCCAATTGTTGGGGATGAGACTTATAGGGTTTTTTTAGTAAAATGTTTTTTTCTTTTTATGTGTGTTCTTTGTTTATTTTTTAACTAGTTTTGCTTCTTCTTTTTTTAGTTTAATGTAATTTTTTATTTCATCCACATGCACCTCTACCCCAATGCAGCATTTAGATGTGCACCAGGGACAGATCTAGAGAAGGAGCAGGGGTAACGTCCGTTACCCCTCAACTTTTTTGGCGTTTTTTACGTGTTTTGTATTACGTTACCCGTGAAAATTATGTAACGTTACCCCTGAAATCTTGGTCTAGATCCGCCACTGATGTGCACCTTCCATGTCACCCAAATGCACCCTTAATGAACTGCATTGGGCTTGGTATAACTCTATAATTTAGTAATCAGAACTAGAAATCATCATTTATTTGTATTTATAAGAGTACTTATAATTTATAGCTACATGTGTTCATTAAAGTTTGAACCAGTAAAGAAAACGAGGCAAATGTCGCCTACTCATCAATATCATGTTAATAGTTTGCATGAAAGACTAACGTGAACCAAAAGAATGGGCCGCAAATCCCTAGACTCTCACTCTAACCCAAAAATCCATCAAATATTTTTAAGGTATCCGATCCCTATATCATTTCATTACATCTTTAAATCCTTACACACAAACCTTTACTCTAACAAAAATGGTTAGTGTTCAAGTAAAATGGTGGCTATTTATATCAATATATGCAACAAATCATCTTAATATCAACTGTGTTGCAACCTTAGGAGACCGCGGCCACCGAAAAACGTTTATTGTTCATATGAATAAGTTAGCAATGCCTACACCCTTCACCGATCATGTCCAATGGTACTCTTCACTTATCCAATCAGTAGCTGTTTCGTTACAAGATCATGATAGCAAACAAGAAGAAGAAAGAGTTGTTTATACATACCGGTCAGCATTTCATGGCATTGCTGCTAGATTAACCGAGGAAGAAGCCGAACGATTATCGACTAATAATGGTGTTGTGAGTATCTTACCGGATACGAAATATGAGTTGCAAACCACTAGAAGCGCTGCGTTTCTTGGGCTCGAGTCGCATGATAAAAAGATGTCGAAATTCGATAAGTTAATCGAGCAAAATGTAGTGGTTGGTGTGGTGGACACCGGCATTTGGCCAGAGAGTGAAAGTTTTAATGATACTGGATTCGGCCCGCCTCCAGCCCATTGGAAGGGGTCTTGTGAGGTGGGCCGCGGTTTTGAGAAACGACATTGTACTAATAAGATTGTGGGGGCGAGATCATTTTATCGGGGATATGAAGCGGCCAATGGAGGCATTAACGACGACATAGAGTACAAATCCCCTAGGGACCAAGACGGCCATGGGACACATACAGCGGCCACGGTTGCAGGGTCGCCCGTGAATGGGGCTAGTCTTTTCGGTTATGGTTATGGCACAGGTCGATGGGTGTTATTTGTATTGTTATACTTTTGTTTTTTCTTTATTTAATTTTAGTTAAGGTCACGTGTTGAGTGGGATAGAGAAAATATTTGCTCCATCCCACTCCCCGGACCCCACTAACTACAAATTTTTTTACTGGGTACGGTTGTTTATTTGTTTACAGCTCGAGGAATGTCACCTGGCGCGAGAATTGCAGCTTACAAAGTATGCTGGACCGATGGCTGTTTCAGCTCAGATATTCTCTCAGCCGTTGATCAGGCTGTGGCGGACGGTGTTAACGTCTTGTCGATCTCGCTAGGCGGCGGAGCATCATCGTATTACCACGATAGTTTGTCCATCGCCGCCTTTGGTGCAATGGAATTAGGAATTCTTGTTTCATGTGCTGCAGGAAATGAAGGCCCTCAACCGAGTAGCATAACCAATGTTTCTCCATGGATGTTCACAGTTGGAGCAAGCACAATTGATAGGGATTTTCCGGCAACCGTGAAGTTAGGAACCGGAGATATAGTTGTCGGAGTTTCGGTTTACAAAGGTCGTCGGAATCTTTCACCGGAAAAGATGTATCCATTGGTTTATATGGGGAGTAATAATAATTTAACTAGCCCGGATCCTAGTGCGTTATGCATGGAAGGAATGTTGGATAAACATTTGGTAGCCGGAAAAATTGTGATATGTGACCGGGGGGTCAACCCCCGGATTCAAAAGGGTCAGGTTGTCAAAGATGCTGGCGGGGTTGGAATGATTTTATCCAACACCGCTGGCAGCGGTGGCGACCTAGCCGCCGACAGCCACCTTCTTCCAGCAGTAGCTGTCGGTGAAAATGAAGGGAACATAATAAAACAATATGTTATGAAAGATAAAAACCCGAGGGCAAATCTTGCGTTTTTCGCGACGAAAATAGGGGTAAGACCGTCACCAGTGGTTGCGGGGTTTTCGTCTAGAGGACCGAATGTGATCACGCTAGAGATTTTGAAACCGGATGTGGTGGCTCCCGGAGTCAACATACTTGCGGCTTGGACCGGTGATTCAGGTCCATCAGGTCTCGAAACCGATAAACGAAGAGTTAAGTTTAATATACTCTCCGGGACCTCGATGTCGTGTCCACATGTTAGTGGGGTGGCTGCGTGGCTTATGGCTCAAAACCCCAGCTGGAGCCCCGCGGCTATAAAGTCGGCTATAATGACAACGGCTTATATTCACGATAACACTTTTGATCCCTTAACCGATTCTTCGACCGGTTCACCATCCGGTCCATATGACCATGGGGCAGGGCATATAAATCCACCGAGAGCACTTGACCCAGGTCTAGTCTACGATATTGAACCACAACATTACTTTGACTTTCTTTGCACCCAAGGTTTGACACGCACCGAGCTCATGGTCTTCGCCAAATTCTCAAACCGAACCTGCAAAAACTTGTTTTCTAACCCGGGCGATTTGAACTACCCAGCTCTGTCAGTTGTGTTCCCCAATGATGAAAGGGTTCGTTTTGTGACCCTCAAGCGGACGGTCACTAATGTTGGACCGTTGAACTCTAAGTACCATGTTAGGGTGTCAAGGTTCAAAGGGGTTGATGTTAAAGTTGAACCAAAAACCTTAAATTTTGTCGAGAAATATGAGAAGCTGTCGTACGAGGTTACGTTCACGACAAAATTTAGGCAAGTAACACCAGAGTTTGGAGGCTTGATATGGAATGATGGAGAGCATAGAGTAAGAAGCCCAATTGTAATCACATGGTTGTCACCAATGTTATAAACATATATGTAACACGGTTATATATTTCTAAATTTTGGCATTGATGTTGAATAAATGTATGTTAATTTCTTCCAATGATTTGTCTCTTATCGAGTATACAAATTCATTTTGTCAGAATAATTATTAGACATAAAAGCTAGAGATGAACATTTTTACTAGTAGAGAAAGGTTAAAATGAGAACATGGTTGAATTGGAAGAACAGAAGAAACTCACTTTATAACCACAAATAGATAAAAAGAGAGTATGTAGAAATAACCTATGCAATAATAAGTTCGTGTATCAATTTTTACACACGTATCGTTAGTACCATTAGTAAAAACATTTTAGGGGATATGTATTGATCTACATTATGACATGTCTTCTAAAATTGGTATGTTAACTTTATTTTCATTATAGTATCTATGCCAATGTAAAGTTTCAATTTTATTCTTGATTAAATTAAATTCTTATTTTAGTTGATGTGTTTTTTTTTTTTAAATTAAATCACATTAACCGAAAACCTTAAACTTTGTCGAGAAATATGAGAAGTTGTCGTACAAGGTTACGTTCACGACAAAAATTAGGCAAGTAACACCAGAGTTTGGAGGCTTGATATGGAATGATGGTGAGCAAAGAGTAAGAAGCCCAATTGTAGTCACATGGTTGTCACCAATATTATAAACATAGGGCTGGCAATGGGTAACCTGTTAAGACACGATAAGACCTGTTTGACTGAAAAGTACACTATTTGATTTTTTGACTTTTTTTAATACTTAGAATTAAGAGGCAAAAATCTTTCATTTCCCTTTTTTGGTACATAAAACATAAAACTGTGTTATAAACATGAGATATAAATGAGTTAAACGAGTCGTTTTCATGTTTAGAACTTGATTTGTTCGTGTGCGTCAGAGACCTGTTAACCTGTTAGGACACGATTTGCCAGTAGAAATGACCTATGCGACAATAAGTTCGCGTATCAATTTTTACATTAACTTTATTTTCATTGTAGTATCGATGTCAATGTAAAGTTTCAATTTTATTCTTGATTAACTTATCATTTTAGTTAAAGTGGTTTGACACAAATATCAATTTCAATTTAAAAGTTTATTTTTTTTACTTTTTATTTATAAAAAAATGATTTTCAAATTAATTGCAGACGAGTCCACTAACTCTATCCATTTTTTGTTGATTTTTTTTTTCCTAAAATACCAAAATACTCTTCTATATAGAAAACAAAATCCACATAACCATCTCCTCCATCACTACACATGAACAACAATCACCACAATGTGCTTTGATAAGGAGAGATATCCGATGGTTTTGGTGACGACATCAGTCAACTGTATGGTGTTGGTTTGGGCGGCGAATGAGAGTTTACGTACAACTTATTCTTTTACCTCTTTTAAGTTATGCTTTGCCTTTCAAGTCTTTTTTCATGTTTTCTAGAGTCTATGATTTCCTATTTTCCTTAAAGAAACATTTTAACATGAAGAAACATGTGGTATTTTGATTTTCCTTGATGAAATGTGTTGATCTAGACCCATTCATTCAGACTTGAGACAGTATAGTAGATCATACTATTGAGGCAGACCAAGTTAGTTGCATTAAATTGTATTTCAATTCTTACAAGTTTAAATAAGGAGAAAGACCAAAAACCGTAAATCAAACATTGTCATTTAATCAATGCCAAAATTTATAGTCGTCTAGTTGATCTAGTTTAATTTTTGTTTAGTCCAATTCCTGCTCACAACAAGTTTGATGATTAAAATACTATAAATTCTTTGAAACATTTGATGAGGTGTCAAACATTTTAGACATAAAATTATTGGGTTTCGAAATAAATAAAAGATTTACGAACGTTACTGTCTTCTAAAATATTTTTAGTGGTATGTATACGGATAATCTATAGAGGGCTTTAATCAATTTCACTCACACATATATCTGAAAAAAAAAACATTATCCTATATTTGTAAAAACAAGACATGGTTATCAACGCAAAATGCACAACTTCATTGACAAACATTTTGTTTAAATCCTCATGGAATTTCGAAACGAACCTTCCTTTGCATCGAAAGGCTACACTTCTACCAGATTTTCATTGTATATACAAACCAAAATGATAGAGATTCATTGTATATACAAACCACCAAGATCAAGATGAACCTAAGGCTGCTGGTGGGTGTGTAAGGAAGCTTATCTTTAGGGATGATCCTTTACATCAGCCGTAACGTCGGTATGAGACAGGATGCATCCTTTAAGAGATGGTCTAAGGGTGTGGAGGATGGATCTCTCCCTTTTCTTTTCTTTTTTGGCTTTTTTTTAAATTAATTAATAATTAATATTTAAAAAACTAAACTTAAAACTAATAAACCTAAAATTACACAAAAAAAAAACCTTTAACAAAAATGACTTTAAAAAAATACAAAATTTCTTAAATATTAAAAAAACTACGAATTCCGTTTTGGGGATCCTCTCTTTCATTGTTCGTAATACGGGATGGTCTTCTTTGGGATAAACATCTATGTTAGTTGTCATTATTTTCCATTTTCTACTTGCGTAGGTTCTTCTTTTAACCAAATATTTTCCTCGACTTCCCGTTGCTTCACTTTTACCTTTTCTGCTTGCGTCTCACTAAAGGTATGTCTGAAGGCTTGCAATTCGACCACAAAATTATCTAATTTCGAACCGCTTCCGCTCCCTGATGCGGCTTGTTTTTTTGCAGTCGCTTGCCTTTTGGATTTGTCCCTTCTTATGGGATGTGGCTCCTATGGAACGACCTTATCGTCAAACTTCGGCTCGTCCTTGATATTTATTTGACAACGACCGGTTGAGCCGCCTTCCATGGTAATACTGTAACAGTCCGTTTTTGTTATATAAATAAGATGTGTTAGTTCATATTTATCAGAGAATGAAACGGGTCATTAACCGTCAAAATGAACCAATAACATGTGATATGGATATTTGTATAATTAAAAATTAGTTGTCGAGTATGTGACCGTTAGCATGATTATTTGAGATACGAGATCTAAGAAAGTAATTAGTGCTATAAGAGTCCGTTTAGTAATAACATGACATATTATATTATAACTGCCCCTACTCCGTTTTTAATGAAACTTAAGTCAAAACGTAGAGAATAATAAGCGCGTCTCAACAGTATATTCATATTTCTATAAAATGTTATATTCAATAAGTTATACGAGAAAAACAAGTGAAGCAACTGAATTAATTATAGTAATAAAATAATAATATATTTATTAGCTACAATTGAAACAAAATTATGTGAATGGTGATTCCACATCGGAGTAATTAGTAATTACCATTCCATATCGATATATCGAGACAATCAAGATGTAGAAATTATGAAATGTAAGGGAAGCAAGCTAGCACACATGTCACTCTTGTTCCACGTCGAATAGCAAAAGAAAGTAAGTGCTCGATCACCATTTGCTATAAAAAGAAACCTTCTATATGATTTTAACTATACCAAATTTTAATGGTAACACTCTAATATAAGAGGATCCCGAGCTTACGATATCTTGTTGGGTATTGTTATTAGTCATTTTTAAAGCACGAGTAGGAGCACGGGTAGGGGAGATTCCACATCAACCTACCGTAGATAGTTTGAAGGTATGTTTCCGTTTAAGTTATCTCTAGTTCATTATTATTTTTATTAGCATTATTATTAGGAGTAGTTTGGTAATATTATTTTTAGGTATTATGATTATTATTAGGGATGAGTACTGGGTAGCCTAGCCTTAGTTAGGCATGGACTGATCATCAATGCTTAAACAAGGTAGCGCTAACCAATATCTAACTGTAATAATAATTAGTTAGATGTACTGTTACCTAACTTAGGGTTGTATTATTGGATCAGGACCTTGAGACAGTACCTGGTTGTATTAGCGTTGTCAATTGCAAAAGGGCTGATAAAGAGGTGAGTTACTTAAACTATTTTCAAAACCTGATACTTGCTCATAAAATTGTTTTGGTGGTGATTGATCATGTATATGCATCGAACCATAGGTGTGGTATCCAGGGTGTTATATATATATATATATATATATATATATATATATATATATATATATATATATTATAATGATCATTATATTTTCCAGGCGTGGACATACACTTACAGGCCTTATTACGGGTTTTGAGGTTGTAGGTGTGAATATATAATGCTTAGTCCGGATTATGATTATGGTGACATGCATGAAGCTCATACTTAATCAATAAAATTGTTTATGTGGTTGTTTTACTGACGAGTCAGTTTATGTGGCTCACCAACTGTGTGTTGACGTATTTTTATTACTTGAGCATGTATCTCAGGTTGAGGAGGTAAGGACTGGGATTAGTAGCTGAGTGCTAGAAGATTGTAGCTGTTTGCTGTGTTATCGTTAAGCTATGTGTAGTTTTGGGGTGCACTTTTGTTAGTTTGGCTTGTAATAAATACTTAATTTATGTAATGAGGTTACGTTTCCGCTTTAAGTTTGCGCTAACTGGTCACTGTAAGTGCCCCGACCTGGGTGGGGTGTGACAATTACTGTTAAGACTCATAATTTTTAGACCGTTTAGCACTTTCAGCCACGTTTGAAACCGACGCCAATTTGCTAGATTTCTTCAAAACTAGCCACGTTCGAACGTGAGGGAAAGGCTGATGAAACTTGTCTTCATATTACTCATCCCCTCTTGGAAAACGTTTTCCTCGTTTCACCCACTTGGTTTATTGACAAACAATGAGTTATGATAGTTACAAAAGTGGTTGATCACATTATTCATCTTTTGAAACTTGGAGCTTATAGAATCGATCTCTCAATATGGACCTTGCTCCATTATGTCATGTAATACAAGAGCATTTTTAAGATATACCTTTTTTATTTTTTAGTATATTGATGACGTGAGTATCTAATCCCCACATTAACATAACAAGAAGCTAAGAAGTTATGAACACCAGTTTCTTAGCTTACCAACATAGTAGCATCTTGCCATAGTAACACTACAATAACATAAGTCAGAAAAGTCAAAGGATGTGTCCAAGACAAACAAACCCATAAAGCTCACCTGGTAACTCATTGGCCTTACTCGGTAGAGGCAAAAATGGAACTTAATTACACCAAAAGGGTAAGGTCATCTGCACGATTATTATCAAGGAGATATAGAAGATGAGCTGACTCGAAGAAGTCACCTAGGCGGGTAGCCTAGACTATAAAAGGAGAGCTCAATCAACTGTTGTAAGGGACTCTTTCCAAACTTTCTCTCTCCATGCTTTGTTTTTTTTTTTTGAAAAGTGAACTTCATTAAAAAACGCGCAACTGGTCCTCAAAACAAGGACCGAAGCAAACGCCTACAACAAATACAAAGGGTACAACGACCAATCCTTCCAAACCAAAGTTTTAAACTTGGACCTAGCCTTTAGCCAAAGATAAGTCAACGCCTTAATTTTGGCCACTAATTCCATAACTTTCACTTGCTTCCCTTTAAAGATCTTTTCATTTCTAGCACTCCAGATAACCCACATGGCGACCATGATAATCCCTTGAACAATCTTCGATGCTTCTTTATTCCAACTCCCATGGACCACTTGTAACAAATCCTCAACATCAAAGGCAAAATAGGTCCGATTTTGCACTACGACCCTATTGCCGACCAAACTCCAAAAGCAACGCCACATCCGGTAAAAATATGCATAGAGGATTCTACTTCCTTGTCACATAAAATGCAGGTATCATCTGGAATGTAAACATGCCTTTTTTGAAGAGCCATCTTTATCGGTATGCGATCCATTTCAAGACGCCAAATAAAAATCTTTACCTTAAGCGGAACCCACGCAATCCATCGCATGACGAACCGCCTCCCCTGCACACGATCAGCCAACAAAACCTTCTTAAAATCAGCCACCTTGAAAGTTCTTTCATTGTAATTCCCTTCCCATGTTCAAACATCATCTGAATCAGTCAAAACTAAACCATTTAAACGATCCATTAGCCTATCGTATTCGTCTAACTCAGTAGCTGAGTTTGGCAGCCGCTTCAAGGGACAAATGGTCTCAGACGTAAAACTCCAAGCTTGAGACACCGATACATGTTTGTTGGCAGTAAAGAGAAATAAGCTGGGGAAAGCTTCTTTAAATGAGTCGCTCCCACGCCATTTATCCATCCAAAACCTTATACTTTTGCCATTCCACACCATTCCTCGAAATAAAGATTTGACTTTTCCAGATTGCACTTCAAATTTATTAATGTGACATACCAAAGCCTTCCACCACCCCCCCCCCCCGAAATGGCTCTATTAAACGGAAGTAAATCCCACTTTGTACCATGCTTTGTACTTATCACCTCTTAGAGAAATCATAAGTATTCTCACGCCAGAGGTTGATCATAGGAAATCCGTTTCTATGATGAGACTAACAATATTGTTATTCTTAATAGATACCTAGGAAGCTCTTACCCAAGGACTTCATTTACACCAAACCAGTCATATTCTTGTTGTTTCAACATACATAAAATTTCTAAGGATGTATATAATAAACCACTGACTCAATTCAAACAATTTTGCTATGAGCGAGATTCGAATCCATAATATCCGCTTTAACCTCCAGTTTGAAAAGTCATGGGCTGCTAATGCACTAGAAGGTCATTGGCAATATTACAATATTAGTAGACAAGGTTTGAAGCCGTGTATTACAAGATTTCAATAATTTTAAAATTAAAATTAAAATTATTGAACTCTTGTGATACACGGCTTCAAACTTTGTCTACTAATATTGTAATATTGCCAATGACCTTCTAGTGCATTAGCAGCCCATGACTTTTCAAACTGGAGATTAAAGCGGATATTATGGATTCGAATCTCGCTTATAGCAAAATTGTTTGAATTGAGTCAGTGGTTTATTATATACATCCTTAGAAATGATCAACGTTTTGAAAACCGGACCGGACCGGCCGGTCCGACCGGTTTAACCGGAGACCGGAGGTTCCGACGGTCCGGTCATGGTCCTTTCACCGCTTGTAAAGTAACCGGCCGGCCGGACCTGTAGCCGGCGGTTTAACCGGAAAACCGGTGTATATAATGGTCGGGCCGGTCTATGTTGAACGCCAACTAGAAAAAAAGATGGAGAATTGATACAGGTATAGTCGGAGCTTTTTCCAGCCGGTGACGTGTCGTACATAGACCTGGTATCGGAGTTGGAGCTACGATGGTGATAGATGGCGACGACATTTGTTGAAGAAAAGGATGGTGAATTTGTGTAGAAGATGGGACGACGATGTACTGGAATCGATATAAAGAAAATTAATTAAAGGGTTGTGTGGGAAACAGGTTGTCTTGTATTGGTAGAAGGGAAAGTCTAATTAAGCCATTACATACTATTAATTTACAAAGTCTTTTGAACAGTGATTGTGTTTAGATTTGTAATTGTGGGTCTATCTGATTGGCTTATATTGGCGGTCTTGTACTTATCACACAACAGATACACGCGTCCACCACCCATCCTTTTCTTACTTTGCCAAAGACACGCGTCCACACATAAATGAGAGATCTGAGAGCACACCTTGACCACCATCTCCCAATTTGATTAATGGCTTGGAGTCTGAACTGGTTTGACAACAAATGAACAAATGGAAATTTTAGATTTAAGTTTATAATGAGGAAAAGTTAAAAATTTAACATAGGATGATAAGGTTATGAAATATATATTAAAAAATATAGCCCGGTTATTAAGTCCGGTCCGATCGGTTGGACCGGTCCGACCAGTGAACTAGTAAGAAGACCGGTTTAACGTCCGGTCCGATTTTAAAAACATTAGAAATGATGACTTGGATGACATTTTACCATTTTGTTTATCCGAATATTTGGACCTTTGTTTGTCATGAAAAGAAAAACCTAAGAAGAGGGAAAATCAAAATGTGTAGGCAGTGGGAGCCACAACCAAATTTCTATAGCCCAAGCTGTCAACTCTAAACGAACTTACGTGGTACTAAAACAATCACAAGGGCCCTACAAGTGTACAAATCTAACACCTTTACTCAACACATTTCAACTGTCACGCGTCACCCACCATCTTCCTTCATCGCCATCTAAATTGACCTGTTTTCCACGTGGCACCATCTCACCACCATCTGGTCATCCTTATTATTCTTCAAACGTAAGAAACCGTGTCATTCAACATTCTTATTTTCCACAAAACATGACACTTTCTTACTATTTTCTTCCCATCACCGCTGACCGTCAATGACGTGGGTATACGGTAGCCGAAGGAGTCTCATGCCGACTGATGAGGATATGGGTTCGTCAATCAAACGACGCGAGCATCGACGACGAAGGATTGAGATGAGGAGGAGGGTGGCGTCAGTTTCCGCCGTTGCGGGATCGGGAATCATGGATTCCCGAAAGCCCGCAACGACGGACGGGGATGATGAGGCGCCCGAGCAGTCGCTGGCGGCGATACCCGTCTACGGGTCGATGTCGGTGATTGGTCGGGCGCGCGAAATGGAAGACGAGATATCCGTTAAGATGGACTTTTGTCGGCCCGAGATTAACGGTTTTCGACCGGTCCATTTCTTCGGTGTGTTCGATGGCCATGGCGGATCGCATGTAAATAACCTCGGTTAACCTGAAAATTTTTAATTAAATTTTAGAAGGGCGACACACACTTAGTAATCATATATCACCTAAAATCCACTTAACATAATGGTAGTAATAATCCACTTAACATAATGGTAGTAATATGGGTACTTCATGGTTAAAAAGTTTAAAGTACTCCATATCATGTAGAGTACCCCGGACCCTACTAATAGCGTTGCTGTTCGTAGGATTTTCTAGGTTCGGTTTTCGTCGTATATCATGTAGAGTACACGTGTGGTCTATTATCATAAAAAACAGTGCATTACTTCTTTTAAAAAAGTAATTATACTGGATTTGAACGGTCACCACCTAATTAAATATGTTTGGCGAAAGTACTTTTGGAAAAATTTAAATTCTTTGAAGTTTTAAAAACAAATAAATAAAATCGTAACTAAAACTTTTTGGGCAGGTGTCTACATTGTGCAAAGATAACATGCACGTGATCATGGCGGAGGAGTTGGGGCGCGTGCAAGCGACGGCGGAGAGATTAACCGGTGGCGAGGTGGAGGAGCTATGGAAAGCGGCTATTAAGCGGAGTTTCGAGAGGATGGATGCGATGGCGATGACGTTATGCGAATGCAACGGGATAGAGAACTTTAATGTGTGTAGGCAACATCCGCGGTTGTCTCTGGTAGGATCTACGGCGGTGGTGGTGCTATTGACTCAAGAATACATAATCGTCGGAAACTGCGGCGACTCACGCGCCGTACTATGTCAGAATGGCAAGGCGGTACCGCTTTCAGTTGATCATAAGGTAAACACGGTGGTTTTGAGGTCGTCTTAATTTTAGTGAAATACGTGTGGAAAAATCATACTTGAGGATTTCATGCATGGTATCCACAAACTCTAGACCTTTTTTATTGAACTAAACAAAATGGGCGGACGGATAACGGGTCAAATTGGGTTCTGCGGGTCAAATTGGGTTGGGTAAAAACAACATTGGCATTAGGTCTTGACCTAGATTGACTTGTTATCCAACTTAAATTAGGTTAGAAACCTGCATGTTACATCTTTGACTAAAGAAATATTAAATATGAATAATTAAGATTTAGGAAGCTATAAAATGGTGTTTTGAGAAAAAAATATAATTAAATTTACGTATAACATTCTTTTAAGAAATATATTATGTTTCCTTACCATTGTTTCTTCAACTAACTTTTTTAAATTAGGAAATAGAATACATATGTAGGGCTGCAAACGAACCGAACGAACACGAACAAGGCTTTGTTCGTGTTCGTTTGTTAAGAAAATCATGTGTTCACGAACAGTTCATGAACACTTGCCGAACTAGATTTTCTGTTCGTGTTCGTACGTTATGAAAACACTTGTGTTCGTTTGTTAATTTTGTTCATGAACGCAAATGAACACAAACAAACATTAATGAACTCAAACAAGTGTTTATGAATACAAAGAAATGTTCATGAACATAATCAAACACAAACGGACATATATTAACTTTGGAATAAGATACAACTCTTAAGACATCAGCTAGATCTACCAAAAATATAACTAAATTATCCAGACATACTCAATACTTAACATAATATTAATATTAATAAACATAATGAAGTAGTGTATCAAAAAACTAAGTTCGCATCAGAGGTGAATAGAGGAGGACGTTGGAGGTGCATGGTGGAGGGCGTCAATGCTGAAAGGTAAAAACATATAAGGAACGTGGATACTAAAAGTTGGTTTATTGATCTCATATAGTCATATATTATTTATAAAAATAAATATAAATATAAATATAACTAAAAGAAACTAAAAAATTTATAAATATGAATAAAAGAAACTAAAAAATTTATAAAAATTATAAACCCTATTAAACTATCGAACACAAACGAACATAAACGAACAAACGCGATCTCTGTCCATGTTCGTTCGTTTAACTAAAGAACAAATTTTTTTGTTCGTGTTGGTTCATTTATTAAACGAACAACCAAAAACGAACTTCCCGCAAAACGATTCATTAAATGTTCACTGAAAGTTCAATTCGTTTGCAGCCCTATACATCTGGATTAAAGAAGCTGGAAAAAAAATTGTGTACTCACGTATGTAACACATGGCATAACTAGTTACTTATTGATCAGCTACAAATGGGTTTTTTACTCGAACCAAACATTTTTTTACAAAACCTATCGTAATTTCCCCTCTACTTTTGAATTTTAATAATGATACAATGATTCGGTCAATAAACTACACTTGTTTTCAGCCTGATCGGGTAGATGAACGAGCACGAATCGAATCTCTGGGAGGAAGGATCTTGTTTACAGCGAATGTAGCGCGAGTTGAAGGTGTTCTAGCAATGTCTCGAGCCATAGGTCATCTTACACTTCCAACATACTTTCATTTATTACAATGACGTGATTTTTGATCAAATTGTTTTGTGTACGAACAGGCGACAGGTTTCTGAAACGATTGGTAACATCTGAACCGGGGTACATGTTCGTGAAGAGGGACGTAGAGGATATAAGCTTGATATTAGCTAGTGATGGATTGTGGGACGTTGTGTCAAGTGAGTTGTGTTGCGAGTTGGTTCATAGATGTCAACAAGAAGATCTGAACGGAAGTTTTGGGATGGTGGCGGGAAATGGTGTCGGGCCGATATACACGGTGGCGGCCGCTGCTTTACTGGTCCGTCTTGCTATGGGACGACGGAGTACCGATAATATCAGCGTCATAGTTGTTGATTTGTGTAAGTGATGGTAGGTAGGTACTCTGTTTCTTTTTGTGTTTTCAGTTTCATTTCTCAAGTAGAATGTACATTGTATGTTTGTTTCCTTTTTCTGATTTGTAATCGTTACTTAAGGTAGGTTTGATGCAATCAATTCGTTTGTGAGGGGTGTCGTGTGATTTACTTTTCGAAATAGATCATAATATGTTTTTTGGAGATTAAGTTCATAGGAAATTTCAATGCACTTGACTCAAGTTTGTAGCACCCATTTATCACAACTCACCAATTTGGTAATGAATATGGTTAAGCAATCTTTCATAAACGAAGCTCGGTTATGGTTATGGTGATGGTCATTGAAGCTCGGTTATGGTTATGGTGACGGTCATCGAAGCTCGGTTATGGTCATGGTCATTCCTTCGTAACTGAATCAGACTGATTTGATGTTTATGTCCCTCGCTTAAAATACATATTTTTTATTTTGATGGCTTCCTATATAATAAATCTTCGTACAAAAATGAAAAACCGCCTATCCGCCTATACAAAATGTTTGGGCTATGAAGCTATGGGCCTAAGTAAACCCTCGTACACATTGGTGGAAGATAATTAAAAAAATATATGGATTATGTTTGTAGAAGCATCAACTGTATCTACACCAAATAATTGATTCACAAACCGAGAAACGTGTTGTTGCCACCAGTGTTACCATTTCTGTTCAGCTGTGGGCATTTCCTCGTAAAGTGATTCTCAGTCCCACACTGATAAGACCTCTTACCATTCCCCTGCTGTGGTGCCTGCTGGTTCCCCTATAGATGAACCCTACAATCGTTTGATACATGACCCATCCTACCACAACGAACACACTTTCCTTTATTACACGGCCTAGAGTGATGATAATTGCACTTGGTGCACTTAGGGCGATTCCCCTAGTAGCCGCCCTGATTCTGGTTCTTGTTGTCACGGTTGTTGTTATTATCAGGCTTCATGTTCAGCTGCTGCTGGTTGTTGTTATTATTGCCCGAGAACTTTCCCAATACATTCTCCCATTTCCTCTTATCATCCCTTGTGGTAGATGACGAAGCACCACATAGGGGTAAGAACCCTCTTCAACCTTCTGGTCCGTCAGCTGGTGAGCTAAGCGAATGATCTGCTGAATGATGTTCAAGTTTACAGCAACAACCATGCCCTTAATCTGTGGTGCTAGTCCCTTGATATACAGCTCAATACGCTTGTCATTCCTGAATTCTATACAGCTCACTACGTTTAATCTGTGGTGCTAACTCTGAATTCTGTCATGTTATAACTTCTGAATAAAAAATTATGTAAAGAAAGAAAAAGAAAAACAAAACTAAATTCTGTCAAACTGGATTTGCTCAATTTAGTCTAAAAATGTATACTTGCTTATATTGTTCACTATAAATATACAAGAACAGTGATCCTGGAACTATTATAGGTCATTGAAACAAACAACTTTTTCTGCTCTACATTCAATAACTAATTTTGTTAGTACAAGGATTAGTTCATAGATATAGCTTTGTTATGATTGAAAAAATATAAAATGTATAATAAAGACGTTGCTTACAATGATCATATTTATAAACAATGGACAGTTAATCATGCATCATCCGGTGGCCTTGATAGCTGATATTATCGATGCTCCTTCGTCCCATAGCTAGGTTAAGACCATTCACATTCGATGCTTTATCTTCACCTATATAACTTAAATTAAAACCATTACATAAAAGTTATCCCTCGTTTTTAAAGTATTCTGCATTTCATTCCTTATACATAAAAATAAATAACTATACTTTAGTTTTCCTTAAATATAAGAATTTTTCTTAAAAAGTATTTGGATAAATTTTAAGCATAAAAAATGGAATGAAGTGATGCTTTAAATAATTTTCTTGAAGTTTGAGGTCGTAATGAATATAAGAAATAGGATATGAATACTGATGATTAAAAACCCATTGATACAGTTCAAGAGGGTGGAATTTTGTTCCAGTTAAAATGTCGCTACTGGGTCCATGGAAACATTTAGAGAATTCTGTGGCTAAAGTGCGTTGGGTGGGCATCGATGTATCAAGTTTCATGGTTGGGAAATTGGGTGGGGGGTTGGATATCGGGTTTGGGTTGACACATGGATTTGGGATGTTGCTTTGCACTTGAGATTTCCTAATATGTTTGCGATTAAGAAGTCAAAAATGTGCAGCGTTTTGGAAAGGGTGGGTTTCGGGGTTGGGTTGTGGAAATGGGATTGGAAGCGGCCGGTTATGGACGGAATTGAAGTAATGGAGTTGCAGCAACTACAAGTTTTGCTCGGGTCGATCGTATAACATCCAGGAGAGACGAATGGGTTTGGAATTTAAATGGGTTGGGTTTATACTCGGTGGCCAGTCTTAAAGAAGGTCTTGCGGCGCTGCGGTATAATACGCCAGATTACATATGCAGGAAGAATTTTTGGGTACCCAAAAG
Source organism: Ambrosia artemisiifolia (assembly GCA_032199755.1). Classification (NCBI taxonomy): domain Eukaryota; kingdom Viridiplantae; phylum Streptophyta; class Magnoliopsida; order Asterales; family Asteraceae; genus Ambrosia; species Ambrosia artemisiifolia. The sequence continues at coordinate 6,264,271 of CM063512.1, forward strand.
GTGGAAGTTTTAACATGGAGAGCGAATATGGACAGGCTCACGACATTATCAACATTAGCAAGGAAAAATGTACATTTTGGGTCAACTATGTGCCCGTTTTGTGAGGAATACCTAGAGTCTGTGGATCATGTTTTTATTGGATGTGGTCTAGCTCAATCGGTTTGGCAGCTTGTGGGAAAATGGTGCAAACTTAAGCCGGTTTACACGTTCAGCATCAGGGACATTTTGGATCTTGATACATTCGAGGATGGGTCAGCGAAGAAGAAAAAGGCCATTCATGTCGTTTGTTTAACGACAATGTGGCGCATTTGGAGAGCGAGGAACGAAGTTGTCTTCAACCAACATCAATGTTCTATTACCCAATTGCTTGGTGAGATCAAGAGAGTCGGGGTCTATTTTGGAACAAAAATCGCTCTAAACAGCAATTATTGGATTGGGAAGTTTGGAGGGGGTTTCATTTACACAAAATGGGCTGGTAGTTGTTTCCTTTGGCGTATGATTGTACATTGGGGTTTGGCTAGCTCCCTGCTAGCCGTTTGGTTTGAATAAAAATTTTTGTTGATCGTTAAAAAATAGAATTAAAAAACCATTGTTACAATGAGGATAAACTTAAAAGTTAAAGTCTTTAAAACATCAAAAGACAATATCTAAGTAAGATACAATTAAGAGTTTATTTTTGCGGGCAAAAGAGTACATGTTGACTGGATGATGGGAAAGCTGGTGCATATTTGTGGATTAATAATCGTGTGAAAAGACATAGGTTAGACCGGGAATATTGGGTGTCTTTTAGTTTTACAAATGTTTAGTATACAGATAATGTAATATGGGTGTATATATGGATGTACGAATGTACTTTGGGGGAATGTGGACTCATGACTAGCTATTGGCTTGTGGAGTCTATTGTAAATATGTTTTTGGGTGATGTATGAAACTTTATTGCCATTAAAAAAGGTACACTTGAGAGCTTGATGTCAGTCCAAACGTTATGTCTTTAGAAATTGATTTCTTATAAATTCAAGACGATCCCATCTTTCCCCCCACATTTTGGAAAATCTTTAAACATGTGTTATTTGACACTCGTTGCTTTGTAAGATCAAAGAAAAAGATTTAAGATCATGTGGTTGAACAGAAAGTGACGATCACTATCAAATTAGTAAGGAGGGTTACTAGTTGTTATCACTATCTTAATAACTGAGAAGATAAAGACGTATGTGGTCAATTCTTTAAGGGTATAAGAAGTTTTGTAGGAACCGCTCGTATATAAAATAGATTAAACAAATTTTATTACGATTACAAAAGAAAAATGAAAGCAAATACAATTCAGTTACAACTTAATAAACAAAATGCAAGAAATGAGTAGAAGCAGAATAAAATAAAAAAGCCGAGGATTGTGTTGAACACGGGGCCTTTAAAACAAATTCCGAGTCTATTAACGAGAACTCGTTTTGTTTCCCAGGGTACAACAGCCGGAACCGCAAGAATACTTGTGACACCCGTCGAAATCACAGGTCATATCCGTACACTTAGTTACATGAATACGTTGTGCATAGCATTCCATGTCATCTATTGTTATCATAGTTGGATCATACAGGGTTCCAACGGGTCAATCCTGAGGCATTACAGTCTAACAGTGGATGCACTAGCTAGTATAAGGCCCCAGTTAGTTAAATATGTCTTCCTATACTATAGGAAATCCATGCAATTGAACAAGAATTCCAACTTGTTACCCCGACAAGAACAAAAACAAACAATGTTCATTCACAAGAGGTTACCAACATGTATTTTAGTAAACTAGTACATGTACAAACAAAATGTCCACTTGTAACCTTGAACTTGATCCATCTAGACTTACATGAACATGAGGATCAAACAAATACACTAACACACATGCATGCATACCTATGGCCATACATACACATATGCACAACAAAATGTCATCAAATCCAAGACCATTGCCTTAAAGGGATATAGTCCACCTTAGTGAACAATACTTACACATGTTGACTTGCTTAAAATGCCTTGTTCTTTCCCTATGTAATTTGCGGCTCACATGTTCCCAAGGCAAGAAGGTGTACATTGTTTTGGACACTACCTAACTAGTACAAGACACACTCACACCTCTATACATACATATAAATACACGACACTATACACACACAACCATAGAGTGGAGAAGTGACAAAACTATCTATACACACACATATACAATTCGCATACATACACACACATGTCTATTCCCTTCCTAGTCACCAAGCCTATCTAGTAACTCTTCCATCTATGTTTAACACTAACATGGAATGAACTATTCACCTCTACATTTCCCATGTCCCTTGACCATCCAAGAATGTCCACAAACATACAAAGAAATCGGCTAACACCTTCCCTAGGTCCACTACACTTGAATCAAGGTCAACATCTTGCACAATGTAGGCACAACATAAAACATTAGAGATGGATTTGTTTGTCAACCTTACCAAAACATGCTTGCCCTTTCCCCATGTATAATCGGCCGAAGCCACCCTACACAACCCAACAAAACCTCAAGTCAACTTGTTTCACCAACATCACCATTCACCTTTAACACTCTATGAAACATGGGTTTTGACTTACCACATTTGTGAACCAATCACCTAAGGTCCTTCCCTCACTCTCTCGGCTATATAAAGGAGATCAAGGAAGCCATTTTTCCACACCACAACATCTCATGATACACTAACACTTGAACCTACCTTTCCTTTCCCTTGTTACCATTCGACCGAAACCAAAGGGACCGAAGAGGGTCTAGTTCGATCACTTTTCCACATCAACTAGGAGTTCCAAGCCACTAGCAAGTCTTTAGGAGTCATTGGAAGGGAGATTGCTTATTTTTCTTATATATATACTCGGCTATACACTAAGGTATAATAAGCGAACCATTTTCCTTCTTTTGTATATTATTCGGTCACATGTAATGGTCACCCGAGTACACACACCTTCACACACTATTACCATGAGTTGTTTAAGTTAAATTAACTAAAATACTTAAGTTTTATGTTAAAAGATTGATGTTTTAGCTTATACATACTCGATCACCTATATATACGAATACATGCATAATAGAACTCGTATATGGATATTTACGTACCCCCACACATACCTTTGAATGTATGCGTGAGTGTATGGGGTCAATATCGGCCCAAATCTAAGCCCAAATCATTTAGTTTTGTAACATACACTAAACTATGTTTTGAAAACATGTGTTAAGAACAACAAAAACATGTGTTAACCACTTTAACACAATGGTTTTCCTAGAAACCTATGTTAAATGCTTGAACATGTGTAGATTTGAAGGCAAAGTGCCAAGACATGTTAATTTTACACAATATTATAGCAAAATATGTCCATATTTTACCCCAGGCTTACAAAACTGTGACATAAAAGCCACACGGTAACATTTAGAAAGTCACAACATATGTTTTGCCAAAAACAGAATAAACATATATAGCCACCAGGATAACAAAACGAACAATTATTGACACGTACAGTGTGTGACACACGTGGATAGTGGTACAGAAGCCCCTAGTCCATAGGTGTTACAGTCGGGTGAACAAATGCATGGTAGTTAGAACCAAACATAGACCTAAGTTGCTTTCAAATGCATTTAGGGTTCCTAGACAGACACACAGTGCCAGATTCAGTTCAGTTTAGCATCCAGACATCAAGTGAGTATTCACGGCCCCTTTTTACAGTTATTACATTTTCCAGGGGGAAAACATGCGTACAGTTTTCAATTACATTACATGACTATTATGTGAACATGAGACATCAAGGTTCAAGATCCATTAAGCCCTCGTGTCATACATCATACCATAACCATTAGCTATGGACTTAGCCATGAAACACCTGGATAGATCTATTGGGCTGACACCCCCACTATTGGTCAGTCGCTCTGACCGGATGACAGATATCAAAAGAGTGCTTGTATTTCACATTATTCATTGTCTTTAGTGTACAATGGGCGAGGCACAACATGTCAAGGTTTTGTTATGGGCTCATGTCAGATCACATATTGATTATTGCCCTAGCTAGATAATGACTTAGTCGGTTTTGGATTACATGTCCAACCTATAGAAAACCCGTGAACTCACCAACTTTGTGTTGACCCATATATTTTACATGCATGTTTTTCAGGAAAGTAGCATGTATAATGGAACTTGCAGGGGTCGCGTGTAAGCATTTGTGGGATACCTTCTTTTGGACCGTTGTGTCGTCATAATAATTTTAGACATTTACATACAATGGTTTTAGAATTAAACAATTAACTAATGTTGAACGAATTTGGTTGTTTAATGGAAGTTCCTACTTGTTTTAATTAATGCTCGTGTGACCTTTTGTGCTTGGAAATATTTCGAAGTCGCACCTCGCATTTCCGCCTTGGCGGGGTGTGACAACACTACCAGAGTTGGCTCTGACCCGAACGGTACCTGAAAGCAAGAAGAACACAGAAAGTGATTGCTGGAGAGAGAGGTGTTGGTGAATTTTTCAGAACAGTGTGTCTGTTAGTTTGTCTCCAACCAAGGGTCTCCTTGGTATACACTACGCCAAAATATGGCTACGGCCACACTTTTGCCATAATCGCCATGCCACATTTTTGATTAAATATATGGCTAAAGGTCATTAATCACATTTCAAAACCTTCTAGCCTACTTTTAGCCGCACATCTTCTTTATCTATGTGACCATTGCATAATAGTTCAAAACTTTTTGCCACACCTGAAGAAAAAAGTGTGACATTTAGTAGCCACATTAGAAAAATGTGGCCAATTGTGATCTACAGCCGCATTATTTGTTTGATTTTTGATTCATGAGACGAAAAATACACATTTTCGAAACGTTTAGCCACACTTTAAGAAAAAAAATTTGACATTTCCTAGCCACAGTAGAAAAGTGTGGCCAAATGTAATCAACTGTCACAGTAGTTTTTTAACGATGTGGCTAAAAGCTAACACATACGGCCACTTATGACGTTATGTGACCAAATGTTAGACAATAGTCACACTTAAAATTACAAAATTTAATGTGGCTTTATATAAACATTCGTTACCCCTATCGTCACTTTCTTTATTTTTGTGTGACCATTTGACAACAAATGTCATAGGAAAATATGTGTGACCAAGGAATAGACAATAGTCACACTTAAAGTTACAAATTTTCAAGTGGCTTTACATAATTATTAACCACACCATCGTCACTTTGTTTTTTTGTTTTATGTGACAGAATGATGGTAAATGTCATGGATCAAAAAAATTGTGTGACTAAATGTTAGACAATATCCACACTTAAAATTATAAAGTTTCATGTGGCTTTACACACCATAAGAAAAAATATTTTTTTTATTAACTTTAACAAGTTAAGATCATTATTTATTTAGAATAAAAAAATAATTATAAAACTACAAAATGTAAAGGATCATTACATCATCACTTTAATTTTTATAAAATGCAAAATTTGATAGTCCAAACATATTCCAAATGTTTCCAAACAGATGTCTAACAAGTGTTGAATTAAGTCTAAAACACGAAACTAGTAGATGTTTGAAGAATATAAACTCAAACAACCACACCGGCTTGCGCAAAACTCTTGGGACTTGACACCATAGTGCAGGCACAATAAACCTCATGAATCAAGTGAAATAGTGAAGAAAACTCAAGCAATCAGTTTTGCTTTAAGTGGTAGCAACATGCTAGTTGTTCAATATCACAAACAACCTGCAACAATCATGAATTTTGTCACATGTTTGACATACTTAATCTTGCATTAGGATAACTAGATTTGACATTTGAAGTCACAGTATGTAATTTGTTTTAAATAAGGGATGTGCTTATCACATAGCAAAAAATTGAGAATATATGACCAGGATACCTGCAGCTACACCCATTTGCCTCATATGGAAATCGGATCATAAGCAATAATATCTCTAGTTCCCGATAATGCTTTAACAGGTTCTACATGACTTGCTTTGCTAAATTGCTCCATCCACTGTTCAAGAAAAAAAATTATACAAAATGAATCAATAACCTTTTAGTTCAATATCAATTAACTAATAGTCTTTTTGTAATCATTCCAAATCTAATCATCAGTTCAAATATAATAAATATTCATTATAATGATTGAAGACTAGGTAGTCACATTCTAATACAAACGCAAATAGGGTTCTTGGTACTTTATTAGAGGAGCCAATTTCAACTTCGTTACTTATAACTAGTAGGAACATGCGCGATGTGGCGACAACAATGATAGTTTGTGACTTTCGACCCCTTAAAGGATTAGCCAACTTGAAATTACTAAAACGAATGGGATAAAAGTACAACGAAAATTTTGTACATATTTAACTATATTACACCACCAGCTATTGCTAACAAGTCCTCTGCAAAACGTAAGGATCAATCTGAAAATCAAACTTGATAAAGCTACTTGAGAAATTGACCACACATAGATGGTTACAAACTATATCACGCAGGAGGTACTAACACTCTGTCAGCAAACCATCAAATGATCTAGTTTAGCAGCACTCATAATGGTTCAAACCAGGTCAAATTGGTTGTCCTTTCTACATTTCCAATCTGATATTAGTTTAGCAAAATCCAACACTACAAACATATTAGTTTCTTGTGTTAAAATATTCATTTTATTAAGAAAAGCAGGTGTCAAATGTAAGCTCACTTGTTCACCAACAACATTTAGAATTGGCACAAGGCTGACATGTATCAATCCAATTTTAAATGGCGTGTATGATTTGAGGAACAACCTGAACCTGTGTTTGGGTCGGGTCAAGTCGATTTAACCTATAGAGAGTTTTTATCCATTTAAAATTTTTAGAATAATATCGTGCATTTACCTGAACAGTTTTTCCAAGGGAATCTCCCTTCCTCTCCTTGTTAATGACATTCTAAAATAAAATAAAATAAAATAGAAAAATAAATAAATAAAGTAATAATAAAATTGTCGATTTTAACAGGTTAAGCTAAATTACTTGGAGAATCTAGCTTTGAAGTGGTGACATTATTATCACGCCTTAACTACTCAAATTGATTCAACTTTAGAGAAAAATTTAAGTTTTTCTAATAGCAGAGTAATAAATAATACATGACCATCAACCACCTTGGGAATTATTATTAAGATGATGCATCTTTTGTGAGTTTGTGATAGCAAGTGGGCATGTGGTACCAGTTACTGGTCAAGTATAATCAGATAATCATGCGATTAGAACACTCACAACACACAAATATATCAACTTATGAATGTAAACAAGTAATCAGATAAAAATGCAAAATGTATAACAATGATAAAGATCGTAGAAAATAGTGTTCGGTGCTTTTGTGGTATACAATTTCAATAATCAAATAAAAATGTTTCTATGTTTAGCTAATTCTGATAATCAGAAGCAAATTGAGTCTAAACAAATGTATCCTGACCTGCTTTTCAATTTTCCGAACTTACAAATGTTTAGGAACATCAACTATTTCACTTTATGGTAAGTCCAACAATGCATGAGAAGGCTGTGTTGGTTAAACCCATGACCCATTTCAATTTTACAAGAATCTGCAATCATGAAAGTTTTCAGTTAGCACATACATACATCCATTAATTACCCAAAATCAGTGCATGTATCAAGAAACCGATGTAGATGAATTTCCCAAACAAATTGTTTTTGTTTGTCTTCCAAATGGGTCACAACACAAGTTCACAACTCATTTCACATTTGTTTGTATTTATACCATTACTCTAAAATCTTAACATTTCTTTATTCTCAAATAGAACATAATGATGCTTTAGTCATTCATAATATACAATATACATGATCAACACAATATGTATATTTATAGAGCATAGGCAGTGTAGGTCATAGCTGAACCTTTGTTTGGCGCGCCTTTACTTCAAAAACTTTACCTTCACTTGTTTACTAAATTTAAAGCCTGATATCGCAAATCGAACAGAAAACAAAGACGAACGATGCGACTGTGAAGTCAGTTCAAAGAAGGACGGCAATGACAAGGAGTGACATTTATACGTCATACTACCATAGCACACCTCCTTCTAACTGAACCAGATTATATAACAGTTTGGTGGTGGAAATCTCCTTAGGTGACTTGCATAATATCTTTGGCAAAACTAATTGAAACAATCTTACTTTTATGTCAATGACAAGGAGTGACATTATGCTTTGTATATTTTACCAGCCACTTCAAGTATTTGACCCTTCAAATATTACACAACATAATGAACCAATATCATATGTTTATATGGTATATGTTATTATTCATATAACTAAGGTGGAAAGTTAGTTAGCCAACCAGTGAGTCATAAGAAATCAATTATGTTGTTGTGCATAACTAGTCTCAACGCCCATGAAAATTAAAGACATAAGCCTACTTTTGGCCAAGTTACAAAATGATTGGATAGTTTAAAAATTAACCTCTGCCTCTAAAGTAAAACAATTTATAATACGGCTTCATTGTAGATTTCCTTGTTAGTCGCATTTCCATAACCCTAAGTTAATCTAACAATGCTAAATGCACAAAGAATAAATTAACAAGCTATGAAAGAACAACCATAATTGAAATAATCTGAGTAGCAAAACAACTATAGCCTATAGGGGAAAGGCTAAGAGTGGAGCAAAGATGGATTTGTTAATATTCTTGTGAACCTTCATGACTTATTTCTTCTTTTATCTTTTTACATACTTGCGAACTTATATGATATCCAAAAAGTAAATGAAAGTTGTTTAAAACCAAAACTATATGTAAAAATAACTGATTCACACTCTTTATATTTGTACCATACTAGTATTTTATGCGTGTTGCGCGTTGCGGCGACAACCTAGTGCCTGCTAGATTTTGTTATATGCGTGACATGCGAACATACCATCGTTGTACAGAGAATAACACTACAGCATACAAAATTTTAACATACCCAAAGCGAATTACAATGCATCATAAATGGTGCCGATACCATTCAAGGATTTGTCATCCATCATAGCAAGGGCAAAGCATCTTGGGGGCTAGAGGGTACACCGACCCCACCAATTTTTGCCGCAGTGGTTGAATTTTGCGCCTTTCGTAGGTAAATCGTGTCTGGATTGAGCCCAACCCACACTGATTTAATCTTCCAGCCACTACCGACCCAAAAAAATAGAGTCCGGCCCCCACCAATAAGCAAAAAAAAAACATGTATATTACTAAAATATAACAACATGTTTATTACTAAAATATAAGAGGCCAAAGACTAAATCGCCCAGAAAAGAAGGAAAACAGCCCAGAAATTGTGTGGCCCCAAAAGAAGCAAGCAGGTGAAGAAGTAAAGCGGCCATAAATAAGAAGAAACCTCCCAAAAACGAAAGAAAAGCTTAAAAAATTGAAACCGCCTAGAAAAAATTAGTTAAAAAATGAAGTGATGTGACGTTTAGCTACAGTAAACGCCTCTCACACGAAAATCTTGCAATTGTATCTTTATATAATTTATATTTTACTATTTACTGTAACAAAAAATCCAGTCAAAATAAATAAATTAAAAAGACATGAAAGCAAAATAGTCCAAATAAATACTAGTGTTATTGGTATTATGTTGAATAAAAGTTTTCTACAAAGCACCTAACATAAATTATTTGTTAAAAATGTTACAAATTTTATTCTTTATAATTCTAATGTTAAACTTTAATATATTTTGGTTTTATTTTGTTTGTATTTGGGCTAACTTTGATGTTGAAGTTTTGGGCTTATATTAGGATTATTGGGCTTGTTAAAGGAGCTGATGATACAAGTGGCCCATGTGTTTGTTCGTTGTTATTGTTGGCCGTTGGATGATCTTTTGTGATCTCGAGTGTAGACCATTGGATTGCAAGTTGGTTGGAAGCTTATGGACTGAGCTATTTAAAGCTCAGTCTCTCTGTCATTCGTTATTATTCTCTGTATTTTTTTTGTTTTCATTGTTAGGGTTTCTCTTGTCTCTCTCGTCTGTATTATCAGGTTAAGGTTGTAAGTGTTTGTATTATTCTTGTTCATTTGTTGATCTAAACAATCAACAGAAGACTTTTTATTGATCTTATTGATCTAGTCTTAGTGATTTGCTTAGACTATTTAGGTATTGGGGGGCACTAATTTAGGTTGGTTAATAATAGATTTTGTCACCTCTTTTTAGTCGCTATATCTCTGTGTTCTTGTGTTATGGATTGTGTTTGATTATGTTGATTATTGTTGTATTGAGAAACCCTAAGTTTTCTACATGGTATCAGAGCCATAAGGCTCTTGATTTTGGTCTGTTTGTCTTTATTTTCGTTGTTCTTGTTTTGTCTTTATCTAAGATCTGATCTAATTAATAGATCTGATCTTGTGTGTTTAAATAATAGATTTGATCTTCTGAATAGATCTTGTCTATTATTGTCTAGTCTGTTGTCTTGTAGATCTAGGGTTCCTTTGGTCAACTATTGTTGATCTTGTTGGAGTATCTTGGAATCTTGCAACCTTTAAGTCTTCTAATTCTCTCTTATACTTTGTTTGTATTGTGTGCTGCTGCTGGAGCTCTGTAAGTCTTCTTATTCCTGTTTACTCTTGTCTTGTGTCTGGGTGTCATTGGTCGGGTTAGGGTGGACCGGCAGTTGATCAGTCTGTGTATTGTTGTGTATTGTTTGTTGATATTGATCTTGTCTGATACTTGTCTATTGTTTATTACTATATAATACTTAGTTAATAAAGAGCTCCTGTGTTAAGATTTGCGTGGGCACCTATGAGTGATGAACCCACGATCTGAACACTGACACAGTTTCGCCCTCTAGGATTGAGTATTGTTGTTTGGTTGATCTTGTTCTTTATTTGTATTATCTGATTGTGTGTTTTGTGCACTGCCATGGGTGATGTTAATCCTGGTGGTGGTGCTGTTGTTAATCCTGGTGGTTGTGCTGCACAACCAGGACCCACTAATACTCTAATTAGCAAATTAGATATTGGTGACCCTATGTACATTCATCCTATTGATACTAGTACCTTGTCTATTATCACAATTAAGTTGAAAGGTACAGAGAATTATTCTGTCTGGGCATGAAACTTGCTCTTGAAGCCAAAAATAAGTTTGGCTTCATAAATGGTTCTACTGTTAAGTCTGTTGATGATGAAGTGTTAAGTAAATAATGGGATAGATGTAATTCTGTTTTGTTGTCTTGGTAGCTTAATTATGTAAGTGAAGAGTTATTTCTTGGTCAAGTGTTTTCTAAGTTAGCTAGAGATGTCTTGTTAGATCTTAAGAAAACATATGATAAGGTTGATGGGTCAGTTGTCTTTAACTTGCATCAAAAGATTAATTCATTAACTCAAAGTGGAAGTACTGTTTCAGAATATTATCATAAACTTAATACAATGTGAAAGCATTTGGACTCAATAGTTCAATTGCCTTCATGTTCTTGTGCCGCTTCAAACAAATTCAATGATTTCAATATTTTGATAAAATTAATGCAGTTTCTAATGGGTTTAGATGAAGTTTATCAACCTGTTAGAACAAATCTTTTGATGCAAGACGCCTTACCCACTGTGAAGACAGCCTTCTCTATTGTGTATAGAGGAATCTCACAGGGGTTCTAATTCTGGCACAAAAGGATCAAATGTGTCCTTTCTTGCCAAAACTAATCGGTCTTTTAACCCTAGAAAAAGAACTAATAGAGGTCCTAACCCTAATCTGAAATGTACTCATTGTAATATGTTGGGTCATACTTCTGATAGATGTTATGAGTTAGTTGGATACCCTCCTGGTTTCAAAAAGAGAATTCCTGGTCAATCCTTTAGACCAAATTCTTTTGGAGGAACTAGTGGGAAATCCAACCAGTCTAGTAATGTGTCATCTAATAATGATTCTTCTTCTAGTGCTTCTGTTCCTTTTACTTCTGAACAGATAAGTAAGTTGATGAGCCTTATTGGTGACAAAGGTGGAAATGATACTCAATCAAATAATGTATGAGGTAATCAAACTGTTGTTAATGGTTTCTCTAGTGCTTCTGTCTTGTCTAAACTAAGTAATATGTTTGAGAATTTTTCAAGTTGTTCAAGTCTTTTAAAAACTGCACCTCTTTTGTAATGGATCATGGATTCAGGTGCTAACCAACATATGGTGAGCACTGATGAATACATGATCAATTGGGTAGATGTGTCACAGTATGATATGATTGTGAAACATCCTAATTGGTCAAGTGCTAAGGTAAGGAAGATAGGAGACATTAGGTTAGGAAACAATATCATCCTAACTGATGTGTTCTATATACCTGAATATTGTGTTAACTTATTATCAGTCAATAAGTTGGCTAAGGATAACAAGTTAAGTGTCTTATTTGATGATCATGCTTGTTATGTCTAGGATTCCAAGTCCAAGAGAATCTTGGAGACTGGTAAAGAGCATGATGGTTTATACTTTATAGGTGCAAATGTGAGTAATAATTCTGTTTGTTTCAATAGTTCTAGTAGTGTAAATCTGTGGCACAGTAGGCTAGGTCATCCATCTAATCAAGTTCTAGCTGTGTTAATGTAACGCCCCAAAACCTGAATTCTTGTTTATTAGTATGTTTATTTTGTACTATTGCATGAAATAATTAGCTAGAATGATTAACCTAGTTAAAGAAATGGATGATTTAGCTTCTTGTGAAAGTTTGGTTATTGTTGGCCGTTGGATGATCTTTTGTGATCTCGAGTGTGGACCGTTGGGTTGCAAGTTGGTTGGAAGCTTCTGGACTGAGCTATTTAAAGCTCAGTCTCTCTCTCATTCGTTATTATTCTCTGTATTTTTTTTGTTTTCAGTGTTAAGGTTTCTGTCGTCTCTCTTGTCTGTATCATCAGGTTAAGGTTGTAAGTGTTTGTATTATTTTTGTTCATCTGCTGATCCAAACAATCAGCAGAAGACTTTGTATTGATCTTATTGATCTAGTCTCAATAATTTGCTGAGACGATTTGGGTATTGGGGGTACTGATTTGGGTTGGTTAATAATAGATTTTGTCACCTCTTTTCAGTTGCTATATCTCTGTGTTCTTGTGTTATGGATTGTGTTTGATTGTGTTGATTATTGTTGTATTGAGAAACCCTAAGTTTTCTACATTATTATTTCCCAATTTATATATGTGAATTCAATAATTTTTGGCAATTCTTTTATCCTACATTTTTCAGGTTTGTATAAACTTTTATTTGTTTTAAATGGACCCAACTGTGATAATTGGGTTTCTTGTGGTATGAAGAAGAAGAGACAAATAGGAAGATTCATCTTTGACATTTTCTTTCTTGTTTTTATTCTTTTGGTTTTTAGTGATGATTATGGTTGCCACGAAGAAGAAAAGAAAATAGACAAATAGATAAAGTTAAAATCATTAATATATTAGTTCTAATTGATGAAGGGAAGAGATGAAAGTGATCACACAACTTTTTAGTTTCTTTATTTTAAGACTATTATTTGTCATTTTACGTTCATTTCACTTTTGTTTAAGTTTCCTTACTATTTTTAAAATGATTACCTATTTGGTATATACTATGCCTTCATTTTCATTTTAGACAAGGTTATTATTACTTTTTAGAAAATTATGCCATTAAATGATGACACCATCTTGCAGTGACGGAAACAGAATTTTTTTTTATGGGGGCACAAATTTTTTGGGTTAAAAGAAGGCGAGTCAAAACAAGTTGGGTCACAATGAGTGGGTTAAACCAATTCTTACGTATCTAGTTAGTGATAATCTTTATTTTGTTAAACTTAAGGATAAAAAACACAACTTTAAAAAAAAACCCACATCCTAAATAAGAGGACACACAATAAATTACAAAAAAAAAGGCTAAATTGCACAAAAATGTAACATTTCTATTATTGTGAATAAAATACCATTAAAGATTGATTGGGTCACTATGTTGGGACAAAGAGGGTTGAAGAAACCACCTTTTGATGACCTTAGTCCAAATTCATATTCTGCTTAAGTATAGGAACAACTGCTGAAGACCAAAGAAGAAGTACTGAAGAACAAATGTACAAAGTACTGAAGAGTAACTCATCAGAAGTTCTGAAGTCTAACCAGACATTTCACTGAAGAACTACTGAAGACAAACTACTCATCAGCAGTTTGTCACTCATCAGCACTTTGTGATCAGAAGCTTCTAACCGACTGAAGATCAGCAGTTTATTATTATATTGTTTTGTTAAAGTCTTGATTTCAAGTTTCGATGTACAGACTGTTGTAACCTTATCTTTGCATAATATCTTTGTTAAATATCTTAGATTACTTCAGACAATGGTTTAGTACATTGGTCTATAAATAGATGAGTTTGTTCATCTATTTTGTATATGTGATTTTGTGTAATTCCTTTGATCTAAATTGAAATCCTTCAAGCTTTGAACTTATAATCCATTTCACATCTGAGAAACATAAATTGCTTTACTGCTTTATACTTGAACTGTATTTATTGTTTCTCATTTATTATTCAGTCAAGGGGGAGTAATAACTCCTCTTAAAAGTGATCTTTTAATCTTTAGAACACTTGTTATTCTGCTGCTTATTAACTCTTACATAAATCTGATACACATAAGTGTTCTTAATAGAGGCCACTGATCCAACAATTGGTATCAGAGCACTGGTTAATCTGATTAAATATCAATCTAACAAATTGAGAATCAGACACAGGCTCTTATTGATATTCAATAAAGGATTAAAAGGCTCACTTTTTCATCCATCACTTTAAAGAAGCATTGACAAATTCAAACTTCTTAAAAATGGACCCCTACAATACTGGATCTGCGAACAAACCTCCTATGTTAGTCAGAAATGAATATAACATATGGTCTAAAAGGTTGGCACACACTATTTCCGAAACTAATACTGGATGTTGGAGGTCTGTAGTCTTTGGACCTCACAGACCAGTTATAACTGATCCAGAGGGAAAGACTGAAAGACCAAAAGATCCAAAAGACTACACGGAGGAAGATTTCCAAAAGTTTGAGCTTGATGCAAAAGCTTTCTCCATGTTGGCTATGGCTCTCCCAAACGAAATAGATGCTGGGCTTTTACATTGTGAAAGTGCCAAAGAGCTATGGGATTGCCTAAAAGAGCAGTTTGCAGGAACTGCTGAGGTGATAGCCAACATTAGAGAAATATTGGCTCAACAATATGAAACTTTTACTCACATAGAGGGTGAAACTTTAACACAACAGTTTGAAAGATTTTCTTCACTCATCTCTGAGTTAAAAATTAATAATCAGACCTATTCAAATGAGTCTATGTTACATAGATTTTTATGGTCTCTACCTTCAAAATGGGAAACTTACTCTATAGTCCTCAGAACAAGTTCAGATTTTCACACCTTGAACCTAACTAGGTTACATGGTAAATTACTAACTTTTGAAAGAGAAATCAATCAAAAGAAAAAGTTGCAAGAATCTGGTAAAACTGCTGATGACTATACTCCAGGTAGCACAACCTTATTAGGACAAGACTCACCATCCTGTTCTAATAATTTTGGTTCTTTTGACCACATTGACATAACATCTGGGATCTCATCAGATGGATCCTTCCCAGCTTATGACAATGAAGAACTAAGTCAAACTGCTGACAACATGTGTTTCATCATGGATGATTTAAAATATTTTAGCAGTGATGACTTGGAAGAAATGGAGATATTGCACCAACTGGCCTTGTTAAGCTTAAAAACTAACAAATTTTATAAAAGGTCAGGAAGGAAATTTCCAGGACTTAACAATTCAACCAAAGTTGGTTTTGACAAATCTAAACTTAGATGTCACAAGTGTCAAAAGTTGGGACACTTTGCTAGAGAGTGTAGAAGCTCTAGCTACAACCAACCCATGTCTGGGAATCAATTTAACCCCTCATATAATAGGAATAATGAAACTCAAGGGAGTGCTCATTTTGTACAGGCACAAGCTCCACAAGTTCAATATGTGCCACAAGTACAATATGTCCAAATGCCTGCTCAGCAACAACAGCAGCTGATGCCTCCTTTTCCAACTGCTCAACAACCTGCACAAACTCAACAACCCCCTCAGCAACAAAGCTTATTTACATCAGAGTATGTTGACTGGAGCAGTCTTCCTTATGACACATCAGAATGCAGTCAGGATGCAGACAATAAGGTCTATGATGTCAACTGGGGAGAACCTGATAATGGCAGAAAGAACTTTGCCTTAATGGCTTTTGAAGGATACTCTTCAAATTCTGCTCTTACACAGGTATCACAACAATCTCTGTTAAAGCTTTGCACTAAATCTTGCAAAGAATCTTTTGCTTTAATAAGAGAAACAAATGTGCATTTACAAGGCAAATCCAATGATATGGAGAGAAAATACACACAGATGAAGTGTGATTTAGAAAGAAATTTTTTTTTTGAAAAACAAAGAAATTTCTAAACTGAATGATAAATCCATTGAAACCCAAGCACAGATTAACACAATGATAGACAACCTAGGAAAAGTCAGACAAGAGCTTGCTGACACCAAGGTTGATTGTGAAAAATGGGTTGAGTCTTGTAAAGGGTACCAAATGCTACTTAACAAACAAACTGCAGCAAATGTTAAGTTTGGCATTGGGTATACCCACACTGAATCACCAACAGATTTCACCCACAAAACTGATAATGATGGGAAGAAATTGATTCAAACTTCTGACATGGAGGAATGCACATCCTACCATCAGAACTTTCTCAAAAAGGAAAGTACTGCAGAAGTTAAAACTACTGACAATAAGCCATGAGCAGTTTCAACTACATCAGGAGTTGAGATCCTGAAAACTGCTGATGACCTATTTCAAAATGCTGATATTGTCAGTAAATTGCCTTCCAGCTCTCTTGATTTATCTAAAAAGAAAGAGAAGGCAAAAGCATGTGAAATATGTGGTCTGTTTAACCACATAACTGAACTTTGCAGATATAGAAAGGTAAATCAGTTAAACAAACAAAGACAACAACTGATTGTGGGAAAACAGATGAAACAAAATTTTGAAAATACTTTCTTTCCCAACAAACAACAATCAAACAAAAACCTTTCTAAGAAGAGGCTTTTATCTCAACAAAAGTCATCTTCTCAAAGTTCATCTTCAGAAGTTACACCTAACTCATCAGCAGTTTCACAAACTGCTGATTTTAAAAATTTGATAAACATGGTTAAACTTCTGATGACCAAAGTTGATGGTGGAAACCAAAAAGAACCCACCATTGTTCTTAATGACAAATCCATTGCCAAAAAGACATGAATTTCCAAAATTGGTCCACAACAAGCTGCACCTGTTCTCAAGAGCAAACCCAAAGCCAAACTGGCTTGGGTTGCCAAAACTAACTAATTTTCTATCTTGTGCAGAGGGTCTCCAGAGGTTTGAATAGCATATGGTATGTGGATAGTGGAGGCTCAATGCACATGACTGGATGCAGATACCTGATAAACAATTTTATCAGTCAAAGAGAAGGATCTGTGTCCTTTGGGAACAATGCCAAGGGATATGTGCTAGGATATGGCAATGTATCCTCAGGCAGAATGCAGTTTGACAAGGTCAATCTGGTTGAAAACCTTGAGTACAACTTGCTGAGTGTCTCACAAATGTGTGACAAAGGATATTCTTCCTTTTTCACCAAGACAGCATGCAAGATCATATCACCAGAAGGCCAGAAGTTGATAGAGAAGATTATTGAAGATCATACTTTGCTGATTGCCAAAAGGTGTGGCAATATCTATGTAGTGGACATTGAAAAAGACAAAGTATTGAACAAGACTGCCTGTTTCTTCTCAAAGGCATCAACTTCAGAAAATGATCTCTGGCACAGGAGACTTGGCCATGTGAACTTTAAAACCATCAATAAAGTCACAAAAATGGGCTTGGTCAGGGGTCTACCTTTGAAGGAATATCAGTGCAAAGAACACTGTGTTTCCTGTCTTAAAGGTAAACAACATAAGTCCTCCTATAAGTCTATTGAAGAATCTAAAACAACTGCATGTCTTCAACTACTCCATATGGACTTATTTGGACCAGTCAAGATAATGAGCCTTGGTAAGAAGAAGTACTGCTTGGTCATCATTGATGACTACTCAAGATTCACATGGGTCTTCTTCTTATATTCCAAGGATGAGGCAGCTGAAATCATCAAGTTCTTCATTCTACAAGTTGAGAAGCAATATTCTCTATCTGTCAAAGTCATCAGGAGTGACAATGGGACAGAGTTCAGGAACAAAACTCTGGATGAATTCAGTCTGTCTAAAGGGATTGTTAGACAGTTCAGCATTCCCAGAACTCCTGAACAAAATGGTGTAGTAGAAAGGAAGAACAGAACCTTAATAGAAGCAGCCAGAACAATGTTAGCTGATTCAGGCCTACCTTTGTATTTTTGGGCTGAAGCAGTCAACACTGCATGTTATGTTCAGAATAGAGTTCTTATCAACAAGAGACATACCAAGACTGCCTATGAAATTCTTCATGACATAAAGCCCCTTATCTCCTTCTTCAGGGCTTTTGGATGTCAATGTTTTATCCTCAACATCAAAGACTCTATCTCAAAATTTGCTGCAAAAGTTGATACAGGTTATTTTCTTGGTTATTCTCCTTTGAAAAAAGCTTACAAAGTTTTCAATTCAAGAACCAAGATAGTGGAAGAAACACTGAATGACAAGTTCAATGAATCAAAACACATTATTATTCCAGCAAATCCTGCTGAATTATTTGATCTTGACAACTTTCATTTCGGACCTGAAAAGACTGTTGAATCATCCAAACCTCCTCAAAATGGTTTTCAAGGATTTGAAGATGATAGTCCTGCACCATGGACTCCAAACACAGTCAGAAGATCAACTATCAAACCTTCAAAAGTTTCAATAGCTTCAACTTCAGGAACTACTGATGAACATTTTGAAACTACTGATTCAGCTGAACCTAAAACTCCTGAAGTTCAAATAACAGCTGAACCAGATATTTTCAATCTCAGTGGTTTATTTGAAGAACCTGTAGAGCCATCCTCTAGTACAGGTCTACAACAACTGATTGAACACAAGGATCATCCATTGGATCAAATCATGGGTGATATTGCATCAGGGGTACTCACAAGAAACCAGCTTTCCAACTTTTGCTTCTTCTCAGCATTCATTTCTCAGTTGGAACCAAAGAAGTATCAAGAAGCCCTCAAAGACAACAATTGGGTGCAAGCAATGCAAGAAGAGTTGCTTCAATTCAAGAAACAATAGGTTTGGGAAATCTGTCCCTTACCTCAAGACAAGCAACCAATTGGAACAAGATGGGTCTTCAGAAACAAATCAGATGAGGCTGGTATGATCATCAAGAACAAAGCAAGATTGGTGGTACAAGGTTATTCCCAAGAGGAAGGAATTGATTATGATGAATCCTTTGCACCAGTTGCAAGACTTGAAGCTATCAGGTTATTTTTAGCTTATGCAATTTCCAACAACATTAAAGTTTATCAAATGGATGTCAAAAGTGCATTGTTGTATGGAAAAATAAAAGAGGAAGTGTATGTCTGTCAACCTCCAGGGTTTGAGGATCATTCTCATCCTGATTGGGTTTACAGACTTGACAAAGCTCTTTATGGGCTAAAACAGGCTCCAATAGCCTGGTATGAAACACTTTCAAACTTTTTACTTAAGAATCACTTCTTAAGGGGATCCATTGATAAAACTATGTTCATAAAACATGTTGGAAATCATGTCTTACTTGTTCAAATTTATGTTGATGATATCATATTTGGTTCAACAAACTCAAAACTGTGTGAAGATTTTAAGAAACTCATGCAATCAAAATTTGAAATGAGTACAATGGGAGAATTGCAGTACTTTTTGGGACTGCAAATCAAGCAACAATCAAATGGAACATTTATACATCAATCAAAATATGTTAAAGAATTATTGAACAAATTTTCTTTACAAGACTGTAAAACATGTTCCACTCCCATGACACCAATCACACAAGTTGAACCAGATGATCAAGGGAAACATATTGATCAAACCATGTATAGATGTATGATAGGTTCTCTTTTGTATTTAACTGCTTCTAGACCAGATATCATGTTTTCAACTTGTGTCTGTGCTAGATACCAATCTGCACCAAGAGAATCACACCTAATTGCAGTCAAAAGAATCTTCAGATATCTGAAAGGAACTCCTACTTTAGGAATTTGGTATCCTGCTTCAAGCAATACCAAATTAACTGCTTTTTCAGATAGTGACACTATGCAGGGTGCAAGATGTCAAGAAAATCAACATCTGGTGGTTGTCAATTTTTAGGAAACTGTCTGGTGTCCTGGCAATCAAAGAAACAAACATCTGTGGCAACTTCAACAGCTGAAGCTGAATACATTGCTGCTGCAAGCTGTACTTCACAGATACAATGGCTCCAATATCAACTGCTTGATTATGGAATCAAAGAGACCAAGACTCCACTTTTAGTAGACAGCAAATCTGCCATTAGCATCATTCAAAATCCTGTTCAGTTTTCAAAAACTAAACACATTGAAATCAGGTATCATTTCATAAGAGATTGCTATGAAAAAAGCAAGATTGAGGTGAAGCATGTCACAACAGCTAATCAAATAGCTGACATTTTCACCAAACCCCTTGATTCAACAACTTTTCAGAGGTTAGTATCCATGCTTGGGATGTTAAACTTGGAAGAAAGTCTCTAAGTGTTTCACTTTTTAGTTCTGCACATATTTTATTTTTCACTTACATACTTATCTGTCACAAACCTCTGAAGACCAAATTTGAGAAAGAGAAACTACTGATGAACAATTTTTAAGAAAAATGGGAAATTTTCACAATGGAAATAACTACTGATACGAATCAGAAGTTAGTTAAGTGTTTTAAAAGTCATTTGCATCAGCAGTTGAAACTGCTGAAGAGATGACCAAAACCACTGATGAAGAAACCTTCTTCATCAGCAGTTTCATTAAAAAGGGTAAAACAGACTTTTCACTCATCAGAAGTTTGACCTAGTCGGTTAAAAACTTCTGATAAATACCTTTTTTCAAACACTTATCCATTCAAAAAGAAAAATTCCCCCTCTCTCTCTCAAATCAAAACCAAAACCCCTTCTCTAACCTAAAAATACTGTTTGATCAAACAAGCAATGGCTCTCGTGTTAAAACAGGGACATAATCAACGAGGCTACTTTGAGAAAGATGAAGCCTGGTCCCAGTATGATGAAATCATTGATCTCATCATGAAATCCCAATATTATGAAGCTTTCACCATCGATCCACCCATTCATGAAGAAACTCTCAATGAGTTCTGGGCTAACACAGAGACGGTGACGGTTAATAATGAAGTGATCTCCCTCAAATCTTCTATAAAAGGGAAACTGATGGCCATATCACCGGAAACACTAAGCATCAGGCTTGGTTTGAAGGATTCTAATGCTCCTGAGCATATTCCAAACTCAGACATCCATCTAACCATGACAGAATGTGGTTATCAAGGTACTTTGGCACAAGCAACAGTTTATAAGAAATATTTTGACCCAAAATATAAACTGTTATTTCATTATATTATAATGTGTCTAAGTCCAAAAACTGGGTCTATTGATCAGATGCCTTCTACTTTTCAACCAATTTTTCATTCAATCATAAATGAAACTCCTTTTAAGGCATCAAAACTATTTTTCAATGAATTGGTTTTACACCATGAAAATGATAAAAAGAAGTTTTTGTTATACCCAAGATTTGTTATGCAATGCATAATAAAAGAACTTGGAGAGGGAGTACTTGTGGGTAAAACAACAACTTTAAACCCATTAACCTCACAAGTATTCTCTAGGCACAACAAACCAGCACTTGTGCTAGAAGATGACCAAGGGGAAGAACAACCCATCCCCAAGGAACCCACATCTTCCAAACCCAAAAAGAAAACCAAAAAGCCAAAAAAACAAAAACAAAAACAAACCAAACCTTTGAAAAAGACAGTTCAGGAAGTGGAGAACCCTGAAACTGCTGATGTGCAATCTGCACTTGATAAGGATGTGGCTGAAACATCCTCTCAGCACACTCCTTCTCCACCTCCTAAAAGAAAACCAGTTACAGTTATTTTTCAAAGAAAAAGATTTAAGAAACATGTAACTGTTGACCCAACCTTTGAAACTGCTGAAACAGAACCTGAACCCATTCCAACTTCTGAACACCTACCTATTACAACTACTGAACCTGAACCTTCCCACACAACAATAGAAATAGCCCAACTTCTCTCAGGACTAAAAGGATCCCATCCAACACATGTCACTCCCCCAGCAACACATCAAATTGGGGAGATGCCTTCTTCACTTGACATGGATGTGGACCTTATTAGCCCAAACCAGGGAGATGAGGATGGACCAGAGTTTATAAGCCCAAACTTAGAAACTCTTGGTACTTTTGAGGCTGCTACTACTCACTTATCACCCAGTGGTGAACTTGAGGACAGTAGTAACATTGCTAAGACCTCAAATTTGGCAACTACTGATGAAGGTCTAGTGCCTAAAGTAGGAAAACCTCAGTTCCAAGACAAAGAGGTTCATGAGACTACTAGTTTGGGACTAGCTCATGATTTAACTGATCCTGCCCTCTCTGAGGACACTATCAGGGATTCAGATGATTCCATTAGCTTGGATGATGAATCAAACATTCCACAAACTGAATTGACAGTTGAGATTGAAGGTCCTGCATCTAAGGTATCCAAGCTCAAGAAGCTGGTCACCAAAGATCAGGTTAAAGACCACTTAGCCCAAAAATCCCCACAAGTGGCATCTTCAGAGAAATCTGAGGATCACCCAAAAAGCCCCCCTCACAAAAACAACCTACCCAATTCTCTGGGCTCACTAGCATAGACTTGAACCAACTATGCAGCCCAGATGGTCCCCTGTTCCAGACAATGCAACAAATTATCACTGATCAACTCAAGAAATTCACAACTGCTTGGGAGTTAAAGGCTAACAACCAATTTGGGTTGATAAATTCAAGACTTGCTGAGTTGAACAAGAAGATGGATCAAACTCAAGATCAACTAGCAAGGTTGTCTGCTGCAACTTCTCACTCATTGAGGCTTCCAGAAGTGGATGAAGCCAAAAAGGGGGAGAAGACTAAGGAACCAATTACTGAAGTTGCTACAACAAGAGAAAATCCTGATCCTGAAGCTGAAAAGCCTATACAAAGACCAGGAAAAGAAGTAGCACAAGAGTTCTTATCATCTAAGGCACAAGAGAAAACTGCTGATCCCATTATTCAAACTGCTGAAGACAATCCTTCAGTAGTTGTGACAACAGTTAAACCATCAGCAGTTTCATCTCCAAAACCAACATCAGAAGTTTCTAAGGCACCTGATAGAGAACCTACTTCCATTCCTTTGCCAACAACAACTTCCACAACTGTTTTAAACCCTACTCCCATTGCCATGTCTAAAGAACTATTGGAGAAGAGTTTGAAAGAGGCTGCAAAGAAGGCAAAAGAAGACAAAGTATGGAACAGCCTAGAGACTAGAGATGATCTGAACTTTCAAGAGAAACTAATCAAATATCAAGAAAAGCTTGATGAGCTTGAGGCTGAAGAGAGAGCACTTGAAGCTGTTGCAGAAGAAGACAAAAGAGCACAGCTTATCACCTTCATAACAAAGAACTCCAAATCTAAACAAGTGGCTCTCAAAAGACTCTCAACAGAAGAACTCACAAGAAGGGCACAAATGCTATCTGACAGACTAGCTACAGAGAATGAGAGGAAAGCCAAAAGAGCAGAAGTTATAGAAGAACTAGTGGCAAATGGCTATGGTTCAAAGGCCTCAGTCTCAAAATGGAAAGAACAAACACTTTATGAGGCTTACAAGAAATACAAGGCCAGCAAAGCTGCAGAGCCAGAGAGATTTGAAACTCCTGAAGTCCAACCAACTTCTATCATAAGGAGATCTTCTGGTGCACTAAGGAAGCCTGCCACAAAAAGAAAAGCAGAGGGTGAACCCATTGTGAAGACTGATTTCAAGATGGTACTCTTGGAAGAAAATCAGTTAGTACATGGTGATTTTGATGTAGAAGAAAAACCCCTCCTAACACAATTCAGATACAAGGCTACTTATGCTTATCAGTTACAACAATCCATTCAAGAGAAGACACATACAAGAGTTGTAACAGAACATCACTTGCCCAACATGCCTATCCAAAGTGGTGCTGAACTTCAAGGTAGTCAAGAATCTCACCTGAGAGTCACTGAAATTGAAGACATCCCTCAATCATCCTCAGGACAACCTAAGGAAACAGGCTTGGTTTCCTATGCCTTTGACTTTGACAGGTCAAAGGTAAACATTGTTAAATGGTCATTTACTGATTCCAACTCAGTACTTGTGACCAGGAGAGATCTTTCAAGTAAGGTCTACAAAAACTCAAAGGAGTTGAGTGTTTTATCTTCCAAAGACCTTCTCACAATTCAACATCTTACACCTGAACTTGGACCTCTCACTGAGCAACAAAGATGTACTCTTACTACCCGGATGACAGCAGAAATCTGGAGGATACTAGAAGAGAGAAAAGATCAGCAATAAAGATTGGATAAGGTTTTGGCTTCATCAATCCAGGGGGAGATTGTTGGGACAAAGAGGATTGAAGAAACCACCTTTTGATGACCTTAGTCCAAATTCATATTCTGCTTAAGTATAGGAACAACTGCTGAAGACCAAATAAGAAGTACTGAAGAACAAATGTACAAAGTACTGAAGAGTAACTCATCAGAAGTTCTGAAGTCTAACCAGACATTTCACTGAAGAACTACTGAAGACAAACTACTCATCAGCAGTTTGTCACTCATCAGCACTTTGTGATCAGAAGCTTCTAACCGACTGAAGATCAGCAGTTTATTATTATATTGTTTTGTTAAAGTCTTGATTTCAAGTTTCGATGTACAGACTGTTGTAACCTTATCTTTGCATAATATCTTTGTTAAATATCTTAGATTACTTCAGACAATGGTTTAGTACATTGGTCTATAAATAGATGAGTTTGTTCATCTATTTTGTATATGTGATTTTGTGTAATTCCTTTGATCTAAATTGAAATCCTTCAACCTTTGAACTTATAATCCATTTCGCATCTGAGAAACATAAATTGCTTTACTGCTTTATACTTGAACTGTATTTATTGTTTCTCATTTATTATTCAGTCAAGGGGGAGTAATAACTCCTCTTAAAAGTGATCTTTTAATCTTTAGAACACTTGTTATTCCGCTGCTTATTAACTCTTACATAAATCTGATACACATAAGTGTTCTTAATAGAGGCCACTGATCCAACACACTATCACCTTCAGACACCAACTTTATACGGTTTCTCTTAAAATAGAGCCTGCTACCAGCTCTAGAAACCTTTGTTCGCTGGAATAAAACAGGAAAAATATATATACATACACACACGCAGTCTTGATAGGACAGTGGGCACCTGCCCACCCTACCAGAAGAATGAATCCACCACAGCCATCTTGGTAATTTGGCCCTATAAAGTGGTAGTGTTGGGACAAAGAGGATTGAAGAAACCACCTTTTGATAACCTTAGTCCAATTCATATCTGCTTAAGTATGGAACTGCTGAAGAACAAATGAAGAAGTACTGAAGAACAAACACCAAAGTACTGAAGAGTAATTCATCAGAAGTTCTGAAGTCTAACCAGACATTTCACTGAAGAACTACTGAAGACAAACTACTCATCAGCAGTTTGTCACTCATCAGCACTTTGCATCAGAAGCTTCTAACCGACTGAAGATCAGAAGTTCTTAGTATAATATCTTTGTTAAATATCTTAGATTACTTCAGACTACAGTTTAGTACATTAGTCTATAAATAGATGAGTTTGTTCATCTATTTTAGACATGTGATTTTGTGTAATATCTTTGATCTAAATTGAAATCCTTCGGGCTTTAAACTTATAATTTCATTTCACATCTGAGAAACATAAATTGCTTTACTGCTTTACACTTAACTGTATTTATTGTTTCTCATTTATTGTTCAGTCAAGGGGGAGTAATAACTCCTCTTCAAAGTGATCTTTTAGACCTTTGAACACTTGTCATTCCGCTGCTTAATAACTCATACATAAATCTGATAACACATAAGTGTTCATAAACTAAGCCACTGATCCAACAATTGGTATCAGAGCATCTGTATATCTGATCAAAATCAATCTAACAAATTGAGATTCAGACACAGGCTCAATATTGATATTCAATAAAGGATAAAAGGCTCACTTTTTAATCCATCACTTTAAAGAAGTATTGACAAATCCAAACTTCTTAAAAATGGACCCCTACAATACTGGATCTGCCAACAAACCTCCTATGTTAGTCAGAAATGAATATAGCATATGGTCTAAAAGGTTGGCACATACTATTTCCCAAACAAACACTAGATGTTGGAGGTCTGTAGTTTTTGGACCTCACAAACCAGTAGTAAGTGATCCAGAGGGAAACACTGAAAGACCAAAAGATCCAAAAGAATACACGGAGGAAGATTTCCAAAAGTTTGAGCTTGATGCAAAAGCTTTCTCCATGTTGGCTATGGCTCTCCCAAACGAAATATATGCTGGCCTTTTACATTTTGAAAGTGCCAAAGAGCTGTGGGATTGCCTAAAAGAGCAGTTTGCAGGAACTGCTGAGGTGATAGCCAACATTAGAGAAATATTGGCTCAACAATATGAAACTTTTACTCACATAGAGGGTGAATCTTTAACACAACAATTTGAAAGATTTTCTTCACTCATCTCTGAGTTAAAAATTAACAATCAGACCTATTCAAATGAGTCTATGTTGCATAGATTTTTAAGGTCTCTACCTTCAAAATGGGAAACTTACTCTATAGTCCTCAGAACAAGTTCAGATTTTACTACCTTGAACCTAACTAGGTTACATGGTAAATTACTAACTTTTGAGAGAGAAATCAATCAAAAGAAAAAGTTGCAGGAATCTGGTAAAACTGCTGATGACTATACTCCGGGTAGCACAGCCCTATTAGGACATGACTCACCATCCTGTTCTAATAATTTTGGTTCTTTTAACCACATTGACATAACAGCTGGGATCTCATCAGATGGATCTTTCCCAGCTTATGACAATGAAGAACTGAGTCAAACTGCTGACAACATGTGTTTCATCATGGATGATTTAAAATATTTCAGCAGTGATGACTTAGAAGAAATGGAAATATTGCACCAACTGGCCTTGTTAAGCTTAAAATCTAACAAATTTTATAAAAGGTCAGGAAGGAAATTTCCAGGACTAAACAACTCAACAAAAGTTGGTTTTGACAAATCTAAACTTAGATGTCATAAGTGTCAAAAGTTGGGACACTTTGCTAGAGAATGTAGAAGCTCTAGCTACAACCAACCAATGTCTGGAAATCAATTTAATCCCTCATATAATAGGAATAATGGAACTCAAGGGAGTGCTCATTTTGTACAGGCACAAGCTCCACATGTTCAATATGTGCCACAAGTACAATATGTTCACATGCCTGCTCAGCAACAACAGCAGCTGATGCCTCCTTTTCCAACTGCTCAACAACCTGCACAAACTCAACAACCCCCTTAGCAACAAAGCTTATTTACCTCAGGGTATGTTGACTGGAGCAGTCTTCCTTATGACACATCAGAATGCAGTCAGGATGCAGACAATAAGGTCTATGATGTCAACTGGGGAGAACCTGATAATGGCAGAAAGAACTTTGCCTTAATGGCTTTTGAAGGATACTCATCAAATTCTGCTCTCACACAGGTATCACAACAATCTCTATTAAAGCTTTGCACTAAATCTTGCAAAGAATCTTTTGCTTTAATTAGAGAAACTAATGTGCATTTACAAGGCAAATCCAACGATATGGAGAGAAAATTCACACAAATGAAGTGTGATTTGGAAAGAAAAATTGTTTTGAAAAACAAAGAAATTTCCAAACTGAATGATAAATCCATTGAAACAGAAGCACAAATTAAAACAATGATAGACAGCCTAGGAAATGTCAGACAAGAGCTTGCTGACACCAAGGTTGATTGTGAAAAATGGGTTGAGTCTTGTAAAGGGTATCAAATGTTGCTTAACAAACAAACTGCAGCCAATGTTAAGTTTGGCATTGGATATACCCACACTGAATCACCAACAGATTTCACCCACAAAACTGATAATGATGGGAAGAAATTGATTCAAACTTCTGATATGGAGGAATGCACATCCTACCATCAGAACTTCCTCAAAAAGGGAAGTACTGCAGAAGTTAAAACTACTGACAATAAGCCATCTGCAGTTTCAACTACATCAGGAGTTGAGACCCTGAAAACTGCTGATGACCTATTTCAAAAATCTGATTTTGTCAGTAAATTGCCTTCCAGCTCTCTTGATTTAACTAAAAAGAAAGAGAAGGCAAAAGCATGTGAAATATGTGGTCTGTTTAACCACATAACTGAACTTTGCAGATATAGAAAGGTAAATCAGTTAAACAAACAAAGACAACAACTGATTGTGGGAAAACAGATAAAACAAGATTTTGAAAATACCTTTTTTCCCAACAAACAACAATCAAACAAAACCCTTTCTAAGAAGAGGCCTTTATCTCAACAAAGGTCATCTTCTCAAAGTTCAACTTCAGAAGTTTTACCTAACTCATCAGCAGTTTCACAAACTGCTGAAGTTAAAGATTTGATAAACCTGGTTAAACTTCTGATGACCAAAGTTGATGGTGGAAACCAAAAAGAACCCACCATTGTTCTTAATGACAAATCCATTGCCAAAAAGACATGGATTTCTAAAATTGGTCCACAACAAGCTGCACCTGTTCTCAAGAGCAAACCCAAAGCCAAACTGGCTTGGGTTGCCAAAACTAACTAATTTGCTATCTTGTGCAGAGGGTCTCCAGAGGTTTGAATAGCATATGGTATGTGGATAGTGGAGGCTCAATGCACATGACTGGATGCAGATACCTGATAAACAATTTTATCAGCCAAAGAGAAGGATCTGTGTCCTTTGGGAACAATGCCAAGGGATATGTGCTAGGATATGGCAATGTATCCTCAGGCAAAATGCAGTTTGAAAAGGTCAATCTGGCTGAAAACCTTGAGTACAACTTGCTGAGTGTCTCACAAATGTGTGACAAAGGATATTCTTCCTTTTTCACAAAGACAGCATGCAAGATCATATCACCAGAAGGCCAGAAGTTGATAGAGAAGATTATTGAAGATCATACTTTGCTGATTGCCAAAAGATGTGGCAATGTCTATGCAGTGGACATTGAAAAAGACAAAGTATTGAACAAGACTGCCTGTTTCTTCTCTGGCACAGGAGACTTGGCCATGTGAACTTTAAAACCATCAATAAAGTCACAAAAATGGGCTTGGTCAGAGGTCTACCTTTGAAGGAATATCAGTGCAAAGAACACCGTGTTTCCTGTCTTAAAGGTAAACAGCATAAGTCCTCCTATAAGTCTATTGAAGAATCAAAAACAACTGCATGTCTTCAACTACTCCATATGGACTTATTTGGACCAGTCAAGATTATGAGCCTTGGTAAGAAGAAGTACTGCTTGGTCATCATTGATGACTACTCAAGATTCACATGGGTCTTCTTCTTATATTCCAAGGATGAGGCAGCTGAAATCATCAAGTTCTTTATTCTACAAGTAGAGAAGCAATACTCTCTATCTGTCAAAGTCATCAGGAGTGACAATGGGACAGAGTTCAGGAACAAAACTCTGGATGAATTCTGTCTGTCTAAAGGGATTGTTAGACAGTTCAGCATTCCCAGAACACCTGAACAAAATGGTGTGGTAGAAAGGAAGAACAGAACATTAATTGAAGCAGCCAGAACAATGTTAGCTGATTCAGGCCTACCTTTGTATTTTTGGGCTGAAGCAGTCAACACTGCATGTTATGTTCAGAATAGAGTTCTTATCAACAAGAGACATACCAAGACTGCCTATGAAATTCTTCATGGCATAAAACCCCTTATCTCCTTCTTCAGGGCTTTTGGATGTCAATGTTTTATCCTCAACATCAAAGACTCTATCTCTAAGTTTGCTGCAAAAGTTGATACAGGTTATTTTCTTGGTTATACTCCTTTAAGAAAAGCTTACAAAGTTTTCAATTCAAGAACCAAGATAGTAGAAGAAACACTGAATGTCAAGTTCAATGAATCAAAACACACTCTTATTCCAGCAAATCCTGCTGAATTATTTGATCTTGACAACTTTCATTTCGGACCTGAAAAGACTGTTGAATCATCCAAACCTCCTCAAAATGGTTTTCAAGGATTTGAAGATGATAGTCCTGCACCATGGACTCCAAACACAATCAGAAGATCAACTATTAAACCTTCAGAAGTTTCAATAGCTTCAAATTCAGGAACTACTGATGAACATTTTGAAACTACTGATTCAGCTGAACCTAAAACTCCTGAAGTTCAAATAACAGCTGAACCAGATATTATCAATCTCAGTGGTTTATTTGAAGAACCTGTAGAGCCATCATCCAGTACAGGTTTACAACAACTGATTGAACACAAAGATCATCCATTGGATCAAATCATGGGTGATATTGCATCAGGGGTACTCACAAGAAACCAGCTTTCCAACTTTTGCTTCTTCTCAGCATTCATTTCTCAGTTGGAACCAAAGAAGTATCAAGAAGCCCTCAAAGACAACAATTGGGTGCAAGCAATGCAAGAAGAGTTGCTTCAATTCAAGAAACAACAGGTTTGGGAAATCTGTCCCTTACCTGAAAACAAGCAACCAATTGGAACAAGATGGGTCTTCAGAAACAAATCAGATGAGGCTGGTATGATCATCAAGAACAAAGCAAGACTAGTGGTACAAGGTTATTCCCAATAGGAAGGAATTGATTATGATGAAACCTTTGCATCAGTTGCAAGACTTGAAGCTATCAGGTTATTTTTAGCTTATGCAATTTCCAACAACATAAAAGTTTATCAAATGGATGTCAAAAGTGCATTTTTGTATGGAAAAATAAAAGAGGAAGTGTATGTCTGTCAACCTCCAGGGTTTGAGGATCCTTCTCATCCTGATTGGGTTTACAGACTTGACAAAGCTCTTTATGGGCTAAAACAGGCTCCAAGAGCCTGGAATGAAACACTTTCCAACTTTTTACTTAAGAATCACTTCTCAAGGGGACCCATTGATAAAACTCTTTTCATAAAACATGTTGGAAATCATGTCTTACTTGTTCAAATCTATGTTGATGATATCATATTTGGTTCAACAAACTCAAAACTGTGTGAAGAATTTAAGAAACTCATGCAATCAAAATTTGAAATGAGTACAATGGGAGAATTGCAGTACTTTTTGGGACTGCAAATCAAGCAACAGTCAAATGGAACATTTATACATCAATCAAAATATGTTAAAGAATTATTGAACAAATTTTCTTTACAAGACTGTAAAACATGTTCCACTCCCATGACACCAATCACACAAGTTGAACCAGATGATCAAGGGAAACATATTGATCAAACCATGTATAGATGTATGATAGGTTCTCTTTTGTATTTAACTGCAATTCTAAACCAGATATCATGTTTTCAACTTGTGTCTGTGCTAGATACCAATCTGCACCAAGAGAATCACACCTAATTGCAGTAAAAAGAATCTTCAGATATCTGAAAGGAACTCCTACTTTAGGAATTTGGTATCCTGCTTCAAGCAATACTAAGTTAACTGCTTTTTCAGATAGTGACTATGCAGGCTGCAAGATGTCAAGAAAATCAACATCTGGTGGTTGTCAATTCTTAGGAAACTGTCTGGTGTCCTGGCAATCAAAGAAACAAACATCTGTGGCAACTTCAACAGCTGAAGCTGAATACATTGCTGCTGCAAGCTGTACTTCACAGATACAATGGCTCCAATATCAACTGCTTGATTATGGAATCAAAGAGACCAAGACCCCACTTTTAGTAGACAGCAAATCTGCCATTAGCATCATTCAGAATCCTGTTCAGTTCTCAAAGACTAAACATATTGAAATCAGGTATCATTTCATAAGAGATTGCTATGAAAAAGGCAAGATTGAGGTGAAGCATGTCACAACAGCTAATCAAATAGCTGACATTTTCACCAAACCCCTTGATTCAACAACTTTTCAGAGGTTAGTATCCATGCTTGGGATGTTAAACTTAGAAGAAAGTCTGTAAGTGTTTCACTTTTTAGTTCTGCACATATTTTATTTTCACTTACATACTTATCTGTCACAAACCTCTGAAGACCAAAAATTTGAGAAAGAGAAAGTACTGATGAACAATTTTTGAAAACTGCTGATAAACATCAAAAATGGGATATTTTCAAAATGGATATAACTATTGATGAAAATCAGAAGTTAGTAAAGTGTTTTAAAAGTCATTTGCATCAGCAGTTGAAACTGCTGAAGAGATGACTAAAACCACTGATGAAGAAACCTTCTTCATCAGCAGTTTGACTAAAAAGGGTAAAACAGACTTTTCACTCATCAGAAGTTTGACCTAGTCGGTTAAAAACTTCTGATAAATACCTTTTTCAAACACTTATCCATTCAAAAAGCAAAATTCCTTCTCTCTCTCTCAAATCCAAAGCAAAACCCCTTCTCTAACCTAAAAATACTGTTCGATCAAAAACAACCATGGCTCTCGTGTTAAAACAGGGACACAATCAAAGAGGCTACTTTGTTAAAGATGAAGCCTGGTCCCAGTATGATGAGGTGATTGATCTCATCATGAAATCCCAGTATTATGAAGCTTTCACCATCGATCCACCAATTCATGAAGAAACTCTTAATGAGTTCTGGGCTAACTTAGAGACGGTGAAGGTGAATAATGAAGTGATCTCCCTCAAATCTTCCATAAAAGGGAAAATGATGGCCATCTCACCAGAAACACTAAGCATCAGGCTTGGTTTGAAGGATTCTGAGGCTCCTGAACATATTCCAAACTCAGACATCCATCTAACCATGACAGAGTGTGGTTATCAAGGTACTTTGGCACAAGCAACAGTTTATAAGAAATATTTTGACCCACGATATAAACTGTTATTTCATTATATTATTATGTGTCTAAGTCCAAAATCTGGGTCAATAGATCAGATGCCTTCTACTTTTCAACCTATTTTTCATTCAATCATAAATGAAACACCTTTTTAGGCATCAAAATTATTTTTCAATGAACTGGTTTTACATCATGAAAATGATAAAAAGAAGTTTTTGTTGTATCCAAGATTTGTTATGCAATGCATAATAAAGGAGCTTGGTGAGGGAGTACTTGAAGGTGAAGCAACAACTTTAAACCCTTTAACATCTCAAGTATTCTCTAGGCACAACAAACCAGCACTTGTGCTAGAAGATGACCAAGGGGAAGAACAACCCATCCCCAACGAACCCACATCTTCCAAACCCAAAAAGAAAACCAAAAAGCCTAAACAACAAAAACCAAAACAAACCAAATCACTGAAAAAGACAGTTCAGGAAGTGGAGAAACCTGAAACTACTGATGTGCAATCTGCACTTGATAAGGAAGTGGCTGAAACATCCTCTCAGCACACTCCTTCTCCACCCACCAAAAGAAAACCTGTCACAATTATTTTTCAAAGAAAAAGATTTAAGAAACCAATAACTGTTGACCCAGCCTTTGAAACTACTGAAACTAACCCTGAACACCAACCCCTCACAACTACTGAACCTGAACCTTCCCACACAACAATAGAAATTGCCCAACTTCTCTCAGGACTAAAAGGAACCCATTCACCACATGTCACTCCCCCAGCAACACATCAAATTGGGGAGATGCCTTCAGAAGTTGACATGAATGTGGATCCTATTAGCCCAACCCAGAGAGATGAGGATGAACAAGAGTTTATAAGCCCAAACTTACTAACTCTTGATACTTTTGAGGCTGCTACTACTCACTTATCACCCAGTGGTGAACCTGAGGACAGTAGTAACATAGCTAAGACCTCAAACTTGGCAACTACTGATGAAGGCCTAAGGCCAGAAGTAGGAAAACCTCAGTACCAAGACAAAGAGGTGCATGAGACTACTAGTTTGGGTCTAGCTCATGATATAACTGATCCTGCCCTCTCTGAGGACATTATCAGGGATTCAGATGATTCCATTAACTTGGTTGATGAATCAAACATTCCACAAACTGAATTGACGGTTGATATTGAAGGTCCTGCATCCAAGGTATCCAAGCTCAAGAAGCTGGTCACCAAAGATCAGGTTAAAGACCACTTAACCCAAAAATCCCCAAAAGTGGCATCTTCAGAGCAATCTGAGGATCACCCAAAAAGCACCCCTTCACCAAAACAACCTACCCAATTCCCTGGGCTCACAAGCATAGACTTGAACCAACTATGCAGCCCAGATGGTCCCCTGTACCAGGCAATCAAACAAATAATCACTGATCAACTCAAACCTTTCACAACTGCTTGGGAGTTAAAGGCTAACAAACAGTTTGGGTTGATAAACTCAAGACTTGCTGAGTTGAACAAGAAAATGGATCAAACACAAGATCAACTAGCAAGGTTGTCTGCTGCAACTTCTCACTCCATGAGGCTTTCAGAAGTGGATGAAGCCAAAAAGGGGGAGAAGACTAAGGAACCAGAAACAGAAGTTGCTACACAAAGACAAACTCCTGATCCTGAAGCTGAAAGACCATCACAAAGACCAGGAAAAGAAGTAGCACAAGAGTTCAGATTGTCTAAGGCACAAGAGAAAACTGCTGAAGAGACTTATCAAACTACTGAAGACAATCCTTCAGAAGTTGTGAAGACTGACAAACCATCAGCAGTTTCATCTCCAAAAACAACATCAGAAGTTTCTAAGGCACATGAAAAAGAACCTACTTCCATTCCTTTGCCTACAACAACTTCCCCAACTGTTTTGAACCCTACTCCCATCAGCATGTCTAAAGATCTATTGGAGAAGAGTTTGAAAGAGGCTGCAAAGAAGGCAAAAGAAGACAGAGTATGGAACAGCCTAGAGGCTAGAGATGATCTGAACTATCAAGAAAAGTTAGTTATGTATCAAGAAAAACTTGATGAGCTTGAGGCTAAAGAAAGAGCACTTGAAGCTGTTGCAGAAGAAGACTAAAGGGCACAGCTTATAACATTCATCACAAAGAACTCCAAATCTAAGCAAGTGGCTCTCAAAAGACTCTCAACACAAGAACTGACCAGAAGAGCTCAGATGCTATCAGACAGATTAGCAACAGAGAATGAGAG
This sequence comes from Ambrosia artemisiifolia, assembly GCA_032199755.1. NCBI lineage: Eukaryota > Viridiplantae > Streptophyta > Magnoliopsida > Asterales > Asteraceae > Ambrosia > Ambrosia artemisiifolia. The sequence continues at coordinate 6,299,490 of CM063512.1, forward strand.
GAAAGCCAAAAGAGCTGAAGTAATAGAAGAATTAGTGGCAAATGGCTATGGTTCAAAGGCCTCAGTCTCCAAATGGAAAGAACAAACACTCTATGAGGCTTACAAGAAATTCAAGGCCAAGAAAGCTGCAGAGCCAGAGAGATTTGAAACTCCAGAAGTCCAAACAACTTCTATTGTAAGGAGATCATCTGGTGCATTAAGGAAGCCTGCCACCAAGAGAAAAGCAGAGGGTGAACCCATTGTCAAGACTGACTTCAAGATGATACTCTTAGAAGGAGATCAGTTAGTACATGGTGATTTGATGTTGAAGAGAAACCCCTCTTAACACAATTCAGAGACAAGGCTACTTATGCTTATCAGTTACAACAATCCATTCAAGAGAAGACTCATACAAGGGTTGTAACAGAGCATCACCTGCCCAACATGCCTATTCAAGGTAGTGCTGAACTTCAAGGTAGTCAAGAATCTCACCTGAGAGTCACTGAAATAGAAGACATTCCTCAATCAGGTCAACCTAAGGAAACAGGCTTGGTTTCCTATGCCTCTGACTTTGACAGGTCAAAGGTAAATATTATTAAGTGGTCCTTTACTGAATCCAACTCAGTACTTGTGACCAGGAGAGACCGTTCAAGTAAGGTCTACAAAAACTCAAAGGAGTTGAGTGTTTTATCTTCCAAAGACCTTCTTACCATTCAGCATCTTACACCTGAACTTGGTCCTCTCACAGAGCAACAAAGATGTACTCTTACTACCCGGATGACAGCAGAGATCTGGAGGATACTAGAAGAGAGAAAAGGACAACAATAAAGATTGGATAAGGTTTTGGCTTCATCAATCCAGGGGGAGATTGTTGGGACAAAGAGGATTGAAGAAACCACCTTTTTATAACCTTAGTCCAATTCATATCTGCTTAAGTATGGAACTCCTGAAGAACAAATGAAGAAGTACTGAAGAACAAACACCAAAGTACTGAAGAGTAATTCATCAGAAGTTCTGAAGTCTAACCAGACATTTCACTGAAGAACTACTGAAGACAAACTACTCATCAGCAGTTTGTCACTCATCAGCACTTTGCATCAGAAGCTTCTAACCGACTGAAGATCAGCAGTTTTCTTATTATATTGTTTTGTTAAAGTCTAGATTTCAAGTTCCAATGTACAGACTGTTATAAGCTTATCTTAGTATAATATCTTTGTTAAATATCTTAGATTACTTCAGACTACAGTTTAGTACATTAGTCTATAAATAGATGAGTTTGTTCATCTATTTTAGACATGTGATTTTGTGTAATATCTTTGATCTAAATTGAAATCCTTCGGGCTTTAAACTTATAATTCCATTTCACATCTGAGAAACATAAATTGCTTTACTGCTTTACACTTAACTGTATTTATTGTTTCTCATTTATTGTTCAGTCAAGGGGGAGTAATAACTCCTCTTCAAAGTGATCTTTTAGACCTTTGAACACTTGTCATTCCGCTGCTTAATAACTCATACATAAATCTGATAACACATAAGTGTTCATAAACTAAGCCACTGATCCAACAGGTAGATCAGTAGATTGCTTGTGTTAGTGGCGAGATACTTAAATAAAATTAATTTTTCTGCTATTATTATTGGGGGACGTGGCACTCTACGGGCACCCCTTTTTTAATATTTTGTCGTACGGTAACACCGCTGCAACCCCTTAGGCAAACTAGCATATTTCATTAGAACGACAACATGTTGATGAGAAAAGAAAATGGGGGTGGTTAATGCTTTTCGGCCAAAACCCAATTCTCCAATAAAAAACCTTTACATCAATTTGAAACGTCTAGGCAAAGTACCCTAGAGTGTCGTCAGTGTTTTGGTGGTTCTATGGTACTTTGAGTCTATTTTGATGTCACACCCTCAAATTCCACTTGCAAGGTTTTATGGCGAGGCGCGTACAAACCAGGATCCAAGTAAACGGTCACAATAAACGGCAACTATATGATATATAAATAACGTAATAAAAACCCAAACAGTTGTAAGTTTGAACCATCAAATACAGCGGAAGTAATATAATTTTACAACCTAACTCAAATGTAAATAGTTTCAAAAGAGTTCAATAAGTTCAATGAGTAATGCATGAGACAAACAGATGTTGTGGACTCTAGTGCATCCTATCCAGTACGGCTACCTTAGCAACCTAAGAAAACATGCTATGTTAGTCAACACATACAGTGTTGGTGAGTTCACAGAGTTTTATGTTCATAAAAGAACGTAAACGTTTGTAAACCAGACTCAACAATCCTTACATCTATACTTGATGCTGACTAGACATCGTTACATGATACTAAAGCGTAGTAAACCACTGCTGAACGTTAGAAATGCCTTTAATACCCGCCACCGGACATCACTCTGTGTCGTAAGTTAGATAGGACAAATATGCACCCGTCCGATCTCCAGTCGACCCGAGTAGGGCATGTTGGACCCAATAGATCTATTCAAACTTTTCTCGCTATGTATCCACATATTTATGGTTCACAAGTTAGAAAGGACTTGTGACAACTGCCAAAATTCGAGTATTATTCACATACATCAATAATTATCGAAATGTTGACAAGCAATACGTGTTAGATTTAATTGGAGATAATTGGAGTCGTTAAAAACACATTAGTAATATGCAAATAATAATTGAGAGATTAGGTGGAATTTTAGGAATTTCCGGATTGCTCGGTAATAAGTTACCCGTATTGGATATTGGTAACGACCCGGTTAATACTAAATAGTTTGAAAATTATCTCGTGATGCTTGGTTTGGCATGGAATAATGTTTTCAGAATGAAAATATTATAAAACCAATATAGATTATAATTTGTGGTTTTTAAATCGTTAAGGTCTATTTGTTACGCGTATTAGAGTTTTAATGCGAATTCGAGACCCGGTACGGAATGGAAACCTCAAATATGATCAAATTAGCTAAAAATGGATATTGGTATGTGGGGAATATTATTATTGACCAAATGGGTGAAAACCTTAACTAATTAGTATAAAGAGGTTTTTATAAATTGTGAGATTGTGTATTATGTTATAAGATTTCATAAATATATATATATATATATATAATACCTAACCCCCCCCCCCCATTCAATACCTTCATTCTTACACCTTAAACCACACACACTAACCAAAACATCCAACTTCTTCTTCTCCCTCTTGGCCGAAAATCCCACCACCACTACCATCTTATTATTTTGTTCATCTTGTTAAATGGAATCCAAAAACATCAATGGTTAAGTGTTCTTGGTGATTTGGAGCTAGAAATCCAAGAGTTAAGAGAAAGAAAACATCAAAACCCACCATATAAAAGGTATAACCACTTACCCTACAACTTAGAATAACTATTTAATTGTTATTTGAAAGATATATATTATTGTTTATCGTGTGTATAAGTGTGTGACTAGGACGAGCATAACTTATCCAAACCAATTCAATAAGGATACATGACTTTGACAATTGAATAAGAACTAGTATTAAGCCCCCGCGCGTTGCGGCGGGGGCGTAAGACCGTGTCAAGTAGCACCAATACCATACCTTCGCCAACAACCACCAGCACCAAAAACTCGTAAAAGTACATAAAAAGGAAAAATAACACTGAATGAAAACTAACGTCTTACACCAAACGCCGCTTCTTGTCACGGATGAAAAATACAAAATCCAACAAAAAAATACTAACGTTTTACACCAAACAACGGTCAACAATCACTGATTGCAACAATCAAACCAAAAACCCCAAGTTCCAACCCTAAAATATTACCACAAAATCAATACCCGAAAATCTTACCTCAAGAACTTGAAGCAGTCAAGGACGTTCAAATCAACGACATTTAAAAACCGAATAAGAAAAGTAAAACAAATCGTTTTGATTTTCGTCTATGATCAGGGTTCCGTATACATGACTGAAAACAAAGTCTTTTTGTTTTTCGATGTATTTTTGGAACTTTTTTCCGTTTTTTGTACTCATGCAGACGTCTTTATCTTCTAACAGCAAGATCTATGAGAGCGGTGTGGTGTTATCGGCAACTACTATTGAGGCAGCACTGCACACGTCTATACTCTTGTACCTGTTCAATGAGAATTGTTTATGCATGCATTCTGTATAGGTAATGAATGTTAAAATTGTAAAATGGGTAGCCTTACATCCTCAAGTAATCTTGTCTTGGCAACCATTGGGTTCACGTACACGTAGCTGGCATTGGTGGTTTTTAGCTGTATGACAGCAGTGTGTATCAGTTTTTTTGATATAATTTGTCGCTTATGAGCAAATTTTAGAACCAGTTATGTGTAGCTTACCAACGAAGTCGTTAATTTTAACCGATCTAATGTCAACTATTATCGGTTTCTGAGCAGCCTCTATTTGTGTTTCTTGAACTTGGTCGGTGAGGTGATTGTGTTACTCCATCCGCCACCGTTCGTCCGCCTAAACTCCGCCTTCAACAACCACACAAATTGTTATTCGCTTCTCTTTCCACAAACTCAACCAATACGTCGTCGTTGGAGCCCTCCGTTTCTTCTTCCACTACCTGGATATAAAACAACCACTTGTAATATGGTAAATTACGATTATATAAACAAAGCCACAAATCAAAATTCACAAATCTTGAAAATTTAACATAGGTTATATATATTCTATTAAAACATATATGTTTTACTATATTAAAACAAATATGTTTTAACAGCCGAAGGATTTATAGTCCAATAATCACATAATAGGCATAAATTGGGTAGTTGAGAACAATGAGTATATAGCTAACGAACCTTTTGGGAAAATTATTGCGGGCAACAGGCAGCTACTTAATCTCTCTCACTACAACAACCAAAAGAAACTTTATAAAATCCTAGATCAATTTATTATATTATTGGCTGATGAAAATATTGTGGAAATGAAACATTGGGCCTACGAAATTAAATAGAAGAAATCACCGGCGGCGGATCTCGTTCCCTCTTTGAAGCCGCAACCACTCACAGCACTAAACCACCACCGTCATACAACTAACGCGGCGCTTCGTAGAAGGGCTTACCTGAGAGAAGATAGATAGTTAGAGAGAGATAAAAAAACATTTAATTAAAGAGAGAGAGAGAGAGAGAGAAGAAAGCGGTATGGCGGTAAGGTATTTTGACGGAGGGGACGGGAACAGTGATGTGAGCACTGGCCTACTACTTCTTTCTCTAGGCTGGTGTAAAATGAAAGTGAAAGGCACCGCAGGGGGAAAAGAAGAGTGGGGAAAAGAGAGAGAGAGAGAGTGCTATGAACACGATTGAGGTGCGGTGATGCGACAACGGTGGCTTTGCCGGACCACCCCAGACGGTGGCCGCCGCCACAGTTCCATTCAACCATTGGATCTCTCTCTCTCTAGATTTTGTATGTATGTATGTATGTATGTTGGTGGGAAATCAAAATGCAGAGATGATGAGTGATAGAGACATAAAAGACCATGAGCAGACGAAGACATCCACAAAACCAGCACATGGTTTTGACAAAACCACGTATACAACAAATAAAACATAAGTTACAACTCACCATTGCACATTTGCTTTGGTTTTTAGAATATTATAAATGACTATATATGTTCATGTACAAGTAAAGCGTGGATTGTTTAATGACCTTGATATCCAACCTTACCATTTCATTCTAAAAATAATAAACGTTAATATTATTAGAGAGAATTACTAATTGCGTCCCTGTGTTATAGTCGATTTAACTTCTTGAATCCAAAGTTGAAAACTTTAACTACTTGAGTCCCTAGATGAAAATTAACTAACCTGTTGAGTCCAAATTTGTAACTTTTCAAGAGTTTATAAATGTATGTTCATAAACTAAAAACTTGTGTAAATCCTTAGATATTTTCTGTTTTAATCAAGTTTTCACCAAATAATCAAAGATATTGAAGTGGGTTTTGTAAAATAAACAATGGGAATAAGATAAAATGGAAAATGGTGATGAATTTATATGTGTGTGTGTCGTGTATATGTATGTGTGTATGTGTTTATGTGTGGAAATGATTGTTTATATGATTAGATGATTGATTATGCTTAGATCCTTCGATTTTGTTACCATGCAATAGGGTTTTCTAAAGAGTTTTAGATCTGATGTGAAATGAGATTTGATGTTTATGATGGTCTAGATAGATGATATATGGATGAGAATATTGAAATGTGCTTTGTTGGATTTAGAAGTTCATGTATGTGCAATATTTGATGATGAGTTTTCAGTAATATTAAGCTTATTTACAGATCTGATCATGAGTATGTTTTAATAAGTTTCATAAGCCTAAAATAGAGCAAAAAAGTTTAAATAAGATCTACACGCTTGGGAGACCTTGCATGTACGATCAAAACATGTTTATTGGCTTAAAACGCCAAGATATGAGCTTTCGAAGTAGATTTTCTAAAACTGATTTAGAACACGTTCTTGCAACATATTTTGATGTAAAATAAAGTGTAATAAGGTATATATGAAAGACCCAAGTTAAAAATCTAAGTATGGTTGCAAAAGATGCGCAAAAACGCATGTTTTCGACAAGTTTTACGCGTCTAGGACACTTATTTTTAGATCTGATGTAAAACAGCTTATTTGGTGTCTAAATGGGTATAAAACTCATTATTTAAGGTGTATAATATGTTTACCATGGTAACGAATGAATACAGTGCAAAACTATGCTATAAAAGTCGCCGAAATGTGATTTTAAGGCATATAACAGTTAGTTTTTATGATTAGATTGGAACAACAAATTGGTCTTGTTTTGTAATTTAATTACAGGTCCTAGAACTTAAGTTAGGTTTGTAAGAGGTTCATAAGTTGACATGAGAAATTTGAGAACTTGGTTAATATGAAAATTGCTAGGATAGGCTTTATTGTGCGTTCTAAAGGTATATTAACCAGGATTGGTAATATAAGATAAATTATATGATGATTTATATGTGAGATGACTTCTTGAGAATATTACCATGAAGCCTAGAATGTCTATATGTAAATTGTGAAATTGTGTTTACTAGTAGTGGCTACGTTTCATTAAGAACGACCCCATATGAATATGAGTCTTGATGTAACGGCTAAGAATATGTGTTACTTGCATGTGTAAGAATACGCTATGATAAGTTATGGTGATAGGTTATGTGGATTTTAACATGGAAATGATTATATGTGTAAATGTGGACCTAAGAAATGGGTGATTTCCTGTGATATATATGTGTGAAAGGATTAAAACTAAATCGCACCAACGGGTTGATAGGGTAAGGGTTAATGGAAATTTAATCGCTTTGGTTAAACTAATTCAAGGAAGTTTGGTGAATGACTTGATTAGACTTAGAAGGATTACTGTAATAACCTTATGAATTATAGGGTGTACTAAGTAACGGATTGTGGTTTGTCGGTTGCGTGAATTGCTACATTTGAGGTGAGTTTCACAACCCCTTTTCTTTAAAATGTTTTTGAACGTTTTTAACATCGGGGGATTAACATGTTGTATGAAGGGTAGGACTAGACTTGTAGCACATTTGATGACCTTAGGCAAGTGTACGAGTTGTTACTGCGAGTACCTCGTCAGTCCCGCCGGACGGACACTTCCCTGCACTTCTTAACCATTAGCTCTTAAGTTAGAGCCATGGTTAATGTTAGTAGATCTATTGGGTTGACGCCCCTTTTTAGACCAGTAGGTAGGTCTAATGGATAAACATAATCCTATAAATTCCTCTGATTTAGGGGTCGGGGTTCGGGAAGCAAAAGTTATGGTTTGATTAAGAGCCTTAGGTTAACATCATCCCTGCTGTACCTAGCTAGTCTACTTGGTTCTCTTCGAGTTGTACTCTATCATACTCTTTAATTAAGAGTACATATATGTTTAGTTTCCATAAAAACTGTGAACTCGCCAACATTTTGTTGATATTTCTAATCATGTTTTTCAGGTACTGATGCCAAGGGATTATGAGAGTGGGTTTAACGGGCACTACGGTGGACATGATGTTGGGACCATAAAACTATGAACAATGTTTTTATTTTATTTTTGAATAATTTGTAAAACAATAACTATATAACTTCGCTTCACCTTGGTTATGACATGTTTTTATTAACTTTCATGAGACCGGAAACGTAAATATGTTAGACTAGAGGGTGGTTGCAAGATGTCCATACGTATCTTCATGTGTGTTGCTAAACTTTGTGGTAACAACTTCCGTTACCTCATGACTTGCCTTCTGCTGTGCGCTGTCGGGGTGTGACAGGAATTTAATGATGTAATGTCGCTTAGTACCCATGTGATATAATGTAATATTCTGTTCTAAAAGTTCGAGTTTGTACCGCATGTTTCTCCCCCGAAATGAAAACAGTAAAATGTGGGGCTGTAACACTCACCTTAGGTTGCGTCTTCTAGTAATAATAAACCAGGCTCGTTTGGTATTTCCAACTACCGAGAAGCTACCATAAATAGCCTATCATTGTTTGTCTGATGACATGTTTGTCTAATAACCCTTAATGTCCAAGACTTGACTTTATATGTTTGAAAATGTGTTTGAGTGTTTGACACAACTACACAAGACTCGACATCCCGTTGGTGATCCGTTATATCAGTGCATCAAGTATATATAATTCATACACAAGCATTGCACGTAAAACACTTAGTTTATATCAAAGATTCACAGTTTCGCACGTTGTTGTGAATGAAACTATTCTAGTCTTGTTCGTACATTTAGTCCATGCGAATGGGTCCTCAATTAGTCATTTGCATCAATAGAATGGATTTTTGGTAAGAATGAGCTAATGTCATGCGAATGGGTTTAAGTCTCTCTCATTCGCACAATCGATCATGCGAATGGGAACCCATTCGTACCTGGACAATGGTTAAGCTATTTTGACGAACATAAACCCTTCAAACACAATCGAAAACTTCACAAAATGCAACTAAACACTGCAGTCACCATTATCTATCCCTACAACATGTTACTACACTCAATTCAGTCATTAACATGTCCGTTTTGAACACCAAATCACAACTTTACCCAAAATGGCAAATTATGGAAATGTCACATCACATGCAGGAGAGATTTACCCAAAATGGAAATTATTGAAACAACTTCATTTTCAGATTATCAAACATAGACAAAATCCTCCTAATGAATTCCTAATCAAGTTATCATCATCATATTCATGTTTCAAACCCTAGATTCATCACATAAAACCCCCGAAATGGGTAAAAGTCCACAAAACATCAATAACTCACACATACAATACCTAATCGTGCTCCTAAACAATCCACATTATCTCAACAACATTCTATCATTATTTACTCAACATATAACACATAAGATAGTCACCAACATCATTAACACTTAGGTTTTTATGAAGAAATCCATTGTTTAGGTCTAGGTCTAGTTTAAAAAGATGTTAGAATGGTTTTTAGTTAGGAAAACATTTAAGAAATCAAATCTGGACACTTGGTTTGTCAAAAATGTATAAAAATTGATTCAAATGGGTTTTGATGATTAGCACACCTTGAATCTTCACTTGATATTGATATGGAACTTGTTTTAGCTTTAGGATCCAAGAAATAAGGGCAAAAACTCGTTTCTACAGGTTGGTGTTTGAGGGAGAGCACTTGGAGGCGAGTTAGGGTTGTGAAATGATGAAAATGAGGCAAAACGATATATTTATACTCTGCTCCCATTCGCACCATCGAGTATGCGAATGAGTCAGTTTCCATGCCAATGGGATTCCAAATTCCCCATTCGCATCCTTTACCATGCGAATCGATTGTAGAACATACAATACTTGATAAGTTATCCCAACTATGTAATTTCACCAACAACGGGACTCAAGACTCGTGTGTATGTTTGTGTTTCCCCAATGATTCCCCAAATCATTAAACCATGGACATTAAGTACGTATGAACCAACTCCCGGCGATTATCTGAATCATCAAACAAACTCAACTAACCCAGTTAAGTACATTATATAAATGTTTTGCTAAGGTAGATGATGTGTCGTAAAACACATCTACTTTCCTATGTATTTTGAGTCACAATTGAGTCTTTTGTATATAGTTTTTAGTAGTTTTAGGCATATATTCATTTGTTTTTCTTTCTGCATCATTTTATAGATTTTTATTAGTTTTTAGTACTTAATTACTCATTTTATATTTTATAGGTGTTCGTGGAAAATAAGCTTAAAACGAAAGAATTTTAATTGAGACACGGACACTTGAGATCATGTGTTCATGAACGTCGGAGCGTAAACGAGAAAGTTTGGTCAAGCCAAGAACAACCGAGCCAGGAACATGGAGTAATAATAATAATAATAATAATAATAATAATAATAATAATAAAAAGAAAAAAAAACAAATAGCTTGGGTCGTAGCCCAAGCCTAAACACAAAACAACACCACAAAAGCCTAAGTTAAAAGTCGGTCACGATGTGGATATGGATGGATATATTTTTTGACGGAAGAATTCGAAAAAGAACATTATTCATTATCATTCATCAGACAATATTCATTCAGTTGACCAAGACAGGCCAGAAGCGGTGACGAGCAGAAGCTCAGTGAAGGAGAAAAGGTCCCGGGCACATTAAAGGTCAATATTCAAGGAGTCTCGGGTTTTGTTTAGTTTTTTTTATAGACATGATTAAAACTATTTTTATTTATTTTGGGATGATGTTTCTAAATACTATGAGTGGCTAGACATTTTCATGGCTACTTAGGATGATGATTTAGATAATAATATGATTGAATGACGTTTGATTTCCGTTTTGATGCGTAGAATTACATGATTTTAACTTTTATTGTTGGATTTGATATATGTGTGTTGGTGTTAATTTTATTTGAAGTTTGTTTATTGGTTTTGTGGAGCTATGCATGTAGAGATACCCCTAGGTCTAGAAATCAATCTAGTTCGTCAACTTAGGTTAGCGTGCTAGTATTTGGAGTTGGAGGTACGACACAAGTATAACAAACTAATACAATAAATTAACTAAAACGTGCAGTCCATTCTTGAGGGTGAGAAATCTAACTCGAGATTGCTAGGTAACTAACTAGGCATTGTTCGGTAGTTGACAAGCACTAGGGCGGGAGTCGCTACTTGTCCGTGTTTAGAGATTTCCTAGGTTTTCTTCATTAGAGTTTAAGTCTGCTTCATAGTTTGAGGGTTTTAATCAAGGAGAGGTTTTAATCCGATTTCTGTGGGATTTTGGTACACTAGGGCGATCCAGATCCATCTTAGCATTTCTACACTTGTCCCGCCTTGATTCTAGCTTGCTAGCCTTACCTGCAGGAGGAGAGTAGTTGGATGAAATTAGGGTCTCCAAACGGGTTTCATAGTCAGGATTGAGTATTATGTCTAAGAATTCTTACCTAGGTAGCCAGTCTTTCCCTTGCTTGATTTTTCCATCACTTTAGTTCGGTTTTTGTTCTAGTTTTAATTAGTTTTTAATTTAATTTAATTTAGGGTAATTTAGTTAATTAGTAATTAATCAGTTTTTATATTTTCAATTTAAACCCCACTTAGTTACTAGTTTAAACAAGCAATTCAGTGACAGTTTAATTTTCTGTGTTTAATTGAGTCCTTTGGTTCGATATCTGGTCTTATTTGCTTGCTACAAACGAACGGTACACTTGCCGGTTGTGCGTGGTTTAGTTGAGTCTAGGGTTTTAACTTGTGCACATATATATATATATAATATATATATATATATCAGCACGCATCAGTAGACTTGTATGTTTGTAAAAAAAAGTATTAACCTGATTTGCCGGGTGTCACATTTGACGTGGCGAAGCGTGATTGATCTGGGCTAGGGTAAGTACCCTTGAGTGCCCTTCCCCCCTTATACTGTATACTATATTAAAATGTTAAGGCTTTATGTCAACAAGTTGCTAACCTAATCAATTTTATGTCATGTGGCATCTATTAGGTTTTTCTTTCCATTTTTTTCTCTCAATCTGTGTATTAGTATATATACCTGATAAACAAAAAAATGTATGAAAGCCAAGCAAGATTAGCTAGTTAGGATGTTTGAAACTGTGGTCATTGTATGGTTGGCCCGTTCGATACGCAAGTAGGCTATGTGTCTATTTACTTTACAATGAAAATTTATTTTACTTAGGTTAAGACTTAATGTCAACAAGTTGCTAACCTAATCAATTGTATGTCAAGTGGCATCTATTAGGTTTTTCTTTCCATTTTTTTTCTCTCAATCTGTGTATTAGTATATATAGCCGATAAACGGGAAAATGTATGAAAGCCAAACAAGATTAGCTAGTTAGGATGTTTAAAACAGAGGTCATTGCATGGTTGGCACGTTCGATACGCAAGTAGGATATGTGTCTATTTACTTTTACAATGAAAATTTATTTTACTTAATCAAACCTTTTTCTCTTTCCTCCCATTTCCTCTTTGCATTTTTTATACTTTTTTATTAATTTTACTTTTGTTATTCTCTTATTGTTATTGGTGATGTACCGAATGTCACATCCAACACTATAAAAATACCGTAATAGAATCGAAATGATAGTGACCAACTAACCATCACATCGCGTGAAACAGTCGTCATCGCGAAGCGTATGCTTACCTTAACTCTAGTTGTTGTTGTTACTATTGTTAGTATTTCTTTATTAATGAATTGCTAAAAACCTAGCCTCTCGCCCTTCCACCTACCTATCACTACCCTATCAAACCATTGACATCTCCCTTTCTTAGAGACATTGGTCGAACGATCTTCCATCACAGATGAGCACATCTTCAATCATTACAACCGTAGTCTAAAAACCACACATACCAAAACTAAAACTACACAAAAACATCAACAATTGAACCTAGTAAATGTTACAAATAAAATATTTATTGGTCGGGTCTTAGGAGGATGAGATGTAAGCAAACTTTATCTCTATTCACAGGAATAGAGAGATTGCTTTCAGAGAGACTAGTATCTTGAGAGCAAACAATAGACAAACAAACAATACTAAAAGGACATAGATAGAAAGCTCCCACACCACATGCAGTGATGAGGCAGTAACATACTGAAACATAAACACACATAACATCAAGAAAGCACATATAGAAATACATACATGAAGACAATCATGTGCATAGCCCCCCCCCCCCCCCACACACACACACACACAAAAACCACAATGGATGACACACTAAAAACATAGCGGACTAAAATACAATCGACAACACACTAAAAACATAATGCACAGCACATTAAAAACATACACATGGACAACAACTTAAAAACACAATAGACTAAAACACAATGAACAACAATCAAGAAACACAGCGGATAGCAGACTATAAAAGACAATTGACAGCACACGAATAGATAATGGACAACAAGCCAAAACAAAACTGATTTGAGACTTATACAATGGACAACATACTAAATGCACCATGTACAGACTAAATAACATTGTGTACAGACTTAAAACAACATGTACAAACTAAAAACACCAAGGATCGAACTAATAACATCAAGAACAATGTAAACCCATTTAAGTTCATGAAACTCGGTTCCAAGGATATTTTTTATAGAAAGCGTTATATAGCAATTTTATATTTTTACAAAAGATATAAAACACACGTTATTATGGTGCTCTTTTTAAGTTTCATATTAAAAAACTAAAGACGTTTAAAAATGATAAGGGAATTTGCATATGCAATGCATGTTAAGAGAGAAAATCAACAAATGTAGCACCTTCTTTATCTACTATTTCTTTTCTTTCTTAAATGACTTGCAATGATGTGGCACCCTCAACTAATCTCAACCGTTTAACTTTAAGATCTATGGACCATATCCCTTTTATAAGATCATGTTCTTCATCGAATAAGAACTTTAACCCACAGTTGATCCGAATCAAAGGAGGACACAATGATTTGGACTTTCATAGTTAGGAAGGATGATTAAAGATGAATATTCAAATCTCAATTGTTTAATCTCACGCAAAGAATCCACATTACACCTTAGAAAACACACACTTAAACTTGACAAAATGGCTAAGGCTCTTGAGCTTGAGGGGAGACTGAGATATTTATACTCCGTGTCTGTTTCCAACTCTTAGTCTCTATGCCTTGGGGAGACCGAGGCTTAGTCTCCCTAGACCTCTAAATTACACTTTTGCCATTGTTACACTAAATAAAAAATAAACTTATCTAATCAAGCCAACAACCAAAACTGACTAATTACTAGCTGGGGTAAACATAAAATGCACTAACAATCTCCTCCATGTACCTAGCTAGTGATTTACAGACGCATCCTGTCATCTAGCTAAGGACACACATGAAATGTACTAACACCCTTCCTACCCTTTTGATTTTTAGCCTTTTTATTCTACCCTCATCTATATAAACACATAGGGGAAGGTTAATTTGAAAATACACTTGAGTCGAGAAAACATAGTGAAATATTTTATTATTTTTTTATTCTTTTAACATACGTACTGCATGTTATTACAAAGAAAAATTGTACGCAACTAATACACATGTGTAACACATAAATGCCTACAATTTTTTTGTTTTATTTTTTAGAACGATAATAACATATACATGTGTTTAGAAAAAATGATTGTTATACTTAGGGTTGTTCATGAACCGAGCCAAGCGATACAGACCTATACTCATGCTTGGCTTGTTTACAAACCGAATCGAGCCAAAAAACGAGCGAGCATTTTGTCGAGCATAAATTTTTCCAAGAGAGAATCGAGCATTGAGTAATTTGGACAACTATAAAATTGGGATGTTTCCTTCAATGTTTTCGTTGTCGGGTGACAACTAAGATCGAATTGTCTGATGATAACACTAATATTGACGTCCGAGTGTCAGAGGATGAGGCTTAGGTTGAATCTAGTGAGGCAATGAGCATAATGTAGAGAATAATTGTCGCGTTGTGGCATAGGGTGATATCAAGCGACGATTAGTGACAGACGACTTGTAATATAAAGAAGTCAAGACTATCACTTCATGACTTATGGTTTTACTATTAAACTTAGTGTTAAATTTTTTTATTGGGATAAGTGGGCTAATTATATTTTATTTTCATATATTGGTCCAAAACCAATAAAACGTTATGTCTAAAGCTATAAATATATATGTAATTTGTGTGTGTATACATATATAACAAATAAATAAAAAAATATTCGATCCGAACCGAGTTGAGCGGACCTTTGCTCGTGCTTCGCTCGTTTACAAACCGACACAATCGACTCATTTACAATCGAGTGGAAGATTGAGCGAGCATTTTGTAGGTCCATGTCCTTTGAGATCTTCTATGCAATCAAATCAAATACGAATCCAAGACGCGAAAGATCTTTGATCCATTGATATCACACAAAGAACACAGAATTACCTTTTACTGCTTTTCTTAGTAACCAAATCATAGATAACAATTTATAAGAACTACACCGAACTTGTAATCCTAGCTAGTAATCAAGATATTAAACCGATTGCAATGATGAAATAAACCCTATCCCCTAACTCACGAAAACACTTTCTCAAACTTTATGTGTTTCACCAACGAACCAGCCCCTAAAACCCCATGTATCATTTGCTTATATACATGCATCCTCATTGGCTTTTAACTGGGCTTGTGTTGGGCTTTTACAATACTAGCTTAATTACATATTCACAAACTAACTTAGACAAGTTCTTCTAACGACACGAACAATATAAAGTCTTCTGTCAATAATCCCGAGCGTTTGTTTATCCGTTTGAGTATCTGTCACAAAATTGCACCAACACATTTTTGAGCATTTTCCTAGCGAGTCACGAACGATGAGCGATTTAAACAACCCGACCCAATTGGCTCAGTTATACTGAGTTTTCACGGGGTTTTTTTGTTTAGCTCAAGTGAGTTTTCAAATTATAATTCCATATATATATATATATAGGGTGGGGTTATGGTACAAAAGCCATATTTCATGAGAAGTGTGAGAAGGATTAAAAATTGATATTTAGGCATCATTTGTTGGATTGGATTGTTTAGGCTAAAACAACACCAAACATAACGATTGAAAACACAAAACAATTGATTTTGAGCTTAAAAACTTAAAACACAATGCCAAGCACATGTGTTCTACGTTGTTGTGTTTTAGCCGTGTGTTTTAATTATGTTTTAAATTCCACAGCTATAATATATGCATTGTGTTTTAAATTGTTGTATTTGGTGTTTTTCTAGCAAAAACAACCCAAAACATCATACCTAAATCCAAAACATGATGCCTACATGTCAATTATTGATCCCTGGATGTTGTAATTGAGTTTTTGGACAATTTTGATATAAAAATTCGTAATGGAATCGTTAAAAACCGCTGGTAACTGCAGGTTAGCATATTGGTACTCTAGCGGGCGTATTAAGATTCAGACTGCATTCACAATTTCATGTTTTTCTGCTGCCATATTCTCAAGATACGCCCATAAATCAATATAGAGTGAGAGTAAGGCTACTCACATAATGGTATGGCTACTCCCATGCTCGTTTTTGTCTTGTTTCTCTTGACATGTAAAGCTCATAAAACTCATGATATCTTCGCTGCAAACTTGCACAACCAAAATACGCACAAAGTAACCACATTCCAAGCGTAATTCCTAATACAATCATACAAAACCACGACAAAATCAATCATCTAACCATAACTCATCACCCCCCCCCCCCAGCCCGCCACACACAAACAAACACACTAATATATGAAAACATTTTTGAACATGTGTCAATATATGGTGCCTCGTCACCCATATATAATATTTCCTTTGTACACATTATATATATATATATATATATATAGGGTTGAGATACTTTGAGAATTTCTATGAGTTGTGAGAACCATAGGAACTCATCTGGACCATTGATCATACACATCCAATGGTTGAGATTTAATCTTGATGTTTTTTTGTCTTGACATGATAATTAAGTTTTTATTAGTGTTTTTTATTATAATAAAGTACATAAATGGTATTTTGGTAAAATACTAATGGAGAGAAAAAATCACTATAATATCATATTAATTTTTTATTCAAAATATCATATTTTTTTAACTTCAATTTATTTTTTAATTCCTTTACTTTAAAAAAATAACCCATATTCAAAAATGAATCTGGTAAGGATGATTTTACACTGGTGTAAATATCTACACTAGTGTAAAATCCAAAAGATATTTATAAATTTGAGAGCCATTATATCCTTTACACTAATGTAATATATCCCTTACACAAAATGTAAACAAAACAAAACATGTAATATATCCGTTACACCAATGTAAACAACAAAAACTTGCATAAAAAACAACAAAAACATCAACGTAATATAGTTATACCAACGAAAAGGAAAAACATAACCAAATTACTAATCCACTAAAAATATACAAAACCTACATCTAAACTAACTCAACAAAATCTTGTCCACTAACTCAAACAATTACACCAGTATAAAATCTTCAACAATTCAACATAGCCAAAATGGGTTGGTGACAAAGATGGGTTGTAAAGGGTTAAAAGACAAAGAACAACAAATAATTAACCAATAATAAACCAACAAAAGATAATAAAGTTATATGATTCCATTGGTGTAAATCATAACCTATCATTTACATTGGTGTAAATCAGAAACCCACATCTAAAGAATATATCACAAATGCTATATTTGAGACCTTTTCAAAATCATAATACTAATATAATAATAATAATAATAATAATAATAATAATAATAATAATAATAATAATAATAATAATAATAATAATAATAATAATAATAATAGTATGTAACCATTCATCCTTACCATCCATCATCATCATCAAAATCATCTTCAAAACCCCATTCTCCACTGTGAACAAAACAAAACATATCAAAAGATTCAATACCATTTTCTGTTGAAGCAAGCACCTTCATCTCCCTTTCTTTGTGTCTTTGGTTGGTATCTATATCACTTGATAACCCAAAGAACCAAGATTCTGATTATGATAATCATCTTCACCAACACATCAAAAAATCTTAATAATAATAATACTAACATACTTGTTCATCTTTCAACGAAAACTCACCATTCACGATCGAAAACCCGCCACCATCAACCCACCATTCACCATCGAAAACCCACCAAATCGTCTTCATCGTCGTCTGTTCATCTTTCATCGTCGTCGTCTGTTCATCGTCATCAACAAAACCATCGACACAGATCTGTTCATCGAAACCCCAGCCACCATCATCGAAACCCCACCACACCTGTAAACCACCACCGGTCACCCATCTTGTTCGAATCTGAGCCACCATCATCATCATCATCATCATCGATGTTTACAGATTCATCATCGGTGTTCTTGTTGTTTTTTTAGAGAGGGAGAGAGAGAGAGAGAGAGTGTGTGTGTGTTGATAATGATTTTTTAAAAAAATCAGTAATATAATTAAACCAAGTTGATGGCATTAATATAAAATGTGTGTGTATTTGACAAAAATGTCCCAATATAATAATCATAACTAGTTGATGTGTCATAATATTATTGGGCTAGGGGAGTTCTCAGATGATCCGGATCCTATATATATATATATATATATATATATATATATAGGATCCGGATATTTTGAGAACCAAGGTGAGTTGTGAGAACCATAGGAACTCACTTTATAACCACATACTTTTTTTAATCAAAAATGAATATGTGGTCCATAATTAATCAACAATAAAATAATGAATAAAATATTAATATAGTTACACGAGGATAAAAATCCCTTACACCGGTGTATTTTGGCGTAACTTAATGTATTTTTTTTTAATTTTTTTTACAGCGGGGTTTACGTGTTTTACACGAGTGTAAAAAAAAGAATTTTTTTTTCGCATTTTACGTCGAGTTCCTACGAGTTCTCACAACTCGTCGAGTTCTCAAAGTATCCTAACCCTATATATATATATATATATATATATATATATATATAATGTATATCCTATTAAATGATAATATTAAACAATAGTTTTACTCAATCTAATTTAGATTATTACATTAAGGTATATAACACTACATAAAAATATTAAATAATATTTTTTTCTTTATTTATGTTATTAATATAGTTACTAAAATAACACGGCATTAATATGTGAAATAAAAATGATAATAATAATAATAATAAATAAAAAATCAGACTATACAAGTTGTGCCTTTATTATTGGTGAATATGTATCTCATGTTCAAGTTTATGTGTTTGATATAATTTTCTAGTTACTGACAATTTAGACCCATTAATGGCACTTACAGTAATATTTTCTTCTTTATAATTACACTAAAAATTATTAGCTTTTCTCTCTCATTTTTAATATAATAATATATTTTTATACTTTTTCATCATATTTTCTCTCTGCTCTACTTACAACTAGTTTTAAAAATATTAAAAAATTATAAAGAGTGAATAGTGTCTCCTCCAAATTTACTGATGAACATAAACATTTTCTCTATCCTATATTCAAAACCACTCTATATAATATAGAGAACTATTCAGATAACATGAAGATTGCTACTATGATTGCTCTAACACACCAACACAAAAGTGGCAGATCTTGAACTTAAAATCTGGTAGGGTCGTGCTCTATCTGGCACTACTAGAAAATTGGTCATTTGCTACAAAATTTTTCCTACGGAAAAAAATGTGTCACAAATTTTGACAAAGTTGCTACGCATTTGCGACGACAAAAAAACTCTAATTTTTTTAACAAATTTGCTACACAATAGAGACAAATATTTAGGAATTTGAATAGGAAATGGCGTAGGAAATCCGTCACAAATTTCCTACATTATATATTCGTAGGAAATGCGTTGAAAATTGCATAGTAAATGTGTCGCAAATGGTTTCCGACATGGTTTTTTACACATCAAGATTTCGTTGTAAATGCGTAACAAGTTAACGAAATCTTGATTTGCTACGCATTTACAACGAAATCTTGATGTTGTAAAAAACCTCGTCGGAAACCATTTACTACACATTTACTACGCAATTTTCAACGCATTTCCTACGAATATATGGTGTAGGAAATTTGTGACGGATTTCCTACGCCATTTCCTATGCAAATTCCTAAATATTTGTCTCCATTGTGTAGCAAATTTGTTAAAAAAAAATTAGAGTTTTTTTGTCGTCACAAATGCGTAGCAACTTTGTCAAAATTTGTGACACATTTTTTCCGTAGGAAAACTTTTGTAGCAAATAGCCAATTTTCTAGTAGTGTGGGTGGGCCAACTCAACACATATAAAAATTTTCAAAAATTTTCGGTAAAATTTACACTACGAAAACAAAAAAACTGGATGGACCAAGACCCGGTCTGACCCAACCACCCCTAATACAACCCATTGAAGATTCTAACACATAAATCCAAACTACATAGTACATACTTTTTATTAAATAAAACCCTCGTTCTACATTTGAACCAAATTACTTTTTACTGGGTTGTACGTACAAAACCGTTTAGCATTATATAAATGGCACCTTGAGTTTATGCCTACGTGCTAAAGACCGCATACACTGCAAGAATAATGTCGTGATACGCAAAAGCTGTTACCGTATATGGAAAATGAATGACACTAAAAGTAAAAGTTGTATCACCAAAGGGTATTTTGTCCGCCAACCATAATTACGCATGTTATCACAAACACAGATAATTACGTATGTTATCAGAAACCCAGATAATTACGCATGTTATATCTTATAATGACCCACGTTAAACAGCATAATGACGCATGTTAAAAAGCGTATAATGACGCACGTTATGCGTAATAATTACGCATGTTATAAAACCTAGCGAATCTTTTTTTAAAGTGCCAATATGGTTTGCAAATTAAAGAGGATAAAACGTTTGTTTGATGGTGTATTTTTAAAAAGAAAAATAATGTCGTATGAAAAAGTTATGGATGTTTAAAAAATATGGGTGTAAGTTGAAAAAAGTCAATAATTGTAGGCTATACTTATTTTACCCTCCAACTCATTCCTTGTTTTTTTCATGCGTAAATTTCAATTTAAATTCATCTTTGAATCCTATCCATTGATTTCCTAGATCAAAAGCTCACATTCATTCGTATTCTTTTTATATTAAATTTCCTTTGTATTTAAAAATTTCTCTAAAGATGCAATAAACATCAATTGTGTAGGTTTGATAGATTGACTAATAGAGCATGACTTGTTTAACTCATTATCTAAACGAGTAAAATAAATTAGCGGATCGTAATATATTTTTAAACATCCTAAAAATTGATGGGTCAATCTTTTTATATTCTTATACATTTTTACTAATAATATAAGTTACTCTTTAGACTATTAATTAATGCTTAACATTTGAAATATCATACTCATAGCCTCATGAATATTGTAGAGTAGAATTAGAATTAGAATTAGAAGTAGGTTAGATAAATGTGTGGTTTGTCATTTAAAAAAAAAACATAAATGTACACTTCACATATAATTGCATACTTATGCCCTTTTTTTTTTTTTGAAAATAACGACTCACTTGTTTATCTTGACATCCGTCTTCTTGGAGCATTTCAACATCAACTAAGCAAAGCCTACCACTAACTCCATCAACCCCTAGGATGAACATATAGTCATTTTCCTCTCTTGCACTTCGGAAACATCATTTGCCCCTAACATCTTTGGTACGTTGAATTTGAGAACGTGACTACGATTACAATCAATTAGGATTAAAAGATTCTAACATAAAAGTTTGATGTATTCCTACATATCTATAATCTATAACTATTAATAAAAGAATTGACTTATGATGATGTGGCATTCAATGGAGGCCTCATCCTCTCCTTGAATGTGCCACGTGGCACGTTGAGGTGAGAGTGTTTAATTTTTTTTATTTTTTTATTATTAATAAATCTAATAATAAAATTAATTAAAACCCTATACAATATATGCATATTTTAGAATTTAAAATAAAAGATTTACTTTACCAATTAAAAACAAATTTGGATTTTTTTTCTCTCATGTTTCATCCCATAATTTTTAAACGTTAATATCTTTTATATACGAGAGTTTTTAAAGAAAAAAATTACACCAAATTAACGAGCGTTTTATTATCTTTCCAACGAGTATCATAATGCTATATAAAAAACGGAGAAAAAAAAACAACTATTTTTTGTGAAGTTTTGTTCATACATTAAAAAAATACAAAGTGTTCAGGTTATTTATTAATCATGTATAGGCAAGTCATTAATTATGTTCAAACCAGTAAATATGAATTCTATAATATTAGTGTTATACATTGTTTAATGTTAGGCGTTAACATTGGAGATACATTGTTAATTGTTTTAGGTTAGGTGCTACACGGAACTTTCCTGCATGTAACTGTAAAGCGCATCAGTCTATCTCGTATGTAAAATTGATATGTCTTATTAGATTTTTCAACCCCGGGACGCTCCCGGGATAAAAGCTAGTATTCATTCATATATGAAAGATTATTGTATCTTTGTCTTTGATTAAAAAGAAAAGATGTTGTTATGAATATATGATTGTAAACCCAAAGTAGGAAAAGGAAAGTGTATGATTGGATTTTGGGCCCATGATATTGACTATGGACACTTGCAAAATGCGACCCATGAAGGAGTACTATGTGATATTACCTTAGATTTGCTTTTACCATACGTCACCATCCAATACGATTCACAAGTCCAAATCTCATTTATCATTTCTTTGTTTCCTATCCTCACTTTTAGGCCAAACCTTCAACATTGTTAGGTAACACACTACTAGAAAATTAGCTATTTACTATAAAATTTTCTTATGGAAAAAATGCGTCATAATTTTTGACAAAGTTGTTATGCAATTGTCACGACAAAAAAAACTCTATTTTTTCTAACAAATTTGCGACACAATAGGGACAAACACTTAGGAAATTGCATAGTAAATGTGCAGTAAATGGTTTTCGACGAGGGTTTTTCCAACATCAAAATTTCGTTGTAAATGCGTAGCAAATTAACGAAATCTTGATTTGCTACGCATTTATAACGAAATATTGATGTTGGCAAAACCCTCGTTGGAAATCATTTGCTACACATTTACTACGCATTTTTCAACACGTTTCCTATGAATATATGGTGTAGGAAATTTGTGACGCATTTTCTACGCCATTTCCTATGCAATTTCCAAAGTATTTGTTTCTATTTTTTTTTGAACGATCAACACAAATTTCATTGCAAAACCGGTTACCAGGCTGATAACCGGACACCAAAGTACATTCACCAAAGATGCATACAAAACAGTAAAACTACCAACCTAGCTTAGACAAATTGAAACCACTCCAAACTTCCCACACCAAATCTGGATGTTTGCACCTAGCTTTTACCCATAAGAAGCTTAACTCCTTGATAGTGCTAATCGCCTTCTGTGTTGAAAATCGAGCTTGCTTGAAGATCACCTCGTTCCTTAGTTTCCAAATACACCACATTGTAATTAAACAAACAGCATGTACCGCTTTCCTCTTCTTTGTAGAACCCCCCATGAATCGGTCCAAGTCTAGGATGTCCCGTAAGCTAAACGCATATATTGGTTGTAGTCTGCACCAAAGGATTTGTTTCTATTGTGTAACAAAGTTGTTTTAAAAAAATTAGAGTTTTCTTGTCATCACAAATGCGTAGCAACTTCGTCAAAATTTATGACGCGTTTTTTTCCGTAGGAAAACTTTTGTAACAAATGACCAATTTTCTAGTAGTGACATATAGAATTTGATTTCTAAAAAACTTTTTCTAAAAAAGTATTCCAATAAAATTTGGTTCTCAACCAAATGTATATACGGTTTTGCCAAAAGAATGTCGTATAAATGTGTTAATTACAGAGAGGTACCCGTGATGGGGCTCCTAACTATAGGCCTGTTGAATTTTGGGTTTGTTCTTGTTGACAGATGATCATGGAAGAAGAGACTGTGCTCAACTAAAATTATATTGAAATATAAATATAAAAGGTCTGACACAACAAAAAAATGTTCATATGAATGAAATTACAAAGAATTTAAGTTACAACACATGGAAAGGTATGTCTGATCTATCTAAGACTATATGTTATCATCATGCCTGGGGCGTGGAAGAGTATCCACATTAGCATCACACACAGGCGTAGAAAACGGCGTGGGCAGGGTTCTTCGGGCTGGCCACGACGCATGGGGGGGGGGGGGGGGGTTACTTAATGGCGTGCGCCATCTTTATCAAATGGAGACAAATTTTAAGCCCTTGGGTGAATACCTTTAATTGTGAGCAATTAGATTGTGTTGAAAATATAAATTAACATAAACAAATAATAATAATGATAATAAGTAAATAATGATTACTTAATCACCAACCAAACTCTCAACCAATCCCCTTCCATTTTACTATTTTGGGCATTTCTCGGTGACAAAAGGTATGTCTACATGCCGTCTGCATGACATCACTTTTCTCACCCAAGCCCCCCATAACCCGAAGCCTAAGAGGTGGAGAATTCATATCCTATAAAGTGCATGTATAATATCAGTAGATTAAGATCTATAGCTTTTTTGAAATATATATATATATGTCAAGTATAAAATGAAAACCCACTTGAGTTGAGAAAACTTTTGGAAACCCATATAAAAAAACATTAATAACCAATGTAAAATAAATGTTTTTAAGCGTTTTAGGCCAAAAAAATAAAAAAAGCGCCGACGGGATTTTTTTAAAAAAAAAATAAACAAAGTTGCTGAAAACATATGTTTACAACAGATAAATAGCTGAAAACATATGTTTTTAGCGCAACTTGGAAAAAAGTGCATCATTTTTTGAACTTAGCTAGTCATGATGTTTTGGATTGTTTTGCCTAGAAAAATACCAAACATAACAATTAAAAACCGAAAAAATGTATTTTAAGCTTAAAACTTAAAACACCATGCTAAAAACATTAAGCAATGTGTTTTAAGTGTTAAATAATGTGTTTTAGCTATTTTTAAAATTTAATGACTATAATACATTGCATTATGTTTTAGATTGTTGTGTTTTATGTTTTTCAAGTTAAAACAACCTAAAACATCATTCGTAAATCCAAAACCTGATGCTTACATGTCAATTCTTAATTCTTCTCACACTTCTCACGAAATATGTCCTTTGTACAGGAACCTAAGCATATATATATATATGAGGTTTCTGTACAAATGTCATATTTCATGAGAATAATTAAGAATTGATATATGAGCTTCATTTTTTAGACTTAGTCATGATGTTTTGGATTGTTTTGTTTGAAAAACACCAAACTTTACAATTAAAAACCCAAAGTAATATATTCTAGGCTTAAAACATAAAACATTATGCCAAGAAAGTTAAGCAGTATATTTTAGCTATGTTTTGAATTCCATGGCTATTATACATTGTCTTGTGTTTTAAATTGTTGTGTTATGTGTTTTTCTAGCCTAAACAACCCAATATATCATTCTTAAATCCAAAACATGAAGCTATATGTCATTTCTTAATTATTCTCACTTCTCATGAAATGTGACATTTGTACACAAACCTAAACATATACATATAGGGTCAGGATCCTAAGAGAACCAACCCCCTATTTGAGAACTGAGAGAACCATTATGAACCACAAATTTCTCTAAGTCAATTATTTTTTTTTGCTAAATTGCAGCTTTATTTGCAAGAATAAATTTATTTATTTATTTTTGGGTTTTTTTTCATTTATATATATGTGTATATTGCAGTTATACATATGTGTATATTACATTTTCATTATACATATGTGTATAGTGCCAAACATATATGTATGATACTTATTTTTTAAACTCTAACACGTATGTACATTAAAATAACATGCTCTTACCCACATTATTTTTTTTTCTATACATGTTATGTGAAATAATTTCTAAATATTTGCACTACATGTACATTACAAAACATGCATGTACATATATGTAAAACATTAGTTTTTGTAGTTTTAAACACACATGTATAAATGAAAGAAAATAAAAAAAATATGTTCTTGTAACAAAAACCTGCAGCAAAAAAAAGATTTTTTTTGTCTTAGTGTGTGATCCAGAATGGTTCTCTCAGTTTTCATTTGAACCAAATCCTATATATATATATATATATATTGGTTTGTGTGAGAAGTGTAGGAAGTATTAAAAATTGATATGTATGCATATTTTTTTTGACGTATTCATGATGTTTTGGATTGTTTTGCTTAGAAAAACACCAAACATAACAAATTAATAACCGAAAACAATGTATTTTAAGCATAGTGTTTTAAGTAATTACTAGGGTGTTTTAAGCAGAGTGTTTTAAGTAATTACTAGGGTGTTTTATCTGTAATTTAAATTTAATGACTATAATACATTGGATTGTGTTTTAAAATTTTCTAGATTGTTGTGTTAAGTGTTTTTTAAGCCAAAACAACCCAATACATCATTTCAAAGTAAAAAAACATGATGTCTACATGTCAATTCTTATTATTCCTACAGGAACCCTACCCTATATATACATATAGGGTAAGGTTCCTGTAGGAAAATTGATTTGTGTAGGAAAGGTAGGAAGTGTTATTAGCCCATGGAGTTTTAAATGGATGGATGAAATTAAAAAGATTAATGTGTTTTAATTATAAGTAATTATCTTTATTGATAAGGACAAAAATGTCTAATGTGTGTTTTATTAAGGGTTACGATAGTCATTTTGTGTGTTTTAAATTAAGGAAGTTTTATTACTCCCTCCGTCCCATTAGAACTGTCCATATTCCCTTTTTATTTGTCCCATTTCATCTGTCCACTTTCAAAAATTATTAGCCAATTTCTAAATTTACCCTTAAAAACACAACTAAAATAAACAAAGAATATGATGGACCCACATGTGACAAGGGTATTATTGTCATATGGCAAGCAAAAAAAAGCAATCATTTAATATGCCTAAAACTTTGTGTTTTTCAAACCAAGACACTTCTAATGGGACTGAGGTAGTATCTCCTAATTTTACTCACTCTCTTAATAATTAACACAATCTTTTCTCTCTCTCCCCACACATGTTCAACCAAATTTCATATAATCTCAACACAATCGACAAAACACAATCAACAAACCTCACCCACAGTGCCTACCGTGCTTACTGAATATATTTACGATATAAAACACTGTTGTAACGATATAAAACACTATTGTCAATACCATTTACATTATAAAACACTACTTAACTACAATAAACAACTACTCTTTTAAAATGACATTCGTTGTTATATTACAATCTTCTAAAAACATTATTAAAAAACATTAATAAAAAAGTACATCACATTTTTTGTAACCAAGCAAAACCATTCGTTAAAACACTATTAAACATGACTTCGAAATATTAAAAACATGTTACTATAAAACACGGTGACAAACATGATTCTCAACTTAATTATAACACTAATAAACAAAAATACGTATTTAACTACTTAAACCACTACAATATAAAAAATACTCCATAAAAATAATCAACAAACATTATCACCATAATTTAAAACACACTAAACTATAAATCAGATCATACACTGGGTGTGTTTTACAGAGAATGTAAATACTTTATAAAACACTTTTAACATATACAAAACTGTTGTAATAATATAAAACACTTCCTATCGAACCGTCTTCCATAACTTCTGCCAACTAACATTGTGTTAATCGAAACGGACTCGGAAAAATTGTGGTATAATCAGAACACTAAAAATCGATGGAAGATGGATTATAAATCTTTACTTAATTAGTAAAAAATGATGGATTATAAAAATCGATGAAAGATGGATTATAATAAAAATGAAAAGATGGATTAGTAAAAAAAACAATAAGTTTAAATCCCGTAATTTTAGGCTTTCCATAAACTAATTATTATCCTTGATCTCTAATTTTGATCCAAAGGTTATAATTCTTTCCTACACTTCCTACACAAATCAATTTTCCTACCGGATCCTCTACATACATATATATATATATAGGATTAGGTTTAATTGAAAACCACTCCTTCGTAAAAAAACCGTAAGAACACCGACGTAAAATGTGAATTTTTTTTAAAAAAAATTCCACCGGTGTAAAAATGGGTAACCCCGACGTAAAAAAAAATAATAATAATAATTTTACAGTGTTGTAATTACCATGGCCCACCTTATTTTGTTTTATTAGGCAAGGGAATATTCACTTTTATATTTTATTCAACTTTAATTGTGGTCCACAAATCCTTTTGTGATTAAAATAAGTGTGTGGTATTAAAGTGTGTTCCGTAGTTCTTTTACGAAAAACATGTTCTCATTTTACCCTAACCCTATATATATATATTAAAAATAGGAATAAATGCATGAACCCCACTTTTAGTTGTATTTGTCTCCGAGTAGGAGGGCAGAAATAAGGCACTAAAAAAATTGCAGAAGAAAGTTGTTTGGGTCGGCCATGGCAGCATGCAATTGCAAGGCCAGAAGACTACTTTTTTCTCAGATTCGGACCGCCGGTCTAGGCTTCTCCACAATTGTCATACCAGCCCTTTGTCAACAATTTCAATATTAATATACACACCGTCTACTACCTCTTTATGTTTTGTAATTTTTATAAATCTAGAATGTGTTATCATTACTAAAATGCTAGCATCTTTCCATATGAATATGAGGAAGAGGCATCAATATTTGTATTATTTATTATGTTTATTTATAGTGGGTTATTCAATTATTCACTCGTGTTTATTTGTTTTAAGGGAGAGAGTGCACGTATTCTTTTAAGAACTAAGGAAGCGATGTATCTCCTTTTAGACTCTTACTGGTGTGTATTAATTTTAGTTTGTTAATACATTATTTGTGTATTATGGAGCGATATCGGAATTACTTATCTTTGTTGCAAATATAGAGATCGGTTATGAAATCCCAATACAGAACACTGTGCAATCAATAATATCCTAGGCAAATCTCACATTAACCATTAACAAGAAAGATTCTTAGAATATTATCACGGATCACTGTAATACGCTAGGCAAATACTACATCAACCGTTGACAGAAGATAGGCCTGACTTTGAAAAGGGGCAGGGTGGGCTACGGCTCGGGCCTGATGGGCCCAAAATTATAAATATATTAAATTACACACGTACACACACATACACACACATATATATACACAAGAGATGATGAAATAAGAAAAACTCAATATGAGAACAAAAAAATGTCGTAATGATAAAACATTAAATACTTTGACTTTTTAACATTAATTATTATCTCTCAAATTAATTTTTTTTTGAACGGCAAATTTCTACACCCTATGGGACTTGAACCCATGACCTCCCCCTTAGGTGTTCCTAGAAGCTTTGCTTCTACCATTGGGCCACCAACCCCAATGGCATCTCTCAAATTAATTAGTCATTAACATTATATCCTACACTTTATCAAAATTTTATCTCACACATATCAAAATTCATCCTACATATATCAAAATTATTGTATGTTTATCCTACACATATCGAGATTATCATACGTTTGTCTTACACATATACAAATTCATCATACGTATATCCTAAACATATCAAAGAGTTAATTACATGGTTTGTCCCTATGGTTTGTTTAAAGTTTCAAGTTTAGGTACTAATAGTTTCAAGTAACGGGTTAGGGTACTAAGGTTTGTTTTTGTAAAAAAGTTGGGTACTAAGACTAACGATTGTTAATTTTTATGTTAACTTTAGGTAAAGTGACAAAATTGAGTTTTTACAAAGTAGAGGGGTCATTTATGTAAAACTCTTAGTACCTAAACTTGAAACTTGAAAGAAACCACAGGGACTAACCACGTAATTAACTCATAAAAGTAACATTTTTATATTTTCAAGTTTAGGTACTAAGAGTTTTACATAAATGACCCTCTACTTTGTAAAAAGTCAATTTTGTCATTTTACCTAAATTTAACAGAAAAATTAACGATCGTTAGTCTTAGTACCCAACATTGTTACAAAAACAAACCTTAGTACCCTAACCCGTTTTTTGAAACTATTAGTACCTAAACTTGAAACTTTAAAGAATATATTTTAAAAATAAATTATGAGTTTTGTTTATTTAACTAGTTTAGGGTTAAAAAAATAATAATTAATTTAACATTAAGTACAACTATTAAATGAAATATTTCTAGTGGTTTAAATTTGTTCTTTTTCTTCTTTCAAGACATTTTTTTCTCATTTGAATTTTCTACTGTATATATATACACACATGGTTACTATACCTAAAAATCTTGTTAGTGAAGTTGAAAAAACCATCTTATTTTAATGTAGATAGATTAAAGTTGAAACACCTTTATAAAATGTAAATAGTTCGATTTTCATTTTGTGGAAATATTAAGGAATATTTGTAAAAGATGAAATTTATCACAATAAACAATAGTTTTTATAAAATAATTGTATATATATATACACACACACATATCAGAATTCCCTGATTTTCAATAACATATAAGGTTTATTCTTTGGTTTATCTTCATTGTTTTGATAATTATGAAGGAAATTCTAGAGTTTTTATCATCTAAACCACTTATACATGAAATAAGTATCAACAACAAATAAAAAGCAATAAAACCTATATATTTCAATAAATTTCAGCAATCCCTACTCCCCCCAATTCATATCCTTTTTTATTAGGTTAATTATCTTTCTAAAACATTTATAACTCCAATTTTTACCATGTAAGCTAGTGGGTATCAAACCGGCACGTTGTGCCGGGTGTTTCACGCAGGAATTTGGTCAGTATAAATTCATTATAGTAGTATACTTGTTATAACAAACTGATATATAAAGCATCAATATAAAACTGTGATATAATCAAAAGAATACAGCAACTGATATACATCGATTGAGAACAACTGTTGGGTACCACTTTCGCCTTTCTTTCCTTCTTTATCAGCAGTTGTATGCTATAAAATGCAATTTGCAAGCAACCCCAGCCAAATCAAACAAAGTTGCTATTTGACCCTTTAGCAAAAAGTCAAAGAAAAGTTTGCTAAATACAATGCCTAATTCTTGCTATGTATCAAATGGGCACTTGACGCTTCTTTTGAGTCACTTTTGACAAATTGTACTTATTAAAAAATGACCATAAAGAATAAGTGAAAGTGTCAAAATTAAGGCATTAGAGGTAAATAAAACATTTAACATATCCTTTTCATGACCCGTTGTGTTGCAATTTTGTACCATACTAATTTTGTAAACCCTATGTAGTCATATAGTGGTAAGCATAATCTGTTTATCGAAACTCTAAAAGTCGATTAAAAATTTATTCTCATGACTTCAAGTCGCAAAAGTAAAACCAAACACCACCATAACATCATTATAACTAAAAAATATAAAAACAGATCATTAGTAACAAAGAAAAGATATTAACCTCTTCTTGCAGTGACATCTCCCCGAACTCCCACATTTCATGCTCTCATCATCTCCCATGCCTGAGCACCTCGGTTTATGATGTGTAGTTTGATCACTTGACCTCGTTGACCCGGTCAAATGAAAGGAATTCCCATCTAAAGTAGTCACACTCCCATACTTATCGAAGACATAAAAGACCTATTTGATGAAATAGTAGGCGTACACGCAACACTATCAAAATTCAAATTAATCCCACTATTACTCTGCCGATACATCATGTCCGCCTGTTGTTTAAGCTGTAATTGTACAGGCTACTGATGATTATGTTGCAGAAACTGGTAACTAGAATTAAGGTTAGCATTTTGTTGGGCATTCCCAATTTGAATAGGGTTCTTGTTATTCCTAGTTAAACTCAACTCGAGCGACGGTTTGTTACTCGTTAACGAAAGCGTGCCCTTTATGCCATTTTGCACTTCCTTGAAAAGGGTATGTCTGATTATGAACTTTTGACACAAACTGAAGTGGTCTTGCTTGTTTTTGAACTGGAATGTTATCAAGAATTATGTTTTGTGGGATCAAGACTTGATTTTATAGAACTTTCTTACTCTAGTATGACTTAAACCACCATAAAGAAAAGATATAACTTTCTTGAACCTAACTACAGCTTCATCTGTTTGTACCTTAAGGTTTCTTGATTGTACATGATCTGAAGGTTGAGCTAATAAGTTAAGAATTCTATGACAACTTTCAACATCAGCTTTATTAGCTGCTTCCACTTCCTCCATAAATCCCTAAAATTAAATCCCTAAAATAAAATAAATCCTAATTCCCTAAAAAGACCTAATTATATAAAGAAACTTAAAAAACAAACAAAATTCTATAACTTTATCATGATACAAGTGATAAAACACAAAAAAGATTGATACCCAGATGATATTTCATAAATTTATGAACTGGGTATAAGATAACAGATGATGAATCAAGCAAAAAACAGACCTTTTTTCAAGAAGAACAAAAACGTACTAAAATACGCGTCTTACAGGATTTGAACCGGAGCGCCCCACCAGACACAACACCACCCAAACCTACTGTACCACAACATTCTTGCTTATCATTATCAAACATATAACTATTTAAAACCTTTTTTAAATAGGAGTGGGCACTATTCATGAGCATTCAAAAATAAACATATAGGATAATACCATAAACTACTCATTGATTCTTTGTACTTTCCTATTGAAAAAAAAATTCCTTCCCCTCCCAAGTGCTTATAGATTTTCGGCCAACACAACTCTCCAAGTTAGTTTTGAGCGTCCATGTAAGTAACGTAATTTATGCATTGTAGTTTCCTTTAATGTTTATTAATCCATCACTTCAATCACTTGAAACTAACTTAGTCATGCTTTAATGACCTGTAATAAAGTTACTAACAAACTTGTTTTATCTTATTTTACCCAATAGTAAAAATATTAAAAGGTGCACATAAGTACATAAGTGCAAACCCTGTTTGGACAGAATACTAAAACGAACTTTAAACCACCATAACTCGACTTTAAAATCATTTTTGATGCAAACTTAAGTTCCATGATGAATTTCATTGAAATCCCGTTCCAACAGTATATTACACGTCGAAAAACTCATTAGTTTGGACCCACAAATAGCCCAAACAAGACATGCGTGCTAATCTTGACGAGCTGTTTTCGTTTCACGTTTGACTTATGTGTCTGACTGAAAAACATTTCTAAACAAAAGTTGTAGGAATAACTTTGATTTAGTTAACTGGAAATTTTAATAATTTTTTATGTTTCTGATATTATTAAAACATATTTAAAGTTGGGTGCTGTAAGTTGTCCGAAATGGGATTTTTAACAAAACTATCCTACACTGTAGCCTTCATCAATTCGATTATCTTAATCATGTAACCTCTTTATACCCACATATGACCCTAAAAAACTCTCCTTATTACTTTAGGGCATTATCTTCAATTGTTTTTACATTCAAGAACACGCATAATAACATCAAGCAAACAAGGTGAGATCATAGCCCCATTTTTCATATTTTTTTTATCTTTGGGTGGAACATGTTGCAAGTGTAACAAAACAAAGATCTATCAGAAATACAATTCAAACATAACAAGTGATTTTCATAAACATGTCATTATCTTAAACAAGTTAACATTGTGAACAATGAAATAAAGAATCATTACACAATCATCAACTTGCAAAAGCCAGTGGTAGTACAAGACAGATAGGTATGAGAAACCCATTCATTTTCCCGTTCTGGTTTTTTGGTGATTGAAATCCGCATCATACAACACTGGACAACCATGGGGTTGGGCCACAAGCAACATGTTATTAGGTTTGATTGTGACCATTTTGTCATGTGATTGTTATGATTGTTTTATACAATGTATGTATTAATTTTATGAATCTTGTTATGAATTGTATTACATGCTTATATAGACCATTACATTAAACCTATATACCTCGACAACTACTTGCAGTTGATAGTTTTTCTACATATTTCAGGTAATCATGCTCAAAGCTATGATTAAGACAAGCTCACTTAGGATTGGCCTAGTTATTTAATAACAAGAATTTGTGTAAATCTTATTTGTTGAGAAAGTTGTTTTGTCTTGTTTTCTTTGCATTTTAAAACAATGTAATTACTATGTGTATTTCAATAGCAATCGTGGTTTGCCTCTTATGCCCTAATTCCAATCAACAGGTCATGCACCATGGATTCCGCACACGGTGAGGTTGTGACAAAAAAAAATATACATTAACTTGTTACAAATATAGAAATCAGTTATATAGTTCAAACAGAGTGTAGGATCAACATTACCGATTGTATGTCATATGAATAGAAGATTGAGATTATCAATAGAAAAGAGACACGCATGCAGGAGCATCTTCGAGTTCCAACAAGTTGGGATAGGGTTAACTTGTAAGTTGGAATCAGAGGCCTAACGCTATGGGTTGGTTTGCGATCCAAGGGGAGAGCAAAGCGGGGTGAGAGGACGATGCAAGGGAAGAGGGTCGTAGCAGGTTTGGAAGCATCAGAAAGGGGGAGGGTGCCATTAAGGACTAAATGAAAATTCAAGATTTCAACCTAACTTTTTGGATCATACCTAGATAGCGATGTTACTTTATTGAGTATCGGATATACCATTCTAACAGAGATGCCCAAGGCCATCTTTTTGTCTTGGAGCAATTACCGAAGGTCATCCCGATTCTACAGGACGAGGAGCAGCGTGACGAGGTGTTGGACGATCCGGTCGATGTTGATGCGCCAACACCTGGTCCACAGCAGCCACCACCTCACTATCCACAACATGTTTATGAGGAAATGCCTCCAGGGTTAGCAGTGGTGTTTAGGAGGCCTGAGCACAACCCTTTAGCACCACCAAGATCGTCATGATGACGGGATGGTGTGGGTTGTTGAGTTGGAAGTAGAAAGGAGATGCCTTGCAGGTATGGAACTCCGATCGCCACCACCGTCACGACATTATTTAGATGTTGCACTGTCTAACTTTTGTACTTTATATTATGTTGTATTTCGGTGTTCTTTTGTATGAACAACCCTATTGCTATCTATATTTAGTTTCAGTTACTTGTGTTTGTGATGTTTATTTACAATGTTCAATCATGCTTGATCAGTTATTCAATTACAATATTATAAATGTATAAAAGTTATAAACATTAAAAATGTATAAAATGTTTTAAACGTTTCAAAGTCCAAAAAAATGGAAATATAACGAACTTGTAAACAAGAGATGTCAAATACGTTGAAATACAACGCTCGACCGAAATATAGTATAACCCACAGTTTTCAACAAAAATCCATTAAAACACACAAAAATATAACCATTTAGAAAAATCATAAGCCTCTAATAATACACATCATATTGATTTATATGAGTCGTATTTGACCTGTTATTGACACATCTGAATGAGATCATGTGCTATCAGTATGATGTTTACCAATACGCCTAGTACTGATTATACGAGGCGTAATGATATCGAAGTAGTTTCGGAAGGTATTAAAACACACGGAGTTTTTAAAGAAACACATGAACTTTTATAAGATGTGAGAAGGGTAGTAGGAAACGAGATACCCATGATCTCTTCCCCCTTACAAATGTGAGGTTGGGTTTAAATCCTTGCAAATGCAAGATTAGGTGGAAATAAGGGGGAACGGGGCGCAACCAGAATTGGTCACGGGTACCCCACTACCAGCACGCGGACCCGGGATTTTCAAGCTGGCATTCGTGTCCGCAGATGCGGGTGTCGCGTTGGTTCAAGAATTTTTCCCGAACCAGAACCCATTCCCCCCCCTGCGCGCGCGGGTAGGTGCCAGAGTATAATGTAACACAAAGAATTTAATCTTTTCCATTTGGTTTCACCTTATAAACTCATTCATTTTCCATCTCCTCACCAACGTGGGACAAACCAAACCAAACTCATTCATTTTCTACTCTTCTTTTCTTTTTCTTTTTTACTTAAACTCACGAGAGACTTTTAGTCTCTTTTTTATTATTATTATTATTATTATTATATATAACAACAATTATAAATGTGAACAGTCATAATTTTTAATTGGTGCAAATGTGGGGCAACAATAGTAGTTAAGTTTGCTTATTGCTTTTTTTTTCTATTAATATGTGTTTTGGTCTAAATGTTTTTAATTTATTAGGGACAACAATAATGTTTGTTTTTCTTAGTTAAGTTTGCATATTATTATTATTATTATTTCATTTTGGTTAAGTTTGTGTATTGTTTTTGTCTTTTTTTTTGCTTTGATTAATTTGTGTTTCTAACCCTGAATTTTAATGTAGTTATTATACGACACCTAACTTTTTATAAACGATTTAAGTTTATACCCTCTAAACCTTGATAGATACATGGTTATACTCCTAAACTTTAATAGATTTATAAGTTTAATTCTTTTTACCTATTATTTATTTAACTTATTATAATTAAAGCTAACTTTTTAAATCTAAACATGTTTACATAACCGTGGTGCTTTTTAGATTAAAGTCTACATGGTGAATATTAACCATTCAATATAAATCTAATTGTTTTTTTATTTACCTTATTGTAATTAAAGCTAACTTTAAACATGTTTATTTAACCATCTGGATTGCCTATCTATAGTTTAGATTAACACTTGCATAGTCCATAGTAAGTTAATAACTTATTATATATCATGTAACAAATACGTCCTTGTAACACCCTTCTACGATCCCGTAGCGAAGCACGGGGTCCGACACTAGTTATTATTATAAAACGAATTTGTTTCCGTTGATTTATTATATTATTATTATTATGTGTGAAAATAATGGATAGTTGGGTAAAGAATCAGTGGAGTGCTGCCTACAAAAAAGTGTTTCAGTGAAGGAAATCAGTAAATTGATGTGGCAGTGCAGGATTGGTAAAAATCAGTGAAGCGAAAACATAATCAGTTAAGGGCCGTTTAAGGCCTAAGTTGCTATAAAATTTACCGTTTGTTTCTTCATTTACATTAAAAAATGCATGTCCTTTAAAAAATGCATGTCCTTGTCAATCAAATCAAATTTACCAACAGAGGATCTACCCTCCACCTATGTTCTGCTCTGTGTCTTATAAAAGCTTCACATCCATTATTATCATAAAAACAATCCTATATTCTTGTGATTAAAACTTTTCTTTATTCCAAAACTTTAGACAAATATAATTATAAAATCGGTTTTATAAACAAATAGAACCCAATAATTTTTAAATGTGGTGTACATGATGGGCAAAGTTTGCGAAAACATTGAGCCGTGTATTCTCGTAACATCAAAAGTTGAGTGAAACAAACCAAATCAAAAGATGATGAAGGTATATATAAAAAAAGCTTACTACACAAGTTTAAAAATACTTTTATTGTTAAATAAAAATGCCTTATCATCCCACATTATTTCTGAAGCATGAACGAGCAGAAGGCAAAAGAAAAAAAATAGTAAATTGTCAAAATGGCAAAGGTTTGAGCATTTTTGTCACTCATACCCAAAAAGTTTCTTTTTTGCGTAACTGTAACTTGTAAGTTAGCATTTTTTTGTCGGTTCTATCCAATGGACTAACTACGTTTGTTTCTTCATTTAATACATGTGATTTGACTAAAATACCATCTGGTTAAAAAACAATAATATAAAGCTAAGGGGCCGTTTGGCAACGTCTGAATGGGTAAGTGCAGATCGGAGCAGGGGATTCAAGGCGGTGATCGGAGGTGGGTGATCGTGGGTTTTGACGAGCACAGAGACACGTTTCCGAGGAGAGGAGGAAGGGTGAGGGCGGCGGCTGGTGGTCGGAGCTGAAGGAGAGGGGAGGAGGTAGGGTGGGGGCGTTTTTTTCGTTTTTGAACAACAGCAGTGGTCATCTCTGAATGGTTCAGACTTGTGCTCATCTCTGAATCGTTCAGACCTCCATTCAGACACTCGTTCAGTTCAGAGGTCCGCACCAAACGGTCTGAATCCTACTACCTCTTATTCGGTCAGACCCTTTGCCCATTCAAAGGTTATTCAGACATTCACCAAACAGCCCCTAAGTTGTAACCCATCCACCACAAGCATTAACACATCTGTCACGACCACCAAACCACTGTTGTCACTACCATCAACCCGCCACCACAAAACCACCACTGTCACCGTCAACAACAAACAACCACTATCACCGTGAATAATAAATATACATTGAAGATCCTGGAATTTTGGATTGATTATAGTTAGTATGGAAGACATTGTAGGAATCCAAAATAGGAAATTTAAATTGCACATAAAAAAAGTGGGTGGGAACCAAGATGGGTAAGTTGGTCACATGACCCGTAACATTTTCTAATAGTCACTACCAAGTTACCAACCCTCCTCTTTCTTTATCAGGGTTTGTAGGGTGGATGGGGTGCCACGGTTATTGTTGTGGGGTGGAGGTGTCAGGTCTGAGGTTTTTCGGATGAAAATGACAAAAATATCCAATCCTCAGTGACGATTTTGGCAATTTACTCAAAAAAAATAAATAAAGTTAAGTTTACTACATAAGTTTCAAGTGAAAACTTTTTAAAAGAAAAACTCAACTCAAACTTGGATTTATCTCATATTGTTTTATATGTAAAGTAAAGGGGATAGTACACTCTTATAAAACAGAGCTAGCTACGTAAGTTTAACAAATGAACTTTCACGGGTCGTGAAGAACAACTTAAGAGTAATAATCTTGATTCATCTCACATTAGTTCATGTATAAAGAAATCAATGAGCAAACGTCCGATCACCGAAAAAAAGTGACCATGGTGGAAACGGATACTGAGTCCACCCTTGGTGGTGTATAATAGAGTTTGTAGCCCTCTACTTTACTTTTCTTTTCTTTTCTCACTTTAACTATCAAAGCATTGTGTGTGTAGGATTTAGAGTGTGTGTGATTGCTTTAAAAATTATATCAACCATTGTGTGTGTAAATTGTTGTTTAAAAAACAAGTTTATATTTATTACCCTGAACTATGTTTGGTAAACTGTCTCCGTATGCATCCAAAGTGTTATGGTTCTCGCTATTTTCCCATTCAGACTACCTGCAATGTGCCTCAGAGATCAAGCCTTAGATGCCATTACCATTGAACTTCATCCATGCTAAGAAGCCCTTAGGTGAGACAGTCTTGCACAAGGGCATTGGTTTGCATCGGTTCTTGCGATGAGGTTGGAGATGAAATTGAGATTTTTAAGGATTTCTAAGGAAGTTTTGTGACAATTAAGGGTGTCTAAGGGCTCAGTAGCATTGGAGATTGTCTGAATCATGGATGTTCAGCCAACCCTGCTCATTAACCACCCTAAAATGTATCATCGAATACCACTTGAAATGGCAATCCTTAATAACATTTCAACCACCATACAAAAAAAATATCGCTAAATCATTATAAAATAATATGATATGAGAAAATGATTAGTTTATATACTAATTAATACTAAAAAAATTACCCAAAATGCCCCTAGCGCGTGTGATGGCCTTTTCACTGGCACTCGAGGCCAGTGGCGAAGCTTGACCCGAAGGTTCGGGGGGTCGGAAGTCACCGGGGTTCGAAAGTCAATAGTTTCGGGGGGTCGAAAACCAGTTTCGTGGGGTCGAAACCCTATATTTTCAAAATTTTCTATACGGCTACTATATAATCGGAACTTATGTGCGAAAATCCGAGGGGGGGGGGTCGGCTGCCCCTCCCCGCCCCAAGTAAGTTGCGCCAGTGCTCGAGGCCACACTTTCAATCCCTGTGTTATGTTGCGCCAACGCTAAATGTGTTGATGTGGTTGGCTTCGACACCCTTTTAGCGCTTGAGAACACATGTTCAATGGTTTTCATACCAAAGGTCTTATGGCTTAATGTTATCGACATGAAAATGTGTGTAGCAAATATGTTCATTTTCCAGTGGTTGAGGTTTTAGCCCAATGAAGAACATTGATGTAGATTTAAAAGCATTTGCAGCAGTGTTTGTTTGGCGTGTCATCCCCTTGCGATGTGCGCATATAATTAGTGCAAAAGTAAAATTTCATTAATTTTAACATTATTTTACTAATTTCATGAAAATAACGTTAAAACGACGGACGGTTAATCATGCATAATGTGGTGGCGTTGATAGCCAAAAGACAATGGGGTACATGCACCAATCGGGCTTGTCCCGATTACTGAGTGTTATGATCCTTATGTCCAAAGTTTGATACAACACTGCTATCGAGCGCGCGGTCTCCATGAAAGCAGCCTCTCTATTCATACGGGGTAGCGATAAGATTGTCTACATCTTACCCTTCGCATACTCTACCTTAGCTTTGCTGATGGGACTAATTAAGTATGATGAGGATGATGTTTGTTGGGCACGTTCTAATCGATGTGGAGGGGTTCCGGGTGAAGGTCAAGCTGACAAGTCGATGTGGTCGACGTCTGTTTGGATTGTCTAGAAATGAAGTCCGCAGTTTCGGACTTGAAAACCAGATGAAGGATGTGGGTCATTGAGCGGCTTTATGCATAAAAATTACAACGGTCTTGAGAAGAAGTCGTGTGGGCAGGATACATTGTTGGCGTTGGATCTGAGAAGATGATTGCTAAGGATTAAGGAATCTGGTTGATTATTTCATTTGGAGTAAAGTCCTTTTTGAATCATTGTGGTTTGGCAATTTTAACTACTTTAATCCAAAATTCAAACTTGTCTTGATCCGAGTCCCCATGGATTGTAATCTTAACCACCTGAGTCCAAAATACTAACTCTGTTAGATTTTATAAAATTGCTAAAATACCCTAACCATTAAAAACAAATATATACATATATATAGACACACACACACACACCTAATCAATCTCTCTCTCTCTCTCACACACACACATACACTCAACCCCCCTCTCTTTCTCCCTCCACTTAACCACAAACTAGATCCTACCAAGCTACCACCACTATAAAGCACCACCATTATACACCACCACATTAGACCACCACCACCACCAGAGTACACCGTTGTCGGCACCACAATACACTACCGCCGCTGCCTTCTCACCAAATCTAGATCACCATCTTCATTACACTATCATCATCCCTGCACTCACGTGTCCTAACAAGGCTTTGGCCAACAAATCATACATTTAATTCCCAGATCTATCTGATTTTCCAACAGATTCAATGGAGATGAAGGCATACTGTAGATAGAGACGGTGGAGTAATAGGGAGATTTCAGGTGGTCTGAAAGTTTTGGTGCGGCGGAGTTGTACGATGGATACAGCTAGGGTTCAGGTGGTCCAAAGGTTTGGTGCGGTGAAGTTATATGGTGGATACGGCTAGGGTTTCAGGTTCAAGTAGTGGTGAGACGTTGGTGAAAGGTAGGGCTTCTAAGAAACCGTGGTGGATTAGTGGGTGCCAATTGGGTGACGACTGGGATTGGGTTCAAATGGGTCGTAGATGGGGTATATATGTGTGTATGTCTGCATATGTGTGTATGTATATATTGTTTTTTTAATTTTAATGGTAAGGGCATTTTAGTAGTTTCACAATACTTAACTAAGAAAATCTGACCAAGTTAGTCTTTTGGACTCATGTAGTTAAGATTTGAAACCATTAGGACTCAGATCAAGACAAGTTTGAATTTTGGACTCAAGTAATTAAAATCGTCAAATCACAGGGACTCAAATAGTACTTTACTCTTTCATTTGCTATTCTCCAATTTCATGTTTTTATTTTTAATTTTTTTTTATTTTAGGTATGACAATGTGTTAATAAATTAATATAAAAGTAATTTGATTATACCAAGTTAATTGTAAAAGTAGATGATAACATAGCTTGTGGGTGTACGAAAAGTTGAAGATTTCTAAAAAAGCTTGAAATTTGATGTGCTATTGAAGTAACGGTTTATTTCTTTATGTGCTTTATTTATCATAACTAGTAAAATACCCCGCGCTGCGCGCGGGAATTCTGCGGGTGTTAATTTGGCTACGTTGCAGTATTGGGACTTGGTATAAACTAGGGGAGAACTCCAAATTATTTCTCTAATTCACCCGTTGATGACAAATTAAAAGTT
This sequence comes from Ambrosia artemisiifolia, assembly GCA_032199755.1. Lineage (NCBI taxonomy): Eukaryota > Viridiplantae > Streptophyta > Magnoliopsida > Asterales > Asteraceae > Ambrosia > Ambrosia artemisiifolia. The sequence goes on from CM063512.1 coordinate 6,341,354, forward strand.
CGTCGTACATTATGGCTTGAATTTAGTTGATACCGCTTGAATTTAGTTGATATTGATTCGCTTCGTTACAATGGTAAAATACGACTTTAACTCCTAAAAGGTTTTAATTATTTGTCAATGACTCGTGTACATTTGAATCAGAAAAAAAGTAAATACAAAAACTTGTATAACTTTTTTTAACAATAGTATGATATAACTTTTTTTTATCCATATGTTTTAATCAGTGACGATTGTGATTAATAAGCAAAGATATAACCTTACAAATTAAGGGAAAACATTCATTTCCTATCCTCACCAAATGGCTAAGATCCTCCTCTAAATCTATTGAATTTTGTCACCCTGTTCACTCAACCAACACACTCCAAGTCTCCAATATCTATGTTTTCATCCATATCACAAACCACCATGACACGTCATCCATCCGTATAAGAGACCCATGGCCTCCCTCACTCTCTCCCATCTCGCCCTCTTCTGGTCCGTCGTCATCTGCCATGGCTCTTCCACCACCATCACAGTCACCTCCGACAACGACCGCCTTAACCATCACCAAAACTATCTCCGACAATGATCATTTAAAATACGAGCACAACCATCCATAGGTACCGCCGCTGTGTTTGTCGATCTACACCAAAATGGGACATGCAATACAGATGTAACGCAACGTAGTTCTGCCTGAGCCCTTGCGCCACCAGTAGTCACCGTTAGACGTCGATGTTGACCTCCTTAGGCCGTCCACGACCGTAACCGTAACCGTTACCGTTAAGTCATTGTTGTCTAACATGTTGTGGTTTAAGTAATTTGCGCTTAGCAAAAACGGCGGTCGGAGCTGGCAACGGTGTTAAGCAGGTAGGTTGATGGTGTGGTAGGTGGCGAGCAAAGGAGGCGAAGAGGAAAGAGAGGTTGAAGAATGAATCTGGTCAACAATGTGGGCTGTATAAGAAGAAGATGAAAGTACGAAAACACCCTTGGGATACTGTTCCCTAAGGTGTTGTGAAATAATATAACCTTACAAATTAAGGGAAAACATTCATTTCCTATCCTCACCAAATGGCTAAGATCCTCCTCTAAATCTATTGAATTTTGTCACCCTGTTCACTCAACCAACACACTCCAAGTCTCCAATATCTTTGTTTTCATCCATATCACAAACCACCATGACACGTCATCCATCCGTATAAGAGACCCATGGCCTCCCTCACTCTCTCCCATCTCGCCCTCTTCTGGTCCGTCGTCATCTGCCATGGCTCTTCCACCACCATCACAGGCACCTCCGACAACGACCGCCTTAACCATCACCAAAACTATCTCCGACAATGATCATTTAAAATACGAGCACAACCATCCATAGGTACCGCCGCTGTGTTTGTCGATCTACACCAAAATGGGACATGCAATACAGATGTAACGCAACGTAGTTCTGCCTGAGCCCTTGCGCCACCAGTAGTCACCGTTAGACGTCGATGTTGACCTCCTTAGGCCGTCCACGACCGTAACCGTAACCGTTACCGTTAAGTCACTGTTGTCTAACATGTTGTGGTTTAAGTAATTTGCGCTTAGCAAAAACGGCGGTCGGAGCTGGCAACGGTGTTAAGCAGGTAGGTTGATGGTGTGGTAGGTGGCGAGCAAAGGAGGCGAAGAGGAAAGAGAGGTTGAAGAATGAATCTGGTCAACAATGTGGGCTGTATAAGAAGAAGATGAAAGTACGAAAACACCCTTGGGATACTGTTCCCTAAGGTGTTGTGAAATAATATATAGAGTAATGTGGGGAGTGAGGAGATGAATATATTACAGTGCATTTTCGATAATATACATAAATTATAGAAACATATATTTTTTTAAACCATATATCACCTAAATATTAAAAACTTTCTTATAAGTATTTCTGCGAGTGCTACTCAAAAAACATTTTAATTGAAAGAAACATCTAACAAAGTGAAGCTAGCATTAAAATGGAACAAAATAATACAAGTAAAAGAAGGGTAGGGACGACAAAAGAGGGCATGCCTAGGCTACATGTGTAAATATACTATAGTCCTATATCTAACTATGGTGGCATGTACGTATGTAAGCATGAATGTATGCCTAAGATAGCATAATCAAGAAACTGATCCCGCCGACCTACCATACCTTACCTTTGGCTGTATGTATATACGACAACAGCTGAGAAGATGCCATTTACTTGTCATTCAGTGTCCCCGTCATATAACGGTACAACTTCATAAGACTATGTGTAACAGTACTGATTTCTGAGAAGATTAACATGGACCATTGTATGACACCCTAGGCAAATCCCACATCGGCCGTGGCCAGGAGAGATCCTTGGTTCATAAGTAATCCAAAGCCTCTTAAATCACCAACGCGTTTTGGGCTTAATGCTAGTGGATGAGAGGAGAACTCCACAGAACAGCGTGCTCAGGTGGGAGTAGTACCAGGATGGGTGACCTCCTGGGAAGTCTCCACCAGGGCAACCAAAAACAAATCCGTGAGCTTCTGGATGGGCAACCCATCGGGGGCAAAGCGGACAATATTGGTGGTGAGAGAGGCCGGATGTTACAAATGGTATCAGAGCCACTCCTGTGCCGTTCGGGATGGTGGGGCAAACCTCATCGAGGACGATGAGTCCCTAAGGGGGGGTGATTGCAACAGTACTGATTTCTGAGAAGATTAACATGGACCATTGTATGACACCCTAGGCAAATCCCACATCGGCCGTGGCCAGGAGAGATCCTTGGTTCGTAAGTAATCCAAAGCCTCTTAAATCACCAACGCGTTTTGGGCTTAATGCTAGTGGATGAGAGGAGAACTCCACAGTTAAGCGTGCTCAGGTGGGAGTAGTACTAGGATGGGTGACTTCCTGGGAAGTCTCCACCGGGGCGACCAAAAACAAAGCCGTGAGTTCCTGGATGGGCAACCCATCGGGGCAAAGCGGACAATATTGGTGGTGAGAGAGGCCGGATGTTACACTATGTGTTGTGTCCAACGAGCAATTAGTCGCGAGCCATAAATACGTGGATCACGTGAACTACAACACACCCGGGTGAACGATGGCGCGAGGGAGGCGATGCTACCACACTCGCGTGTGGTAGCGGAACAAAACTAGCAATTGTGGTAAAAAAAATTGACCGTCGGAGTCCCATGTTTTTCAAATCAAACTTCAAATTTTTTTCACTCTTCACTCTCAACAAATGGCTTTGGCATGGAATGATTTTTCTTTGTCCAACTTGTGTGAAGAAGAGGATTTGTTTATGTAAGTGGGAAGAATAATGATTGATTACTTGATGGCCGGATCTCGAAGACGAAGGCAACCCGCGTTAACGAGACAACCACCGTTTGATCATGATAGAGAGGAAGCAAACGAAACTTTGATACGACACTACTTTAGCCCGGACCCCGTGTACAATGAAGAACATTTTAGGTGACGCTTTCGAATGAGCAGGTAATTATTCACGCGCCTTTCAAATGGTTTGTCGTAGCGTTATCTTTTTTTCTACAAATAGAAGACGCAAGGGGCCGACTAGTAGGGCTGGCAATGGGTAACCTGTTAAGACACGATAAGAACTGTTTGACTGAAAAGTACGCTATTTGATTTTTTGACTTTTTTTAATACTTAGAATTAAGAGGCAAAAATCTTTCATTTCCCTTTTTTGGTACATAAAACATAAAACTGTGTTATAAACATGAGATATAAATGAGTTAAACGAGTCGTGTTCATGTTTAGAACTTGAATTGTTCGCGTGCGTCAGAGACCTGTTAACCTGTTAGGAACACGATTTGCCAGCCCTACCGACTAGGGTTCACCTCCGTACAAAAATGTACAGCCGCTCTTCGGAAACTAGCATATGGGCTTTCATCGGACGCAATGGATGAGTATATTGCGATGTCTAAAAAAGTTGTGCGCGAGCCGCTTCATTTTTTTGTCAAGGTATATATCTGTATATATTTTAGTTACCTTCCACATATGTTTAAACTTTTATTCTCAAATATCGTTTAAAATACATATCTTTGCGTAGGGATCATATCTATTTACTCATGAAGATATTTGCGTAAACCAACAATGTATGATATCCAACGAATATACGAGGTTCATGGTGAAAAACATGGGTTTCCCGGAATGCTTGGTAGTCTCGATTGTACGCATGTTGGTTTGACTAAGTGTCCTACAGCTTGGCGAGGTCAGTTTCATCGAGGTGATCACGTTGGGCCGAGTATTATACTTGAAGTTGTGGCCTTGCATGATCTTTGGTTTTGGCATGCTTTTTCTGGAGTTGCTGGGTCAATTAACGACCTAAAGTTATCGACCAATTACCCATATTTGATGACCTCATCGACGGAATTGAGCCGTCCCAATCGTTTTATGTTAATAACTAAATTTCAAGTACGGCTACTACGTGGTCTATGGTACTTACAACGAATTGGCGACACTTATTCAAGCTTAGTCGTCTAATCTTGAAGACAAGCGCAAGTACTTTACAAAGAAAAAAGAGTCAGCAAGAAAAGATATTGAAAGAGCGTTCGACGTTCTTAAAAAAAGATTTTCGTTGATTGCCAAACCAATAAGGTTTTAGACACGAGAAAGGATAATGGACGTCGTCTATACTTGTATTATTCTACATAACATGATAATGGAGGACCAAGGCATGGCTATATGTCAAAATTACAAAGGTGATATCCCACGTGCCCAAACGATAATCGTTGATATTAAAAAACTTGACAACATAAACAATATCAAGAACCGTGATGACCTCATCGACGGGGTTGAGCCGTCCCAATCGTTTTATGCTAATAACGAAAATTTCAAGTACGGCTACTACTTGGTTGATGGTATTTACAACGAATGGGCAACACTTGTTCAAGCTTAGTTGTCTCATCTTGAAGACAAGCGCAAGTACTTTACAAAGAAAAAAGAGTCTGCAAGAAAAGATATTGAAAGAGTGTTCGGCGTTCTTAAAAAACGATTTTCGTTGATTGCCAACCCAATAAGGTTTTAGACACGAGAGAGGATAATGGACGTCGTCTATACTTGTATTATTCTACACTACATGATATTGAAAGACCAAGGCATGGCTATATGTCAAAATTACCAAGGTGATATCCCACGTGCCTAAACAATTATCGCTGATATTCAAAAACTCGACAACATAAACAATATCAAGAACCGTGAGATACATGGAAACCTTCGCCATGAATTAGTCGAGCAATTATGGGCTAGACGTCTCGATGATCTTGTATTAGATAAGTTTTAGTTTTTTATAGTTTACATTCTTATAAACATTAATTTAACATTTTTAGTTAAGTTTATTTTTGTATTAATATTATAAATTATACAAATTTAGAAAGCCTAAAAAAATAAAAATAAAATTAAAAAAACTGGATAAAGCCACTGCTCACCTCTAGCCACAACAGGATCAGGTGAGCGACCAGCAACTTTATCAAGCTGCCAAGTAGGCGCTGACATGACGCAATATAAGAGGATAAAGTTGTGGTTAAAAGTGAGTCACAACACATAGTCTAATACTTTTAGGACACACAAGGGTGCTCAACTATTCTATCAATCATAAACTGTCGCAACACTTCATTAAAACAGTTTTTTTGCAAGCAACACTTCACTAAAATGTTATTTTTAGTTTTTTTATTTTTCTCAAGAAAGAGTTTAATTAAAAATAACATTATATTAGCTAAAATAAAAATACATTAAAATTAAAATAAAAAATACAAGAAAAATCAGTTTAAAAAAACATATAAGTAAAAAAAATTACTCATCGCCTTCTACTTCCACCCAATAACGATCCCAATGGTATTTCGCCACGATTTCTTCTTTTCCTTTCACAACCAATTCCAAGGTTTTACTTTTGAGGTGGTCGTGTGGTTTTGAACATACTCAAGTCGTGGTCATACTGTCTTAGTATCAACAATTCGCGTTGTTCATCTAAAAACGCTAAAGTTTTTTCTCCTTGTTGAGCTTGTAGATTGTCCAACTGGTTCAATTTATCTTCTTTCATCGCTCGGCATGACCCAAATTCGTCAACCAAGGATGTTTTGCTTGAAGACTCGGCCACGACGCCTTTCTTATTTTTGTGTTTTGGTCTCGTTGGGTGGGTATCCTCATTGAGATCCGACATGTGGGGCCAGTGGGGGTGAAGTCGTCCGGTGTCGAAAACGCAGACGCATGATAGTTGTCGCCTTCCGATGACTTCCATCTCTTGTTGAAATGACTATCAGACGGTTCTTCTCCCATCAACACTTGCTTTTTCCATTTGTCGTGATCTTTTAAAATCTCCCATGCCGCTTCATGATTAAAACTAGAATAACGCTTCATGATGAAGTCCGTTGAACACAGTCATTTGTAGGTTCATGGAGATCCATTTTGAAGTAATTATAAATATTACCGCCTGTTGATGAAGTCCGTTGAACACAGTCATTTGTGGGTTCATGGAGATCCATTTGAAGTAATTTGATCGAGGCTTCAGGTGGATTCTTCCAACAATTCTGTGTTGTTTTTGAACCGCCTTTAAAAACTCCCCTTGCTTCCCTCTTTACTTTTCTCTCGGTTTTCCGATACATAGCACCAAGATTTTGCCAAAGCAACTTCTTGTGCCGTTGACCTCTTCACAACTTTTGATCACTTGCCGAATTTCTTTCTCCCCCGCTTGACAACCTCTACAACTTCATCTTCACCAAAAAGAATATCTTCTACATCATTGCCTAAATTACATCCTTCTTGATCTTCATGTGCCTTGTATTGTGTCTCTGACACAAATTCTTCCTCCTCATCATTATCGTCACGTAGGTGGAGCTCTCTCGCTGTCTCATCATTTGCTTGACGAACGTTTGGACTCCTCATTGCAAACACGTCAAACTCCTCTATTTGTTGTTGTGTTAATTGGGGTGGCATAAAATAATGTGCATAATAATTGGGTGAGGGTTGGCTTTGGGGTTGTTGATATTGTTGGTATTGTGGTTGGAGTGGTTGTGTTTGTTGATAAAATGTTGTGTTGCTTGGAGTGATTAACTTTGTGGAAAATTAATCACGGGCCTATAACCTTCCCTCACACCCGAGCTCGAACCCGAACCTGTACCTCTACTACTTAAACCGTCTCCTCTTGATTTAGAGGATCTCATTCTACCCTTTGTCACACTCTTTGATTTTGTTGCATCTATTTATTTGTGTTTGAAAGTAGTTTAAGACTAAAGTGTTGAGAGTTTGTGTTTTTTTTTTTGGGTGTGATTGAAACAAGTTAAAAAAAAGTCTTCATATATACACGTCCCATTTTTTTTATAAATAAAACGGTCACATAAAAATAAACGGTCATAAAAATGACCGTTGCATCTAACATACACACTTCACTATCCGTTGCTTACAACTAGGGAAACGGTCCACAAGACCCCTACCAGTACCACAACGACAGTGTTTTTTTTTGAACGGCCAACAAATTGGAATCACTCACGGAACACTGGAGTATCATCGTGCCACCAGTGTTGCCACGCGATCATATTCCACCACCAAGTCACCAATTCAGGAGGAAACTCATAATTATGAGAAAACCCCCTTTGTGAGATTCGAACCCAAGACCATATGGCCCCTAAGTCTTATCTCACCACCAAGATACCACTAGGCTATAATGCCTTGGGTGAATACTGAAGTACCCATGAATAACACGGCTTTCCCCGTCCCCTCTTAATGGTATAAAATATTTTACCAATATTTATCTCATAATAATCCAACAAGCTGCCACAATACATCCACACCCAAATTCAATCACATTTTAAAGTTCAAATTATACTATACTATACCTATCAAACTTTAACCAATTCTCCGACACCCCCTCAAATCTTTTTGCTCTATGTTTCAACCAAATAAACACCCCGAGTCTCATCAAAAACCTTATGATCCTCAAACCGTTTTACAGGAAAAAAAAATCATTACACCAACTCCATAATACCATTATATAATATATTAATTTTTCATTTCACAATTGGTTATAAGTACTAATTTGTCATTTGACGTGGTTATAATTCAGTCGTGTCGTTTTGATTTGTTTTATTATTGACACTTATGGGTGTTTACGGTTCGGTTTTAAACGCTGAAACCATCTAAACCGGTCATTGGTTTGGTTTCACGGTCGGTTATTTACTTAACTTTCAATTGGTTTTTTTTATTTAGGGGATAGTTTATATGTCACCTGGGACCCAAATTTTTTTTAAAGGTTCTCGAAGACGGACTTATATCTTAAGTTATATGACACGTTAGAAATCATAGAACATATATAATATTTATAAAACTTGTAATGATCAGATCCAATACAGAAAGATAATATGATGGAGGTTTGAAGGATTAATATAATCGTCCAGAAATAATCAATTTCACATGAATGAGCAAAGAATTTTCTTTATTATTTATCTTTTTTTTATTAGTTTTTTTTAAACAACTTACTTCTTCTCATTTTCACTAGAATTTGAATCTAATTAGTCTTTTCCTAAAGAGACTTGTTTCTTATCACCGGGTTATATTATGAAAAGCTCTAGAAAAAATAATTATAAATCTTAAGAGTCTAAAGCCTCAACTAACCTTTAATTTTAATAACATATAATGATCTTTTCTAGACAAAATAAGATTTCTATCCTATATAATTAGGTATCAAGATCGGTCCCTTTCTTACGGTTAACCATCCTATATTATATTATTCTTTAATAATACATATGTAAGTGAAATACTCCGTTCTTAGTTTAAGGTGTGCATTAAAACAACTAACCGGTTAAAACTCAACCCCATTTGAATAAACATGTACCTTGATTATGTATAATTTGTCCTTAAAAATACATTTCAAAATAGTGTGTGTGTTTTGTTGTTACTAAAACTTTTATCAGTTTAATTAACTATCATATCATCTCGGCTATTCACATAACTATAATACTGATCATATGCTATTTAATGGCATGTCATGTTTGTCTTTTAGAGAATGGAGACGATGATATCTCGTATGAAAGAAAGAAACAAGGAGAGATCCAACAAGAAGCTAGGATCTGGCATGTCTTGTTAAATAATGCATTGAAATGTTAATATCGGTGGCAAACCTAGTATAGGACCCATGGTAGAATGTGTTACTTGTCATTTTGTCTTGTTAAATAATGCTTGTGTTTTATTAAATTAGGCACATTGACAAACCCCCACACTACATGTGATTGTAATTATATTTCTCACTAGCGTTGGAAGAGATTTATGTCAAGCTCAAGCTCGACTTATTAGTTTTTGAGGTTAGGTAGAGTTAGGGTAAGTGTTTAAATATATATAGGAAAATTGCATTCGATGATTCTAAGAGTTTAAGGCACCCGTGATACACTAAAGCGCCGCTATATATTTTGACATTGTTTATACTTGAGTTTAAGCTCCATCTCAATAAATACTCAAGTTGAGAGCGTTTGAGTTTGATGAAAGTTAAATATGATGGATAAAAGCTACACTCTTTAGTATCTCAATCGTAAGCTGGCTACTACCCTAGTAATGTTAATCGTCAATATGTTAACCTAAAAAAGTAACTAGCAAACTGAAATAATATAAAAGCAGTTCTCACTCTCGACTAAAAGTTACACGTCTATTGAAGAAAGATTGTTGCGACTTGCGAGCACCAACAATATTGATTCTTATTACCTAAAACATAATTCAAAATGAGTTATGGCCACACGCCGATTAGCATGACAACATGACGAATTGTAACATTACAAACCAAGCAAAGAATTAAAAAGCTTGATGAGAGTCTAAGTTAATATATTCGATGGATGCAACACAAATGCTACACATTTTAAACATTGTTTTTAGAGAGACGACTACACATTTTTTACTTTTTAGAAAGAATAATATAAATTAAGAAAGAAAAACATATGTGCTAATCAAAATATTAAGAGCATCAACAATGCAAGAAGTCACGAACCCTTTCACATAATCATGTCCTGTTAGCTGCCACTTAAAAACGTCTCTTTCTTTGTCCTCCCGTACCAACCGCTACCACTTTTCTCTACCCCCGTCATAGCTAACCCTTTACACTCTCAAGACCTATACCATGTCCATAGACCACATATCATGAATGCTTTAGTAATAGCTTACTTGCGATATTTCGGCTTGGGACACATTTTATTTGGCAGTTTTTTGGATGTTAAATACCATTGGATGAGTTACTTTTTATTGGCATTGGAAGTACATTTAAATGAATCTTTCACTTATTTGATGGGCTGGTTAAGAGATTATTTATGGTTAAACTCTTCACAACTTATTAATGGATATAATCCTTTTGGTATGAATTAGAACACAATAAAGAAAAAAAAAACAAGAATGAGCCTGGAGAGAGTTATGAGTCACTGAGCAGAACCCATTGTCCATTGATTCGAGCAGTCTCCATCATCCCCACTCTCGTCTCCAAATACACACACACCCCCCACCCAACCAATGCCCACTCACTAATCACAATTTTTGTATAATATTTTAACCTCAAAATAAACCTATACAATCTTTACTGACTGCGCCAAAAAGGTCAACAAACAAACAAGACTTGATTGATAGCCTCAAAAATATGTTATTAGACTTGCGTTTCTGTATTCAACAATCATTACTTTTCCTCTTTTTTTCTTTCTCTTTTCTGCTAATAAAGTTGTTAATATTGTGTGAAGGGTTATTTTGAGATGTCTTAATCACAGCAGGTTCCACAATCTCTCTCGACTTTTTTTTTCCCTTTCTTTCTCTCTTTATTTTAACTTATTATTTTAATATTATTATAACATTATTATTTTCTTCTCTCTAGATTTTGCTTTCAACTTTAATCTTCCTCTCTTTCTTCAAACTTTATACCCTATATCTTATTCCCAGAAACCGCTCTCATCTTAGGTTTTTATAACACACACACACCATTTAACACTTCATATATTCTATGACGATATTCTATGCTAACTAAACTAGTTCGATCTTCACTAATGTTGTGCAGTTATTCGGTTTCTTTTTCTAACACTTCTTTTAACAAAGCTGTAATCTTTTTCTTTTAATTATTATATTAAGATGACTGATAACAAAGATCATAACCTCAACAAGCCACAACACTCCACACCTTCTCCTATTCAAGAAACCCTAGAAGAACCACCACCACCACCAAAACCGGTGGTGGTTACCACTACCACCTTTATCTCACCACCACCACAACCACAACCACCGACCACCCTTTACAACCTACAAGAACCAAAAAGACCAAGATACACTAGTGTAACTGGACAATGGAAGCTTCTACCATCACCATCACAAAAACAAAACCCTATCAATCCATCCACAACAGAAAAAACACCATCTCCATCCACCAACCACCCGCCTTCGTCATCCGACACTACTTCATCCCCATCACACTCACCAAGACCTTCCGTCTCCGGCTCCAGCAAGCCGGAGACGGAACACCAATACACACAACAAATAAGAAAAGGAAAATATGTAAGCCCAGTTTGGAAGCCCAACGAAATGTTGTGGCTTGCCAAAGCTTGGAGGCTCCAATACCAAGGCAGTATTGGTATTGGTATTCGTACTGGGTTTTCTGTTTCTGATACTGAAAACCCGGTACAAATAGAAAAAACAAAAGAAAAAGGTATCGGGTTTTCAGATCATCATGCATCTGAAAACCCAATACCAACTCCAACACAAGCTAGAGGAAAAACACGAGCGACAAAAGATAAAGAAGTCGCTGAGTTTTTACAACGAAACGGGGTTAACCGCGACGCGAAAACCGCGGGGACAAAGTGGGATAACATGTTGGGTGAGTTTAGGAAAGTGTACGAATGGGAAAGAGGTGGGGAACGGGAGCAGGTTGGGAAGAGTTATTTTAGGTTATCTCCTTATGAAAGGAAGTTGCATAGGTTGCCTGCTTCGTTTGATGAAGAGGTGTTTGAAGAGTTGGCTCAGTTTATGGGGTCTCGAATGAGGACACCACAAAGTAGTAGTGTTGGTAGAGGTGGTTCTCCGTATCTTTTGACCGTAGGGAGTGGTGATCATGACTCTCGGTTGGCTGTTATTGACACTAAGGCTTTACCGTTGTCGGGTTTACGTGAAGAGGATGTCCCGTTCTTGTCTTCTGGTACTGAACTGTTGATGTTATTTTATGTGATTGTGTGTGTGTGTGTGTGTTTATATGCAGTTTTTTCATCCATAACGATTCTATTGCAGTTGGATATATTTTTCGTTTTAGTAAAAATAATTCGTGTTTATATTTTTAGAAAACTTTGGTTTCTAAGGAGTTTGCAAACGAACTCAAAAGAGAATTCATTGTCATGGGAAAACGGAAAAAAAAGTTTTTATGTTTTGACTAGAGGTAGCGGACTCTAAAAAAATCTGACACGACATATTTAGGAGTCAAGCGAATTTTTTGAGTTCATTCTCATATCATGGCTAAGCTAATATATTTTTTTTGAACGACAAATGTTACATCTCATATACTATTACACCGATAATTTTAAATTATAACACCCTTGTCAAAGATTGAACTTTAGACCTCCCCTCTAAGAGGCATATATGATTCCGCTACTTAATCTGGCGGATTGTATTTGATTATGCTCCTTTAACTAGTAACGGAGTTTAATTAAATCAGTCCGGTATTTTGCCTAATTAAAGGACTTTGATTGAGTCCACTTATTTAACCCGGGGCTCCGTAGAAACCAAAACAAGTTTAAAAATTTTCTACAAACCCTTATGATTTTCCTAAACAACATAGAAATTTAAATATTGGTTGAAATTGTATGTGTTTATTGTAGGGAGGGGTGGTAGGCATATGATGCTAGCAGGTGGCAGTGGAGGTGAAGGGTATGTTCATGGTGCTAGAGGAAGTTTGTTAGGGATGGAAAGTTCATCAATGGAGGTAGAAGGAGGGGGTCAATATGACGCTTTATCGACGTCCGCATTGAAGGAACTGAGGAGAATTGGTAAAGTTAGAATGGTTTGGGAAGAACTTGTGAGCTTATGGGCTGAAGATGGTGAACATCATAGAGGTAGAGTTAAGGTTCAAGGTACAAGCTTTTTAAATGCGGATGAACTCACTTACTTGGATGATGCAATGGTTGCGTGTCCCTTGGAAGCGTTTGAAGATGTTAATTCCCCTCTTAGAGGTTTTTCTGTTGATAGGTTTCTTCCTGGACAACAAGTCAAAGTATTTGGTAGAAGAAAGTCAACCCATCCCCATGGTATTATATGCATATGTTTTGAGTTAAAGAAACACACACCATCTACACGCCACTTACGTTTTATACGCGCCTTATGAATGGCGGAAAATGGTTGTATGGATCATATGTCGCATTATAATTACATATCATATGGGTCATAATGTTACCCAAATTATCAGCCCGTATGATATGTTTTGAGTGTTACAAAAGTGACGACGGTGAACACCCCCTAACAAAGTCATACGACACGTATGATCATTTCCCGCACTGTCATAAGATGCATAAGATGTGACACACGGTGTACAAACTTGATTTGACATCATATAACCGATATAAAACCATACTTGCATAAAGTGACATGCACCCTAAAGTGTAGAAATGGGGTGGTGTGTTGATATCACCCATGCATGTACATATAACATCCACCAATATTATTTGACTTTTGTCAAAACTTTTAACTTTATTTTTCATCCACAGGATTGGTTATTGAGAGGCCTCAAGTTCCTTCCTTAGAGCCTTCAAATAGATCATGTAAGTCAAGAATTCACCATAATGTCTACTAATTTATGTAATAGAATTGAATTTTGATTCTTAGATTAATGTTTCTTAATTGTGCATATATAATAATGAGTAAGATTTTACTTGGTACGTTTGTTTGTAATGGTACAGCTATAACATCATGGGACTTTCAAGATCCAACGGAATATTACTTAGGTTATCTTCATGTTCCACCACAATCCCTACCAAGTTTGATTGATCTTCCATGGTACTTGCAAGAACCACCGCCAGAACAGTTTCGATTCCCCGTTCGGAAAGATTTGTACCGAGATCTTCCTCAAGGAAAAGAGCTATTCTTCACCACCTCTTCTGAACCATTGGATTGTCGATCCATCACATTCGAGATCTTAAGCCCGATCGTTCGATCAAACCCTACTCTCACCGCAACCACAAGAGAATCCTTCATTGGCCTTTGGGATGATTGCATCAATCGGGTTGTTTCAAAGTTCATTAATCATGACATGGTGTTTATTCGAAAACCGCCTCATTTATCAAACAATGGTATACAAGATCAGTGGCCTAATGTAACAGGTTTTGTGCGGAACTTTTGTTTGTGGAGAGGGGAAGAAACCGATAGATTACGCGAAGATAATAATCTTGATCCGTCTTCGTTATTGGTACAAAAGTTGCTGTGGAGTTATGTGGATCTTCCTTATATTTTGGGTTATTATGCAGTTGGTTATATTGTCACATTTTGCGCGTTAAGTCGAACACACGACACGCTCATCCGAACCGATCTACACACCGTTGACTTATCGACGCCAGGAGATCGAATCAAAGCTTTGGTGCCTTGTTGGAGGATTGCTGGCTTGTTGTCATTGTTGGCTGATCGGTGTGCTAACATTCAGCAGATCAACAAATCATTTCCGTACAGCGACTTTGAAAGAATCGATTTGGGTAACAACAATGTTATCGATTTGACGCCTAATTATATGACTCGTGTTTTTTCGACCAAGCGAAAATGGGTTACCGTAAAAGAAATATATGATTTTCTCGATCATAGGATTCCGAATGCGGAGTACATTTGCCACTCATCTGAACGCGACTTGAGTTTAAGTTTCAAGCCGAGAGGATGCCGGCTAAAACTTTCGAGCTTCGAGCAGCTGGTTGAGGCTCTAAAGCACGTAACAAAAGCGTTGGTGGCATTACACGATCTATCGTTTATGCACCGCGACTTGGGGTGGGATAAAGTGATGCGAAGAAACGACAAAGATAATGAGTGGTTTGTTATAGGGTTTGATGAAGCGGCAAGTGCCCCACAAATATACCCACCCCAACAAGATGCTGGGGTGGGGTCAATGCTTCCCCTGACCGCATCTCTGGATTCTGTGTCAGGGAGGCACGCACCAGAGATGAAGGGTCGGGGGATGCATGGGGTGAAGGTTGACGTGTGGGGGGTGGGCCAGATGCTGAAAACATGTGGGCTGGTGGGTTTGCCCAAAGCCTTGAGTGAGTTGCAAAACAGGTGTTTGGATCAGAACCCGGAACAGCGGCCCACTGCAGCCGATTGCTATCACCACCTGCTGCAGCTGCAGTCGTCAATGTCCGCGGCAACCGCCTCCGGCGATTACTGAAAAAAACTAAAATAAAAAAAGATTGTATTATTTTGACAAAATACATAACAGACAACAATGCCCTTATGAATTCAATATATTTATTAAGTGATCATAGAGCCAGTAACAGGTCTCATTATGGGGCCACAAACAAGACAACAAAAGGCCTGCATGGGATTTGTAGGAGTGCAGTACAGTACCTAGGATAGCTCTTAGGGTTTTCAGGGGCATTTTGGGGATTCCATGAACCTTAGTGATTTTTATAACTCTATTTGTACTCGATTGCTTTTGAATAATTTTTTATAAAGTTGAAATCTAATGAGTTTTGGTGTATAATTGTCGACCTTGCACCCAGATTGTTTAAAACGTGGTTGTTTAAATCTTTAACACTACCATTTTGACGTTTAATCTCTTCGTAAATCTTGGATATCACTTGATTCGCCTCATTGTTGATGTATAGCGCGCCTCGGGTCCACAATCTTCTCGATTCGTATGGTCTAAGGTTACTGAAATCAGGGAATTGATAAATTTCCATTGTTGAATTATGTATTGATACCAAATCACAAAACTAACAATGATTTGCCGGTGTCCAATGAATGCGAGAACAACCATATGTTGGAGTTGTGTGAATGTGAGTTGTCCCACATTGGTAGTGGGATAGAAAAGTGATGAGTTTATAAGGTGAAGCTTGAGTAGAGGAAATAAACTGTTAAGTTACTTTACACTCTGGCACCTACCCTCGCGCGCAGGAGGGTTGCAAAAGTGGGTTCTGGTTCGAGAAAAATTACTGTGGTTAATAGCAGCAAGTTATACAACAACACAACACATATCACTCACACAGAAGAAACAGCATTTCGTTTTCTTTTCAGGCAAGTGGGATACTGTTGAACCGGTGTACCCTGGGAACAGACGACGAATCTATTTAAGGGAATTGTGTCAAACACAAGCCCGGTTTTATTTTATGCTAATCTGTTCATACTTCTGCCTTCCTGTTTGTTTGTTTATTTGCAGAACCTTCTCCATATTTTATAGTAAGGTTTCTAACACCATATTGGTTTTGAACAAGCAGGGATCACAATGAACAAACCATGAACACACTAAGACTGCTGACATACTCTATGATCAATCTCAAGATGTTTACGATGTAAGCACCCAGCCATCACTACTAGAAAAGTGACTCTTTTGCTACAATTGTTTTTTTTTTTACAGAAAATGATGCGTCACAAATTTTGACAAAATTGCTACTAATTTGTGACGACAAAAAACACCTTTATTTTTTAGACAAATTTGCTACACAATAGCGACCAGTACTTTGAAAATTGCGTAAGAAATTTGTAGGAATTGCATCACAAATTTCCGACACCGTATTTTCGTAAGAAATACGTTGAAAATTGCGTAGTAAATGTGTAGTAATTGGTTTCCCACGAAGGTTTTTCTAACATCAAGGTTTCGTTGCAAATGCGTAGCAAATTCAGTTGCAAATGCGTAGCAAATTGAATTTGCTACGCATTTGCAACGAAACCTTGATGTTAGAAAAACTCTTGTCGGAAACCAATTACTACACATTTACTACGCAATTTTCAACGTATTTCTTACGAAAATATGGTGTAGGAAATTTGTGATGCAATATCTACACATTTCTTACGCAATTTTCAAAGTATTGGTCGCTATTGTGTTGCAAATTTGTCAAAAAATAAGGGTGTTTTTTGTCGTCACAAATTAGTAGCAAATTTGTCAAAATGTATGACTCAGTTTTTTTTCGTAAGAAACTTATGTAGCAAATGACCACTAGAAATTCTAGTAGTGCATAATTCTTCGCAACGAATTAGCTAATATGGAATGCCTTTCCTTAATTTGCAAACAATTTTTAATAGGTCTTTTGAACAGTTTTTTTTTGAACGACCAACAAATTGGAATCACTCACGAAACACTGGAGTATCATCGTGCCACCAGTGTTGCCACGCGATCATATTCCACCACCAAGTCACCAATTCAGGAGGAAACTCATAATTATGAGAAAACCCCCTTTTGTGATATTCGAACCCAGGACCTTATGGCCCTTAAGTCTTATCTCACCACCAAGATACCATAAATATGGAGATTTAGTTAGAAGCTTAGTGTAGAAATATGGTTCACTTTTATTAAATATAGGTTTGACATCCGTAAACTTCATGGTTAAACAAAAAATAAAATGAAAACTGACAAAATATGTACATAAAATGAAAATTGGGCGAACGAAGATATACAATCTATTGCTTTAATCGATTGGCCTACATGGACTAGTTAACTATGATCAAGTAATACTATATCTTTCCTTTAACATTAAAAAACATAACTTTCCTTCTTTTTTTTTATTTAATATGTAAAAGTAATAAATACACAAAATTATAACTTTTATCCATTTTCGATTGAAATTCGCTGAAAGTCACTAAAAATAAAAATAATACTTGAACATTGTAGTCAGGTTATATATTAGCGACAGTGTGCTTGTCACACCCTCAAATTCAAGTTGCGGGGTTTTACAGTTAGGCGCGTGACATACCAGGATCCAAGTCAACGGTCACAATAAACGACAACTATATGATATGAAAACAACGTGATAAAACCAACCATACAGTTTAAAAGTTTACATAATCAACTTAACAGCGGAAGCAAATATGTTTTACAAAACCAAAGTTTAAAAGTATGCAGTTAAACCAAACAAGGTTTACTTTATGAATGCAAGATCAGACGCAGTGCGACTCCAGTGCGCCTAAGACTCCATGCTACCTTACCGACCTGAGAAAACATGCAATGTTAGTCAACACATAAAGTGCCGGTGAGTCACAGAGATAAGTTTGTAAAAGTTTGTAACGTTTGTAAACCAGACCAAACCATCCTTACATCTATACATGATGCTAGCTAGACATCGTACATGATACTATAGTGTCGTGAACCACTGCTGAACGTTTTCATCACCCAGTGCCGTAAATTTTGGTAGGACAAATATGCACCCGCCATCAACCTCAAGTCGGCCTGAGTGGGGCTTGCCAGACCCAATAGATATATTCACACTTTCTCCGTGAATAACATTGCAAGAAGAAGTTCAATGGAATGTGCTATAATTGTGACAAAACCGGGCCATAAAGCTAGTGAATCCAAGCTTCCCAAGAAAGAAAATGCCCAACAAGCAAACATGATTGATAGGCTTGTTGCTATGATTTTCGATTTGTCAATGATGGTGACTGAAGCAAACCTGGTTGGTAATGATGCCAAGGATTGGTGGGTTGATACGGGGGCAACCCGGCATGTGTGTTTTGACAAGAGTTTTTTCAACACTTTTAAGGAAGTTACTGGTGAAAAGCTCTTCATGGGAAATTCTGCAACTGCAGAAATCAAAGGGGAAGGAAACGTGATCTTGAAGATGACTTCGGGAAAGGAACTCACTTTGTCAAATGTGTTGTATGTTCCTGAGATTCGTAAGAATCTCGTGTCTGGTTGGCAGTTGAACAAGTTTGGTTTTAAAATGGTGTTTGAGTCTGATAAGGTCGTGTTGACCAAAGGTGGTATGTATGTTGGTAAGGGCTATGCCCTTAATGGTATGTTCAAGTTGAATGTAGTACCAGAGATTGGGGGGGTTTAAGGCTGATCTATATAAGACCAGTAAGACTCATGGAGAGGGAGGACACTTGATAGTATAGAAGAAGACTCAGGGGACTAAGAAGGACTCAAGAAGACACCGGACTTATTTTACAAGACTCTATATGACTCAAGAGACTAGAGAGAGAAGTATAGAAAAGGATTTTATTTCTTTCCAAGGATGATTTACAAGTGAGGGGGAGCCTTCCTTTTATAGGCCAAGGAAGGGGGGTATTACATCATCCATGACATCACACACTAATAATACATAAAAGAAAATATCTAGTCATGACATAACCATGACATAAGTGCTTACATCACTTTAAGAGTGATTAAAGCCCAAATTATTCTTAAGCACACTATTAGCACACTAGCACACATAATAATATATTATTAAACATAACGGAGCTTTCTTGGACTCTTCTTTTACTTCCAACGAGAATCTGGGTGAGACGGGTCATCTTCATATGGATCGAAATGCGGGCTGTCATAGTCGAAAAGATGTTTTTCAATGTATTCATTTGCAGCTTCTTCCCATATTTTTACTTGGGGATGGTCTCCTGGCCAAAGCATCGACCCATACAGGATGTTTTGTGGGATAGTATCCGGAGAGTATCCATTTGCGAGAGCCAAACACCGACGGATTTCTCTCCATTCTTCTGAGTGGGTACTCCTGTAGGAGACTCTTGAAGGTTTTCCGGTGTACCAGCCATGAGTGAAGCAGTAAGGGGCATGGAAAACAAATGACGGTCCTTGGGGAGCTGTTGGGGGTATGTAGCAACCTGGCCTTCGAAAGATAACCAGACAGTATTTCTTATGGGCGGATGCTATCTGTCCTGTCCACTGGTGAAGAGGTAAGAACCATTGGAGAAGGGTGAGGGTATTTCTTCTTTCTTTGGGGAGTTCTCCAAAATTACAGTCGATCAGGTACCGGAGGAGTTTTGATCCATTGAAGGTCATGGCAATGCTGTAAGACTCGAAAAGATACCAGAAAAAGCATAACGCTTCTTTTGGTAGGTTGTACAGGTCATTTATGTGGAAGATATTGAGGAATGGGTAATCAGGGTGGATTGCAAGACCTTTCATGAACAATCCATGGTTTTTTAGGGTTATAGTGAGGAATGTTTTGTAATTCAGCTGAGCCTTGTCTTTGAATGTTCGATCTGCAATTTCTTCTATGATTTCTTCTGGGACTCCTTTGTCTTTGAAATCTTGATAGAGTGAGACTTCTTTCGTGTCGCTTGATGAGGCGTCTTCCATCATAAAGATTGCAGGGATGATGTGTGGGTGGTGGATGTGGTGGTGTTGGACCATTTGGGCGTCGTTGCCTTTATAGGCCTTTGGTCTGGACAGAAAATCTGCAAAGATATTCTCTTTTCCTTTTATGTGCTTAACAGTGAATTTCCACTGTGAGAACCAGTTTGCCCAACGTAATAATTGAGATTCTGGGAGCATCTTTCTTTTGAATTGTAACATCTTTGGAAAAGATGACATGTCCATTTCTATCAGAAAATCATATCCAATTAAGTGAAATTGGAATTTCTCTATCCCTCTTTTTACAGCTAGGATTTCTTTGTAGGTAGAGTGGTAGTGCTTTTCTGACTCTTTAAACGTGCCACTTTTGTATCCACAAATCATTCTGGTTCCTTTGTCATCTTCCGCAAGTAGGACTGCTGCCCAGTGCTCATCACTTGCGTCTGTCTGAAGGATTCTTTTGTCTTTTGGTGCAGGAATCTTTAATGGTGGCATACTGTCAGCCAGTTGCTTTATTTCTTTGACAGCTTGCGTTTGCTTTTCAGACCAAGTTGGTGGATTCTTTCTTAGCATGGGAAACAGGTGTACCGTGTGATTTGACAATTTTGGCAGAAAATCTGCCATATAATTGACCAATCCAAGGAACTGTTGGACTTCTTTTTGTGACGTCAGCTTATCTGGAAATTGGTGTAGCTCCTTTGCAATGTGTGGCTGAGGTTGGTACTTTCCATCAGCAATCTTCATTCCGAGGAAATCAATGGTACCAACTCCGATCTCCATTTTTTTCTCTGAAAGCATGATTCCATATTGCTGGACTATGGAATGGAAATTTTCTAGGAGCTTTATGTGTGACTCTTCATCTTCTGAGAACAAGAGGATATCATCTATGTAGATCAGGGCATTGCTGAGAATCGGTTCAAATATGCGTACCATTGCCTTTTGGAACACTGATGGCGCATTTTTTAAACCGAAAGGCATTACCTTCCATTGGTAATGATGATCAGGGATGCAAAAGGCCGTTTTGTGCCTGTCTTCTGGTTTGATACCTAATTGCCAAAAACCGGCTTTAAGATCAAATTTTGACAAAACCTTTGCATTAACCAGGGATTGGAACAGCGATCTTTTTTGGGGCAGTGGGAACTTATCGTCTGCTAGGAAATGGTTTAGTGGTTGGTAATTAATCACTAGTCTTAGCTTTCCCCGAGTTTGTTCACTGCGTTTATTGACATAGAACGCTTCACATGCCCATTGGGAGGTTGTCGGTTCAATGAGACTTTGTGACAATAGATCGGAAAGTTCTTGTGTGGCAAGTTGGGTGTGTTCAGGATTCATTCCTGGGTGACTGGCTTTTGTGGGGTTGATGTCTTCATTTTGTTTAAAAGGCAAGGATACGAAAAAATCCGAGTTCAGCCACAAAGGGGAGTGATGTTTTGTGAGGAATTCAGTATGGCTAGAGGCACAGGAGGTTTGGATAATTTTGGCTTTTATGGTTTCAATGGGGAGGGGTGAGATCATGTAAAGCCGTCTGTCTGGACTCCATGGATTGACAAACTTTTTGTATCTCAGGCCTTCTTGTCCATATCGTAAATCTCGTAAACGATATAGAATATCAAAGCCAATGAGGAGGTCTTTGCCATGAGTGTCTGATCCTAAGAATCTATGCTTGACAGTGCAAGTCGGGAAGATTCTTAAGTGTATTGGAGTACTAATTTTGTCAATCGTGAAATGCTCGCCGTTTGCAGCAATAAAATGCTGACGGTGTGGTTTCCAGTATTCTGCAGGAAGAATCGCTGGATTAAGGAGGCTTGCGGCAGATCCAGTGTCAAAAAAGGCTATGACCGGGATGGGTTTAGCATATGTACTGGTGAGAAGATGGACCTTTGCAAGGGGCGTTGGTACTCTTGTCTTTCGTGCGAGTGGTTTCACCATGCTGATACACTTTGGGCTTGGTGTTTTGTTCTTTTCATCAGGAGTTTTTATCTTTAGCTTTCTCTTGCATACGAAGCGGAGCTTAGTATGCCTTGTTAATTTGGCGACTTTAGCTCTTCTTTCGTTGTCTTTATTGTCACTACGTCTTCTTTTGGTGGAGGTTACAATACTTGGAAGTTGGTGGCTTGGGGGTTGTTGACGTATTTTCTCCAGGAAGAAGGATATGGGGTTTTCTTGTGGTATGGGTATGTCTTCTGGAGGTTTGGACGAAGCTATCATCATGCTGTCGTCGTAGGCTTGTTCGTCTTTGGATCTGCTTGTTGCTGGCTTTTGGCTGGTGTTTCCCGAAGAGTTACTTCCAGAAGGGGAGGGTCGTTTTGTTCTTGCCTTGGCTTGTCCTCTTGACCATAAATCCATTGACGGGGAGGATTGTGAGAGAGTCGTTATGGGTAATGGTTGAGGGTCAAAGGCTGTTCTGACGAAAGGTGTGGAGGGCAACCTCCATGGATCGTCTTCAAGCGTTGAAAGCCTTTGTTGTTTGTGCTGTCTTTCCAGATCTGTGAGTTGAGCCTTGAGGAACTTCATTTCAGCTTCTTTTTCGATCAGGGCTCTGGGGCTTTGTGAGAAAGGAGCGTTCTGGACTATTTGAAGGAGATCATTATGGAGCTCAAGAATTTTCATCCTGATCTCATGAATGATGTCTTCAAGACCACGAACTTTGTTAACCAAGGTTTCTTGGTTTTTTGTGATAACATCCTGCTGTGCTATGATAGTCTTGAGGGCACTGTTTTGGGCAACAGCATTCTCACTTTGCCAGTTCAGTGTGGCTTCAACAGGGTTGGTCTGGGTAACAGGACCGTTGGGACCCATAACTGTTGGGTTTTGGATTTTCCAGCTGTGTTTTGTCTTTTGTTGACCTCTTTCAAAGGTGGTTAACGGAGGGAACTCCGTCTGGTATTCGGACGACGATGGATCTGGGGTGATGGCAAAACATTCACTGAATTGAGGGGGTTGGTGTTTTGGTGTTGGTGGTTTGTGGGTTGTTGGTTCAGGCTTTGGGGTTGAGTCACCATACAGGACATAGTGGTCGAACTTTCCTGATGGTTCTCCGAGAAGACCGACGTTTGGGTCTCCAGCTTCATATCTTTTCTTTAACGACCTTTGGGAGCTTTTTTTCTTTCTTTTCGGAACGTCTTCGTCGTATTCTACCCGATCTGCTTCGTCTAGACATTGTTGGCAGTAACAAATGTCGTACGGGCAGTGTTGGTCTGCAGGGACTTCGACCGGTTGGATCATATGGATCGCAGGAAAAACATCTCTACGATCTTGTTTTGCGAACTTGACCTCAACTAGGCCATCATGATGACGGACAAAGTCAGGGGCAGCTGTTGTCTGGACCGGTGCTTGGTGAAGCTGTTCGTAATTAGTTATCCATTTTTCTGGCAGGAGCTTTGTGAGCTCTTCTCTGGACAACTGTTTAGGAACATATGTGCAGGTAGGTGTAGAGTTTGAATCTATCTCTATGAACAGTGCGTCACCGGAGTTATCTTTTCCAGGGACCATGATGTCCAAAGAGTGATTTTGGACTCTGTATGCCATCTGATAATGAAAGGTAGCCTGAAAGGTGTTTACTTGTGGCGTACCACCGATCTGGATCTGGGCTTTCAGGGCTGTTAACAAGGATGGATCGTTCAGGGGCATATTGAAGTTGGGGAACAGAGTGACAAACACTGTTCCGGCGTTTAGCGTGGTTTGGATAGTACCGATGCAGGCGTGCTGGTACTCCACAAATCTAGTATCGACGAGGGCGATTCTAGCAAACGCTGGTAGTCCTTTTCTTCCGTGGAAGGTAAGGGCTAGCCTTATCGCACCGAAGTGGATATGTGTATATCCTTGGGATAGACAGATCCTTGGAAGATCTGGGGGTAGGGAGAGGGTGACTAGGTGTTCTGAGGTTGTGGCAGGGAGTAGGTGTGAATCAAACTTTGAGGTTTGAACAAACTCCTTGACGACTGGGTTTGACGTAGAACCGACTAATTGTTTTACTTTTCTGGAGAATGACACATGGGGTTTAGAGAAGACACTATAGGGGTTAACCATGGGCATATTAGTAATAGGTATTTTAGATTCATCAGATACATAAGAGATCTCATATAACTGATCAATCTTGGACGCAGACGACGATCTAAAACTAGACATACGGGATAGATCTTGGTTCATAACTGGGTTTGGACTCCTAACAACCACTCTTCAAATCTTCAAGCTCGGACCTTTGAGACTTTACCGCGGACCCTTCCGACTTACCACTCACTCAACAAGCTACTTTTAGACTCTAGGAAATGGTTTAGTGTGTCGTACCAGTCTGTTACTCAATGCCTAGTAAGGTTGGTTTTCTGATGTGAGAGATCCGTACAAAGCCGGCAGTCACAGAGCATACTAATCCGAACCTCAGATAGGGAGAACAGGAGCCGTTATGGCTCTGATACCAGAGATTGGGGGGGTTTAAGGCTGATCTATTTGCTTGAGTCTTCTAATGTGTGGCATGGTAGACTAGGT
The DNA here is from genome assembly GCA_032199755.1 of Ambrosia artemisiifolia. Taxonomy (NCBI): domain Eukaryota; kingdom Viridiplantae; phylum Streptophyta; class Magnoliopsida; order Asterales; family Asteraceae; genus Ambrosia; species Ambrosia artemisiifolia. Next base: position 6,365,998 of record CM063512.1, read on the forward strand.
CATGTGAATTTTAATTCTATTCGTCACTTGATTAAATTAAATAGCATACCAAAAATTGATATTGACTCAAACTATAAATGTGAAACTTGTGTCGAAGCAAAACAAACACGTACTTCGTTCAAAAAGATTGAACGAATCACTGGTCCCCTTGATTTGATCCACACAGATTTGTGTGATTTGAAAGCTATTCCTACTAGAGGTGGGAACAAGTATTTCATAACATTTATTGATGATAGCACACGGGAGTCAAACCATCATATAATCACTTGCGAGTGTGGGGGTGCCTAGCTAAGGAGGTAGTGACACCACCAAAGCGTCTTGTGATAGGACCCAAAACTGTAGATTGTGTGTTCATCGGATACACTCGTCTGGGTGCTCCACTTCGTTTTCTTGTGCATGACTCGAAGAATCCTGGGGTGTCGAACGGCACTATATTGGAATCTAAGGATGCATATTGGTTTGAACACATATTCCCATGCTTGGAAAGGCTGAAACTGGGTTCACCAAATCAATTTGATGAAAGTGTTATATTTGATGAACCCGGCCCATCAAACCAAACTGGGGAAAGGTCTTCAAGAGAAGAGGTTGTAAATGATGAACCTCAAACTGATGAAGGTGAGATCCGAAGAAGTAAAAGGCAAAGGACTGAAAAATCATTTGGCCCAGATTTTCTCACCTATATGGTCGAGGATGAACCGCAAACTTACCAACAAGCGGTAAATTCCTTAGATGGACCTCAGTGGAAGGAGGCCATAAAATGTGAAATAGATTCTATTTTACAAAACCACACCTGGGAATTAGTGGATCTTCCTGCAGGATGCAAACCACTAGGATATCGATGGATCTTCAAGAAAAAGATGAAGCCAGATGGCACCATTGATAAATACAAGGCAAGATTGGTGATCAAAGGATATAAACAGCGAGAAGGCTTGGATTATTTTGACACATATTCGCCTGTTACGCGAATAACATCCATCAGGATGGTTCTTGTGATTGCAGCCATTAGAAATTTGGAAGTTCACCAAATGGATGTGAAAACAGCTTTCTTGAATGGAAATCTAGAGGAAGAGATTTACATGGAACAACCCGAGGGCTTCATAGCCAAGGGACAAGAAAAGAAAGTATGCAAGCTTGTAAAATCCTTGTATGGTTTGAAACAAGCTCCAAAACAATGGCATCAAACGTTTGATCATGTCATGCTTGATTCTGGGTTCAAGATTAATGAATGTGATAAGTGTGTGTATGTGAAAGACACACCAGATGGATATGTCATCTTGTGTTTGTATGTGGATGACATGCTCATTGCTGGTAGTAATGAGAAAATGATAAAATCTACAAAGGACATCCTGAGAGCAAGGTTTGACATGAAAGATATGGGATTGGCGGATGTGATTTTGGGAATACAAATCACACGAACCCAGAATGGACTTGTGATAAGTCAGTCTCACTATGTGGACAAAATTCTTGAGAAGTTCAATGCAAATGACTCTAATGTAGCTAGAACTCCCATTGACACGAGTCAACATCTAGCTAAAAATCGAGGTGAGCCTGTTAACCAATTAGAGTACTCAAGAATTATTGGCAGCTTGATGTATCTGATGAGTAGGGCTGGCATATCATGTCAGACACGACACGATAAGACACGACACGATAAGACACGATGACCCGAAGGGCTATACACGAACACGACACGATAACTAATCGTGTCTATTTTTCCAAACACGAACACGGAACTATTTTTAACAGGTTGACACGATAATACACGATAAGACACGATAAGAAATATTAGTTAAAATCCAGTCCAGATTCAAGAAATCCACCAAGATTTTCCAAATCAACACTCGAATCTTTAAAAAAGATAACATTGTTAGCCAAGATAAGGAGTACCCAGAAATGAAAACAAAGTAAACTTGTATATACACTAAAATTTAATGAAGGTTTTGATGAAAATAACTAAATAATATCAAAGATGGTATCATAAAAGATAAGTATCTAAATACTTCCAGTAACAAAACCAAATCAATCGCTAGCACTAACCGATAGTACTTTTGTTATAGCTTAATAATAAAGAAACAAGCTCCAAACACAGATCGTCAATCGCTGAGGGATGGCTGGAATCATGAGACATGAGGTGAGAAACTAAGTAGTGAGCATCGTTTAAAAAAAAGAAGCAGTAAGCGGCGGTATTAGACTATTATCATTATTAGGGTTCTATAAAAAAATGTATACCTACCCACTAAGGCATGATGAAAGATGACCCACCCATTTTTTATTTTTTATTTATCTCGTGAGACATGGGTGACAGATGACCCACCATATTTCTTTTAATTTAAAACTAAACAGGTTACTAACGGGTCTTAACAGGTTAACGGGTATTTAACCTGTTTAGACACGAAAATAAACAGGTCTTAACGTGTCGACCTGTTTAAGACACGAAACCTGTTAAGGTTAAACACGAAACCTGTTAAGAACATGCAGGTTCGTGTCGTGTTATCGTGTCCGTGTCTGAAATTGCCAGCCCTACTGATGAGTTATACGAGACCAGACTTAGCATATGCTGTAAGCAAGCTAAGTAGATACACGAGCATCCCAAGTTTAACTCATTGGGGATGCATGACACGGGTGCTTCGGTACTTGAGATACACACGAGAGTACGGGCTGCATTATAGTAGATATCCAACAGTTATTGAAGGTTACTACGATGCAAATTGGATATCTGACACGAATGATTCCAGAGCAACAAGTGGGTATGTATTCACACTTGGTGGTGCAGCAATATCGTGGAAATCATCTAAGCAAACTGTAATTGCTAGATCCACGATGGAATCAGAATTCATCGCTTTAGATAAAGCAGGTGAAGAGGCAGAATGGCTACGTCAATTTGTTGAGGATATACCAAGGTGGCCGAAGCCGGCATCGGCCATATGTATACATTGTGATAGCCAATCGGCAATTGGCAGAGCTCGTAGCACAATGTATAACGGTAAGAACAGGCATATAAGACGTAGACATAATACGGTATGACAACTAATCTCTACATGAGTTATCACTGTTGACTACGTGAAGTCAAAGGATAACATCGCGGATCCGCTAACAAAAGGCTTAAGTAGAGAGTTAGTTCAGAAGTCGTCAATGGGAATGGGACTAAAGCCCATGAAAGGCTAAGTTTATGCGAAGGAAACCTAACTCAGCTGACTGGAGATCCCAAGATCTGAGTTCAATAGGACAACCTAATTGTATGAACTGGCGAAGGTCACTGTGGGGGGAGAGTTGTTGGAAACCCCACGTTTTGAAAAAGGGAGCTTACTATAAATTTAAGAAGCTTCCTAGTCCATTCCTAAAAGTGACAAGGTTGAGGTTAAGCTTATGGCTTTTAATGATTTGACTGAGGTAACCAGTCCTAGTAGATCACCTATGTGAGAGAGAAGTGGGGTCGCTTCGAAGGGTATTGTTGGGGCACAATACTTAAGAGCTCTCGCAGAACCAGGCACGTGTCCATGACCATAACGGACACAACTATAAGGACTTGACGTTGTCAGGGAGAGTTTTGTGTGAAGCGTATTGTCGTCTACACAAACGGCAGACGAGTTCAAAGACATCGCATTCTACTCAGAGCCAGTGGGCTAAATGCGTTTCATAAGCGAAGGTTCAAAGGGTCACACCTACCTATCGTATGCAAAACTCAACTGATGAAATTTAATCAGAATGATGTTGTTTCTGAGAACAACTCCCATTCATGTGGGGGTTTGTTGGAGTTGTGTGAATGTGAGTTGTCCCACATTGGTAGTGGGATAGAAAAGTGATGAGTTTATAAGGTGAAGCTTAAGTGGAGGAATTAAACTGTTAAGTTACTTTATACTCTGGCACCTACCCGCTCGCGCAGGGGGGGTGCAAAAATGGGTTCTGGTTCGAGAAAAATTCTTGAATCAACGCGACGCCCGCATCTGCGGACACAAATGCAGCTCGAAAAACCCGGGTCCGCGAGACACTGGTTTTTACTACCCGTTTTAATTTTTGTAACAAACAGAAAGCTTCCAGAAGACTGTTAGTCTCCTGGTCTTCAACTTGGTTTTAATTCCTAGTCATTAACTGTGGTTAATAGCATAATTAAAGTGATTAATTGGAATATTAATCACGAATTTGAAGTGCCATCAGTTACACCATCAGTTTCACTTCTTGGTCTTGAAAGTCTATAAAGACCTGTTGTGAGGAAGCAACAAGACATACAACAACACAACACATATCACTCACACAGAAACACACTCGCAGACACAGAAGCAGCAGCATTTTGTTTTCTTTTCAGGCAAGTGGGATAGTCCGCAGTGCACCGTCACTGTTGAACCGGTGTACCCTGGGAACAGACGACGAATCTGTTTAAGGGAATTGTGTCAAACACAAGCCCGATTTTATTTTATGCTAATCTATTCATACTTCTGCCTTCCTGTTTGTTTGTTTATATGCGGAACCTTCTCCATATTTTACAGTAAGGTTTCTAACACCATATTGGTTTTGAACAAGCAGGGATCACAATGAACAAACCATGAACACAATAAAACTGCTGACATTCTCTATGATCAATCTATACATCATGCTAGCTAGACATCGTACATGATACTATAGTGTCGTGAACCACTGCTGAACGTTTTCGTCACCCGGTGCCGTAAATTTTGGTAGGACAAATATGCACCCGCCATCGACCTCAAGTCGGCCCGAGTGGGGCTTGCCAGACCCAATAGATATATTCACACTTTCTCCGCTATGTATCCACATATTAATGGTTCACTAAAGTTTGAGAGGTCTTTATCGATGAATAAATGTCACTAAGTATCCATGTGATATAATGTAATATGTTGGTCTAAAAGTATGTAAGTTCGTACCGCATGTTTCTCCCCCAAAAGTATGAAAACAATAAAGAATGGGGCTGTGACACTCACCTTAGGTTGCGTCTTCTAAATAAAAGAATAATTGACACGTCTTGATAGTCCCAAATACCGGAGATCTATCATAAAAGTTTGTATAAGCGTTTTGACTAATAACCCTAAGGTAATCGTGTTTGACTGTTAAACCGACACACCAGACCGACCCGACACCCCGTTGGTGACCCATTACATATACTAATCAAGTACATATAGATTACACATAAGGTTCATGCATAAAACACTTAGTTTGCATTAAAAATCGCACGTACGCAGTCGCAGGGTAGAATCAGTGAGTTACCAGACTGGTTCGACCCAATTACAAGTTGGTTCGACCCTCATGATGCATATTTGACATATATACAAGTTCATTCGACCTAACACATGTTTATTCGACTCGAACACATGTTAATTCGACCTAAATCATGTTCGTTCGACCAAATTGAAGTTCATTCGACCTGATGTGAAGTTGGTTCGCCCTCCTGGAAGTCCATTTGACCCCACGAAGGGTCGAATGAGTTTCCAGGTTTGACCCATATGCTGCAAAATCTCAAAACCGCACCAAATCGCATCTAAACAGTCCGAAAGCATCACGAAACGCCACAAATCACAGCAGTCAAACATCATTAACCTATCCCCACAAAGCCCTACTAATTTTATTCCAAAATCAGTCCGTTTTACAACTTACCCAAATTGGCAAATTACGGAAATGTCACATCAATGCATGTAAACTTTACCCAAAATGGATACTTGTGGAAATCACTTAACAATCAGCTCAATATGCTCAGATTATCATGTATATGAAAACCCCTAATCATTTCATTAACAATAACATTATGAATCTAACCCTAGATCTAACAAAAATCCCCCAAATGGGCAAATCATCATCATCCAACAACTTGTAGCCTAAGATAATTATAAACCATCATCTATAACAGCCCTAGATCATTGTTATAACATCTATACAACATTCAATCATCAAACAACACGTAACACATCATTAAACACCATTAACACATGTTATTTTGTATAGAAACTCATTATAAATGATGAGGTTTTGTTTAGAAAGATGTTAGAAAGGTTTTTATTCATGAAAACCATCTTAGAACAGATCTGGACCTTTGGGGTTTAATAAAAACGAATAAAAATGCCTAAAAAGGGATTTTAGATCAAGAACACACCTTAGATCTTCTCCTGTTTATGATATAGAAGATGTTTGTAGGTTAGATTCTGAAAAACAAGGTCAAAAACTCCTCCCTATGTGTTTAAGGTTGAGAGAGAGCACTTAGAGGCGTTTAGGGTTTGTGAAATGATGAAAAATTGCAAAGTATGGTATTTATAGGTCATGTTCACTCGACCTATGCAGGGGTCGAATGAAGTTGTATGAAGGTCGAATGGGTTCCCAATCAACTGGTTTGAACCCCCTTAAGGTCGAACCAGTTTCCCAGTTTCCCATTTTTCTAGTTTTTTCAGTTTTTCCAGTTTTGTCGTTTAAACGCGTTTTAACACATCCTAACATATGAACATGCAATCCTAACATATGTTAAGCATATATAATCATGTATAATCATATAAACACCGTTAAAGCACGTATTTTCACATTATATAACATATATGGATCAATCTATGTATATCACTTAATTCAGTTCATGTAATTCACCAACAACGGGACTCAAGACTCGTGTGTACATAAAATAACCCCAATGATCCTCCGAATCATTAAACCCTGGAAAATACGTAATGTAACCCGACTCAACTGACCTAGTTAAGTACGTTAATAAATGTTTTTCGCTAAGGTAGACTTATACGTTTGTAAAATGTTACCCTGATTATGCCGGGTGTCACATCATCCCCCTGTTGAAAGAATTTTCGTCCCGAAAATTGCCCAAGGTAAAAAAGGAAAGAGACGAAAAGAAATAATTTTTTTTACCGGTTGCTACATCATCCCCCCGTTGAAAGGAATCTCACCCCGAGATTCACTCAGCTTCAGCGGTAACATGTCTAGACTCAAACGCGCGGTTAGGAAAAAGATGAGGATATTTAGCTTTCATCTGATCCTCCCATTCTCACGTGAACTCCGGTCCACCATTTGAATTCCAACGAACTATAACAATATGGATTTTACTCCGACGAATACTACGAATCTTATAATCAAGAATTTCAACCGGTTCCTCTACAATACGCAGACGTTCATCAATCTTGATCTCTTCGAGACGAACAATAAGAGATTTATTAGTCAAACACTTCTTCAACTTATACACATGGAAGACATTGTGAACACTACCGAGCTCCGCCGGCAAGTCAAGTTTGTATGCCACCGGTCCAATCGGTTCCAGGATTGCAAACGGTCTGACATAACAAGGGTTAAGTTTGCTACGCTTCCCAAAGCGTATAACGCCCTTCCATAGTGAAACTTTCAGAAGTACCCTAGTCCCCAACCTGGAACGCTAAATGTTTACGATGACGATTGACGTAGCTCTTCTGACGATCCCGAGTTGCTGCCATACGATTACGAATTTGCACGATCTTCTCCGAAGTCTCGTACACAAGTTACGGACCAATGAGCTGACTCTCACCCACTTCGGCCCAACAAAGAGGCGACCGGCATTTCCGTCCGTAAAGAGCCTCGAACGGAGCTGCCTTAATGCTAGAATGGTAGCGGCTGTTGTGAGATAACTCCACCAATGGCAGATGACTCTCCCAACTTTTACCAAAATCGATAACACATGCCCGAAGCATATCCTCCAACGTTTGAATTAACATCTCACTCTGACCGTTGGTTTGCGGATGATAAGCCGTACTCATATCCAACTGAGTACCTAAATCTTTATGCAAAGTTTTCCAGAAACGGGAAGCGAAACGAGAATCACGATCAGAGATGATAGAAACAGGCACCCCGTGCCGAGCAACCACTTCCTTGAGATAGATACGAGCCAACCGCTCAAGACTGTCGGTTTCCTTAATAGCCAGGAAGTGTGCAGATTTTGTCAACCGGTCGATGATCACCCAAATCATATCACAGCCATTAGGTGATCTCGGAGGCTTGGTTACAAAATCCATTGTGATCTGTTCCCACTTCCATTCAGGAATTTCAGGTTGTTGCCGAAGACCAAACGGTTTCTGATACTCAACCTTGACTTTCGCGCAAGTCAAACATTTGCTTACATAGGAGGCTATATCAGCCTTCATGTTTGGCCACCAATAGAGTATCTTCAAATCCTGATACATCTTATCCGAGCCAGGGTGAATAGAACACCGGGATTTGTGAGCTTCATCCAAGAAAAGACCCCGCAAACCCCCGAATAACGGAACCCAAAAGCGTCCTACGAAGTAATGTAGGCCATCGGACCCAAGCTCAAGGTGCTTATCAGCATTATGCATGGTTTCAGCGTTAAGGTTTTCCTCCTTCAAGGCTTCTTGCTACGCAGAACGAATTCGGTCAGGCATAGAATGAATGGATGGTGAGTTGCAAAGCTCGAACACGACGAGGTCTAGCGGATTCCTTCCTGCTCAAAGCGTCTGCTACAACATTTGCCTTTCCAGGATGGTACATAATAGCACAATCATAATCATTAAGAAGTTCGACCCAGCGACGCTGCCGGATGTTCAACTCCTTCTGATCAAAGATGTGCTGAACACTCTTGTGATCAGTATAAATGGTGCACTTAGTACCGTATAAGTAATGTCTCCAGATCTTTAAAGCAAAAACAAACCGCACCCAATTCCAAATCATGGGTGGTATAGTTCTTCTTGTGAACCTTAAGCTGACGGCAAGCATAAGCAATAACCTTCTCGTGTTGCATCAACACACAACCGAGACCATGGATAGAAGCATCACAATAAACAACGAAATCATCCGTACCTTAAGGCAAGGATTAGATTGGCGCAGAACAGAGTTTAAGTTTCAGCATCTGAACTGCTGATTCCTGCGAGTCACCCAGTCAAACTTTCGGTCTTTCTGGGAGAGAGAGGTGAGGGGTAGAGCAATCTTCAAAAATCCCTCAATGAAACGGCAATAGTAACATGCGAGGCCTAGGAACTGTCGCACCTCGAAAGGCGTCTTTGGTGCTTCTCAGTCTTTGATGGCTTCTATCTTTAGCTGGATCGACATGAATTCCTTTTTTCATTAACCACATGACCAAGGAATTGAACTTCACGTAACCAAAAGTCACACTTCGAGAACTTAGCATACAGCTGCTCTCGCCTTAAGAGTTCCAAGACTAGTCGCAGGTGTTCCTCATGGTCCAACTTGCTCTTGGAATAGACCAAAATATTATCAATAAACACGATGACGAATTTATCGAGATAAGGCTTACAAACACGGTTCATTAAACATGAAAACCGCTGGTGCGTTGGTGAGACCAAAAGGCATGACCAAGAACTCAAAATGGCCATAACGAGTACGAATGGTAGTCTTCGGGATATCGGCTTCCTGCACACGCTTCTGATGGTATCCGGATCTCAAATCAATCTTCGAGTAAAAGCTAGAAACCTGGAGTTGGTAAAAGAGATCATCGATACGAGGAAGAGGATAACGATTCTTGATAGTCACCTTGTTCAGCTCACGGTAGTCGATACACATGCGAAGACTCCCGTCCTTCTTCTTCACAAACAAGATAGGGGATCCCCACGGGGAAGAACTAAGTCGGATGAAACCCTTTTCCAAAGTTCCTGCAACTGGATAGACAATTCCTGCATCTCGGGAGGTGCAAGGCGATAAGGGGCTCGAGCGATAGGGGCTGAACCAGGTGCAAGATCAATACCAAACTCGACTTGACGATGAGGAGGAAGACCAGGCAAGTCTTCAGGAAACACATCAGGGAAATCACAAACCACAGGGATATCTTCAATCTTCTTCACATCATCAGATGACACGGAGACAAGAGCCAAAATAGCAGAATAACCCTTCCGAAGATAATTATGAGCTTTCAAACAGGAAATGATACTTAAAGGAGCATCACTTTTCTCGCCAAGCACCGAAAGAATTTCTCCATCAGGGAGAGGGATCCGAATAATCTTATCAAAACAAACAATCTCCGCACGATACAACGACAACCAATCCATGCCGACAACGACATCAAAACTACCCAACGACACCGGCATGAGATCGATAGGAAAGGACAAACCCGGAAGCTCTAAGCAACATTCCTTAAGAATATGTGTCGCCTCGATTTTCTTACCGTCAGCCAATTCTATCAAGTACTTAGCCTTTAAAGGTGTAGGTACAATATCTAGCAACCGACTAAACTCAACAGATATAAAACTCTTATCGGCACCAGAATCAAACAAAACAGAAGCATAGCGATCATTAAGAAGGAACATACCGGTAACTGTGTCAGGATCCAATTTGGCTTCCCCCGAGCCAATGACGAAAACACGTGCATTCCTGCCGCTGCCTCCGTTGTTCCCGTTACTATTCTCATTCTTACCACCATCACCCTGCTTCAACTTAGGACAATCACGCTTGAAATGACCAGCCTGGCCACAGTTATAACACCCCTGATTAGGCTGAGGAGCTACAGGAGGAACACATTTATCACCCAAACGAACCCGACAATTCTGAACCTCATGGTCGGGCATCCCACACTGCTGACACTGAACCTTGCGGCACTGCCCGTTATGATGATAGTTACACTTGTTGCACTTGAGGTAACTACCATGATAAGAACCAGACTTCTGCCCAGACTGGGCTCCAGACGAAGGGGTAGAGGACTCAAACTTCTTTTGCTGCTGCTGCGACTGAGACGGTGCTGAATTCTTCCTAGAGTTTTCCCACTTTCTCTTGCTGCTTTCAGGGGCTTTCACAACAGTTCCCCTAGGCGGTAAGGCACCTTCATCCACCTTCTGATTTGTCAACTTGTGAGCCAACCGAATAGTACCCTGGAGAGTAGCACAATCATTAGTAGTAACCAACCCACGAATTTCAGGTACAAGCCCAACAACGAAAAACTCAATCCTCTTGTAGTTAGAAGTATCAGCATCCAAACACATAAGAGCCAATTCATGATATCTGACAGTATACGCCTCAATTTCTGATCCGACCCTCGCATGATTCCACAGTTCATGTTCCAACTTCTTAATCTCATCCCGGGGACAGTACTCACTTTTCAGCCGAAACACAAACTCATCCCAAGGCATGGCATTGGCTTCAGCCAACCCAAGAGTCTGTACAATGAAGTACCACCAAGTCAAAGCACAATTCTCGAAGGTTCCAGAAGCAAACTTCACATGGTCCACAATAGGACAGTTACACATAGCAAAAGCAGACACAATCTTCTCCAACCACCTAAGTAAACCCACTGCTCCATCATTCCCACTTAAGTTATGAGGCTTGCAGTCCATGAACATCTTGTAGGTGCAGGTAGGAGGAGGTGGGTTAACAGCATTACCTGTACCAACACACCCGATAAAACAAAACAAAAACACCACACAAAATAAAGACAAGAGTAGTAGTAATCAAATTACCACCAAAGCGTTGCTGAGCAGCCTTAAAAGCAGCAAGGGCAACAGACACTTGTTGCTGGATCAGATTGTTCAACTCATCTTGGGTCATAGTGACGTTACCACCGCCACAACCCCCAGTACGACCACCACTGCCACCACGGCGTCCACCAGTACGACCACCGCCACAATTAGCTGACATCTTCTAGAATCCAAAAGAACAAGATATTCAGAGTCGTCACTAGTATCAATAACTAGCAACAATAATAAAGAATCATCCCGACCCGACCAATTCGTATCAACCACGAATCATCAAATCAGGATATCAAACTTATAAGGATCCCCGAATGAATAATCATCCTGAGGTGTACTAAACCAAATACAAGTGCAAGATAGTGTGTGTAAGCGAGTGTGTCCATTGGAGCAGGAAAGAAAGATGTCCGAATACTGGACAGATCTCGAAGGTACGCCGAAGCCACTCCAATGTACAACACCGCCGTGCAAGGATCAACAAGCTAACGTCTTTGTCTTCCAATCTTGAAGAAGAAGATAAGATAGAAGATAGAAACAGATAGAGGATAGATAAACCAAAGATAGAATAGATGATGTAACACATAAGTATGATGATGTAAACACCCCGACAAATTTAGTAAGTTTTTCCCACTTGTAACGACTCATAAATGTGTGACCGTCTAGTGTGTGAGACTCGGCTATAGACCAAACTCAACATGTAGTCCTAGTTCACAACAACCATTGGCTCTGATACCAATCTGTCACACCCTCAAATTCCACTTGTGGGGTTTTACCGCGAGGCGCATGACATACCAGGATCCAAGTCAACGGTCACAATAAACGACAACTATATGATACGAAAAGACGTGATAAAACCAACCACACAGTTTAAAAGTTTACATAATCAACAAAACAGCGGAAGCAAATATGTTTTACAAAACCAAAGTTCAAAAGTATGCAGTTAAACCAAACAAGGTTTACTTTATGAATGCAAGACCAGACGCAGTGCGACTCCAGTGCGCCTAAGACTCCATGCTACCTTAGCGACCTGAGAAAACATGCAATGTTAGTCAACACATAAAGTGTCGGTGAGTCACAGAAATAAGTTTGTAAAAGTTTGTAACGTTTATAAACCAGACCAAACCATACTTACATTTATACCTGATGCTAGCTACACATCGTACATGATACTATAGTGTCGTGAACCACTGCTGAACGTTAGAATGCCTCTATACCCGTCACCGGTTCATCACCCGGTGCCGTAAAGTTTGGTAGGACAAATATGCACCCGCCACCGACCTCAAGTCGGTCCGAGTGGGGCTTGCCAGGCCCAATAGATCTATTCGCACTTTTCCCGCTATGTATCCACATATTAATGGTTCACTAAAGTTTGAGAGGTCTTTATCGATGAATAAATGTCACTAAGTATCCATGTGATATAATGTAATATGTTGGTCTAAAAGTGTGTAAGTTCGTACCGCATGTTTCTCCCCCAAAAGTATGAAAACAGTAAAGAATGGGGCTGTGACACTCACCTTAGGTTGCGTCTTCTAAATAAAAGAATAACTGACATTCGACCCCACGAAGGCTCGAATGAGTTTTCAGGTTCGACCTATATGCTACAAAATCTCAAAAACGCTCCAAATCGCATCTAAACAGTCCGAAAGCATCACGAAACGCCACAAATCACAGCAGTCAAACATCATTAACCTATCCCCACAAAACCCTACTAATTTTATTCCAAAATCAGTCTGTTTTACAACTTACCCAAATTGGCAAAATTATGGAAATGTCACATCAATGCATGTAAACTTTACCCAAAATGGATACTTGTCGAAATCACTTAACAACAAGCTCAATAAGCTCAGATTATCATGTATATGAAAACCCCTAGTCATTTCATTAACAATAACATTATGAATCAAACCCTAGATCTAACAAAAATACCCAAAATGGGCAAAACATCATCATCCAACAACTTGTAGCCTAAGATAATTATAAACCATCATCTATAACAGCCCTAGATCATTGTTATAACATCTATACCTCATTAAATCATCAAACAACACATAACACATCATTAAACACCATTAACACCTGTTATTTTGTATAGAAACTCATTATAAATGATGAGGTTTTGTTTAGAAAGATGTTAGAAAGGTTTTTATTCATGAAAACCATCTTAGAACAGATCTGGACCTTTGGGGTTTAATAAAAATGCTTAAAAAAGGATTTTAGATCAAGAACACTAGGGGTGTTCAACGAATCGAATAACGAATTTTCGAATTATTCGAATCGAATTTCTTGAATTTTTAATATTTTTACTTGAATTCGTATTCGATTCGTATTCGCTTAAAATTCATTTTATTCGATTCATATTCGATTCGAAAAAGAAAATCGAATTTGAATCGAATTCGAATAAATTCGATTTATTTCAAATTCACCATACATAATAAATTGTTTTACATTTAGTTTTAAAACTAGTACAAACTCATTTTTTTAACATACAAAATACAAATCTACAAAATTAACAAAAATATGTCAAATACAGGAATAGTAAAAATAGTAGAGAGTATAGTTTGTTTGAGTTTTGTAATGTATAAGTTAAATATATAAAATATGGTTATGGTAAAAGTTGTAAACACTATGGGTTCTTAGAATTTTACCAAAATTTACAAGTTCTTTTTTTTCAATGTGTATATTTGTGTATATATATTTAAAAAATATACGTGTACAGTTTTTATTCGAATTTTGAATCGAATCGAATTTAAAATCATAAATTCGTATTCGATTCGTATTCGATTTACTGGACTCGAATTCGAATTGAATAGAATTCGAATTCTTAATAATCGAATCGAATTCTTGGTAATCGAATCGAACTAAGTCGAATTTCGAATTCGAATTGAATTCTGAACACCCCTAAAGAACACACCTTATATCTTCTCTTGTTTATGATATAGAAGATGTTTGTAGGTTAGATTCTGAAAAACAAGGTCACAAACTCCTCCCTAGGTGTTTAAGGTTGAGAGAGAGCACTTAGAGGTGTTTAGGGTTTGTGAAATGATGAAAAATTGCAAAGTATGGTATTTATAGGTCATGTTCATTCGACCTATGCAGGGGTTGAATGAATTTGTATAAAGGTCGAATGGGTTTCCATTCAACTGGTTCAAACCCCCTTAGGGTCGAACCTGTTTCCCATTTTTCCAGTTTTGTCGTTTAAACACGTTTTAACACATCCTAACACATGAACATGCAATCCTAACATATGTTAAGCATATATAATCATGTATAATCATATAAACACCGTTAAAACACGTATTTGCACATTATATAACATATATGGATCAATCTATGTATATCACTTAATTCAATTCATGTAATTCACCAACAATGGGACTTAAGACTCATGTGTACATAAAATAACCCTAATGATCCTCCGAATCATTGAACCCTAGACAACACGTAATGTAACCCGACTCAACTGACCCAGTTAAGTACGTTAATAAATGTTTTTCACTAAGGTAGACTTATATGTTTGTAAAATGTTATCCTGATTATGCCGGGTGTCACAGTACTGTAGGAATTGAAAAATAAAAACAATAAAATTTTTAAATGTGTAACAAATGTTCATGATTGAAATTCTGTATTCTTACATACAATAATCCATAATACTAATACAGAAAAATATTTCACAAATTTTCAAATACCTTTTATATACAACATTTTATTGTTGTGTGGTGAGTAGACAAAGTAATGAAATGAGAAATTATATAAAAAAGTAATACATAAAAGAAAGGTGAGTATAAAACTAATACGTAATGTTCCTGATGCAAGCCTGTTTTATCATGTATTGATGTGTAGCACTTGTTGCTATTTTTCTCTTTTTACTTGAGAAGATGGTGATATCCTTTTAAGATGTAAGTTAAGAATGGTAAGCACGTAAATTTTTGATCATTCAACCACCTTGATACAAACTTTCTTAATCTCATCTTCTGATGCGTGGGTGTAACCCCAAGAACATCATAATATACTGTCTCTGAACACGAGAACTCCCAAATGGAAGCTCAACACTGCCATGTTAGACATAACATATAATTCTTATTTCCACATTATATCTATTATATCCTAAGTATATGTTACATATTAGTATATCCTAAGTTTGTCAAGAGTCATGTCTAGTTTGTTATTGAACCGGTATGTCGGTTATAAGGGTCAAGGGTCACACCCCTTCATATGTATAAATACCCTAACATTGTGTCATTTGAATATATAAGTATTGATTTCTAATTTCCATATTCTCTCTCAAATCCTTTCCCTCAAATACGATCCTGCGAACCCATCATTTGGCATCAGAGCACAAGTTATCAATCGTTCCAATTGTTTACAGAAAGTTGACACAGAATTATTGTATAAGTTGGAACAATCATCAAAGCCAATTCAGGATCAAGAGAAGATCAATACACAAGGACTATAACCGTTCGAAGATAAAGAAATCAGAACCGGATAAATTTTCCGGCGAATCTTCATCTTCTCCGGCGAGACACCGGACCGAAGAACTTATTGTTTAAATACGATACAACGGTTATATCTATCCCTGCCTATTAGGAATTATCATAATCGAATACAAATACTTTAATCCAAATCAGAAAATCAAGAAATTTTTCATACTCTGTTTTTTTTTCTCGAAGAATCTGTTTCCCGCCAAATTTTTTTATAAACAAAAACAAGTTCTTTCACTTTGAAACTGATATTCGAACACCACTGACACGAAACCAGATTCGATTTTACAAAACTTTGTCAAAATTATCGAAGTTTATTAAGGATTTGAAGTTTTTTTTCCCGGGTTCGAACAAGAAAGAACCGGATTTTTTTTGAAACTTTTGTATTCGATTATCATTAAGAACAAGTTATTAGAACTTGTTAAAAGGATCCGATAATATTAGAAGTTGAATCGGATCATACAAACTCAGAAAGATCAAAGGGTTTGTTTGGGCAGTGGGTATTTACGTAGAAGAAGAAAAGTGGTTGACTTTTGAAAGTCAAACATACAAAAGAAAATAATATTATATTAGAGGGATTGTTATATAGTAAGTTGTAATCAGTGAAAGTTCGGGTTTCTGTTCACTGATCCGTAGACAACTTTTGAAGTCAGAAAATTAGTAAAACAAAGTGATTTTGTTTATTTTAGAAGGGTGTTTATAGATTGAGTGTTATTAGAAGAACACTAATCAAATTATTGGAGGATTATTAAGTCAAAAAGATTGACTTTAGAAACTTTTAGTTGGAGGAACATCATTGATACACAAGAATATTATAACGAATTTCTAGATACTTTGTTAAGGCGCCTACGAAATATCAAAGACCTTTGTTACCAAATAATATTTTAGTATATCGATTTAAGTTTGACGATTTGTTGAACAAAGTTCCTAAAAGAAGCGTGGGTAGTCCATAATTAGATTTGGACAATAGGGAAGAAAAAGAGTAAAAGTCCGCAGAAGACTCCCATTAAACCCACAATGTCGACACCGAAAGAGACAGTCACGAAGGAGACTCTCACTTTCAGCCTCCAAACACCGATGTTGACATCTACGAATTACACGATTTGGGCTGTTCGTGTAAAGGCAATATTGAGTGCCAACGGCCTTTGGGAAGTAGTGGAACCCACAGAAGGCACGTCGACAGTAGATGCAAAGAAGGATAGGACAGCGATTGCCTATCTCTTCCAGGCAATTCCAGAAGATATGGTGATGCAAGTGGCGTCACATAATACAGCGAAAGAAATTTAGGATGCATTAAAGACAAGATTTATTGGAATTGACCGAGTCCAGAAAGCAAGACTTCAATCATTACGGACAGAATTTGAGATGATTACGATGAGAGAGACAGAGACCATAGACCAGTTTGCTGGTAGATTAAGTGCGATTAATACAAAGTCAAAAACCCTAGGAACGAAAATTGAAGAGTCAGTCTTGGTACGAAAATTGCTGGACTCCGTACCAGAAAGGTTCCTACAGATTATTGCGTCCATAGAGCAGTACTCAGATATAGATTCCATGACGTTAGATGAAGCGCTTGGAAGACTTAAAGCTTACGAAGAACGTCTCAAGTCAAGAGATGAAAAGAAATATGGACCCGCTAGTCAAGAGAGGCTGTTATTTACAAGGCAAGATAGAAGGCCTTTCAGCAACAACAACAAGAACTATAATCAGAATCGAGGTAGACAGAACTTTAGGAAGTTCAATAAGAGTCAAAGATATGAGAAGAAGAACTTTGACAGAAATGGCCATCAAGATCACAAAGGTGATAGAAATCCCACTAAGAATCGTCATGACGACAGTAGTTACAAGCCCAAAAGAGATGGCAGCAGTATAAGATGTTACAACTGCAATGAATTAGGACATATAGCTCCCAAATGTCCTAAACCTCGAAATAAACAAGAAGAATCTCACCTAGTAATGGAAGAAGAGGATCCCACATTACTTATGACAGTTGGTGAAGAAACAAAGATAGTTCTTGAAGAAAAGAAGATAATACCAGAACGCTATCGCAATGAAGAAGATGTAAATGAAGTATGGTATTTAGACAATGGTGCAAGCAATCATATGACAGGAAGACGCTCCTATTTCACAGAGTTAGACGAAAAGATAGCAGGAAGCGTAAAATTTGGAGATGGATCGTGTGTTAACATCAAAGGTAAAGGCTCAATAGTATTGGAATGCAACAATGGAGAACAAAGATTAGTCACAGAAGTATACTACATTCCAACACTCAAAAGCAACATCTTAAGCCTCGGGCAAGTCACAGAATCAGGTTGCAAAGTAATTATGGAGAACGAACATTTATGGATTTACGACGCCCACAATAACCTATTGATGAAAGTCCCAAAAGCAAAGAATAGACTCTACAAGGTAAAGCTCAGAATAACTAGTCCAATTTGCTTACAAGCTAAAATAGATACACCTGCATGGCTATGGCATGCACGTATGGGACACGTGAATTTTGATTCACTAAGACAATTGAGCACAAAAGGAATGGCACATGGACTGCCAAAGATCCAACACCCATCTCAAGTATGTGATGCATGTATTACAGGAAAGCAAAGCAGACTTCCATTTCCCTCTCAAGCAAGTTTTAGAGCAACAAGACCTCTAGAACTCGTACATGCAGACCTATGTGGACCAATCACACCCACATCATTAGCAGGCAACAACTATTTCTTCCTGATAGTTGACGATTATTCAAGATTTATGTGGATCTACATGCTCAAGTCAAAAGATCAAGTTTATGAAAATTTCAAGAAGTTTCTAAGTGAAGCTCAGACAGAGACAAGTCACAAGCTCAAAAGACTAAGAACGGATCGTGGAGGAGAGTTTACTTCTAAAGCTCTTACCGCATATTGTGAGGATAAAGGAATCCTTAGACAGCTTACAGCACCCTACACACCTCAGCAAAATGGTGTAGTAGAAAGAAAGAACCGTTCAATAATGAGTATGACCAGAAGCATGTTAAAGGCTATGAACGTACCACAGAACTTATGGGCAGAAGCAACAAGACAAGCTATTTATATCCAGAATCGGTTACCTACCAAAGCACTCAAGGGTATGACACCCTACGAAGCAGTAAAAGGCAAAGCACCCAATATCAAACACATCAGAGTATTTGGATGCATAGCATACGCTAAGGTAACAACGCCCTACTTAAAGAAGTTAGAAGATAGAAGTAAGAAAATGGTACATCTAGGAAACGAAAATGGTTCCAAAGCCTATAGATTATATGATCCCATAGAAGAAAAGATACACATTAGTAGAGATGTCCAATTCATAGAAAACGAACCATGGGATTGGAACAACAATTATTTGAAAGAAGGAAGCAATGACGAACCATCTTGGACAAGATTCGAAGTTAATGGAGATCACGAAAGTGAAGCTGTACAAGAACAAAGTAATGAGGACAATGAAGACAGTGAAAGTGACAACGAATTCTTTAGTAGTCCTATCACAGCTACACGAACTCCAATAACAATTCAAGAAACGCCGACAAGTGATCCAATAGCTGAATCAAGCACTCAAGAGTTAGAAGACTCACCAGGCTCTCAACATAGATCAGTACGAGCCCTCAGATCACTTAATGACATCTATGCAGCCACACAGCCTCTTAGACCAGAAGAATATGAACATCTGTACTTAGCTTACGATGAAGAACCTGCAAACTACAAAGAAGCAGCAGATTACCCACAATGGATAGAAGCAATGCAAAGCGAAATAGACTCAATAGAGAAGAACAACACTTGGACACTGACTACACTCCCCTCAAGTCAGAAACCAATAGGTCTAAAATGGGTATTTAAGGTCAAGAGAGACGCAAGTGGACAGATCACCAAACATAAGGCCAGATTAGTAGCAAAAGGATACGTACAACAAGAAGGTATAGACTACAATGAAGTATTTGCACCCGTTGCAAGAATGGAAACAATCAGGCTACTATTAGCATTGGCAGCACAGAAAGGATGGCAAGTACATCACTTAGATGTAAAATCAGCATTCTTACATGGTGAATTAAAGGAAGATGTCTACGTTTCACAACCAGATGGATTCATAAAGAAAGGAAAAGAAAATCTAGTCTACAAGCTAAAGAAAGCTCTATATGGTTTAAAGCAAGCACCAAGAGCATGGAACATAAGGCTGAACAACATCCTAAAGGAAATCGGATTTAAAAGATGTCCACAAGAGCAAGCAGTATACAAGAGAACTTCAAAGGAGTCAACAATAATTATAGGAGTTTATGTCGATGACATAATAGTGACAGGAAGTTCAATCAAGGACATATCAAGCTTCAAGAAAGAAATGCAAGGCAAGTTTGAAATGAGTGACTTAGGACCACTCACTTACTATCTAGGGATAGAAGTACATCAAGCACAAGGAAAGATACAATTGAAGCAATCAGCCTACGCAAAGAAAGTTATCAAAGAAGCCAGACTAGAAGACTGCAATCCAACAAAATATGCAATGGAATCAGGTCTAAAGCTCACTAAAGAAGATGCAAGTGAACCAGTCAATGAAACAGAATATAGAAAGCTAATTGGAAGCTTAAGGTATCTCACACATACCAGACCAGATATCACCTACGCAGTTGGATACATTAGTAGATTCATGGAGAAACCAAAGACAACTCACATGAAGGCAGTCAAACACTTGATAAGATACATCAAAGGCACGTTGAATTATGGAATTCAATACAGCAGAAGCAAAGAAGCAGAAATCACTGGATACAGCGACAGCAGTTATGGAGATCAAGACGACGGAAAAGGAACAACAGGAACAATATTTTGCTACAAATATTCACCTATCACATGGACAAGTCAGAAACAAAGTACAGTAGCACTATCATCATGCGAAGCAGAATTTATGGCAGCTACATCAGCAGCATGTCAAGCTATATGGCTACAAGGAGTACTCAGCGAACTCACAGGTGAAAACCAAAGAAGATCACACTACTAGTAGACAACAAGTCAGCAATACAACTTATGAAGAATCCAGTATTTCATGGAAGATCAAAGCACATCAACATAAGATATCACTTTATCAGAGAATGTATAGAGAACGAGCAGATACAAGTTGATCACATCAGTGGAGAGATGCAGAAAGCGGATATACTCACCAAGGCACTACCAAGAATAAAATTTCTCGAGATGCGACGTCTCATAGGAGTTGAAGACCTTGGGGAAATCAAGAATTAAGGGGGAGAATGTTAGACATAACATATAATTCTTATTTCCACATTATATCTATTATATCCTAAGTATATGTTACATATTAGTATATCCTAAGTTTGTCAAGAGTCATGTCTAGTTTGTTATTGAACCGGTATGTCGGTTATAAGGGTCAAGGGTCACACCCCTTCATATGTATAAATACCCTAACATTGTGTCATTTGAATATATAAGTATTGATTTCTAATTTCCATATTCTCTCTCAAATCCTTTCCCTCAAATACGATCCTGCGAACCCATCATGCCAATTGTTAACAAAAATTAAAAAAAAAAGTGAATGGCAATCAAAATATTTAATATGATAAATGCGCCTAATACAACAATTTAAAACTAATAAAAACTTAATTGGTACATTACCAAATGGAAACATGTAAAATGAAAGTTTTTATACTTATTTATGCATGAGATGTCATTATTGATTCGGTCAAAACACTTCTCCTTAACATGGGGATCGTCTTCTTCTTCGTTTTCTCTCGAACAATAGACAAATCTTTTATTCAAAACCAGCGGGTCATTGGCAAAGTACACCAGAATAGTTACATGAACATACACATGTTATCTTTTCTATCTATATGTATAAGGAGCTATAAACCATTAAGACCGGTCTAGCATTAATGATTTATCTTAGTTTGTCGCCCATGAGAATAATTAGTGTTTGACATACTTCACAAAATTATCCACAAGATCTAAAGTGTTGAATATGTGAGTAAAATCACCAACCTTCTATCCCACTTAGATCTAGAACTTTGCAAAGATTCTGAGATAATCTGTGCAGGGGTAAGAGCTCTAGAGAGATCTTGATCCATCCACCAAGATACCCTTTGCCAACCTTCCTTAGCTACCGGACACTTGACAAATAAATAATTAGCATCCTCCGCTTCTAGTGTGCATAATGAGCAGGCCACGTCTGAAATCGAGACCTGATAAACTTGAGATATTAAGATTTAACTATTTTTATAGATCAAGGATATGAAGGACCTAGTTTCAGGTTCCTTTTTTTATCAATGGTTAATGATGTGTTCCGCTATATTTCTGAACTGCCATGGAAGTAGTACATTCCATTTGGGTGTTGATGCGCAAAATGGTTAAAATAAGCATTTTATTAGTAAGTCAGGCAGGCTAAAAATCATCCCTCTATTTCAATGGGTTAGAAAAGGATAGATAAAAGGATAATGGTTCCTTGGTTCACACTGTTCTTATAGATTGTACGTAGAGACTGGTCTACATACTATTTTGGATACTAAGATACGGTCATATCTAACTCCACACTATAAAGCAATTAGATTCCTATTTTCGACTTTTATATGATTGCTAATTTCTTGGCAACTTCAGAGTGCAGTGTATATGTAATGTTTAATGCATAAAAATTATAACGCATTTGTAGATAACTTGATCTGGTATGTATGCATAACTATGGCATATTGTGTGCTCATTCTACATTGGCAAAACTATAATTTTGCAACATTTCAATGGAATGCTTAAAAAAGACAAGAAAACCCATCATTTTCCTCTCCTCTCATATATAATTAATTATTTATCCAAAATCGCAAAACTTATAACAAAAAGTGAAAGAAATTCATATTCACAATTTTCAAAAAAAAAAAAAAAACTTATAAGTAAATAACTACATAAGACTACAGACTAACCATGCAAGTGGAGAAAATAGAACATAGTAGCACCATACCAGTTGATGACATCAAGAAGAGATAAAACACTATCAGTTTTAACCACCATCTTCACACTCTTCAAGGGTAAAAATGACCATCTTTAGGGCCCATATAAAGATTGATAATAACTTAATTTACCTCCTATCTGAAGGAATAACCAATGGGGTAAACTAATGGGCAGAATTGGGTGGTGTTTTTAGTGTGATATAGAAAATTGCTAAAGAAGAATGGGTCAAAGGTATAATAGGATAAAAGTGGCTTAATGTCAATTTTTATTGTTAGATAATTCATACTAATATTTTCTTTTTAACTTTATACACAACTATACATGCTGGTATGAAGTCACTCATTTAACCCTCCATACGGTTTACTATTTTTAACCATTTCAGTGGTGAAATTGTCCAAAAACATAAATAAAAAAAGTTCATGAAATGAGAATAAGTTGCCTACAAATCACATCCCATCATAAATGTATACAACCCCTAGATCATTTTTTTTCATAGATTTAGACTATCATGGCATCAACTCCGATTATGTAAGCATAAGTTACACATTGATTGTTTACGGAAATAGGCGAAAGGTGATGCCATCTTCATGTTTGTAACCAAAATAAATAGAGGTAGTAGTTTGGACTCAATTCAATTAGGATGGGTCAATTAGAGTGATTTTATCCAAATGGGTTATGGGTCAAATATAAAATAGCTTCAAAAGGAATCATGATGGGTAAAACAGGTAAATATCACGTCTACTCTCAATTTAAACAACCTCTTAAATGATTTTTATTAAAAGATATAGATCATCATGTTAATGCTATTGTTTTTGTAATTATAATGAATGCATTATTTTAAAACAAACGTAAAAATGATAGATGTGGGTCCCCTAACCAAGCCCAAAATGGAGGTGCATCACTGAATAAATATACAACATTACCCTTGCACTCCGTATATCTATTTCCTTTTAGTATTACGCTTCAATATCTCTTGGGCAACATAATATGCGCTTCCAAAAAGATTAGCATAATCATTGAGTACATCAGACTAATAAGAAAAAATTGCTTGCATGCATATAATTCTTGAAATTGTACCGAGAGTCAAATAGGAGTTTTGATTGATTCCACAAGAAATTTTTAATTTTAATATTTGTAATAAATTAATAAAATGAAAATTTTACTTAAACATCAAATCTACTTCAAGATTCATGGATAAAAATTGAGTTGACAAAAACCTAATACATAAAGAATTCCTTTGCTACTGTTACACTATAAGTCCTATGGTTAAAGAGTAACTTTACTACTAATAAGAAGACACAATCTTGTAGGATTCTTTCGGTAAAATTCTACTTATACATCTACAGAAGAAACTGATTTAACCATATAATAAAACACCCAATCTTCCAGGATCAAAGGGTTATTCTACCGTAATTCTACTTCACACTCCAATGATAAAGACTAATTTGACATTTTTGTTAAACTAACATATAATTGAGAAGTTTCTTCATGGTTAAATAGCCCTTGTTCTTCATTTGAATGTTCCATATCTCATTAGCTATAGCAAATTGAGAAGTATCTTTTAAAATATAAAAATTCAAACTCATCGGCCTCAATCTCACTATACCCTTAATTTTGAGTAGTTTGCCCCTAGAATAGCTTCAGTTCTTGCCAAATAAATAAAATAGTAGCAACAATGATTGTCTCTAAATAAACATTTTGCTTTTGTTGTCTGGCCAAACTTGAGGCTCCATAACTAAAAAAGAAATCATAAAAACAAAATTAGTTTGATGCACAAACTAAGAGTTAATTTGGGACAATTCACAATTTTGGATGATTTAGCCATAGTTAGGATTGTGAGGATTGGATCAAGATCCTAGAATAACATCTTTGGGAGTTCTAATCTATACATATAATAAAGGAGTATCTAGGGGTGAGGTGTCACCTTTCTAGGGTGTCCACCTCAGCATTTTCCAACCCGTTTAACTCTAACCTGGTTGACCCGATCCGATCCATTACCCTGATATTTTACCCAAATACCCGCATATAAAAGTTAATGAATATCTAGGATTCTCATTCACAAACACACATTCAACCCTAACATTCAAACCCGCCTCTATCTCTCTGCTCCTTTCGGTAGGTTCCTGCTATCTTCTCTTATTATTCTCCTTTCTCCATTGATACAAACGCCAGTTATATTGTTCTTTTCTTTGTGAAAAACTTCTATAACTATCATTCTCCTTCACCATCAACCCTAATCTCCAACTGTCACTCTCGATTTCTATCATCTCCATCAGGTAACATGCGCCGCTTCTTTTATAATATCATGATTTCATTGATTTAACTGGTACTCGATTATCATCTTCAGGTAAATCGAATACCTGATTCAATCAAAACTCTAACTTGAACGAATCTTCAATATCTGTTTACATATCCTATTAGATTAACATTATTGTTTTCTGATTTGATTGCTATTCTACTTCATATTGTATTTATCGTTCATCCGGATTTGAAATCATGTTTACATACTACACTGATTTCAATTAATCGATTGTTTTAGGGTTTCGATTTGGGTTTTCATGGTTAGTCGATTTAATATTGTTTATTTCATTAATTAATCCGGTATTCATACATTCATAGATTTTAAATAATCGATTTTTAAGGGTTACAGTCCGTATGAATATATATAAACGTTTATTGATTTTAAAATTTATGGTTTTCACCTGCAATGTGAAACCCTAACTTTGATGTATGGATCTAAATCTAAACGTTTATTGATTTTTTATGTGTTTTGTGTATTTTAGGGTTTATTGTACAGATCTGATTTGAATGCGCCGTTTCTATTTACCAGACATTGATGTCTCTAGGTATCAATTTTTATTCATTTTGAACTAATCATAGTATTCTTGAATATTTAGTTCTTGAAACTTTTTAATATGATTAATGATTTTCTTTTTGTATTGCAGATGAAAACATCCCATGTACAAAGCTAATACAACTATTTGCTCAATGGAGTCTTCAGAAAATACATTATTCTGGTAGGGTTGATGATGACTCTTTGCTGCTTTTAATTGATTTGTACTTTGGAACTTTTGACTCTGTTTGTTTAAACAATTATTTGTTTGTTTTTGTCGTGAAATGAATAAAGATTTTAGATTGTTTCAGCTTTTATTTTCTTTTTGAACAAATAGAGACCTTTAGGTTCTCATTTGATCGTTGATTTAGATCGATCAAAACCTGTTATTGTGTTAACATTATAGATTTCGGTAATAGTGGAATACAATCATTTCCTTTAGGAAGGCGGGAGACATGGAGTTTCTTAGAATTCTAATTTAGTGCATTAATCTAAGCCAACATGGAACAATCTACTCAGAATAAGGGTTTATTTTTGTTTGTGTAGTTGAGCTGAAGAAGCAGAGCTCATGTTCCTTTCAGTTGACGAACAAAACTGATCAATATATTGCATTCAAGGTATCATATTGTTATTTCACTTTCTTTATTGGTATTTGGTTTTGTGTAAAATTTCACAAGCTTTTTTTGTGGATGTGTTTGAAGGTTAAAACGACCAACCCCAAAAAATATTGTGTCCATCCAAACAATGGAATTGTCTTACCAAGATCTGTTTGCAATGTCACAGGTAAGAAATCTTTTTCGTAATGAATGCTTCTTTATGTTAATGGTATTTTATCCAATATTACATTTTTTTAGGATATTGAAAACTATGCATTTTTAGTTACAATGCAGGCACAAAAAGAGGCACCTCCTGATATGCAATGCAAAGACAAGTTTCTCTTGCAGGCTGTTGCTGCACCGGACGGCACAACTATTAAGGACATAACTGCTGACATGGTGAGTTGGTGACTCATTTTTTCATCTAAGTTCTTTAACTTTAGTTGAAAACAATCCGAGGATAAACACTTAAATTTTCTTCTTTGTAGTTCAACAAGGAGGAGAACAAGGTGGTCGAGGAGTTCAAGTTGAGAGTTGTTTACATACCTGCTAATCCTCCATATAGACGCATCTAGACGATTAGAAGCAAGAGCCCCAAAAGCAATCAGTTTCCCACAAAAATACAACTGGAACTTTATCAGGGCCAAAATAATAATTAGCTCGCAATAGGTAGAATTTATATTATTTTTTGTCTAATCGTATTAGCTTTGTGCTGATTAATAATGTTTGCTTGGATGCATAATTACTTGTATGATGCATCCCTTGATCCCTATTTACTTATGAGTTATAAATCGTCACTTGCTACTTATCTACAGCGACGTTCGCTGCCAAACTACCAATTTGAAGTAGTAAACCGTGAGAACCAAATGAAGACTTGTGTTTATTGCTTTAAATGTGATACATAAGGCGGTTATGTAACTTCCTAACCGCCCATCCTACTCTCACCCACTATATCTAACACTACGTACAAGTGCTAATTGCAGTTCCTTATATTCTCTACCTAAGGGTTATGTGATAACATATGTCTTATTGTGTTGCAGTCATTGTCTCTGATATCAAAGTTGACAGATGAGAAGGTAGCAGCTGTTAAACAAAATCAGAAGCTCCAACAAGAACTGGTATATCTTTTGCATCTTAATGTTTGACTAAGCATAGAGTTTTGTCTCAGTCTTATTATATTTTAACGTTCCTGTATCATTTTCCGGTGTGATTGTTAAATGAATATAGTTCAGCAATAAACAATGTATAATTTTTTTCTTGGTAGAAATTTTGACCCATTTGCTTGTAAACGGGTTATGTTATATCTCTATAGCTCAAATGAGTATTGCATGTAAATACCTCCTAATCCTTAATTTTATTGTGTTTTTATTAATTGAATAGGAACTACTGAGAAAAGAAGCTGTGAATGCCCGTTCTGGTGGTTATTCGATATTAACTAAAGTTTTCTAATATATTTGTATTCCCTCTGTCCTCCTCTGACTGTACCCGGTATAGGCTGCCAATGATTGTGATCTTGAACTAAAAGCATATGAGTTTTTCACCCAAGCATATATATTATACGAAGAAGAAATTTCGGTAAACTATACTTCATATGAATTATAGTTTGCTCCTCTTTTTAATATTGGATGCTTGATTTCATCTCATTTCTGTTTCGAAATGACAGGATTCAAAGGCACAGGTAACAACACTATACCTGATTATAGGGACTCTGCAGCGGATGCACACGTTTAGGGTCGAGAACAGGGATACCTTAACCCATAAGGCCACAGGGGTAACATATTTAGCTAATCATCTGTCATGCAATTCATTCGCAAACTTACACCGTTCTAATTTTCAATTTTTATATTGTGGTAGTATTCTGAAAAACTCTTGAAGTAACCAGACCAGTGCAGAGCCGTTTATGCCTGTTCACATCTGTTTTGGGTTGAGGATCAGGATGGGTTCAAGGATGGTGAGAGGTACATGATCATCCTCACTTGCATTTGGATGTTTTTTGTTAGATGTGCCAGTTGTGTAGAAATGGGTCATTTGAGTTTTTTGAAGGGTCAATAACCAACTGGTGAATATGATTATAGAAGTTACACTTATGTTGAAATTCAACCTGGTCATCCCATGTGACTGTTTTTCTTCTTATCTAATTTTTAAGGGTCAATTTCATATAGCAATTTATAAACCATTATATCTCTTCCTTCAAGCTTTTTCATGGTCAGGTTTTCTCATTTAACTAAGGTTATTTTGTGCAACTAATGGGAAGACATGAAGTAGTGGACTGTATTTTATTTGGTCTTTTTTTTTAACAACTAACTAACTAAGGTTATTTTGTACAACTTGACTTATTACAGTGGCTATTGAAATGCATTTGGAGATCCACATATAACATATTCTTATTAAAATTTTGGAACAAATCAATCAACATTATATTATAGACGGGAGACGACCTTCTTTTTTGTGATGTTGTCAACTTTGGAAAGTAGAAAGATTGTTCTCGCCATAGAAGTCCAAGTTTGTCGGGATGGATGCTAGGTTTGGAGCTAAAATCTTACCTTTTTGTGTTGTTGGAGATGATATTTGGCGAATTATGTCTTCTATTTTTTCTTCTAATTATGTGTATGTTCATCAAGTTGGTCATCTTATTTTATTCCTCATATATGTTGTGACATATTGTTTATAAATATATATGTGTGCAGGATGTTGATGAAAGATCCACTGATGTTGCACTTGCATGGTTAGTTGCTCTTGGTTCACCCTTTACACTTGCCACTACACTTGAGCACAAGCACAGGATTGATATATTCAGAGAGTGAGATGAGCCTGGCTTTGCTAAGCATAGTCCTATAATATTTGATATGCTAATTTTGGTAAATTTGATGTATTTTAGAGGTCTAAAATAGTATGGGTCAATATGGGTTGGATTACAACAAACACTTTTTTTTCTTTTTCTTTTTGTCTAATTCTTATTAAAGATTTTATAAATATATAGCGTATAAGGAGATATATAATAGTAAATTGATATATAACCACATTTTGTTGAGGATGAATTAAGGATTGAAATGAAGCTGCTCGACCCACTTGATAAGAATAAGATAAAGCCTTAATAAATGTTTGGTGTATGTGTTGAGTACGAATAAGATAAAGCCTTAATAAATGTTTGGTGTATGTGTTGAATTAAGTACTGAACCAACACATCTACATGCTTGCCCTCCAATTTTTTTTCACCATCTTTTCTTGATGAACTATGAGGATTAGAGTTGCACACATTTCAAGTGCAAACAGTGATGATCAATCAAACAGTGAAGTTGAACAAAAATGTTTAAAATAATATCATGAAAGTTGTTTTCTTTGTCGTGTATTAGGATAAAACTTGGAATTTAAGCCTCCAAAGTTGTATGTACGACTGTTAAATGGTCTGAGTAAGTTTATTGGTTGACACATCATTATTCTTTCACAAAATGTCAAGGTAGTTTTTGATGTTGCAATTAAAATATTACTCTTCGATCCATATTGGCTATTTTGATATCACAATGTTGTGTCTCGATCGACTCTGACTTCCAAGTCCTCATCTTCGAACTTCAGGTTCATCTTCACTGCATGTATGTCCATTGATTAGGTAATTTTGAACCTGGCTCGGAATAATTCTTCGGATGTCGAATGCAGAAATGGTCACCTTGCATACAGTTTTTAAATATGGTCAAGCTGGTGAAATTGTTTAAGTTAGGTTCTCATTATAACTTGCAAACTAAGTTTTACTTATATAAAGTCAAACAGTTAATATTGTTGTATGTACGTTATAACCTGCCATGTAATGTTATGTTATATGGTTTGTCATTTTACTTGGGGTTGTACCGTGTGTACACACGGGACTCTAACCTAGCTTACAATATTGTTGGTAATATTTGAATTGGTATTATGAACTACTTATGTTTGATTGTCTTTTGTTTTGTTTTGCCATTTTCACTTGGTTTTTTGCTTAATACAAAAATATTGTATTAAGTTACCTTATAATTGTATGCACAATCTTAAATTATACCTAAAGAACATATCAAATAATACTGAAACTGAATGTATAACACATATTCTATAGTGATTATATTATTTCATAACCTACAACAACGTATTTAAGTATACAAATTAACTTATTCAAACAAATATGTTAAATTTTATAGGTAGATTATACAATTATATAGTTATTTTATAATTTTTTTCATTTTAATAGAAACTAATAAATTATATTATCTAACATATTATGTAATATAAATTCGAATATTTCCCACGTTTACACGATTTCGATCATAGATTTTATCTATTTATTAAATTTGATATTTACCATAAATATGTAAATCTAACTATAAATATCTAATATTAATTATAAACCGAGTGCATTAAAGATAGTTAGTTTCTAAATATTAATTAGATTTCATGCACGATTTCAATAGTCGGTTATTGAGAAGGTAAACCGCTTCATAGCCTATAATTATCTATATATAAACCTATATTCACAATTAAAAAATGTATCTTTACTCTAATTACAATCCTTTACTAGATAGTACAATCATCATCTTTAATCTACAACCGCAAGGCAGTTCCTTTCCCTCTTCTTTTACGAAATTTAGCAACGGATCCTGTGTTTATTCATCTTGCTTGCACCAAATCGAAGTTCTATTTCTGCAGATTTCTTAATGTAAGTCGATGTTGTATGCATGTTTGTTTTGATTACATTTGTTTTATTTACCAAGTGTAATCTATATTTACATATGTTATCTCTTGAAATGTAGTTATTAACGTAATGACAAATTTACCTTTTGAGATTGTGGCCTCTGAGATTTTTACAAGACTTTCAGCGAAAAATGTTGGCCGATTGAATGTTTTATCCAAGAGATGGTATTTCGAACTCTCGAGTCAAAAATTTGCTAGCATGCATTTTACTCGGTTGTCCATGTTTGAGAAGCAAAAGTTTCTTACTAATCAAGGGTCATCATTTGCAATATTTAACACAAATTCTGGACAACATCATGCTTACTTGAGTAATATCATACCTTTTCCTATCCAAACAATGGTTTGTGACATACAAGTTTTATCCAGTTTGAATGGTTTAGTATTGGTTTATGAGAAAAACACTGCTTCTTTGATTCTGTGGAATCCGACTACAACAGTTTACAAGGTAGTTTCTGATTGTCATTCTGGCAATTATTACAACTACCAATTGGATGCTGCTTCATTGTATGTAGATTCATCCAACGATTACAAAATTTTACTCCTAAAACGTGATCATGGTCTTATGCGTCCTTTTGTCTACTCAAGGAGATATGCGGCATGGAGAAGCATAGGTTTCTTAACTGAAACGAAATACAATGGCTCTGATTATGTTTGGTCAAGTGGTACTTTTTGCAAATCTTCTTTGTTTTTCACAGTTTCAAAATATTGGTCCGAATGTGAAAGTGTTGTTGTCAAGTTTGATGTTGATCAGGAGACTTTCAGCAAAATATCTTTTCCATATGTTCAAAAGCCTTGGATACCCCAAGCTCATCTTTTAAAAATTTCGAATGTCCTTCACATGTTTCTTACTAATGGAGTCCCTAATTTCGGCGTTGATCTATGGAAACTGGACACTAATATTTGGACCAGGGTCTTATCTTTCCAACATGTTCGTCAAGTTGGGGATGGTCAGCAGTGCGACGTTGCACGCGTGTTGAACGAGCATACATGGATCTTGAATGCAGAGTGGGGACAGATGATTAAAGTTTTTATGGATGCGGTTCAACTTGGCTATCTTGATGATGCAGATACCTTTCGTGGAGTAAGGGGAGCTCTGTTTTATGAATCGCTTATTTCACCGTTTGTTTAGTTTATGTTATTATGGTGGATGTTTTATCAGTTATGTAATGTTTATCTCTGTAAAGTTACTGTTAAGTACAATGCTAATGGCTTTTGGTTATTAATTTTTATTTGGTCTGTATTAACTATGACAATATTTTGATGATATGTAGTCTATATTATTTTGTATGAGTATGTTGTATGTTGTTAACTTATATTAAATCATTGATATGTTTTTAACTTTTGAATGTCAATTGTGTTCCAAAATGTTATAATTATAAGTTATATCCTGTAACTTTTAAATATTTTTACAACAAAATAAAAAACGGTAATTGATACACTTACGTTTAATGTATGTTAATTGTTTCAGAAACCTATAGTTACTGTAACTAACATTGGTCCACGATATTAGTTTATAACCATCATTACCTTCTTACAAAAGTGTTAATTATGGCATGTCATTTCAATAGTTGTTGGAATTGTATAAGTACTTTTTCAAACACCACTATAATATTTTATACTACAATAAAAACTCATTTAATAATAATCAGCATCATCATTCTCTAAAATACAACCTCCGACCTCTTCATCTTCACTAACTGAACCCTGAAACTGCTTTCCAAAGACGTCTGCATTCTGATCTTTTAGTTTTACAACCGGTAAGCACATCTTCACTTGAATTGTTGATGTTTGTTCTTAACCTTTCTTATAATATTTCAAAATTTTAGTGTTAAGTTAGTGTTCATCTAAATGCTTTATGGGCTCTTTTATCTCTTTAAATGTTCATACTCATCTGAATTATGCTCACAGATTTTTTATTATTCAACATATAGTAAATATTAATCATTGATTCTGTTTCTAAATATGTTTCATATTAGGTTTTGTCAATTTTAGGGACAAAAATTAAAACTATGATAATGGGTGAGCTACATTTTGACTGTTATGCATGTATTGTTAATCTAGATCATGTTTTGTTTATTTATCAATGTAGATATTAGTATAATGGGTGAGCTACATTTTGAGTTAATCCTTTCAGAGATTTTTACAAGGCTTTCTGCAAAAACGGTTGGTCGTTTAAAGGTATTGTCTAAGAAATTTAATGTCGAATTGTCTAGCGAACAATTTGCGACCATGCATCTGAGGCGTATGTCAAAGCATGAGCAGAAAAAATTTATTACTTATCATGATGAATCAATGGTTCTTTTTAACACAGTAGCTGGTCAACTTTCTGCTGTTTTTAGTAAAATTATAGATTTCCCTTATGAGATAAACGTTGCTGATTTAAGAGTCATTTCAAGTGTTTGTGGATTAATACTGCTTTCTGATAAAAGTATCAGCTCTTTGATTGTTTGGAATCCAACTACAAATGTTATTAAAGTATTATCTCATGCTGTTTTTGGTAACTCATACAACTTCCAACTGGATACGGCTGGGATTTATATGGATTCTACTGGTGATGTTAAGATTTTACATTTGAAACGCCAGCACAATGTCATTGTTCCTTATGTGTACTCGAGGAAATCTGGATTGTGGAGATGTGTACCTTTCTTGAATGAAACTAAATACAATACCACTGATTATGCTTGGTCGAATGGTACGTTTTGCAATGGTGCATTGTTTTTTACCGTGTCTAAGTATTGGTCAGATTTTCAAAGCATTATTATTCAGTTTGATGTTAATCTAGATATTTTCAGTTTAATATCTGTTCCCTTTGTTCAAGAATCTTGGGTTCCACAATGTCATCTCTTAGGAGTTTCTGATGTGCTTCACATATTTGTTACTAATGGCTTCGCTGAGTTTTCTGTTGAACTATGGAAGAGGGAATCTGATGCTTGGACAAGGGTATTTTCATTTCCAGATGTTCGACAACTGCAATAGGGTCTAGCTTACGATTTAACACATTTGATTCAATCCAATTCATGGATTTTGATGGCTGACTGGGGACAGATAATTGAGGTTTTCATGGATAATGTTCAGCTTGATTACGTTTGTCATGCAGATATTTTTCGTGGGATGCGAGGATTGTTGTTTTATGAATCACTGATTTCACCTTCCATGTAGGGTATGTTGATGTGTTAAAGACTTTTCCAATATTTTGCTTATCCATATTAAACAGATAATATTATGTTTTGAATAGTTTTTGTTTATGTAATTTAGATGACTTAGTGTTATCTAATGTTAACATTCTATGACAGTTTACTTTTAATGCTTTTTAGTACATTGTATTATGTAATGTTTGCCTGCTTAATATGGTATTTTCGTATCATCTTGAGTGACCTTAAGATAACATGTTCTTATATTGTTATATGTATGATTTAGTTATACTTATCATTATGTTTAATATGTATTATATTTAATAAGTAACCATATTATTAGGACTTTTATGACCATTGTTATATATTTCACAATTGTGCTATGAATGTTATCAAAGTATTAAATATCAATGTAATTCATTTGAGTAAAGTAAAGGATAGGTAGTGTTTGCAAAGGTTACGGACAATTATCGAAGCGCAAACAGAAATAACTTTTGTATATATTGAAGGTATAATTTATATAAAGGTATTTTTTGCAAAAAATATTATGTATGTTTTGACCCCTTGCATGCAATTTGATTTATATGTTTTTACACATGCTCAGTTGTACGTTGCCCTATCAAGAGTGAAGAGTAGAGATGGCTTTCAGATACTAATTTTGGATGAAGGTGCTGCCGTGCCGAGTGTTGTCTACACAGAAATATTTTCAAATGTGTGATTCAGTTAATCGAAGTTACTAATTTTATGATGTGTAACCCAAGCCCAAATAAATTTAATCAACCATTTTGGGTTTCCATGTTTTTGTAAGCCACAATGTTTTTTGTGGTTAAATTTGTATATTTATGTTTTAGTCTATCAAACAAACAAGTTCTTTATATATATGTTTACTCAGTTTTATTCTTACATAATTGTGTTGATTTTTTAAAATCTTATGATACATATAATACATATTTAGCCAATACATCAAAAGCCATAAACATATTTATCTATATTTTGATATAAAAATAAAATAAAACATTGTTTTCTCAGTTAATGAATTCTAAGTCAATTTCGTTTAGAATTAGTGTAGTATATTTGTCAAAGTTTAACGTTTAGTCATAATCGAGTATCACTTTGTTAGAATTGTGTTTTGTATAATAATATTGTTGTGTTATTGGCTACATGTAAGTTGATGATACGTGTGTGTGTGTGTATACATTGTATGTCTTCTCCGAATAAAGTCATAAACATGAATATTACGCCATAATTTGTATCTAATTATGTAATTTATTTTTTCTATCTTTAATGGATATGTTAACAAACATATACATATAAATTGTGTTTTGTGTATTTGTATTTGTTTTTCAAACGAAGATTTGTGAATCATCACATATGAATGTGTATATGATTATCTATTTATACTTAATGTATTTCAAAAGATATCATATTCATATATATGAAAGTTGACTTTTAGTCATACAGTAAATATCTTCGTATCATATGCGTATATGTACATTATTAGTTATAACATTATCTTGGGGATCCACCGTGTGTCAACACGGGTCTCTAACCTAGTGTTCTATATATCAAATGGATACGTGGATTAGCTTTAACATCTTCTTGAACAAATTTATATAAATTAAAAAAATAGCACATTGAAATGTTACCGATCTCCTGAACATGATCTTGAAAAACTTATTTCATTGTAATTAAACATATTTTTCCATCCATGATTATATACTATAAACAAACACTAATTGAGAGAATAAATGTAACCATTTGACCCGTTTAAGGAAGGTGTAGACTAAATCAACATGTTTACTTATAAACGTCTCGAAATAGCCACATATGGATTGAATTTAAACTGATCTCAATTAGCTCCTTAGATGCCACAAACTAATAATCCCTTCAAATGTCATCTACACAAAATGGTACAAAACATAATTAAAATGTTGGTTGAATTTTATATAATTTTAATATAAAAAACAATCTAGCATCAATAAGTTTAAAGTTTCTAGTTTTGATAAAGTTTTTCTGGTTTGTTTTTCCCAAATTATCGCTAGAGAAGTATCTAAAACAAATGAACTTTCTATCCTGACCAAGTTGAAAGATAAAGTTAAGACAACTAATCATTTATGCAATATATATTGGATATTAAAGTTGTGGTGTTAGTTACCTAACCTGCTCATTGTGACATGTTTCATAGTTGCGGTACTATAGTTAGAATCCTTCCATTAGCTACAAATAAGTTTTATCACCAAAACATGTAATTTCTAAGGGGCTGTTTGTTTTTTGCTCAGAAGCACTTCTGATCTCTTTTGTCTGCGCCGCGCAGGCGCGCGCAGATGTTTGGGGTCTGCAGATTGCTTGTTTTTTGGAAGACATTTCACTCAAAAAGGTCTTCTTGATCTCTTCTTGGTGCATGCCTTGTTCCAAGGTCTTCAATGGTCTTCTCCTTTTCTCTTCTCCTCATCCACCACCCACCACCACCACGATCCACCACTACCACCATCCACCACCATCACCACCACCACCCACCACCACCACCGCCACCACCGTCAACCACCACCACCGTCCACCACCATCGTCTACCACCACCACCCACCACCGTCCACAACTACCACGGTCCACCACCACCACCGTCCACCACCACCCCCACCACGGTCCATCACCACCACCACGCTCCACCACAATCGTCTACCACCAGACTGCTGTAAAAAATCAGTTTATTTAAATTTCAGTTTATTTCAGCAGCCTGCAGACGTTAACAAACAAACAGTCTTATTCTTGCAGACTGCAGACCTTTGGTCCACCTCTTCTCCTGCAGATGTCTGCAGATGTGGTCCGCAGACTGCAGACCTTTTCCTGTAGAAAAAACAAACAGCACCTAAGATGCTTAAATAACTAGACATATGATCGGCAGATCGGGTCATAGTTACCAATTAAGCTTGTGGTGGGGCATACGAATTTCATTAACAGATATGTTGTCACATATTAAAAATCTCCACGAATAATAGGTGATTCATGGCTCTGAAGATAAGCCAAGCCTTAAAAGGATTGGTATAGCCAAATTCTTGATATAATTCAACTCAACATAGTAAATTAACAAAGTATTACATATATATGAATAAACTAAAACCAATAACACCTAACAAAATCAAAATAAAAGTTCAAACATAAAAGACACTTAATTTTACACTCAATATCTAGGTATTCGTCTATAACCTAATTCTAATTTTGACTTTATCTAGAGTAAAAATAATAAAACGTTGGAAGCAATAATAACTTTAAATCTCAAACTTATTGATAAAGTTAGGTTGTGTACCTCCTTGTAAGTGTCATATGTAAGACCGGTGAGTATTCCACCACCGACGTCAGTGTTCATCATACAAACCAACATCCCAATCGCATTTGTTACAAAAAGTCGGATGTTATTCAATAATCCATCATTATAATAACCCCCAAACCAAACAAATCCTCAAACTAATCAACATGGGATTGAAAAACTCATCGAATGAAAGAAGAAACAACGAAACATTACCTAGCAGAGAAGGCGGAGGCTGATAACTACAGAGACGGTAACACCTTTGTTGATATGGTAGGTTTCAGTAGCACACGATGGAGAATTGGAAGAAAGGATCCATGGATGGGCATTGTAATAGATAGTCGTATCTTGGATTTTTTAATTGTTGAGGTAGAAACATGATGGTGATGATAGAGAGTAACGAAGTATGGAGAGATGAAAATCGCTAGAATGCTTTGAATGGGCAGGGTTTGTGCGATGGATAGTTTAAACGGATCCATGGGTTGCACCGCGAACTTTTTTTGAGTAATCTGATGATGACATGTATATGTTGATGTGGAGCCTATGTGGAATCCCTAGTAAAGGGCCATGTGGTGCCCGAGTTACTCCTTTATTAGGGAGGTATGTGTTATGATGTAACATAGATTTTAATGTACTATAATATGAGAAAAAAAACAATTTTAATCATGTGAATAAAAATGAAAATGTATATTAGAAAGAAGATGTATGTTTGGATGAGGAGCAGGGCTAGAAACATTCGTTTCAAGGCGTGATTGAAGCGGTGACCTTGAAGGTGTGACTTTTTTTTTATAAAAAAATGAGTGATTTTAACTTATTCTACTCTTGATGAAAATAGAATTCCTAGTTTGAACATGATTAGTGACTTGCCTAGACATTATTATTGAATTACCTAAACAGATGGTGTTTTATTTTCTGTATAAATAAAAACCCACAAAAAGAAGTCATTTTTTTCGTTTTTTGTATAGCACTATGATACTCGTTGGAAAGATAATAAAACGTTTGTTAATTTGGTGTAATTTTTTTTAAAAAAAATATCATATATAAAAGTTATTAACGTTCTAAAATTATAGGGGAAACATGAGAGTGAAAAAGACTTATAGATGGAAATAAGGAGCAGGATGTCACGTGACACACTCAAGGGGGGAGAATGGCCTCTTTAAGTGTCATACAGAATTTAGTGCCTTGGTTTATTAATATATATATATATATATATATAATAACGATGTTCTCTTTATATGTAGAAAATATAATAGTACTGTACTTGTTACAAAACAACTTAAAATAAATATAAAGTACAAATTTATATGTACTGAACTTGATTCAAACGTTATTTTCCACGGATACTTCAAGAAGCGTACTTAGAGTATCCATCACTTGAGACTTCATTACACTGAGTCTTCAACTGTACTCCTTGACTGCTTTAATCAACAAACTAAAAACTGATGAATTTTGGTTGAGGATCGTGTTGAACATGGGACCATTAAAATATATTTTGCACCTCCTTTAGACGGTCTATCTCCAGGGTATAACAACCGGAATATTATGTGTACTGCAAGAGATGGCTCTTTTGCCTGAGACAGCACCGAGTCAATTGATATTATAATATTGTAAGAAAAAATGTGAAGTTGTGAAAAGAATTTAATTATCTTCTAAACTTCTTTTTACCATAGAGATAATATGTATTTGTGTATTTTCATCATCCTACAATGAACCACAAGGTTCCTTCTTATACTCACATGATATGGGTAAAAACTCATTCAACCCAATTAATGATTTAATTAACAAGTTAATTAATCTTGTAATTTAACGACGTATAATCTCTACATAAATGGATTTTAAGCGGTTATCAAAGTTGTCTATTTCATTCAAGACATGAGTTGAAACAACTCTTTTGACCTGGTCCAAATTGTTGTTAAGACCAAAAACTCGTTTGATCAAATTGCTAGTCTAAAACAGATGACCATAAACTGTTGGGCCACAAACAACTGGTTTGGTAATATTTTTGTACGAAAAAGTCGCTAGAACACAACAAATGGTTTGAACCAAACTGCTGCCCATCAAACTACTGGTGCTGCACGAAGCAGATAGTTTTAACCAACAGTTTGGCTAGCAGTCGGTAATGTCAGCAGGCACTAGTCCATTGTTTCGATCCCGACACGCTGGACACGAACCTAACTCGAACCATGGGTCCGTCGAACTTGAGTTGTCCTGTTCAAACTAAGTTTCATAAAAACAAAGACGACTCGCGGTGATATAAGTGTGCGAAGTGAAAAGTCCGCCATCAAAGCGCCATATTGTGTCCATCGCCCGTGCTCAAAGTAGTGTGCGAGTGTGAGTTAGGGTGCTCCGCACCCTTTAGGGTGCCCGCTAGTGTTTGGCTCAAGCTAAACAATTTACAAGGAGTGATCATCCTTATATACAACTTATAGTTTTGTCATCCCACCAATGTATGACAAGCTTCAATCTAATTTTTCTCATATTTAGTTGTTCCAACCATACAACTTTTAGTGTCGATATCTCACATTGTAGAACACAAATCTCTAAATAATTATCTATATAGCGCATGCATACAAATATTTAAGTCAAAAAATTTCCATAGAACTTATTCAAAAATTTCCATACTACTTTTCCAACACATATGAAGCCATTTAAGATATTTGTTCTATAGAACTTTCTAAGTGATTGTGAGATATAACTAGTTAGCTTTCCAAAACACACCTACATTAAGTATTAATAAAACACGATAAATCCAATTCGTAATATATCTTTTGAATATTTTTTTGTTTAAGGCTCAATTTATATCCTTTAGACTAAATTACTGATATGTTGCAAATACATCTTTTGTTTTGTGTATTTTGTATATTATTTGATTAAGCTTTTACTAGTTTTGAGTCGGTTTTACTGATGTAAGTTTCGAAATTCAAAACTTAGCATCTCACTAACCATAAATAAACCCATCACCACTCAAATTGAAAGTTCAAAAGTATTGTCAAAATAACATCATGGTTTACATAATTGTGAAGATCAACGTCCTTTCTTTACTGCTGCTAATTCCATTATATTTTATATATGTTCATGGAGAAAGGAGCTTAAAATGAAGGAAAAAATCATGAAGCAAGCAGTGGGATTGAGCAATAATAATAACTAGGTGTATTAATACGTGCGTTGCGCGTTTTTCACATGACGCGTTAATACGGATTTTTGGTAACCGACAAAGGCATAGAGACTAACCTTGGACAATGAGAAAATACAAAAGTGGCAGCAGCTACACGGAGAATACCAGGAATCTCCGGCGGTCCGCGAAACATGGTGGAGATGGCGCACGGTAGATGTGTTCGGTGGTCGGCTGCGTACGTTAGAGTGAAACAGCTATTCATTTCGGGGTCGTTAAATATATAGATAATAAACGGAAAAAAACCAAACCCGTGCGAAATCGGGTAAAAAAACGCATTATGTCGGGGGCCAAAATGAAAAAAAAAATAAACTTAATAAAAAAGTTGGTGGCCAAAACGGGAAAAAAACTTAAACAAAAAAGTAAAAAAAAACATTGTGTGGCCAAAATGAGAAAAAAAAAACTTAGCAAAAAATTTGGTGGTTAAAATGAAAAAAAAAAAGTTAACAAAAAAAGCAAAAAAAAAATGTGGCGCCAAAATGGATAAAAAAACTTAATAAAAAAGTTGGTGGCCAAAACGGGAAAAAAAACTTAAACAAAAAGTAAAAAAACATTGTGTGACCAAAATGAGGAAAAAAAAACTTAACAAAAAATTTGGTGGTCAAAATGAGAAAAAAAAAGTTAACAAAAAAAGCAAAAAAAATATGGCAAAAATGAAAAAAAGTGAAACTTCACTATTTAAATGCTAAGGCTTATTATTATTATATAATAAACAAGAAAAAAAAGAACACACGCTCCAGTTATAGGAGCAAATCCACGAGGCGTTTTTGATAACCCACAACTCTCGAGCCCAAAATAATAAAAGATAACAATAATAAAGAGATGCAGCCAATTGTGGTGAACTAGTATTGCAGTCCGTGCTT
Organism: Ambrosia artemisiifolia; assembly: GCA_032199755.1. Lineage (NCBI taxonomy): Eukaryota > Viridiplantae > Streptophyta > Magnoliopsida > Asterales > Asteraceae > Ambrosia > Ambrosia artemisiifolia. The sequence continues at coordinate 6,407,422 of CM063512.1, forward strand.
CGCGGCGGGATCGTAGAAGGATGTTGGCGCTAATTAAGGAAGTAACACGGTTAAGTAAACATATCTAAAGTTAAAAGTTAGTTTTAATTACAATAGGTTAACTAAATAATAAAAAATAAAATAGAATTAAACTTATAAAAAAAGATAAAAGAACAAATATTTGTTAAAAGAATAATTTGTTTTAATTTTATTAAACTTTAAGGGTCGTACAATAACTCTATCAAAGTTTAGAAGTCGAAGCGCAAATTGTTTATAGAGAAAAAATTATTATTAAACTTTCGTATGATAATCTATTAGTGTAAATCACTTATAAAAAAAATTATTAAAGTTCAAGGGTCGTATGAAAAGTCTATTAAAACTTAGGGTAAAAAATGTAAATTAATCAAACAAAAAAAACAATAATATAATATGTTTATAACCTTATTATTGACAAATCAATTTTTTTTATAAATTCTATACAACTTAAAAATAAATAAACGATAACCTGTAAAATGATTCCATGTGTCCTATTATTGTTAACAATGTGTTTTGTTAATATATAGAATAAGAAAGAGGAGGTGGAGCAGGCCTGCTGTCCGCGAGATTTAGCCCAAAGTGTATTTATGGAATTCGGTTTCAGTCACTTATTCAGAAAAAGCCCAAAACTTATATTTTATCTTATACTACCTTATAAAAGGGGAGATTTGGGCAAATATGTCTAAATTGTCAAAGTTAATATGACATTTGAAAAGACACATGCTTTAAACATATAATATCATATAAATCTTTCCCATATTACCCCTTGATGCGTTGTTACTTGTACATTCATTGCCTTCACTCTTCACATATCATTATATACTAGTGGGTTTACCCGCGCGTTGCAGCGAGATCCACAAATAGGTTGCAATACAACAATATGATACTTAGGTTTTTTGCCCCAAGTTACGCAAAAATAATATAAATGTGCACACTATGTTTTAACAAGTATTCGTAGAAAGAAAAGGAAAGAAATGTGCACCGCCACTTACAACTGATTGCGGTTCACCACAAAAATCATGTACTCATTATTGAACAAATCTTAATAAACCAAATGTATGTTACTGTAACAGACCAATATGAACATAAACATCACTCTTGTGTAAGTTGTCTGGTCATTGCATATCTACATAACCGTGCCATTGAAGACACCTTGCTAAATGATAAAGTTCATTTACATGACAAAAGCATGTAGTAATAATATGATATTGTATAAACTATCATATGAAGGTCGTTGTCCATTTTGAAATTAAAAGTTGTGATTTGTAAGTTTATAATAGACTTGCCCAACTTGACCCGGCAACTAAAAAATGGCCCAATGTAGCCGGTGAGTCGAACCATCCCGTCCACTTTGCCGCTGGGTAGACGCATATATATGAAAAGAGTTTATAATATAAGTTTTATTATGGCAAAGTTTTAAAATTCATACAAGTTTAGCTGAGATAAGATTATTAATTATGGTAACATAAATTATTATATTTCATCGCCAATATATGAAATTTGTTCAAAAATATTGTTATCCCGTGTGTTTATTTAGTTTGGGTGAGTTCCATTTTCATATAAAAGCTACTTATCTTCTAGGGGCATTTGGGGAAGAAAAGTGGTAAAATTTAGAAACTTGTAAAGAAACCCTTGGCATACCATCTTAACTTTGGACAATTTGGATATATTTGCTCATGTCTCCTCCTTTATAATGTAGTATAGATTATAGAGTATATATAGTATGTAATTAAAACCAAATAATGTCATTGAAATTTCAATGAATTCAGATAATAGCAATAATTTAAATATATAAGAAAACATATATTTTTAAAACCAACAAAGTATGTAAGTAAATGCATTGCTTATGTGAAAGATGTTAATATTTTTTTCATACACCATATATAGTAATTCCACTTAACATTTTTCTTAAAACATGATGTGTGGTCATATGGCACAAGTCCGTCTATACTACAACCGAAAACTATCTTTCTAAATAAACATGAAATTGTGGTGGATATCATTGCGGAGGTGAAATCATGTAGTTTTTTGTGGTACAAACATAGACATAAGGATATTATAGATATAGATTAATGATAATTGAAGGTTATGATAAAAGAATATGTACAAGTAGGTTTTGCATGAAAGATAAAAAGGAAAAAAATTACATGACATTTGAGTTTTAAGCATGAGACTTTTCTTATGCCATCTTAAAATTCATGTAAAATGATATGTGAAGAGTGATGGCAATGAATGTACAAGTAACAATGCATCAAGGGGTAATATGGGAAAGATTTATATGACATTATAGGTTTAAAGCATGTGTCTTTTCAAATACCATCTTAACTTTGACAATGTGGACATATTTGCCCATGTCTCCCCCTTTATAATGTAGTATAGATATATATAATTAGCAACTTAAGACACCTCTAACCATCAGCACCATTTCCTCATCACTTGACACCTTTTCACAAATTATATATTTACCACAATCATATATAAATTATATTATATATTGTCACCATTTCCTTTTACTACAATATGTTACACCCAAACTTTAACTTAATTAATATAAAATACGCAAACCCACCAATGCCTTTCCCACCACCACCCTATAATTCTTGTCATAACCGTCCACCGCCACATACTCCCCATTTTTTGCTCTTTGGCCGCTCCCTATTTTCCTTCATTATTCTCTGTTTCTGATCTTCGTTACTCCTGTTCATCCCATATTTGGCGGCGTCCGTTTCCAACTATTCCATTTGCAATTTCGCTTTCGGTATTTTTCTGATTATTCATCATCATGTGTTTGCTTTATAGTAATCCAAAAACTGTAATCAATATTTATCTCAAATTGCTTTACGCTGTTGTTTATTCCGCATTTATCTGAATATTTCCTTTAAACATATTAAGACACCTCTAACCATCACCACTATTTCCTCATCACTTGACACATTTTCACAAATTATATATTTACCACAATCATATATAAATTATATTATATATGTCACCATTTCCTTTTACTACAATATGTCACACCCAAACTTTAACTTAATTAATATAAAATACGCAAACCCACCAATGCCTTTACCACCACTACTCCATAATTCTTGTCATAACCGTCCACGGCCATATACTCCCCATTTTTTCCTCTTTGGCCGCTCCCTATTCTCCTTCATTATTCTCTGTTTTCGATCTTCGTTACTCCTGTTCATCCCATATTTGGCGGCGTCCGTTTCCAACTATTCCATTTGCAATTTTGCTTTCGGTATTTTTCTGATTTTTCATCATCATGTGTTTGCTTTATAGTAATCCACAAACTGTAATCAATATTTATCTCAAATTTCTTTACGCTGTTGTTTATTCCGCATTTATCTGATTATTTCCTTTAAACATATAAGCCTTTCCTGGGCCAATAATGGCCAAATTAGTCATTACAATTTACACATCTAAGAACTATGATAAGGTTTTAGAAACCGTTGTGAAAATTTGATATAGGGTCTACGATAAGGTTTTGTTTGGGACAAACATCATATAGCCTAAAAAGAAAACTTCATCTTCATGATTCTAAAAGGGTCTACATTTCATATGTTTTAGTCTATCTATATTTTTAATATTTATTTTTGTTGGTTACTTGTTGTTGCAAACAATAAACAAATTCTTTTCCCTTTCATTTTATGGATTTAAAGAACTAAAGATAACGAATTATCATATAGTTACTTTTGATTAAAAAATATTTACGGCCAATTTAGTACCAAATGGATTGAAGACATCAAGCGAAAACATAAAAGGAATTTTGGTCTTGCAGTAGCAACATTTCAATGATTGGAAAACCAAATTAAGCATTTTGAGTGATGTAATTTCACATTATGCAACATCAACGCTTTTGGTACGTATATCATGGTTAACAATATTATTATTTATAGAATACACGTTTTACAACGGTTTAATGCAATTCATGTGATTTTAATAAGTAAGGGTTTCAAGATAAGTACAAGGATTTTGATAGCAACACCATAATATAATTTTATCTAATTTTAGTTTTGTATGTTACTTTATTTTTTCAATGGCTTACATAGCCTTATGATATCTTGGTATAAAACCGGCCGGTTTCAAATATAGGACCGGTGAATTGGAGTTGAAGATTAAACCTATTTTAGCAAATCAAAGGTAACCCGTTCCAATTCTGGTATTGTTGCTACTTGATGGCTTCACCAAGCAAATCATGTTTTTTTTCCTTTAAATGAATCTATCATACACGTAAAACTAATAGGTTATATATAGTAGGGATTACAGAAGAACAAAATGAAGCAAGATAGATTAAAAAGAGAGAAAAAAATTGTGATGAAAAACACAAGTAATTTTTTTTACATATGACAAGTTATTGGAGGTTTTTCTGATAAGGACACCGCCCTAACAAAGCCTCAGGAAACTTTGGCGAATGTCCTCTTTGGCAAAGTCGCTCAGAACCTGGGTGAAGTTTTTGGTCTGTCCCCACGTCAGAAGGCGATTATTGCATGCTTGCAAGGGCCCCATGCCCAAGATCTCCTGACTGTTATCCCAATTGACGGTTTGGGGCAAGCATGTCGGCGGTTGAGTACATGACCATTCTTAAGTACCGGTGACGTTCTTTGGGACATTTTAAGAAGAGCAGGGATATCAGCCAAGAAGGAGGCTCTTCTGAACTTTCTGACAGACCCCGCTGAAGGGAGATCCACCTTGCGACCAACAGATTTGCTTGTTTTACATGAATTTTAAGATGGCATAGGAAAAGTCTCATGCTTAAAACCCAAATGTCATGTAATTTTTTCCTTTCTACCCTTCATGTAAAACCTACTTGTACACATTCTTTTATCATAACCTTCAATTACCATTAATCTATATCTATAATATCCTTATGTGTATGTTTGTACCACAAGAAACTACACGATTTCACCTCCGCGATGATATCCACCACAATTTCATGTTTATTTAGAAAGATAGTTTTCGGTTGTAGTATAAACGAAGTTGTGCCATATGACCACACATCATGTTTTAAGAAAAATGTTTTTAAAGTGAAATTATTATATATGGTGTATGAAAAAATATTAACATTTTTCACATAAACAATGCATTTACTTACATACTTTGTTGGTTTTAAAAATATATGTTTTCTTATATATTTAAATTATTGATATTATTTGTATTCATTGAAATTTTATATGACATTATTTGGTTTTAATTACATACTATATATAATCTATAATCTATATCTATAATCTATACTACATTGTAAAGGACAAGGCATGGGCAAATATATCCAAATTGTCCAAAGTTAATATGGTATACCAAATGTTTCTTTACAATTTTCTAAATTTTACCACTTTTCTTCCCTAAATGCCCCTAGAAGATAATTAATTTTTATATGAAAATGGAACTCACCCAAACTAAATAAACACACGGGATAGCAATATTTTTGAACAAATTTCATATAATGGTGATGAAATATAATAATTTATGTTACCACAATGAATATTCTTATCTCAGCTAAACTTGTATGAAATTTAAAATTTTGCCATAATAATACTTATATTATAAACCCTTTTCATATATATGTGTCTACCCAGCGGCAAAGTGGACATGATGGTTTGGCTCACTGGATACATTGGGCAATTTTAGTTGCTGGGTCAAGTTGGGCAAGTCTATTACAAACTTACAATCATAACTTTTAGTTTCTAAATGGACAAGGACCTTCATATGATAGTGTATACAATATCATATTATTACTACATGCTTTTGTCATGTAAATGAACTTTATCATTTAGCAAGGTGTCTTCAATTGCACGGTTATGTAGATATGCAAAGACCGGACAACTTACACAAGAGTGATGTTTATGTTCATATTGGACTGTTACAGTAACATACCTTTGGTTTATTAAGATTTGTTCAATAATGAATACATGGTTTTTGTGGTGAACTGCAATCAATTGTAAGTGGCGGTGCACATTTCTTTTGTTTTCTTTCTACGGATACTTAAAAAAATTGGCTGTCACGTGTCACTCTAAGATTGGTTCTCAATTTCTCATAGAAAAATGGTTTTGTACAAGAACCTAAACATATATATATATATATATATATATATATATATATAGGGGAAGGATAAAATGAAAAACTCTATTGAGTTGAGAAAACCTTTGAAAACCCATGTAAAAAACCATTATTTTTTTTTTGAAAAAAATAACCAATGTAAAATAAATGTTTTTAAGCATTTTGGGCAAAAAAAAATAACAAAAGCGCCGACGGGATTTTTTTCAAAAAAAATAAACAAAGTTACAAAAAAAACATATGTTTTCAGCTATTTACCTATGTTTATAGCAACTTTGTTTATTTTTTTTTAAAAAATCCAATCGGCGCTTTATTTATTTTTTTGGCCCAAAACGCTTACAAACATGTATTTTACATTTGTTATTTTTTTCAAAGAAAAAAAATGTTTCTTTAAATGGGTTTTCGAGGGTTTTCTCAACTCAAACGGGTTTTCATTTTATAATTGACCCATATATATATATATATACTGTGAGAACTAGAGAACCCTTATGGACCATTGATCTTGTTGATCTAATGGTTGGGATCAAAGATTAGACTTTTTTTGTCTTTTATGATTAGTGTGTATTATTTTATTGTAAAATAGTACTTTAGGGGTAAATAGGTAAAAAACCATGTTAGAGAAAAAAATAATATAGTATCATTTAATTTTTTTTAAACATTATTTTAATTAATTTAATTTTTGAAAACAAAAAATCAAATTTTACATTCTGTTGGGTTAGATTGAGACCACAGTTACCAGGTTTGAGTATGTTTAGTTGTTTGTAATAGTTGGAGGGTATGTTATGTAATTATAGTATAGTTGAAAGTGTAAAACCCTAGGCTGCGTACTAAGGAGACGGGCTCTGCGCACCTAGCTTAAGTGCGCAGGCCCATCAGCCTTGGCTATATATAGAACAGTATTCAGCAGCTAGGGTTTAGGGTTTTTGGTTATCTTTCTTGACACAAGTGTAAGGGTGCGTACTTATCATTTGTATTCCATGGTGCTTTGATGCTAATCAGTAATGGAAATCTTGCATTATTCATCTTGTGTGTCGGTGTTTATTATCTTCATCTAGCTTCTTTGTTTGTATTGATTAATCACCTAAAACACCTAACAAATAGGTGTTTCTAGGTGATAACAATCTTGTGCACACTAAAGATCTAGTAATTTGGGACTACACATTCTGTTGTATCAGTCTCGTTTTTACACTGGTGTAATTTTTTACACCAGTGTAATCTGCAATACACAAGCTTTTACAACAAATACACTGGTGTAAAAAACGAAACAAAACATATAATGAGGATGAATTACACCAATGTAAATCTGTCATACACAAACTTCTACAAAAATACACTAGTGTAAAAACCCAAATGACTATACATTCATATTTACGCCGGTGTTTTCTTACATCAAACGACTATACATTCATATTTACACTGGTGTAAACATCAATTTACACCAGTGTTTTCTTACAGAAAAACGTCTATACATTCATATTTACGCTCCAGTGTTTTCTTACAAGATACTCCCCCATTTCATTGTCGTCTCCACAACATCGGCTCCTTAACCGCAAAAACATCATCTTCTTCGCAACGTCATCTCCTGACAAAAACCCCACAAAAATTTCAATATAAAAAACCTCTCTTTTCACCCTAAAATAATAATAATAATAATAATAATAATAATAATAATAACAGAAAATAACAATAATATCAGAAAATAATAATAATAACAATAACAGAAAATAATAATAATAATAATAATAATAATAATAATAATAATAATAATAATAAAAATAATAATAATAATAGAAAATAATAATAATAACAGAAATAATAATAAAAAAACATACCAGATCTGTTCCCTCATCGCCACCGCCCCACCACCGTCGTCTTCATCATAGCCACCGCCCCACCACCTGCAAACCACCGTCTTCTTCATCCCCCCACCCCCTGCACCACCGTCATCTTCATCCCCCACCACCGCCTAAAACCCCCTGTTTCAGATCCCCCACCAACGTCTCCCACCCCTCTGCACCGTCTCCCACCTCCATCTCCGAACCACCCACCCACCATCTTCAAACACCCCTCTGCAACATCAAAACACCACTGTCTCCCCACCCCCTCTGCACACCTTCGTTCAAAAACCAAAAACCCACCATCACACCGTCCCCCACCCCCCACACCCCTCTACACCCTCGTCTTCATCGATCTTCAGCGTTTTATCTTTTTTTTAGAGAGAGAAAGAGAATGATGAGCGTGTGTGTGTTTTTTAGAGAGATAGAGAGAGAGAGAGTTGGTTAGGTTTTAGAGAGAGAGAGAGAGAGAGCTGATGTGTGTGTGTGTGAGAGAGAGAGAGATGGTGTTTGAAGTATATTATGATTATTACTAGTTTTTTTACCGCCGCGCGTTGCGGCGGCGCCGTACACAACATGGTAAAGTATAAACTACAATCGACCAAACCCCTTTCCTAACTAAATTTACGTTGAAACGTGGGCTAATTAACTCAAATGTATATAGTTGAATTGAAACGTATTGCATTTGACCAGGTTTGTTTACAAACAAAAAACATAGTCCAATTGAAAAGGTAAATAAAAAGAAACGTTTTATAACTGACCCGACTTGTTTTCAAACAAAAATTACGTTAAAGCTTAAACAAACTCAAATTTATATCGACACATCCTTTGCTTAATCATTTATTATATTGCCCGAGTATAAAATTAGAAACAATATACAAACGTTGTCTTAATATTCTTCTAATAGAAAACATACATGTTCACCAAACTATCTATCTATGAATTTGTTTTATTAATGTGTAATTATGAAGAAAAAGGAAAAAGAATGGATTTAGTAGAAGGATGAGCTCCTGTTAGACAAAAAGCAACGTGTCAACCAAGCCGTGGTCGGCAACAACGTTAAAAATTAAGTTTATATAATATATAATAGCCTCACGTGCAAAGGTGGTAAAAAAAAAAGGAAACAGCAAAACCAACCTTGACAGAATTGAACCTGAGACATTGTGGATAATAAGCCACAACCAAACCACCACACCAAGAAGCCATATTGTAAATCAACTCAGCATAAATATATTTATAAATAAACTACAATGTAAATTACTATTCATCTATTTCTAAATTAATACATAGTATAATTATTATTATTTAAAAGGGGTTACTTGGGGTGGGGTGGGGTGGGGTGAGGTATTATTACTAAACAACCTATGATAATTGAGTTTAAAAGTCATCCTTACCCCTAGTTAAAAAAATACAAAATATTATAAAAATGATTATGTGTCACTTGATGATTGGTGTAGGGAAGTTCTCTAGTTTTCACAATTTAGGTTAGTTCTCATATTATCCCATTCCTATATATATATATATATATATATATATATATATATATATATATATATATATATATAGGGTTGGGTTATTCTACAAAAGCTACAAAAAATGAGAAGGGTGAGAAGCCACTAGAAAATGACATGTGTCCAAAGGATTAAACAAGTGGAGGGGTAATTTTGTCAAAAGCATATGCATATGCAAGTCACATGCCATTCCACCTTCATTTTTAAATGTCCGTAACTTTTTTATACGTCATCCTTTTTTAAAAAAAATTATACCATAAAATTGAGCGTCTTTTTATCTTTAATACGAGTACCATATTGTTATACTTTTGAAAAAAAAATTCAAAAACTCACTTGCGTAAGACACAATGGAGTGTAAACACAATGAGCACAAATTAAATATAGGATATAAAACATAATCAAGAGTCTAGTAAAACACAACAGACGACATACTAAAGACACAATGAATAGAAGACTAAAACACAATGAATACTTTTGAAAAAAAAAGTTGAAAACCAAGTTGCGTAAGACACAATGGATAACATACTAAAGACACAATGAACAAAAGACTAAAACACAATGAATACTTTTGAAAAAAAAAGTCAAAAACCCAATTGTGTAAAACACAATGGACGACATAATAAGGACACAATGAACAGAAGATTAAAACACGATGAATACTTTTTAAAAAAAGTTGAAAACCCAGTTGCGTAAGACACAATGGAGATAGCGTAAAACACAATGAGTACCAATTAAATATGCAATGAACAATATGACATAAAACACAATGAACAGTCTAACAAAACACAATGGACGACATATTAAAGACACAATGAACAGAAGACTAAAACACAATGAATAATAGACTTAAACACAATAAACAACATAATAAAACACAATGTACACCTAAATACAAAACTCATTTGCGTAAAACACAATGAAAAACATACTAAAAACACAATGGACAAAGTTAAATCATGTGTAGACTAAAACAACATAAATAACATATTTATAAAGCACACGTGCATACTATAACACAATGAACGGGCAGAAGACACAACGGAGAAGAAAACCCATTTAACACGTTTTTTTTTTTCAATTTTAATGTAGCAATGTGGTACTCATATTAAAGATAAAAAACGCTCGTTAATATGGTGAAATTTTTTTGAAAAAAAATATCATATAAAAAAGTTATAGACGTTTTAAAATGATGGGGGAATTGACATGTGCATTGCATGTGGAGAGAGAAAGTCAACAAATGTGGTTTTCCTTTTATGCCCTTCCTCTAATTTATTATTTCTTTTTTTCAAACAAACTAATCTCAACCCTTCAAATATATGATCAATGGATCACAATCCTTCTCACCCTTCCTAGAAAAAGTGTCTTAAATATATATATAGTATAAGGATAAATGGAAAACCCTATATTAGGGTGAAAACCGGGGAAACTCTAACTTCCCGAGCTTTTTAGGGTCTGAAAATTTTAGGGCATGTAATATACATAATTCTAAGCATTTTGAGCCAAAAAAATCAAAAAGCGCCGAGCGGTTATTTAAAAAAAAACCGTTTTCAGGTAACACATGTTAGTGAAAAATAACCTGTGTTATTTTCGTGTAACATGTGTTACCAGAAAACTTTTTTTAGGGCATGTAATATACGTAGTTCTCACGATTCTCGCAACCAGAGTGGGTTCTCAACCAAACCGAATTATATATATATATATATATTACGGTACAAAAACCATATTTCGTGAGAAGTATGAGAAGGATTAAGAATTGATATGTAGGCATCATTTTTTTGACTTATTGATAATGTTTTGGATTGTTTAGCCTAAAATAACACCAAACATAACAATTAAAAACACAAAACAATTTATTTTAAGCTTAAAATCTTAAAACACCACGCCAAGAACATGTGTTCTAAAGTGTTATGTTTTAACTGTGTGTTTTAGCTATGTTATAAATTTTATGGCTATAATACATTGCATTGTGTTTTAAATTGTTGTGTTAGGTGTTTTTCTAGCAAAAACAACCCAAAAACGTCATATATACATATATATATGGTAGGGTTCCTGTAGGAATATTGTTTTGTGTGAGAAGTGTAAGAAAGATTAAAAATTGACATGTAGGCATCATGTTTTTTATTTTGGAATGATGTATTTGGTTGTTTTGGCTTGACAAACACTTAACACAACAATATACAAAAATTTAAAACACAATCCAATGTATTATAGTCATTAAATTACAGATAAAACACCCTAGTAATTACTTAAAACACTCTGCTTAAAACACCCTAGTAATTACTTAAAACACTCTGCTTAAAATACATTGTTTTCGGTTATTAATTTGTTATGTTTGGTGTTTTTCTAAGCAAAACAATTCAAAACATCATGAATACGTCAAAAAAATATGCATACATATCAATTTTTAATCCTCCCTACACTTCTCACACAAACCAATATTCCTACAGGATTATCTACCTATATATATATATATATATATATATGATTTTATAACAAACATGTATCTGCATTATAGAAGGTAAATTTTCAATCAATAAGCTATAAAGCAAACTTCTATAAAGACAAGACTTTTCTAAAGACGTTTTGGGCCTACAGCCCAACAGCTTACCATGTATGTGTTGGTCCACATGTTTAGGCCGAAATAGACGAATTCTGATGAATATTTATTTTGATTTTCGGTAGGTTTTATTGATATCATGTTTACCAATATATGATCAAAATCTATATGTATTTTGATACATTTCTTCACAATATTTCATTTCTCCTTAATCTATTGGCACCCAAATAATTTTCTTATTATTTTTTCAATTTACAATTATAGGGTGAGGCTAACGTATAAAGCTTCTTAACCTAAGAAGCGTAAGAAGCAATCTCAGCCATTAGATTAAGGATGCAGATTAAAAACCCTAATCATACTTGGGTTAAATTAACCAAAGGTAAAAAAGGAAAAAACCGTCTAATTTTTTTTTTCAAATCGTAACAGAACTAATTTGAACACTGATTTTTCAGATCGATTCATGTTCAGAATGATTACACAATTAAAAAAAAATCGATTACAAAAGAACGAATGGGAATTTGAATCTAAAAAAATAAAAAACAGAGGATTAAAATAATCATATGAACAATTATGAATCGTAATAGTTGTCGAAATACTTTCGATTTTGTTTCAATAAGTATGATTAAACATAAAAGTTAGTATAAAAAAAAGTTGCAGAGGAAGAAGATGAAGTTGGTGAAAAACAGAAGCTTTTAAATATCAGACGCACTCATCAAAATTCAGACGCACTCATTGAAAAAGTTTGGACGCACTTATCAAAACCCAACAAAAATTCAAACGCACCTTTACCAAAAAAATAAACGCACCTTATTAATATCAAACCAAACTTCAAATTGAAATTATTAATATCAGACGCACGTTGCAAATTATCTTTGCTTGGAGCTTCACTTGTCATTTCCATTCTAGACCCTCCATTCTATCTTTGCAACTATCGCTTCAAAATCTCACAGGTAACCCTCCTTTTAATTTGATCATCATCTTCTTCTTGGTCATTAACAAACAGAAAAATGAATTTTCTACTCCATTTCTCTACACTTTAATCGACAAAAGGCCACACCAGCCAGCAACAAACTCAACAACAGAACAGGAGGACGGTGGACAGAGGCGGAGCTGCGTCAGGGGAGTGCGGTTGTTGTTCTGACCAAAATAGTGGGTTTGTTTCAGTTGTGGCTTCCGATGGTGGCTACGTCAGGTCATGGGGTGGCATCGGGTTAGCTGGGGGATGATGATGATGATGATGGTGGTGGTGGTGGTGTCGGGTGGTGGTTCGGTGGAGGTGGCGGTGGTGGTGGTGTTGGTTGTGGTGGTCAGATCTAGATTGGTTTGTTTCGTTTCAAGACAGGGAAGAAGAGGAAAATAGGTTTAATTGGGGGTTAACTGTGGTTAGGTTAAATTGACAGGTGTCAATCTCTGGTGACTTCTTACGCTTCTTATGTTAAGGGAACTTTATACCGTATACTTGCTCTACAATTATAAACTCAATATAAAATTTGACAAAAAGGCAAAAGTAAATTATTCTTGGGAAATAATAGTGGTCAACAAGTTTTTTAAGAGATTATGACAAATTTGAGTTCTAGCAAATATTTTAGAAAGTAGTGACATTGGGTCAATATATGTTTATTTGTCGATCTTTTTATTATATTGATGATGGCCCAATATTTGTTGTCACATGGAATGAACAAAGTTTCGACAAAACATTAAAGTCGGAAAAATTACAACTGAACAGTCGTCTTTTTAATTGGTATACGGGGAAAGCGGGAATTTTAATCAATTAACAAGTTGCAACTTACGTACTTGTGTCGTGTTTATGTAAAACTATTCGAATAGCTCGTGATATAAAATCAACTCGTTTTACAAAAGAACTAAGTTGGTTTGTTTTGCGAAGAGCCGAGGCTGACCAATTCATTAGCTTGATTGAATTATTGAAACAATAGTTTTAATTCTAACTAGGATTCTATTACCCCGCGCTTTACGGCAGGAGCTCCTGGTGCGTTGAGGGTTTGGTGGACGTCAAAGATCGTGCGTCGCTGTGGGAGCTCCTATTGCGCGGAGGGTCTCGCGGACATAAAAGATAATATTAAGTGACTGTTATTCTCGCGTGAGCTTCAAAAAATACTCGCGGGTAAAAGCTAAAAGTTTGAAATCCTAAAAGCTAAAAGTTTGATGGTCATAGTTTGGTGGTAAAATTGGAAGAAAATAAAGTACATAAGTTAGTAAGAAAGTTAGTGACTAAAGTGCAATGCAAGTTTAAAAAAGTTGGGTGGTCAAAGTTTGAAATCCTAAAATGGCTAAAGTGTAAATACAGAGCAAAGTTTGGTCATAATACTTGCCTCCAAAAGGGCCCAATAAAAAATGATAGCTGCCCAAATTATCCAATCAAAGAAGTAAACTGTAGAAGTGTGAAATCTTTAATAGTTACTATAATTTTATTTCGGTTTCAATCCACCCAATATTTTAGCTGAATACTCCGTTATCTAATAATCCATTAACATCAAATCTTGTCACCATATTTTTAGAAAACATGTTCATTGGATTTTATAACAATAACCTAGCCAGCCGAACTAGCAAATTTTACATGAGTCGAGTTCAAGTTCAACACCTCAACTCAGTTGATGAATTCAAACTGTTCCACATTGGATGTTTATGAAACGGGCTCGATCTGAACCTAACTCGGCTCAATTCAGCTCATGAACAATCATATCTAGGATTTAATACCTTTATCCCTACGTCTGTGCTGCTCATCACCGTGTATTTGATGACTTGGATTTTCAAGCACTTAATCCCTCTCGTGTCGCTCATACACTTTGCTAATAGATCATACCGTGTTTATTCATGTCTGCAAAACCACAATAGATTCATCAACACATGCAGACATGCATGTAGCGATTTTGTTAACAAAATATAGGCACGGCAAGATGAGTGTATAATGTTAAAAGACAAATTAGATGAAGTTACTAAATTTACTTTGTTACGATTTAAAACAATGCTATTGGGTATCTTAAATCGTTAACAAGTTTTATATATAGGTAAAGTATATGGAGGAAACCCTCCTTATTTGGTAAACTCTGAAAACTCTGACTTCCCAACATTTTTTTTTTTTTGAAAAAAATAGGGTATGTAATATACATTTTTTTAAGCATTTTGAGCCAAAAAAATTGAAAAAGCGCCGAACGGTTTTTTTTTAAAAAATAAAAAACGTCTACTGTTTACATATAGTTAACACATTGTTAACACCTGTTATTAGCGCTTAACATGTGTTACTCAAAATTTTATTTTATTTTTTTTTAAAAAAAATACTCGACGCTTTTTTAATTTTTTTGGCCCAAAATGCTTAAAATCATGTATATTACTTGCCCTATTTTTTTCAAAAAAAAAAAAATATTGGGAAGTCAGAGTTTACAGAGTTTACCAAATAAGGAGGGTTTTCTTTATATCCATTCCCTTTATATATATATATAGGGAAAGGGTAAAATGAGAACCACCCTTTCATGCAAGAACCATGGGAACCATTCTAATCCATTGATCTTAGTTGATCCAATGGATGTTATTATGCCACCACATGATTTTGTCCTTTAGTGCCAATTGTTCAAGTTGTTTGTAAAAAAAATAATAAAAAAATCTGATGAGGGTATTATATATGGTAAAAGACCCATTCCTTCGCTCTCTTCTCCTTTTTCCTTCCCCACTTGGCCACACTTGACACATTCTCCCACTTCATCTTTCTCTCTCTCCAAAAAACTATCAGACTCTTGCTTTTTTATTTTTTTATTTTTATTTTTTAATTCACTTTTTGCCAACAGATCATTCGAATAGTTCATTTTTAATTCACTAGACACATTCTCCCACAGATCATTCTAATAATTTTTTGCCAACATCATGCACTACCCTAAAAACACCCAAAATATTTATAATTTTGAGGTTAAAATAAAAAAACAAAGAATATAATCCAATTACATAAGTGTATACAAATTACAATTAGAACATGGCAAACACATTTACATCAGTGTAAAAAAACAAACTGTACCCACCTTGCCAGCACGACGCGACCCCTCCCCATTGCGCATTTGCCAACACCACCTTGCGCACCTGTAGGCGCATTGGCAGCACCAATTGCCCACACCACACTGCGCACCGGTAGGTCACTGGCGACCGTAGCCTTTTCAACCCCAATGCTCAAGTCCGCTGTCGCATCGCCAACACAACATTGCACACCCGTAGGCGCAAACTTCGTGAACAGCCAGCTGCCTTCCTCCCCCATATCGGACGTATCGTCACTAGTGTTTGCGTTCGTGCCCTCCAATGCAACAGCCTTCCCATCTAGGGGTTTTTGTAGGCAGACATTAGTGTAAAACAGGTATCTTAAAAAATGCGACCAAAAACAAAAACCATTTCTCTCGTACCTGCGTTATCACCAGCTGGACGTGCACGAAACACCGCTGTGCACATCATGCACTACCCTAGAAGGTGGATCGTCATGCATACCAAAACAACCTGTTTACATTGGTGTAAACAAAATGACACAATGATCAAATACAAATGACACAAACCGTTTACATTGGTGTAAACACCCCCATAACACATACGGAACGTTTTGACTTAAAAATATAGGAACTTACACCAGTGTTTACATCAGTGTTTACATCAAACGTACAACATAACACTGTTTACACCAGTGTTTAAACATCAAAAACAACATCAAAAACACAAGTTTACACCAATGTTTAAACAACAAAAGATCTGCAACACCAAAAACAACATCAAAAACACAAAAACACAAGATCTGTAACACCAAAAACAACATGCATTTTGTAAAAAATAAAAAAAAATCATATTTTTACACCTATGTATTCTGTAAATTTTAATGAAACTCTTTTTGACCCAACAAAAATCACACCCCAAAAAGAAAACATCATACCTTGTCCCACAAAACTTGTATTCTGTAAAACTCTTTTTAACCCACAATAATCATGGTCCCTAAAATTGCAATAACCATATTATGTCTCCACCTCTTTAACCACCACCCATCCAAATCCACCTCACCTTTCTCTCTCTCATCTCCCATCCATGTTCATATGATAATATGCCAGCCAAGACCAGATCAACATCCAACCCATTTTCTTCAACCTTTTTTAAACATTTTTGTCCCCCACTCTCCACCCTAAAAACAGAAAAATAGAACCTCCTACACCCAATAAGTAAACCCTTCCCCCTCTCTCTCTCTGTCTCTCTCTCTCAACCACCTTCGAACAAAATAATAATAATAATAATAATAATAATAATAATAATAATAATAATAATAATAACAATAACAATAATAATAATAATAATACCTGACCACCATCGTCACCATCATCGGCCACCATCGAACCCACCACAGCCACCGTCACCATTGAACCCACCATAGCTCGAACCCACCACAACCACCATCGAACCCACCACAGCCACCGTCACCATCAATCTCGTTCATTATCTACATATCTGTTTTCAAACAGATCTTTGACTCTTTATTTACAGATCTGTTCATTATTATTATTATTATTATTATTATTATTATTATTATTATTATTATTATTATTATTATTATTATTATTATTATTATTATTATTATTATTATTATTAGGGTTCACCACCACCACCATCGCAAAGGGTTTTAAAACAAAAGTGGATCTGGGTTTAGAACAGGGGGACTGGGTTTCTATGCCGCCTCCTTCATTCTTCCACCACCGGGGTCTATGTCGCCTGCTTCCTTCTTCCACCCCCCCCCCCTCACCACCGTCACCACCATAACCATCACCCACCACCTGAAAACACCGTCGCCCGCCACCGTGTTTCATCTGGACGGCCTTCTATTATTGTTGTTATTATTATTATTATTCATCTTCTGGAATTAGAGAGATAAAAAAGAGAGATATTATTTTGAACCTTCATCCCTGTTTGTGTGTTATTATTATTATTATTATTTTTATTATTATTATTATTATTATTATTATTATTATTATTATTATTATTATTATTATTATTCATCTTCCTGGATGAATATCAAATAGAGAGAGAGAGATAAAAGAGAGAGAAAGGGGTTAAAATTTGAAAAAGGGAGAGAGAGAGAGTATCTTATATATTCAGGAAGAAAAGAGAGAGAAGGGGGTAGGGGTGAGTATGGGGTGGGGTTTAGTTAAGTTACCATAATACCCCTCACTAATAAAACAAAAGCAAGACACATGGCGAGATATTATTGATTAAAATTGGTTCTCTAGTTCTTTCATGAAAGGTAGGTTCCGAATGGAACCTAATCATATATATATATATATATATATATATATATATATATATATATATATATATATATATATATATATATATATATATATATATATATTGAAAAGGATATTTTGGAAACCCACTTGAGTTGAGAAAACCTTTGAAAACCCATGTAAAAAACCATTATAAATAACCAATGTAAAATACATGTTTTTAAGCATTTTGGGCAAAAAAAATAACAAAAGCGCCGATGAGATTTTTTTAAAAAAAAAATAAACAAAGTTGCTAAAAAAACATATGTTTTCAGCTATTTACCTATGTTTTTAGCAACTTTGTTTATTTTTTTTAAAAAAATACCATCAGCGCTTTTTTTATTTTTTTGGCCCAAAACGCTTACAAACATGTATTTTACATTTGTTATTTTTTTCAAAGAAAAAATATGTTTTTTTACATGGGTTTTTGAAGGTTTTCTCAACTCAAGCGAGTTTTCATTTTATAATTGACCTCTATATATATATATATATAGGTAGAGGATCCTGTAGGAAAATTGATTTGTGTAAGAAGTGTATGAAGGAATTATAGCCATAGGATCAACTTTTAAGATTAAGGGCATTTAAGACTTTTTTACCAATTTTTAAAATTAAAAATTCCCACTAATTTAGAAAATTATCTTCAACATATTATCCAATTCTTTGTTATTCAATTTCAACATATAAACATTTTGAGACATTCATATCATCAATTCTTACGATCGTGATATCATCAAAGGTTAACATCAGGAGTGTTTTATAATAACATCAATAGTGTTTTATATATCATTTTCATTACAAGCTAACATCAGGAGTGTTATATAACAACATTAGGAGTGTTGTATAATAACCAACAAACAAAATGTTTTCCAAAGGTTTTTTTAGATGAAACAATATAATGTGTTTTATTTGAACCTACAACTGTGTTTTACTTCACCACAAAACTACAAAGTCAAATGTTTTACGCCATAACACTTTTAGCTTCTGAATAGTGTTTTATATGAACATTATACAGTGTTTTATATCATCAGTAGGTGGGTTTGTTTTGTGAGAATTAATGTCCATAAGTGATTATGGCAAATAATAATTATAAGAGAGAGACCATGATTTAAGGAGAGCATTAAAAAGTTTCTAGAAGTTTAACACAAAGTGACATTTATGCCCTTATTTAAAACACATATTCACAATCCTACCATAAATTTCTAAAATATATTAATTCAATTTTAAACACATCCAAACTTTTAATCTCCACCATCCATCTTTAAATCCAATGGTTGAAAAAACTTCCTACACTTCCTACACAAAACCATTTTCTTACAGGAACCCTACCCTATATATATATATATATATATATATATATATATATATATATATATATATATATATAGTGGAAGTATCCATGGAAAACCCTGTTTAATCGGAAAACTCCCGGAAAACCCTACTTCCCGAGCTTTTTTTTTTGAAAAAATTAGGGCATGTAAAATACATGTTTTTAAGTGTTTTGAACCAAAAAAATCAAAAAAGCGCCGAACGGTTTTTTTTTAAAAAAAATAAAATAAGTTGTGCATCATAACATATGTTAGCCTTTTTTTGCACTGGTAACATATGTTATGATGAAAAATTATTATTTTTAAAAAAAAAAACTGCTCGGCGCTTTTTTGATTTTTTTGGCTCAAAACTCTTAAAAACATGTATATTACATGCCCTAATTTTTTCAAAAAAAAAAACCTTTGGAAGTAGGTTTTTCTAAGGGTTTACTAGAGTTTTCCGAAATAATTAGGGTTTTCCATTGATCCTTGCCCTATATATATATATATATATATATATATATATATATATATGGTGGGGTTATGGTACAAAGGGTGTTTTTTATGAGAAGTGTAAGAAGCCATGGAAACTTGACAAGTGGCAATATTAATTATCTTGAAACAAGGGTAGTTTAGTCAATTTAGCCTCTAAATATAATTTATTCATTTAATTATTTTCAGAAATTGACATGCATTTAATTACATTTCCATTATTTATGGAAGATTATCTCTCTCAATCAATATATTGTGTTATACGTATAAAACACACTAGCATACAACCTATGAGTATAAAACACAACACGATGATCATGATAAAACACAACATCTTCAACCAATCAAAAATCAAAAAACTTATAAACAATCCCGATATTACAAACATAAAACATATCACAAATAAAAAACAAATAAAACACCATATTTAAAACTCGAGTAATACACAAAGAATATAAAACACAACATGATGTTGATAAAACACAACAAGATTTAAAGATGGAGCTTTATTTTATTTATTATAATAATTAGGATAAAAAGATGGAGCTTTGTCGAACAATAGTCAAGCTCGATGATGGAAAACCTGATCAGATTCGGGTAGGTTGTTTTCTAATTGATTGTGCCATATAATTTTCTTTCTAGTGGAAGATTCTTTTAAAAATACAACTATTCTGTTAATTAATTATTATTATTTTTGATATACAATAAAAAAACAATAAAAAAATATGAGGTTTATATTTGATTAATGCCATGATTTGGTATTTATATACCTGAATGAGTTTATGTATTGGATCGTTTATAACGTGATGTACCAAGCCCCAAGATATCTATATCTATATATATATATAAAACAAAGCCCTTTTGCTGACGTGGCGTCCAATGGTGACTCCAACCTCCCCTCTATAGTGCCACGTGGCATCCTTAATGAATGTTTTTGGTGTTTTTTAATTATTTCGTTTTTTTAATTAAATAAAAAAAGAAAAAGATAAAACCCTAAGGTTATTAAATCCTAACCTCCTCATTCAATCTCCCAAACCCTAAAAACCTTTTTCTTTTCCTCCTCTATTCACAAACCCTAAAAAACCCTCCCAATCTCTGGCTGCTATCTCTCTCTCACTCTTAATCCGATCGAATCTATTATTTCAAACACACACACAAAGTACACTGGATGAGAGACAGAGAGAAGTAAGGAGCCGGTGGCTCCTGCCGCCGTCTATGGCGGAGCTCCGGCGGCGCCCCCTCAACAGCAACACACCCCCATATTATAGAGAGAGACAGAGGAGGAAGAAGAGGGATTTTTGACAGTGGTAGCTTCTCTGGTCATCAAGGACAGCAGCGGCATCACAGACAAGGATGACAGCGGCGGCGGCTCAGTTAGGGTTCCGATCAGGGTTTGTTCTAAATTGACAAGGATGACAGTGGCGGCGGCTCAGTTAGGGTTCCGATCAGGGTTTGTTCTAAATTGGGGATTTTTGTGAGAACATTATGATGGAGGAAGAAGGTGGTCACGGTGGTGGTTAATAGAGAAGATCATCGTGCTGTGTTAGTTTCTCAACCCCTGTTTCTACTTTTACATCATTTGTGTTTATATCCATTTGCTCTGTTTTCATGTTTGAATAATTCATAGGTTAATATAATTATATGTTAAACTAATGGTAGTTATAGTTTGAGGTGAATCACTTGAATGGAGACTGCACCGGATAAGAAAAGGATGGATGAATGAATATTAGCCCTAAAAAATAAAAGAAAATATTGGAACCAAAATAAATAATAATAAGGAGCTGAAAAAGAAAGCTATTGAGGAAGGAAAGAAAGCCTGTCGTGGCTGTTGCTGGATTCATAAAAAAGAAACAAAACAAGTAAAATAATAATAAACAAAATTAAAAAATAATAATAATAATATTGTTCTTTTTTATTTTTTGTAGAGAGGTGAGTTTTGTTAGGTTGAGTTAAGTTTAATTTATATCAGTTTAGTTTAATTTGTTAAGAGAATTGATACATGTATTGGAAGATTGTTTACATCTATTACTCATAGGTCTGTTTCAATGTCAGTTGAGTTGTATAGTATAATAGATTTATGTTTCATTAGGTACTTAAAGCTGAGTTGAGTTACATGTTTCATTAGTTACTTTAAGTTGAGTTTACTTACATTCAGTTAAGCTTAATTTATGTCACTTAAGTTTACTCTTAACAGATTTGATAGAGGTATTGGTGGTTATGTAAGTTCCATTATATCAGTTTAG
Organism: Ambrosia artemisiifolia; assembly: GCA_032199755.1. Classification (NCBI taxonomy): domain Eukaryota; kingdom Viridiplantae; phylum Streptophyta; class Magnoliopsida; order Asterales; family Asteraceae; genus Ambrosia; species Ambrosia artemisiifolia. The sequence goes on from CM063512.1 coordinate 6,429,732, forward strand.
TTTAATTTGTTAAGAGAATTGATACATGTATTAAGTGGAATGGTGTGTGATCTGTGATGAGAGTTTAGGATTTTTCCTATCAACCCCGGGACCTTCCCGGGGTAATCGGCTAGTATATATATAAAAGAAAAGACTTTTGCTGACGTGGCGTGCAATGGAGGCCCCAACCTTGTGCCACGTGGCATCATAATGGAGAGTTTTTGGTGTTTTTGAATTGTTTTCTTTTTTAATTAAATTGAGTTATTTTAGGAAAAAAAAAATTAAAAATAAATTTAAAATTTTCTCTCTCATATTTCCTCCCATAACTTTTAAACGTTTATATCTTTTATATACGGGATTTTTTTAAAAAAAAAATTACACCAAATTAACGAGCGTTTTATTATCTTTCCAACGAGTACCATAGTGCTATATAAAAAACGGAGAAAAAATCTACTATTTTTTGTGGGGTTTCGTTCATACAGGAAAAAAATACACAAAGTGTTCATGTTATCACGTAAAATTAGATTTTGTGGGGAATATGAGTTATTACTGATTAGAATACTATGAACATGCAATGATTAGAAGATTTTGTAGTTAGTTAACTTGAGCCATTTGTAATAGGTTATCACGTAAAATTAGATTTAGCAACCCCGGGACCCTCCCGGGGTAATCAGCTAGTATATCCATAAAAGAAAAGAAGTTATATGATTGAGATGAGAGTTGTAGGTTGTTGTTTTTTTCTAGAGAGAGAGAGAGGAAAGAGATTTGTAGATGGAATTGTTTCCATCTTTTAAGCATATACAATAACTATTATAAACATAAAAAGTACTATAATACCCCCACTAGCACTAATTAATCAATCAACTTTATAACCCTTATTAAATATTTGTAATCAACCAATCTCAACCATCCATCTATAGATTTAAGGGCCACAAACACTTCTTATCCTTCTCACAAAAATCACTCTTTGTATCCGAACCTTTACCTATATATATATATAATTACGGATATTAATTTATCATTATATATCATTGAGAAAATAATGAAGCATGTGCTAGTGCTGTGGAACCAATATACCATGAGACCGTAATGAATCCTATGTACATATATAATCCTAGGTATTTTGTTTAAGAGCATCTAAATATTTTTTTTTATTGGATACAATAAAATATCAACAAAATATTATTATGCATATTACACAAATTATAGAAAAAGTTTGTGAATGCATATAGTTTTGTTTTTTTTTTTTTTTTTTTTTTTTTGAGATCAAGTGTTCGAGCTTCATGAGTTGGAGTTGAATTTTCATTTTCAACAAAAGGGGCAAATTACATAAGGATAGCAGGTAGACGGGCAACAAGTTGCGCCGCCACCCCCTTCTGAATAGAGAACCCTAATCTAGAGAAGACAAATCCTCGCCCCTGGGGAGTCGAGAAGTTGCTGTGGAATGAAATTTTAGACGTTCTGGGTTGAGTTCATATAGAATGTCAAACGAAGAAAAAACATGAAAATAACGAATTCTCATGCTTTTTCCTTTTTTTTACCCTTAAAAAAAGGGGAAAACCTGAAAAATCGTTATTTTTCCAACGGTACAAGCTATACAATAGTAGTTTATTTATTCGTAAAAGAAATAAAAGGTTTTTCCGACTTTTATGACTATGTAACAAAACTCTGTTAGACGCAAACACCTACGTATTAAATATTTGTGACACTCCCTTTCTTTAAAAATGTAACTTTTTATATTAAAAATAATTTATTTCACAAAAAAAAAAAAAAACTAAAAGCAAAATTACTAGGAAATAAATATAGTTGTTGGGCAAATGGGACACTAGTTTTGCCAGCATACAAAATTCCAAATCCATTACAACTCATGTTTATTCTCCAAGCCACAACATGTACATTTGCAGATAACTCCATTTTTAATAACTCACATTGATTAAATAAAACAAAAAACATCTACAGTAACTCATTTTTGAAGCTTGAAATAATTTACAGAAATATTTCATCTTATTAACTTTTTTTATAATACCAAAAACTATATATAGATTATATAGCAAAATGGACCTCAAGAAACTCGAAGTCCTAAAGTTACACAATAACATTTCGAATGTTTAAGTCGCATCATCTTTCCCAATTTAGATTATGAAACATGGAACTATTTTTTATTGACAAGAAAACGAGTCTTCCTTGTTGTTTTCTACGATTCTCTCTATTGGTAATCACCATTTGAACTCTTTTTCGTTTCTAACTTTTCAAAGGGTCCGTCTATTGGTACCCCCCAACTTTCTATTTCAACCCCCATCTGAAGCGCCTCGCTTAGGCCAAAGCGAGGCGCATCAGTCAAATCAATGTCAGTCTGAATACGAGTTGCATGGGAGTTTGAAAAACGTGTTCCAAGCGCCTCGCTTTGCCCAAAGCGAGGCGCCTGTATTAAGGGGGGATGAACCTGGACGGTTTTTGGTGTTGGGAGGGTTTTGGGTGTTTTTTGTGTTTGTTTTGAAGTGTTTTTATTTTTCCCTTTTTTTAACTTTTTTTATTTAATTTAAGTAACTTTTTACATTAAATTAATTATTTTTTAAATTTAAAAAACAACGTGATAACCCTAATCAAACTATAATTAATCAAGTATGACGTCACCATTTGCCATTCCCGTATCATGTACCCAATCGACCAACTCATCGCGTGTCGAAAATGTCCGGTTAGTCTCGAACCAAAGGTTGATCGGGTTAGGTCCTTCCTCCTGATCTTCTACCCGCTTCTCATCGACAGCGATGTCTTCATATTGCGTATAGTCTTGTTCTTCAGATGTGTCATCACCACCGTTAGCGTCGTAAGTATAACCGTAGGCAGGTTGACTAGGCTCGTCTTCAAATTCATACGGGTCCTTCCACTGTGTATTCAAGTCCAGTTGTACCGCATTGTCACGGTAACGAATGCCAGACTGACCCTCCTCGACATTACTAGACCGACCCTCCCCGACATTATATGACCGACCCTCCTCGACATTACTAGACCGACCCTGCCCGACATTATATGACGGACCCTACTCGACATTATATGACGGACCCTCCTCGACATTATATGAATTATAGTCGTAAGAATCACCGAAAATTAAGTCGTAATACGACATGTTATATATGTTATGGACAAAAAATTGAAATCGAACGAGTTTATAATAATAATAATAATAATAATAATAATAATAATAATAATAATAATAATAATAACAACAACAACAACAACAACAACAACAACAACAACAACAACAACAACAACAACAACAACAACAACAACAACAACAACAACAACAACAATAATAATAATAATAATAATAATCGTTCATGTGCCGGTCGGGTCGGACTGTTTCTGTTCGTTAACGGGCCGGTCGGGTCGGAACAGTCCGGTTCGTTCACGTGCCGGTAGGGTCGGATTGTTTCGGTTCGTTAACGGGCCGGTCGGGTAGGAACAGTCCGGTTCGTTCACGTGCCGGTCGGGTCTGACTGTTTTGGTTCGTAAACGTGTCGGTTGTAATAATAATAATAATAATAATAATAATAATAATAGTAATAATAATAATAACAATAATAATAATAATAATAACAATAATAATAATAATCGTAATAATCGTTCACGTCCCGGTCGGGTCGGACTGTTTCGGTTCGTTAACGGGCCGGTCGGGTCGGAACAGTCCGGTTCGTTCACGTGCCGGTCGGGTCGGATTGTTTCGGTTCGCTAACGGGCCGGTCGGGTAGGAACAGTCCGGTTCGTTCACGTGCCGGTCGGGTCTGACTGTTTTGGTTCGTAAACGTGTCGGTCATAATAATATTAATAATAATAATAATAATAATAATAATAATAATAGTATTAGTATTAGTATTAGTATTAGTAATACTAATACTAATACTAATAACAATAACAATAACAATAATAATAATAATAATAATAATAATAATAATAATAATAATAATAATAATAATAATAATCGTAATAATCGTTCACGTGCCGGTCGGGTCGGACTGTTTCGGTTCGTTAACGGGCCGGTCGGGTCGGGTCGGAACAGTCCTGTTCGTTCACGTGCCGGTCGGGTCGGATTGTTTCGGTTCGTTAACGGGCCGGTCAGGTCGGAACAGTCCGGTTCGTTCACGTGCCGGTCGGGTCTGACTGTTTTGGTTCGTAAACGTGTCGGTCATAATAATATTAATAATAATAATAATAATATTTGTAATAATAATAATAATAACAATAATAATAATAATAATAATAGTAATAGTAATAATAATAATAATAATAATAATAATAATAATAATCGTAATAATCGTTCACGTGCCGGTCGGGTCGGACTGTTTCGGTTCGTTAACGGGCCGGTCGGGTCAGAACAGTCCGGTTCGTTCACGTGCCGGTCGGGTCGGATTGTTTCGGTTCGTTAACGGGCCGGTCGGGTCGGAACAGCCCGGTTCGTTCACGTGCCGGTCGGGTCTAACTGTTTTGATTCGAAAACGTGTCGGTGATGACAATAATAATAATAATAATAATAATAATAATTATTATTATTATAATAATAATAATAATATTAGTAATAATAATAATAATAACAATAATAATAATAATAATCGTAATAATCGTTCACGTCCCAGTCGGGTCTACTGTATAGTCCGTCCATGATGTACAACGATTTATGAATGTTCTTAAAAGTCGGATGTTTGTACCGAAAACCACAAACGAACAATTAAACCTACCCAAACACGTTAAACAGAGACTGGAACTCCAGGATATCGATTAGACACGCGAAATTTTAATTAATATAAAAAAACAGGTATCGACTGTTTAGTCCGTGTATGACATATAACAATTTATGAATGTTCTTCAAACTCGGATGTTTTTACCGAAATCCACAAATACGCAACAAACGAACCGAAACGCTTCGAACGAATTTTTTTTGGATTGGATACAACATAAAACTATTAGAAATTAATTAAAAAAAATTTTAACCACCCAAAACTATTTTAAATGAATTAAAACAATAATTAAAAAAAATAAAAACTAACCAGACGCCTCGCTTAGGTCAAAGCGAGGCGGCTGGCTTGGACGGTTTGTCTAAACAGGCGTCTCGCTTAGGCCTAAGCGAGGCGGCTGGCTTAGACGTTTTGTCTAACCAAGCGCCTCGCTTAGGCCTAAGCGAGACGCTTGGCTTAAACGGTTACTATGCCAAATTATTATTATTAGAGAGAACTACACGGATAGTCCCTGTGGTTTATACGTTGTAACATGTTAAGGTACTAACTTTTTTTTTAACTCCTTAAGGTCCTATGGTTTATATTTGGTAACATGTTGAGGTATTAACATTAACTGCCGTTAAAAACTAACGGATTCCGTTAAAAATATAAGGTTGAGGGACTAAATTTGCCAAATTGTGAAAGTTTTAAAAATTCTTTCTTCCCCACCCACACCCCTCACCATTTATAAAAACACCACAGCCACATTTCTTTTATAAATCCCTCCTTCTAACTCACATAATACACACACAAACACAAACACCTTCGTAAGCTATCTCATCTCACAAATACATCTACACACGTGATTACTGGAAATCAGATAAAGAGAGAAAGAACCGATGGAGAGAGAGAGAGAGAGAGAGAGAGAGAGAGAGAGAGAGAGAGGGGGGGAGCTCGAAGAGAGAGGGTAACCAGAGAAGATAAAGCGGAGGACGAGGGTTGGTTGTTCGATGTTGTAGATTAGTGATGGTGATGGTTGTAACATTTTCTATTCTAGAATAAACAATATTCATTTTAAAGTAATAAGGATAATATTGTGTATGGATAAACACATCTGTGATCTTAAAAGATTTTTTAACCCATCTCTTTGATTTTTCTCTAATCAAAAGTCTTGTTTCTCGGCCAGACTTCAGGTGTAAACAATGTTATCCTCTGGCATCTTAAAAGATTTTTAACCCATCTATATATTTTTCGTCTGATGTTTATTTATTTTGTCAGGCTCACATTTGATGCAATGCATGCGGTTACAGGCGCTTATGCAAATCCAATCAGTTCAGACTTGATAAACGGCTTTACTTTTCCATCTTGTGCCAATCAGTTCATTCGTATGCAATTAATACATTAGTTATTAATTAGAATTCAAAGTAATACTTGAATGTACTTCAAATCATACCACGTAGTCCTTTAACCAAGGAGCGATTTGACATTGTGATGGCGGCGGTGACGGTGGTGTTGGGTGGTATTGGATGTCGGCGGCGGGTGGCAGCGGCGGTGGGTGGGTGGGTGAAAGTGGTGAGTGGCGGTAGCGACGATGCTGGGTGGCGGCGGTGGCGTTGTATGGCAGCGATGGTGGGTGGCGGGTGGCGGTGGGTGGGGAAGAAATTTTTTTTAAAACTTTCACAATTTGGCAAATTTAGTCCCTCAACCTTAACTTTTTAACGGAATCTGTTAGTTTTTAACGGCAGTTAATGTTAATACCTCAACATGTTACCAAATGCAAACCATAGGACCTTAAGGAGTTAAAAAAAAAAGTTAGTACCTTAACATGTTACAACGTATAAACCACAAGGACTATCCGTGTAGTTCTCTCTTATTATTATTACTAATATTATTATTATTATTATTATGATTACGATTATTATTATTTTTATTATTATGATTATTATTATTATTATTACTATTATTATTATAATTACTAATATTATTATTATTATTACGATTATTAGTATTATTATTATTATTACTAATATTATTATTACTATTATTACGATTATTATTATTATTATTATTATTATTATTATTATTATTATTTATTATTATTATTATTATTATTATTATTATTATTATGATTATTATTATTATTATTATTATTACGATGATTATTATTATTATTATTATTATTACTATTACTAATATTGTTATTATTATTATTATTACGATTATTATTATTACTATTATTACGATTATTATTATTATTATTACTAATATTATTATTATTATTAAAAATGATGTATCAAATGATAAGATATGAAAAGCGGGGATGAGCCCAGTACGGTATTGGTTCGGTATCGGAATCGGTATTTTACCTTAAAATACCGATACCACACCGATCCCCTACCGATACTGAAAATACCGAAACCGAAAACGCCTAAATGTGGGTACCGATACCGAACACACTAGGTTAGGTTCGGAATCGGTATCGGTTTCGGTACTCGGGGCTATATGCGGAAGATTGACATCGACCTGGTATGATGGTCTGTCTTCCGCGTATTTAACAAAGTTGGCACCTGCTTTATACCGTTCTTCCATTAGCTATCTATTTATTCTTCACCCGCCTCTACAACCATAGGGCGTCTTTTGGGTCCACCTTGCCTTTTTGGATGAGGCGCAAGCTCATCTAAAGATGATCTTGTTCTTGATACAAAAGTCAACGTGGATCCAAAGACTCCGTAGGGTTGCCAAGACGGACGAAGAGAATATGGGTAAACTAAATGGAGGAACCGCGTAAAGCATGTGCTAACTTTGCTGAATACGCGGAAGACTGACCATCACCCTAGGTCGGGGTCGGTCTTCTGCATATGGCCCCGAGTACCGAAACCGAAAAACCTCTAAATGTGGGTACCGATACCGAACACCCTAGGTTAGGTTCGGAATCGGTATCGGTTTCGGTACTCGGGGCTATATGCGGAAGACGGACACCCTAGGTTAGGTTCGGAATCGGTATCGGTTTCGGTACTCGGGGCTATATGCGGAAGACGGACATCGACCTGGTATGATGGTCTGTCTTCCGCGTATTTAACAAAATTGGCACCTACTTTATACCGTTGTTTTGTTAGCTATCCATTTATTCTTCACCCGTCTGTACATCCATAGGGTGTCCTTTGGGTCCACCTTGCCTTTTTGGATGAGGCGCAGGCACATCTAAAGATGATCTTGTTCTTGATACAAAAGTCAACGTGGATCCAAAGACTCCGTAGGGTTGCCAAGACGGACGAAGAGAATATGGGTAAACTAACTGGAAGAACCGCGTAAAGCAGGTGCTAATTTTGTTGAATACGCGGAAGACTGACCATCATCCTAGGTCGGGTCGGTCTTCTGCATATGGCCCCGAGTACCGAAACCGAAAAACTCCTAAATGTGGGTACCGATACCGAACACCCTAGGTTAGGTTCGGATTCGGTATCGGTTTCGGTACTCGGGGCTATATGCGGAAGACGGACATCGACCTGGTATGATGGTCTGTCTTCTGCATACTTAACAAAATTGGCACCTGCTTTATACCATTGTTCTGTTAGCTATCCATTTATTCTTCACCCGCCTGTACACCCATAGGGTGTCCTTTGGGTCCACCTTGCCTTTTTGGATGAGGCGCAGGCTCATCTAAAGATGATCTTGTTCTTGATACAAAAGTCAACGTGGATCCAAAGACTCCGGAGGGTTTCCAAGACGGACGAAAAGAATATGGGTAAACTAACTGGAAGAACCGCGTAAAGCAGGTGCTAATTTTGTTGAGTATGCGGAAGACTGACCATCATCCTAGGTCGGGGTCGGTCTTCTGCATATGGCCCCGAGTACCGAAAACGCCTAAATGTGGGTACCGATACCGAACACACTAGGTTAGGTTCGGAATCGGTATCGGTTTCGGTACTCGGGGCTATATGCGGAAGATTGACATCGACCTGGTATGATGGTCTGTCTTCCGCGTATTTAACAAAGTTGGCACCTGTTTTATACCGTTCTTCCATTAGCTATCTATTTATTCTTCACCCGCCTCTACAGCCATAGGGCGTCTTTTGGGTCCACCTTGCCTTTTTGGATGAGGCGCAAGCTCATCTAAAGATGATCTTGTTCTTGATACAAAAGTCAACGTGGATCCAAAGACTCCGAAGGGTTGCCAAGACGGACGAAGAGAATATGGGTAAACTAAATGGAGGAACCGCGTAAAGCAGGTGCTAACTTTGCTGAATACGCGGAAGACTGACCATCACCCTAGGTCGGGGTCGGTCTTCTGCATATGGCCCCGAGTACCGAAACCGAAAAACCTCTAAATGTGGGTACGGATACCGAACACCCTAGGTTAGGTTCGGAATCGGTATCGGTTTCGGTACTCGGGGCTATATGCGGAAGACGGACATCGACCTGGTATGATGGTCTGTCTTCCGCGTATTTAACAAAATTGGCACCTGCTTTATACCGTTGTTTTGTTAGCTATCCATTTATTCTTCACCCGTCTGTACATCCATAGGGTGTCCTTTGGGTCCACCTTGCCTTTTTGGATGAGGTGCAGGCTCATCTAAAGATGATCTTGTTCTTGATACAAAAGTCAACGTGGATCCAAAGACTCCGTAGGGTTGCCAAGACGGACGAAGAGAATATGGGTAAACTAACTGGAAGAACCGCGTAAAGCAGGTGCTAATTTTGTTGAGTACGCGGAAGACTGACCATCATCCTAGGTCGGGGTCGGTCTTCTGCATATGGCCCCAAGTACCGAAACCGAAAAACCCCTAAATGTGGGTACCGATACCGAACACCCTAGGTTAGGTTCGGATTCGGTATCGGTTTCGGTACTCGGGGCTATATGCGGATGACGGACATCGACCTGGTATGATGGTCTGTCTTCTGCATACATAACAAAATTAGAATCTGCTTTATACCGTTGTTCTGTTAGCTATCCATTTATTCTTCACCCGCCTGTACACCCATAGGGTGTCCTTTGGGTCCACCTTGCCTTTTTGGATGAGGCGCAGGCTCATCTAAAGATGACCTTGTTCTTGATACAAAAGTCAACGTGGATCCAAAGACCCCGTAGGGTTGCCAAGACGGACGAAGAGAATATGGGTAAACTAACTGGAAGAACCGCGTAAAGCAGGTGCTAATTTTGTTGAATATGCGGAAGACTGACCATCATCCTAGGTCAGGGTCGGTCTTCTGCATATGGCCCTGAATACCGAAACCGAAAACTATTTATTATTATTGTTAATAATAAAATTATTTATTATTATTTGGTAGTGGAGATGACGCTGGGTCGTCTGCACCGGGGCCTCCGCCGAAGAGAAGTCGACGGGCTCCACCACCGGACCCCTTACTGGACCACCCGTACCTGCACTTTGAGGAGGGGTTTGACGATGCGCGGCGCAGCTGCACGAAGCTGCGTCATATGGCTGTCGACCCTCAGATGTACATCAGTTGGTCACTTCTGGAGAGGGTCGGCGAAACCGGCAGGGCGAACGACTTTGTGGGGTTTGACACTCTCTGGCGTCGTCTCTTTGACATAGCCCAGGTGCCTTCTTACCGGGCTTTGACGATAGAGTTTCTGTCGTCATTCGTGGTACTGGATCCGTCCCAGAACCCGAACCCGGCTAAGACTTTTCGCCCCATCCGATTTCGGTTGGCGAGGCATTGGCAGGCGATGACCTATGAGGTATGTTATTTCAATTATCTGTCATTTTATTATTATGTTACCAAAGTTGTTAATATTTACAATTATTTTTTGCAGGAGTTTGCTATTGCTTCGGGGTTGTACACAGCCCCGGAGACTGAGTCTTCGTTGTACCGGGACGCTCTCCATACGGTGGATAAGCCGACCCTGGTCAAATTTTGGAGGTTCATCGCCAAATCGCACTTTGGTAAGAATTTTGCGAAGGCGACGTCGATTAGGGACCCCCTGTACTATTACTTTTAGCATGCGATCGCCACCTCTATCGCAGCACGGGGGAACAGTCGGGAGAAGGTCAACCAGAGTGACCTTTTCTTTTTGTACTGTTTGATTATGCGGCAGCCGTGCAACCTAGCCTCGTCCCTGGCCGAGTACTTTAAGTGTTGCCACACACGCCAGGCTCGGTCACATCTCCATGGCGGGGCGTTCATCACTCACATTGCGCGTCATCTGGGACTCTCGCCAGATACTGACCCTCGGTTGTCGCCCTCGATCCCATCGGTAGAGCTCGGTGACGCCAATGCCTGGAGCATGGGGATCCTCTTCGAGGTCTCGAAGGGTGTGCAGCGGTTTCGAGCTGTCGGAACCAAGAAGGCTTTTGAGCCGGCCCCCCTTCCTACTTTCGATGATATACCGCCCTACACTGAGGTGCGTCCGGGATATCCTCTTCTGGTGGACATGGCGGGTCAGGACGACGAGGCTGACGACGATGACGACCCCCACCTCCTCCGCCGCCACCACAGCAGCAGTACCCCCGTCATATATATGATGACCTCACTCCTGCTGCGCGTTTCATGGCAGAGGACATCGATCGCCGCATCGGTGAGCTCCGGGAGATTCAGGAGTGGACGGTCGACTCGATGCAGGCGATGGCGTCGCATTGGCAGGTACAGTTACGCACACCACCACACCGTGGATCAGCACCGGGGGCCCCACCACCACCGCCCCAGTAGACTTTTTTTACTTGTATTTTTTTTTGTATGGACAAACTTATTATTATTATTATTATTATATATACACATTAAAATGCATGGTCGGTGGGGTGACCATGCATTTTAATATAGACCCCCTAACATTTATAAAATGACAAACTTCACCCAAATTTCTAAATTAATAAAAAAAAAAGTTTCTAACTTTATAAAAATGACACTCCTACTTTCTAACTTGGACAAATAACCAATATACTTTATAACTTCTCTTCCGGCCTCAAACTTTTAGCATGTAACACATTCTACACCAAACTTGGTTGTAACGTCAAAGGTAGCCATCTAACTTTGTAAATGTCAGTTTGACCCCATTAGGTTTCTAAGGTTTCAGCCTTATTCTAATATAGTACGTTTTCATGCTTATTTTTACGTGCAATTTCGGTTGGTCTACGTTTCTGACATAAATTGGGTTCGGATATGAGTCATCTCAAATATAAAATGTTTCATTCGACGGTATAAATTCGTGTTACCTACGATTTTGACATAAACTATGCTCGGAAACGAGTCGGCTCAAATATAAAACATTTTTATTTGACGGTATAAACTCGAGTTGCCTACGTCTTTGGCTTAAACTGTGTTCGGAAACGAATCGACTCAAATAAAAAATGTTTTCATTCGATATAAAATCGAGTTCCTGTACGTTTCATATGGTTAACGAATCACATGACGTGCCGCCACCTATAGACGACTAAAGAGTTGCCGCCGCAACGCGCGGCTTACGGCAACCATCTAGTTATTATTGTTATGCACTTGATCTTTTGTTTATATATATATGTTGTCTGTTTTGAATGTTTAATTGTCTAATAAATATTAAACCCATAAATAATAAATGAACTAACACCAAATTATAAATTGCAAGCCAGTAAAAACAATGAGATCAAAACAGTAAATATCCGATTATAAACGTGAACGATTATTAAGATTATTATTATTATTATTACTATTATTATTATTATTATTGTTATTATTATTATTAATATTATTATGACCGACACGTTTACGAACCGAAACAGTCCGACCCGACCGGCACGTGAACGATTATTACGATTATTATTATTATTATTATTATTAATATTATTATGACCGACACGTTTACGAACCAAAACAGTCAGACCCGACAGGCACGTGAACGAACCGGACTGTTCTGACCCGACCGGCCTGTTAACGAACCGAAACAGTCCGACCTGACCGGCACGTGAACGATTATTACGATTATTATTATTATTATTATTACTATTATTATTATTATTACTACTAATATTATTATTATTATTATTAATATTATTATGACCGACACGTTTACGAACCGAAACAGTCCGACCCGACCGGCACGTGAACGATTATTACGATTATTATTATTATTATTATTACTATTACTATTATTAGGCCATGTTTGGCTAAACTTCTCCTTATCACCTTATTTCCTTTTTCACCTCCTTATCTCCTTAATCCCAAAAGTCTCAAATCCTTACTTATAACTTATTTTCTTTTCAACCCACAAAAACTCCTTTTCAACCCATTACCCAAACATTATTTTCTCCTTATCTCCTTCTTGATTAAGGAGATAAGTTATAAGGAGGTAAAATAAGGAATCCCAAACATGGCCTTATTATTATTATTATTATGACCGACACGTTTACGAACCAAAACAGTCAGAACCGACCGACATGTGAACGAACCAGACTGTTCCGACCTGATCGGCACGTTAACGAACCGTACTATTCCGACCCGACAAGCCCGTTAAAAGACATAAACATAACCAATACGATTTTTAAGAACGTAAACAGTGTTTAAATATTTTTACAAATTTCACATATCTAACCTAAATCTTGTACTTCGGGACTTTGATTGGTGTCCCGTTTCGGGAAAACTAATTCTTTGTACATATCGATTTGATTTTCAAACATAGTTTCCCATTCCGCACCACCATCATTTCTAAAAGCAGTCCAAACTCTATTCGGGGGAGGCAATGGATATGATCCTTCAAGCTTTATGTTGAAGTAATGTCGGTCCACGAAGCAAACTGCTACCGTCTGAATAGGCGGTAGAGAACAACCTGGGCCTAAAAATAGAGGGAAAACTGTATCAGAACCTCTAATGTCGAGTGTATGAAAAACATAACCAAACCTCTGTGCAATGAGAAATCCCGCTTCCGACGTCGTCATCCAATTCTCTTCTGGGGCTGCTCCCACCCCTCTAAAAGAAATGCTATCGCAGAGACGCTGATATTGTCCTTCGTCATTCGGATCAAAGATTGACCTCCACAAGGCTTCATTATTGCGCAACTCGAGTAGCATTTGGGATCGGACAAACATATGTTCATTTTTACTTATCCCTAACCCCAGAGCTACCGCTCGAAAACCGCAATGACCATCAGGTTTCACATCGGTTATTTTAGATATATATGGGTGAAACACAGATGGAATTCTATCCCCATATTTCCTTACTAAGTTCTCTGACTTTTTTATCCGTGGAAGCAACGGGAAATTGAATTTATCCCAAATGCCGCCCCCTGGGACGATGACGGTATGTAAGAGCTGTGACGGTGAAGCTCGTAAGGAGGGCATGGCTGGGACTGGGAAGGTCGTACGAGGTCCTCTTGTGATGGTACGAAAGAGCTGTGCCGGGGAAATTCAAACTCCTCGTCGGACCCACTTTCTTCAACCGGCATATGCAAGCTCTTTCTTGCAGATTGTTCTCTCTTGTGTTCTTGCTGCTTCTTGGTTGGACGACCACGGGTTTTCTTTTGCACAACAGGCGGTTTATTGGGGGAGTAGTTGCCTGTGACGATTTGTGCAAATTTGTCCAGGTAGTTTAATTGGGTAAAAACTGGTTTCGTATCAATCGTTTCCTTTAATTCTGCCCACACATTATCTACATTTATATCTTCGCAACCAGTCTTCGCAGGTTTGAAGTCAAGCTTCCTCCAGAACACGTCTATCGATAACAAATGGATTTCCTGACCTGAAAAAATAACATATGTTATAAAGTTAAATCATGTAATAAATTATGTAGTAATATCATATGGACACTAGTACTAAGTACCATTAAGTTGTAACTGCTCGAGACGACAGGCACATGGCAAAGCACAACTATTATAAAGCTGGCATCCACAAGTGTTATTGTAACGGCGCATGGACGTTTGAAGCCGTTCGATCTCTTCGTATATCAACTGAAGAGCATGTTTGCTAACCTTCCGAAGTAACTTATCAAGCAATGGCTGCTTCTTGTGGTGGTTCATTGTTTTTCTTAGGCTTTCTTCAAAACCTTTTTTAATGTCTCTATATTGCTTATCAACCATTTGATCAACGGACTTCACAATTGTCGACAACGAGTTGCGATTGCCTGGAAGGTAACTTTTAATTTTGGCATGCATGCCCTCAACTCTGTTGGTAGTGGTCTGGCGGAAGTTCATCGTTTGGTTAGTCCACGCAGACACAAACTTTTGACGAAACTGGTCCAACCAGTTATTCTTCGTATAGCAAAAAACGTCTGAAAAATATAACCAAAACTTGTCAGGCGTGTGTATGTAAACAAGTACGTATGTAATTATGTAAAACTACTTACCTAGACGATCCATCTTTTCCAGATATGACTGAAATTGCCCCAAATTGTATTCATATAGGGTTTCCGTCGCAGAGTCACACAGCCACCAAAACATTCGAACAAATTCCTTCCACTCCCTATCCGTGAACTCCTTCTTGCTGTTCCTGTTGATATTCTGCGAGATATGAAACCGGCATAGATACTTGTACACCTTTGGGAAAACTACATCACACGCGTTCATCAGCGCAAGGTCCCTGTCTGTCACAATCACTCGCGGCTCCATACAGTTGTCCAACATAGACTTTATCCTCTCCAACAGCCAAATGTAGTTACCAATCCTCTCAGAAGAAATAAACGCATGGGCAATCGAAAACGACTGGTTTGTCGACGCCATACCCACTACCTGAACAAACGCCATATTGTACATGTTTGTATTGTAGGTGGCGTCAATCATCAGCACATGCGGGAATGCGCACCACATAGTATGTGAATGTTTGTGAACGAAGAAAATATCCGTGAGAGCCTTCGTGGTTTCATCCGCACGCGTGTAGTAGGTGAATCATCCCTCCGTCAGAAAGTATTCGAGGTGCTACATTGCACCTTTGGGAATGACTCCCTTTCCAGCATTCATCATCTGAGCCGCATTGTGTATATCTTTCAGGGTAGTCTTTCTCTCCGGGTTCTTTGAAAGGATCATTCTCCAGATGCTACGCTTGGGAACATCATTCTCTGTCATCTCCCCGACCAGTTGCCTGTCATCCACAGAAAGCCTTCTGGCATATGGGTGACCCTCTAAGTGTTCAAAGGGAGTGTGGTTGTGCGTCGGGTTTTTCACCTTTAACCTCCAAACCCGTGTCCGAGTTTCAAACACCCCTGTCAACTTAAACGGGCAGCCAATATTTTTGCTACCCTTCTTCCTCCCAAAGCCACACTCTTATGCTCCCCCCCAAGAGTGCATTGAAATACAACCTTAACAAAAATAAGTTTATTAGAAAATAAGTTTTTTTTATAACTTTTTTAAATAATAAATTATAAAAAAGTTTATTAATTAAAAATTAACAATACTCTTAGCAAAGGAGAAACGTAATCCTAAAGGTGTGTGACCCGAAAACCACTGGTGCACCCGTAGGGAATTAACCTTGACCAACGATAAAACACGTGTTTTTAGTAACTAATTTATAAGTTAAGTTTATTGTTGCTTTTTAAATAACAATTTATAAAATACGCATTTAATATCTTAAAAACAATAGTGACTGAAATATATACCTTCACGAAATGTTCTCCTCTTTTCTTCGATCTTTTTATAACTATGACATCACCATTTGCCATTCCCGTATCATGTACCCAATCGACCAACTCATCGCGTGTCGAAAATGTCCGGTTAGTCTCGAACCAAAGGTTGATCGGGTTAGGTCCTTCCTCCTGATCTTCTACCCGCTTCTCATCGACAGCGCTGTCTTCATAGTGCGTATAGTCTTGTTCTTCAGATGTGTCATCACCACCGTTAGCGTCGTAAGTATAACCGTAGGCAGGTTGACTAGGCTCGTCTTCAAATTCATACGGGTCCTTCCACTGTGTATTCAAGTCCAGTTGTACCGCATTGTCACGGTAACGAATGCCAGACTGACCCTCCTCGACATTACTAGACCGACCCTCCCCGACATTATATGACCGACCCTCCTCGACATTACTAGACCGACCCTGCCCGACATTATATGACGGACCCTGCTCGACATTATATGACGGACCCTCCTCGACATTATATGAATTATAGTCGTAAGAATCACCGAAAATTAAGTCGTAATACGACATGTTATATATGTTGTGGACAAAGAATTGAAATCGAACGAGTTTATAATGAAATCGAATGGATTTATAGCCAAAATCTGATGGGACCAAGCGCCTCGCTTAGGCCAAAGCGAGGCACCTGGGTAATTATTTCGAGAGAATATCAGGCTTTACGTTTAATCAAGGTTAATCAAACTCTCAAGCGCCTCGCTTAGTCCTAAGCGAGGCGCCTGGGATAATCGTTTTCAGAGGAATCTTAAGCTTTATGTCTAATCAGGCAGTCAGGCGCCTCGCTTTGGCCAAAGCGAGGCGCCTGACTGCCTGATTAGACATAAAGCTTAAGATTCGTGAAAACGATTAACCCAGGCGCGTCGCTTAGGCCTAAGCGAGGCGCCTGGATTAAGGGGTTGATTTAGTAGTTGGGGGGTTTAATTAGAACGGTCCTTTCCAAATACAAGAGAATGGGTATGTTTGGCAAAACTAGCTGGGGGCTGGTAGCTGGAAGCTGGTAGCTGCAAGCTGGTAGCTGGAAGCTTTTTAAATATATTTTGGTGTTTGGCAGAGTGGCTAGAGCTTTTAATAAAATGTATAAAATGACTAAAATGGGCATAATTAAAAGCTTGTAAGGAAAGTTTTTATTTTATATTTAAAATAGAATGGGTATTTGTGTCATTTACTCATTAAAAGCTTGTAGCTAGTAGGAGCTTTTTCTTAAACGCTAATACTAGTAGCTTTTCACTGTAGAGCTTTTTCTCCAACCTAAAAGCTTCCAGCTCCTTCAACCAAACAGGGCTTTTTATTAAGTAGGAGCTTTTTCTTAAAAGCTTGAAGCTTGAAGCTCCTAAAAGCTCTTAAAAGCTCCTTGCCAAACATACCCAATGTAGTAAACAAAACCGAATCAATAACTTTTTTCACTCCTTTGAACATGGATTGCTATTGACTATCTCTAACATGTCATGGCGAAGAAAGGATATAGGAATAGGAAGTTTTATCCAAACAAAAACGTTCCACCACATCGATCTAGCCATAATACAAGAAACCAACCGATGATCAATGTTTTCCTGCTCTAAATGTTGGAAAATCAGGCCCTAGACGAAACACAAAGAAAACTTTTATTATTGAGGACTCTAATTACAATAACCTTAACCATCTATTTATACTAAACTAAACCTAAACCTAGTATAACTCAAACACCAATTAAATAAATATTAAACCCAAATTAGATAACCATATCCTAATTTAAATAAAATACTAATACTTATCTAAACATATTAGCATTATCTTGAACCCATTTAACTCCAAATAGGATTACTCCTTCACTAAACACGGCCTGTTTTGTTGAAGGCTGACAAATCTTACCCCCTTCTTCGAGAGCAACCATAAAGGAATCATTGTAAACTCAAACACTCAACACACACCTATTGTACATGTAGGTCTGGTAGGTCATACTCATAGACATGTTAGTGACTTAACATAGTAACTATATAACATGTAAAATGTATTCAAAATTTAACAACCTTCTCAATCATTTTAATTTATCTATCATTACTTTAAAAAACCCATATACTTTTAACTAAATTATGATAGGAATTTATCATAAAAGTACAAAGGTACAGATATAATATGTTACAACCAATTAGTTATATAAGAATTTAAATTGTGGTACCTGGACGATGGGACGATTATTGGTGATGCCAACGAAGTTGCTAAAGCCTTAGACATTATCCGGCTGGAGGGGCCATCCTTGGGGCTTCAACTTAATATTAAGAAAACAGAGGTTTTTTGGTCGTCTTGCAATGGGGTGAAACTTCGGGATGAGCTTTTTCCCAGTTGGATTGATAGGCCAGAAAAGGGGGTGAAGCTCCTCGGAGGGGCCGTTAGCCGTGACTCTTATTTTATCCAAGAATTGGCAAGGCGGAGGGCATCGCGCGCGGTTGAACTTATGAAACTCTTGCCTTGCCTTAGGGATCCCCAGAGTGAACTCCTCTTGCTCAGGTCCTGTATGGGGGTTGCTAAGTTGCTTTTTGGGTTACGGACCTGCCAACCCCCCATGATGGATGAAGCGGTGTCATGTTTTGACAAGGGTCTAAGGGAAGCCATTGAAGACATAGTGGTATGTGGGGGGCCTTTTTTTGGTGACCTACAGTGGCGGATGGCGTCTTTGCCGATGCGTATGGGAGGATTAGGGCTCCTCTCTGCGAAGGATGTCGGCATGTATGCGTTTGTGGCGTCGCGAGCTCAGTCCTGGAACCTTCAAGACCACATCCTACGAAATAGCGGGGTTTTCGGCGCAGACTTGGACTACGTGCAGGCCCTCGAAAAGCTAAATGACTATCTCCCAGGTTTTGATATTGGCGGTTTTTCTAACAAGGACACCCCCCCCAAAGCCTCAAAAAACTTTGGCGAATGCCCTTTTTGGCAAAATCGCTCAGAGCCTGGGTGAAGATTTTGGTCTGTCCCCCTGTAAGAGGGCAGTTATTGACTGCTTGCAAAGCCCCCACGCCCAAGATTTCCTGACTGTTATCCCGATCGAAGGTCTAGGCCAAAGCATGTCCGCTATTGAGTACAGGGCCATTCTTAAATATCGTCCGATGATCCCCATGTACCAGGAGGATGAAATCTGTCCGATTTGCCGTAAGGCCTGCTTGGATGAATACGGGGAACATGCGGTTCATTGTAAGGAGTTACCCGGTTTCAAATATCGGCATGATTGGTTTCGAGACATTCTGTGGGACATTTTAAGACGGGCTGAAATCTCAGCAAAAAAGGAGGCCCCTGTGAACTTCCTCTCGGATCCAGCAGAAGGGAGATCCACCCTACGACCAGCAGGTCTCCTTGTCTTTGGGTTGGCCGGGGGGAAGCATGCTTGTGTCGACCTGACGGGTGTATCTCCCCTAGTTGGGTTGAGGGATAGTGGCTTCGTAGCAGGGCAAGTGGTGCGGAAAGCAGAGGCATAAAAGGCAGAAAAACATGCTAAAGTCTGCGAGGAGAACCAACACGTTTTTGTACCCTTGGCTTTTGATACCTTTGGCTCATTGGCACCAGAGGCTACCCGTTTCCTGACCAGGGTCCAACGGGTTATTAATAGTAGTGTCTCGTCTTCGGGTGGGCAAGGTTACGTTTTTAGTAGATTAGGATTTGCTATTCAGAAAGGGGTGGCGGCGCAGCTTGTTGCCCGCCTGCCCGTTATCTTGATGTAATTTTCTTTGTTCAGGAATAGAACTCCTTTGAACTATTCACAGTAAAAAAAAATTTACTTATTGTGTATTAAATTAATTAACAATAAATTTTGGAAAAACTAACAAAAAGTGGCAAATAAATCCAACCATGACTATTTTGACGCGTGTTTGATATAAATTAATTTGATCAAACCATTTTAAACATGTTAATCAACATAAAGATTACTATCGGATAGTCTCGAGTTCTAAGGTAGTATGTCCCACAAATATGATGATGGCTACGGATCTTTGAAGCGAATGAGTTAACAGTGTGACATGTTATGTATAAAAATAAGAAAAAAAGTAAGTATCAGCACGTTATACATAAAAAATACTACATGCAAATTCTTGTAATAATATTTTATTTAGTTTTTGGCAAGAAAAAAAACAAAAGCAAAAGCAAACAAAAAAAATATCAAGGAGCACTATATGTGATTTTATAAGTCACTGAAATGGGAAAAAGGACGGGGGAAAAGACAAGTAGAATGGAATTGAGATAACAAACAATTTATTATGAATTAGTTATTATAAATTTTCCAATTTAAATAAAACATCAATATTGTGTACGGTTGGACATTTTAACACGTTAACTAGTAATATAATAATGTTAAATTAGAGCTAAATGGCCAAACTCAATTGCTACATTTTCGTCCTAATAATGCAATTAAATATTTAACTAATTTGTTTCCAAACAATTTTAAAGAGATAACATTATATTAGGAAAAAAATAGTTATCTATTTTTAGTGGCTGTTTGATAGCCTCTTAATGAGTTAATGGTTCTATTAAATAGCCACCTCTTAATTAGTTAACATTAAATGTGTTTGGGTCACTAACATGATACTTCTGAACCAGTTAATCTCTTATCATTAAGTTTCTGACCTCTTACTGGTTCGGAATATCTTACACAATCAGACATCTTAATGATTCAACATTTGAGAAGAGTTCAAATGAAAAGAAAATGTCTTGTAAGAAGAAAAAGAACAATTTTTTTAACGTGAAAATTGATTTCATTTCTTAAAATTGTCAAGTTACATCAAAATAGAGGGTAGACGGGCAACAAGCTGCGCTGCCACCCCTTTCTGAATCGCAAATCCTAATCTGCTAAATACAAACCCCTGCCCCCTGGAGATGAACTATTGTTGTGGACTACTCGTTGAACCATAGTCAAGAAACGAATAGCTTATGGTGCTAGGGAGCCGAAGGTATCAAAGGCCAATGGGACAAAGACATGTTGGTTCTCTGCACAAGCTTTAGCGTGCTTATCTACTTTCTTCGATTCCGTCTTTCTTGATGCTTGTCCAGCTACAAACCCGTTTTCTATTAAACCAGCCAAAGGAGATACCCCGTGAGGTCCACACAAGCATGTTTCCCCCCCGGCCCAACCAAAGACGAGCAAATCTGCTGGTCGCAGAGTAGATCTCCCTTCTATAGGGTCCGTAAGAAAATTCACAGGGGCCTCCGTCTGTAGTTGTATTTAATGTTCCCCTAAACTAGTTAATAAATAAAACTCATAATTCATTTTTAAAATATATTACTACAATGCAAACCTAATTTAGAGTGAAGGATAATTTCGATATATGTAGGATATACGTAGGATGAATTTTTATATGTGTAGGATAAACGTATAATAATCTCGATATAATTAGGATAAACATATAATAATTTTGATATATGTAGGATAAATTTTGATATGTGTATGACAAATTTTGATAATGTGTAGAATACAATGTTAACATAAAAAAAGTAGGAAACCAGAAAACCATGTATTTAACATATTAGATATGCATATATATTATAAAAAATCAATTTAATATGTAAAAAATCGTTTTTTACACAACTGTTTTCAAAGGTTTTGCATGTGAAGATGTGTAGAAGCCATTCTAATAAAATAATATTTTACCTGTTTAAATCATTTTAAGCATTTGTTTTTTTAATTATTTGAATTCCTTTTATTAAAAACGCTTCTACATGCATTTATATGTAAAATCTCCAAATAATTAAAAAAATAATTTTATACATGTTAAATTGATTTTTTCATGATATATTTAACATGTTAAAAACATGGTTTCCCGATTTCTCATTTTTTTGAGGTTTCTTATTGAACACACACACACACACACACACACACACTCTCTCTCTCTCTCTCTCACACACACACACACACATATATATATATGTATCAAGTAAGAAGTGAAACTTGTTTGCGAAAAATAAGGAATACGATAATTCATCTAGCAATCAAATGTTTGAGATTAAATAGTCCAATAATCTTAGAATTACAGAATGGTGGACCGGGCCATGAGCTCGAAAACATGCGAGCTTCGCGAGTTCAAGGGGTTAACCAACCCCACCAAAATAAGTGTTTTACGATCATTATATAACTTGTCGATATATGGATACGTGAATTAATGTGTTAAATTACCAAATAACGCGCCAAAAACCAAACAACCCTGATAGGGGCGACTATGGAAGCATAGTCACTTGAAAGGGGGCGACTATGGTTCATAGTCGCATGAAAAGGGGACGAGTATGAATCGTACTCTCCTCATGCAGCCCATACTTGCCCAGAATGGCTGGCACGACTAGAAACACCTATAAATACCACCCTTGACTTGTAACACATCGTTTGTCCAACCCTAACTCACCCGAAAGTGCTCTCACACCATCCTTAGCCTCTGAAACCCGTTTTTGCCATAAATCTACCATTTCCAAGCTTGAAACATCATTTCCAAGCAAGATCTAAGGTTTGTTATTCATCATAAGCTCTTGTTATGTTGTTAATTTGAACCCTAAAGGTCCAGACCTGGATTTAATAAGTTTCTATCTTTGAAAACCTTTGAAAAACATATCCTAACCTATATCTTAACATTTACATGAGTTTTTGATAAAAACAAAAACTTGAAATGGTTTTAATGATATAAAACATGGGGATTGTTGTGTATTTGCTATGTTGATGATTTGGGTAGTTGTTAGGAGGTTTATCTCAGGTTTTGATGGTTGTTTGATGTGTTATATGAATACTATGAGTTTCGACCCGTAACATGTTTTGACACCTAGTAACATATTGTAAACCCCATGGCACGTCTAGGAACCTCGTAACACGCATTATCACCTAAACGTGCATTATGTGAACTATATGTTAGACTTGGTGAACTGTTATTCGTATAAGGTGCGTATCTACACATGATTACTTGTTTACTTGTATTTGACTAAAACGAGTATATCGGGTCACCAACGGGATGTCGGGTCTTGTCTTGTGTAGTTGTGTCAAACAATACATAATCATGGTCTAGACAATCAGTGCTGGTTAACCTACGGGTTATTAGTCAACACACTTGTAAACATTTTATGATAGGTTGCCGGTATTAGGGGCTAGCATAACACGGTCAGTCGGCCTATTTAAGAAGAACGCAACCTTAGGTGAGTTTTACGACCCCACTTTTACACATTTTCTCATGGGAGAGAAACATGCTACATATTCGGTTACTTAAAGATCATTTACTACTATTGTTATCATTTGATTACTATGCGACTCATCTAAATACCAAGGAAACCACTAATATGGGTATATAGCGGGGAAATGTGGATAGATCTATTGGGCCTGACAAACCCCACCCTGGTCAACTAGAGTTTGGATGGGTTCATATCGTCTCAAACACAGAGGGCCTACCGGGGATGATGGTAGTCCGAAGGGTTCACACTTATAAGGAACAACACAGTCAGCAATGGTTTCAATTTCTGTAGTAAATACACTTAACGTCTAGCTAACGTTCATAAAACATAGTAATAGCGAATTTGATCTTTCATACTTATGGAACTGTTTTTGGAAAACTTGTGAACTCACCAACATTGTTATGTTGACATATTTTAGCATGTTTTCTCAAGTAGCTAAGGTAGAAGCATTCATCTAGGATGCACGGGAGTCCACAACATCCATCATTATCATGACGAGTACTTTTGAACGTTAAACTGTTTTGAACTACTATTACTTTTGATTTGGGTCTGTAAACACTATTATGCTTTTGCTGATTGTTGAACTGCATGGTTTGTTTTATGTATTTTCTCATATAGTTGTCGATTGTTGTGACCGTTGACTTGGATCCTGGTGTGTCACGCGCCTCGCAGTAAAACCTCGCAAGTGGAATTTGAGGATGTGACACTTAAGGTAGTGCCCCCACCAAATTAAGAAGCTTTAAGGTAATTTAGGGTAGTAATGAGTTGACAATGTATGAATAGTGAAATCTAGGGTAGTAACTATGATTACACCTACCACCCTACTAATAATGAGTTGTTATTTGCTATTCCAAACACGAAATAAGCTATTATTTTGTTTTTACCTTGTCCCTCCCTAATCGTTACTATTATTTGCTTTTATTTTGGGTATGTTTGGCCAAACCAGCTGGCAGGTGTAACCTTTTAGATATATGGGTTAGGATCAAATGCACAATACACTTTTTCTAGGAAGGGTGAGAAGGATTGTGATCCATTGATCATATATTTGAAGGGTTGAGATTAGTTTGTTTGAAAAAAAAAATAATAAATTAGAGAAAGGTATTAAAGGAAAACAACATTTGTTGACTTTCTCTCTCCACATGCAATGCACATGTCAATTCCCCCCATCGTTTTAAAACGTCTATAACTTTTTCATACGATATTTTTTTTTTCAAAAAAATATCACCATATTAACGAGCGTTTTTTTATCTTTAATATGAGTACCACATTGCTACATTAAAATTGAAAAAAAAAATCGTGCTAAATGGGTTTTCTTCTCCGTTGTGTCTTCTGCTCATTCATTGTGTTATAGTATGCACGTGTGCTTTATAAATATGTTATTTATGTTTTTTAGTCTACACATGATTTAACTTTATCCATTGTATTTTTAGTATGCTTTTCATTGTGTTTTATGCAAATGAGTTTTGTATTTAGGTGTTCATTGTGTTTTATTATGTTGTTCATTGTGTTTAAATCTATTATTCATTGTGTTTTAGTCTTCTGTTCATTGTGTCTTTAATATGTCTTCCATTGTGTTTTATTAGATTGTTCATTGTGTTTTATACCTATTGTTCATTGCATATTTAATTGGAACTCATTGTGTTTTACGTTATCTCCATTGTGTCTTACGCAACTGGTTTTTAAATTTTATTCAAAAGTATTCATTGTGTTTTAATCTTCTGTTTATTGTGTCCTTATTATGTCGTCCATTGTATTTTACACAATTGGGTTTTTAACTTTTTTTTTTCAAAAGTATTCATTTTGTTTTAGTTTTCTGTTCATTGTGTCTTTAGTATGTCATCCATTGTGTCTTAGACAAATGGGTTTTCAACTTTTTTTTTTTCAAAAGTATTCATTGTGTTTTAGTCTTATATTTATTGTGTCTTTAATATGTCGTCCATTGTGTTTTACTAGACTCTTAATTATGTTTTATACCCTATATTTAATTGGTGTTCATTGTGTTTTACACTTCATTGTGTCTTACGCAAGTGGGTTTTTGAATTTTTTTTCAAAAGTATAACAATATGGTACTCATATTAAAGATAAAAAGACGCTCAATTTTATGGTATAATTTTTTTTTTAAAAAAAGATGAGGTATAAAAAAAGTTACGGACATTTAAAAATGAAGGTGGAAATGGCATGTGACTTGCATGTGCATATGTTTTTGACAAAATTACCCCTCCCACTTGTTTAATCCTTTGGACACATGTCATTTTCCAGTGGCTTCTCATCCTTCTCATTTTTTGTAGCCTTTGTAGAATAACCCAACCCTTAGATATATTTAGGTGTTTGACATAGTAGCTGGAACTGTTAATAAAATGTATAAAATAATAAAATATAAATAATTAAATATAGAGTAAAGATCTTGTACAAAGTGTTTTTTTGGTAAGAACTGTGAGAATCAAAGGAGGTATTTTTTTTTATTATTTTTTTTTTCGAATTTTTTCCCATATTTTTAAACATGTATTATAGTATTGAAAACTAAAAAAAAAAAAATTAAAAAAAATTTGGTCTAGAGTAATTACGTGTAGAGTAATTACATAATTACTCTAGTGTAAACTAATGTATTTACTTTAATGACGTAATTACACTAAAAAAAATTTAAATTTTTTTTTTTGTATTATTCATCTAGAAAGTATGTTTAAGCACATGGGAAAAAATTCTAAAAAAAAAAATAAATTTTTTTACCCCCTTTGATTCTCACAGTTCTTACAAAAAAAACACTTTGTATTTGATCTTTACTCATTAAATATAATCTAGATATAAAATATTATCTTGAAAGGTCATTTAAGTGTTAGTAGTAGGGGCTTTTCAATATGGATCTTTTTCTCTTAACCTAAAATCTTTAAACTCCTTCAACCAAATAAGAATTTTTATTGAGTAAATTGAAGTTTGAATATAGAAGCCTTTAAAAACTCCTTATCAAATATACCCTTTATCATTAAAAATCATCCATTAAATTTTTAGGAATAGATATAAAAAACAAAAGAACCCTAGGAATTTGTAGCCATCAGAAGATACTCATGGGATAGAATTGTGTATGAAATGTTATCTTCAAAACAATTTAAATAAGTTGAGGGAGACAATTTTGGATTCTCTCTTTTATCTAATTTAGAAAAGGAAAGCACCGCTTTTATTTAAATCTTAATTTTTAAATTCAAATTAACATATTTTTTTTAAAGTTAAGAAAAAAAATATGTTAAATTGAATTTAAAAATTAAGATTAAAAAAATATGTTGACTTACAATTATCTCCATTATTTCGGTTTATTTACATTTAATTTTTTAAATTTACATAAATATGATCTAAATAAAAGGCTATAAAATCCCAAGAAGATCACACCATAGAGTGTCATGTGCCCTTCATGTCCTTTTATTATATAGTATAGATAGAAGATAGTATAGATTTGGTTTACGATAAAATTGAATTTATTAAAGAACTACCTTGTATCCATCACCAGTGGCAAAGTTTGAAGAACATATTGGTAGAGCTCAGACTCAATTTTTCTCGATTGGTAGAGACCGAAAGATTAAATCGGTGGTGGCCGGGCTTAACCCACACTTAATTTACCTACGAGAAACGCAAACTTTTACCACTACACCAAAAACCGGAAGGGGCCGGGGCACCCCTGGCCCCAATGATGCTTTGCCTTTGTCCACCACATCTAATGTTGTGTTCAATCAATAAAATTATCTTTTAAATAAACAATTTAATGAAATTGTTTATAATTGAAACCGTTCAGTTATGAAAATTCAGAAAACATCAACTACAAATTCGGTTTTAGACGATAACTATACTAAACCGATCTACACAACCTTAATTTCATATTTTAGTGTGTAATGTAGTTAGAGGGTGTTTGGATGTCTATTTTTCCCCCTCCTTTTAACTTATGACTTATCCAATAAGTTAAAAGTTAGAAAAAAAAAGTGTTTTGGTAATTATTTGAAAATGAGCTTTTGAAAAATTTTATGCTTTGAAAAGGAGAAAAGAGAAGAAAAATCATAAGTCACAATTTATGACTTTTGGGATTAAGGAGCTTTTGAGGTAGAAGAACAAGAAAGTAGAAAAGGAGAAGGAGAGACAAACATGCTCTTAAGCAGAAGACAAAATAATTGAAATTGTTCCTTTGTCATATAAGATAAAATTAATAAATTTAAAAAAATAGAGTTCCTCATAGAGTCATGTTGCAAGTTTCCGAAATAAGGAAAAATAACCAAGGCTCAACGGTGAGGGATCATACCCGGTCTGTCTTGCATGTTAAGGACGGGTAACACCGCCCTCTAGGGACGTCCCTGTCCTTTTCATACTCTCTGGAACATGCAAGACGAGCCACAGTAGCATTATTTTAATATTTTTTTTACCGTTACCCACTAACGGCTATTTAAAAAAAACTTCTTTTTGTTATAAATACCAACCATTTTATCACTTTTTTTTACAAAAACTCTCTCTACCTTAACCCAATTCTCTCTAAAGTTTTTTTAAAACAATCAAATTTTCTAAAAAAAAACCCAAACAATGTCGTGTTTACCTTTGTATGATTTAAATGAATTCTCATTACGTAACGAGCACATACATTATCATCTTTAAGCGGATTTGATTGACTACATTTGGAACAAACGGACACGACGATTAGATTTTTTTAATACTATGTAGTCTTGTAATTTTTTTTAACTTTATGTGTTTTAATGTAACTTTTTTAATTATTAATTTTAGTATTTATCTTAATTTTATATTAATTATTTATTACTTTGAAATACAATTAAAAATAAGTAAAGTTAAAAAAAATAATTAATAATAAAAGGGGGAGGGTTGTCTCCACACCTTTGGGTTGTCCTAAAAGGAAGACAACCCACACCCTGCTTGTGTGACAGGGTGACGTGAAGGGTTGTCCTCCTCTTTTTAGTTGTCCCCATACCCACTAGTCTAAGAGTATTGGGTGAATGAGGTGAAAATCCACCGATTTCACCGAGACACACTCGGGAGGTGCGGTGTTGCGAAAGGGAAGGTGCCACTCTACCCAGAGAAGCTTTCCCCAACTCCACATCATATTGTCTAATGGGGTTGAAACTACAAAGCAAATAGTTTCTATTGGCAGGTGATGTCAGATTCTGATTGGTTGATAAAGTGCTAGTTCAAGTACATGTTGGACAAAGTTATGTGTTGAGGGACCAACTGAGCATGTAAAATATCGTTTATCAAATATGAAAGTATAAATTAATATATTATTTATTCTGAGAAAGTATATGGTATAAAGCTTCTTAAAATAAGAAGCATAAGACTTGAGGGAGTGGGGCGGGGAAGGAAGGGGCGGGAATGCTTTTGGGGCGGGAACACCGTCCCGTGGTGGGCGGGAAGAGGGCGGGAGCCCCTTGGGCGGGGAAATCTCGCCGGGCGGGGGGAGAGGTGGAGGTGAGGTGGTGATTTTTGATTGGTCCGATTTTTTTTGTTTTTTTTTTTTAACTTTAACACAATATAATATTATTTCCTTCCCCCCCTTTCCCGCCCCCTTCCACTCCCCACAATTTTCACCCTTCAAACACGGTCCCCACAACTGCCACATGGCGCATCACGCCCCTCTTTCCCGCCCCTCCACTCCCTACAGTCTAAGAAGCCACCAGAGATTGACACCTGTCAATCTAACCTAACCACAGTTAAACACAATAAATCATATCTTCCCTGTTCAAATCTTAACCCATTCTCATTTTAAAACATACCAATCTAGATCTGACAACCACAACCAACACCACGACCACCACCACCACCACCAACACCACGACCACCACCACGACCACCATCACCACCACTGCCACCGCCACTGCCACCGAACCACCACCCGACACCACCACGATTAAACATATTAACTTTAAGATTGTTGGCGTAGTTTCTCTTGGCGTATTCCTCGGCGGTAACGGCGAAGTTTAATGCAATTGAGTGAGCAAAACAGAGTAAATTTACTGCACAAACGAAAGCAAATATACAAAAAAACTGTAAAAGATTTAAAACGAAATACACAAGCTTACCTCGTTTGAATGAAACTTTGAGGGTGTGATTGGAAAAACAAAATAATTAAGATGAAGATTCTGCCTTTAAATTTAAATATAAATATTGGTATGAAAACAGAGTCTTGATTAGTTTATGTGTGTGTGAAGGAAGATTTTGAGTGGGGTGTCACAAGAGATCATGTATGAAATGAAATCGGTGGGGTCTCAATAAGATTTCGTTCACTGTAAGCGATTTTTTTTTGAAGTGTGTCGACCGGAGTTTGGTTGGGATGTGAAGGTCAGGGCAGTGGAGTTTGGTTGGGATGTGAAGGTCAGGGCTGAGTTTGGTTGATGGTGGTTACCTGTACATAAATAAAGATATATATATTTGAAGGGATGCGTTTGAATTGAAGGGGGTGCGTTTGATTTGTGATTGAAAGATATATATATTTGAAGGGTGCGTTTGATTTATGGCAAAGGTGCGTTTGAATTTTTTTTTTGGGTTTTGATGAGTGCGTCTAAACTTTCAATGAGTGCGTCTGAAATTTTTGATGAGTGCGTCTGAAATTTTGATGAGTGCGTCTGAATTTTTAATGAGTGCGTCTGAATTTTAATGAGTTCGTCTGAATTTAATGAGTGCGTCTGAATTTTAATGAGTGCGTCTGAATTTTAATGAGTGCGTCTGTTTTAACCCAGGTATGGTTAGGGTTTTTAATCTGCATCCTTAATCTAATGGCTGAGATTGCTTCTTACGCTTCTTACGTTAAGGGGGCTTTATACGTTATCTCTCCCCATTTATTCTTTAACTTTTCCATAATTGTTTTTACATAAGTTTTTCTTTATTCAATCTTTATTTTTCGTAGACACCCTTTAAATCTTAGTCATAAGTTTACATCATCATTTTCAGTCATTATACTGACGAAGAACGTACAACATTGTTTACTCGATCACTTAATTTTCATTGGGCTACATCTAGGAATGAGCATTTAGCACCGGATACTTATACTAAATTGCTACCAAACCGAAATCGAACTAAAACCATCCCATACCGAGTCTATTCGGTATTGGTATCAGTACTAATGTTTTTGGAATTTTACCATTTTAATATGGTGGTATTGATTTCAGTACGCACACACCATCACTTTTTTTGTTCCATTTATTATAATTAAACCATCCAATATTTCGCAGAAAGTTTTAACGAGCATGAATAAATTATTGATTAAGAGAATTTTACGTTATACTTAACAAGGTATAAATTATTTGCAGTTTACATTGATTGTTTGCTGGCCTAACAACATCCATAAGACTACCACCATTGCATCTTTTGGAGGGATATTATTGGAGGCTCTTACCATTGTGGAAGTTTGTTCTTAAAATGTCCTTAGCCTCTAAGCCCTTCCACAAAAGCTTTTGTTTTTATTGGTTTTTGCAAATGTGGTGGGCCCTAGTTAAAAAAAAAGTTTTATTTAAATATTGTGTGTAGTTAATTGGTGAGGTGGTGGAAATGATGATAAGAATATTTATAGGTTGAAGATGGAATGATGGTTTATAAAGATTTGTAAAGATATAATGTGGCAGATGCCGTGTCAAAGAGATAGTTAACTCCATAGAAGGAAAAATAATTAAGTAAACTCATTCATCATTAATAACAATCTTAAAAAAGAAGAAAAGGAGGGGCGGTTAACTCCAAATGCAAACATATATGTTACCTAAACGAACAGTTTTTGTTTGTACATTTAAAATCTAAACGAACAGTTCATAAACATAAACAAATACAAATGATCAACATAAACAAACATAAATAAACATAAACAAACATTAATGTACACATACAAAAACACGTTAATAATGATTCATCACAGTTCAACAAAGTCTAATACATCACAATGCAACCAAAACCAAATCTAAATTGGTAGTTTGAATGTACATGATTCATTCAAAATATCCATCATGTATCTACCAAAAAGAAGGGAGGTGGGGCTGTGAAGTGTGGAGAGCAGATGATATGTTTAAAATGTTAGGGTTAGGGTTAAGTTTTTAGAACATGTCAAATATATTGTATATAATATAATATGAATTAAGGTTACTTTACAAAAGAGAAATAAATAATAAAAACAAAGTAAAGTTTAATTAAACGAACATAAACGAATGTTCATGAACATAAATGAATGAACAAACGTGTGTTCATGTTCGTTCGCTTAATTAAACAAACAAAAAATTGTGTTCGTGTTCATTCATTTATTTAAATAAACGAACATAAACGAACTTCCCACCGAACAGTTCACGAACAGTTCATGAACGTTCAGTTAATTTACAAGCCTAGCTAAATCCATCCAAAATAAAATTTTTTGATGGCTGAGCCACTAAGGTTAGAAATCTAGTGCTAAATCCGTCCAATTTGCAAGCTCTATTAAATACAAATGTTAAATCATGGGTATTTTAGTCATTTCCTATTTTATAATTGCCAAATATAATTGCCGGGATAAAAGCTAGTGAATTATATATGATTAAAACAAGACAAACATATTAAATATGATTTAAAATATATTTTCGGAAACAAAAATATGTAAAATGTTATTTTAGTTATAAACATGATTCTATAAAATTTTGAGAATTTTTGGAGGCTTATAAGTATATAAAATAATTAAAAGGACATTTGATTTTCTAAAATATATGTAAGTAACATAAAGAAGATGAACTAAATAAAAAAAATGCTTAGGGCCGGGTTCGAACTCGAGTGGCTGGGAGCAGCAATAGAACCAACTGAGCCATGTCTCGTTTTATGTTTTAATCTAATCCTACTATATATATATATATATTGTTGGGTCTGCTGACCTGGAGAAGAACAGATGATAGAAAGCCAAAATATACTAAGTGTTGATCAAGAATAAATAACAGAGGTTACAAGAAAGCTTCCTCCAAAGAACTGCTGATTCCCAAACTGCTGATGCTTAAACAACTGATACAAGACAACTGCTGCTGATGAAAGGTCTGATGGATAAAGTCTGAAGAGCAAAAGTTTGATAAAGAACAAGTGCTGATAAAGATCTGAAGAACAAAGGTCTGTTGAACCAACAGCACTTTGGTTCAACAGATGATAAGAAGACATCAGAGTTTTTAGCTTAACAGAGTTTTTCTTTCAGTAGTTTCAATGTAACAGTAGTTTATTGTTTAACAGTTGTTGTAGTTTGTTAGTCAGTTAGGGGTCGCTTTCTAGGTGACGTCAGCTAAGTGATCATCAGAGGTTTGTACTTGTCTATAAATAGAACAGTACTTGTACTGTTCTATTGGTCACTCGTCATTCTCTTTAGACAAACAAACTCTGAGTGATCAGGCTGAGGGGGAGCTATAATTGTACCTTTGTAATCTTTCAGTTTAATGAAAGCATTCGATTGATAACAATTATTCTCTATGTTTTGATTATTCTTTATTCCGCTGCACTTTCCATTTAGATTTCATTCATATTTCATACTTAATCAAAACAGTCCAATACTCAGATCCTAACAATTGGTATCAGAGCTTGGTCAATTAAATCTGATCTAATCAATCAATTTAATACACAGATCAGCTCATAATCATTGATATCGTTTGTTTGTCGGGTTAAAACAGAGTAATAGTTTATTTTCGTTTCAACAGTTAGTAAACAGACTTTGTTTTTGAAAAACCAAGAGAATGACTTCACTTAATCAAGATCCACACAACACTGGCACACACAACATGCCTCTGATGCTTGTCAGGTCAGAATACAACATCTGGCAGCGTCGGGTAGCTCATGTGTTAGCACAACAGAACACAGGGTGCTGGAAATCGGTAGTATTTGGACCACATGTTCCAATGGTACCGAGTGCCGAGGATCCAAAGATCCAAGTACCAAAGAGTGTTGAGAACTACTCAGAGCAAGATTTTCAAAAAATCGAGCTAGATGCCAAGGCTTTCAGCATAGTAGCCATGGCACTGCCGAATGATATCTATGCCGGTCTCTTGCACTGCAATAGTGCTAAAGAACTGTGGGATGCTCTTAAAGAGCAATTCGGGGGAACTGATGATGTGATTGAAAACAACCGTGAAATACTTAACCAACAATATGAAACGTTTAGTCACATAAAAGGGGAGTCATTAACACAACAGTTTGAAAGGTTTAACTGTCTAATTAGTGAACTTAAACTGGTTGGTCTAACTTTTCCTAATTCAACACTGAATCATAGGTTTCTTAGATCACTTCAGGACAAATGGGACACTATAGCTATAGTTATGAGAAATTCTATCGGATTCAAAGACCTAACCCTGACCCAGCTTCATGGTAAGCTCCTGACTTATGAAAGGGAGCTTAACCAGAAAAAGAAGCTCCAGGACTCTGGCAAAGTGTCAGATGACTATGTATTTGGTAATACTGCACTGTTGGGTCAGGATGATGGTTCTGGAAGTAGTAAGGATCAGAGTTATGATCATTACATTGACATAACAACTGGTTTCAATAATGATTCTTACTCATCACCAAACAACTGTGCTTTCACAGCCAGTGGTGATATCCAGGCTTCTGATAATTCATCTTTTGTGTACAATGACTTGCAATACATTGACCCTTTGGACCTAGAAGAAATGGACATTTTACATCAGGTTGCCCTGCTCAGTATTAGAACCAATAACTTCTATAAGAAAACTGGCAGGAGGTACCCAGGTTTACATGGTGGGTCAAAGGTTGGGTTGGATAAATCAAAGATAAAGTGTTACAAGTGTCATAGAATGGGTCATTTTGCTAGGGTGTGTAGGAGTCAAAATGGAGTTCCTATGATCACCTATCCAAATCAAAGACCACAGACCAACACTTATCAAACCATTCCTAATGTACCTAATGTGCAAAACACTGCTCACTTTGCACAGACCCAAACCACTGTTCCTGTGCATTATGTCCAAACCACTGTTCCTCAGTATCACTATGTCCAAACACCTGTTGCTCAGGCCCCTGTGCCAATGACTGTTACTCCACCCTCTGCTCCTGCAGAGACCAATCAACCAGGTCAACAGAGTTTCTTTACTCAAGGCTTTGTTGATTGGAGCAGTCTACTAGATGAGATAACAGATGACAACATTGCTCTAGTTGCTAACACTGAAAAGGATTTTTGTTTTATGGCACTAGAAACAATTGTTGAAGAGACTGATTCTGAGGAAGTGGTGTCTATGTCTGAAAATGTGACTGATGGTGTTGTTGGTGAGATTGTTTCAGCTGAAGAATCTGAAGTGGAGGTTGTGAATCTATCAGACCCCTGGGGTAGTGATGACTGTGGCTGCCAGTGTAACTGTGCCTTGATGGCTGCTGCTAAGGTATCTCCTCAAATCTTAAATGACTTGTGTTCAGACAAATGTATTGTGGCATTTGCTAAGATAAAAGAGGTGAATGAAAACTTTAGAAAGAAAATTTTGGATTCTGAAATTCAGGTTGAAAAACTAACAAAAGAGTTAAAATCAAAAATATCTGAAAAAGAGTCTGAAATCAGCAGTCTAAAACATGAAGCAAGCATAACCAAAGACCAGCTTCAGACTATGATAACAAAATATCATGGTTGTAAGAAGGAGCTTGAGTCCACCCAAGTTGAATGTAAGAAATGGGTGGAATCATCAAAGGGTTTTGAGATGATTGTCAACCAACAATCTAAAAGTCATGTGAAATTTGGGTTTGGTTTTAAAACCACTGATCAAGTTTCACAAACCACTGACAAAAAGGAACCACAGTTGGTTGAGGTCATCCCTACAAACTCTAAAGGTCAAGAAATCAAGGTTACTGAACCCAATGGCAAGAAAATCATTCTTGAAAAGTTGGAAGGTACACCCTCATTTGATGAAATTGAGAAATATCAATTCAAACCAACATGGTCAGATGAGTGTGAAGTCCTTGAAAATTTCAAACCAATGACCTTCAAAACCTCTGATGGTAAAATGGCACCACAGGCCAAAGTTATCCCTCTAGTAAGTCTTCCAACAGATGATGAAACATCTGTTGAAAAGAAGAAAGAAAAAGGGAAAGCCAAGAACAACTTGTTTTGTGATTTTTGTGAAAAGAAGAACCATGTCACCAAAAACTGTTTTCTTCTAAAAGCATAGGACATCAACAAAACAACAAGTTTAAATGATTCAAAATCTAAAGAATGTTCAATCTGCAAGAAAAAGAATCACAAAACAAAAGAGTGCTTATATCTCAAAAATTTTGATGAAAAGATAAAAGAGTATAAGGCTAAAACTCTGGAGAGTCAAGTGGTGAGTACTTCAAAAGGAAAATCCAAACAGACTTTTGAATCAGTCCAAACATCTGTTACCCAAAGTCTGAACAAAAACTCTGCTCCCAGAGAGGTTCAGGTAACAGATGCTCCACCTGTTAACAGATTACCAAGAGGATATGGACAACCCACTTGTCATCGTCTGCCACATGTTTATGATGAGCCCAAGAGGCCTTCAAAACCAAAAGTGAACAGACATCCTCATGGTTTTCAACAACTGATAGGAAATGATCAAACATCTGCTGGACCAAGTGTTGACATACAAGCATTGGCAAATGGTCAACTGCAGCTGTTGAATCTAGTTCAAAAGCTAGTCCAAACCACTGATCATTCTCCACAACTTAAGGCTGAGACAGCTAAGGACCCATCCAAAGCCAATTTGGCTTTGGACACTCACCAAAACTAAAATCTTTACTGATATGCAGGGAGCTTCTGCTTGTTTAGACAGTTTATGGTATGTAGATAGTGGAGGCTCCAGGCACATGACTGGATGTAGAGCCCTTCTTCTGGACTTTCTTGCTCATGGAGGGGGTGATATATCCTTTGGTAATGATTCTAAAGGTAAAGTGTTGGGTTCTGGTACTGTCAAAGCAGGGAGGCTTAAGTTTGAAAATGTTAATCTAATAGACAATCTAAAATTTAATCTACTTAGTGTATCACAAATGAGTGACAAAGGCTTTGGATCATTCTTCACTAAGCAAACTTGTAAGATTGTTGGCCCAGAGGCTGTAGAAAAGATTAACACCATCATTGCTGAGAGCAAAGCACAACTTGTTGCTCACAGAAGTGGCAATGTGTATGTGGTTGATATGTTGAAGGATAATCCTACTGCAAATGTCTGTCTGTTCTCAGCTGCCTCTACCAAAGAGACAGAATTGTGGCATAGGAGACTTGGTCACACCAACCTTCAAACTATCAACTCACTCTCCAAACAAAACCTTGTCAGAGGTTTACCATCAAAAGAATTCAAATGTGATGAGCATTGTGTTTCCTGTCTAAAAGGTAAACAACATAAAAGCTCTTACAAATCTATTGATGAGTCCAAAACTAGTCAGTGTTTACAAATGTTGCACATGGACTTGTTTGGCCCTGTAAAAATCATGAGTCTAAGAAGGAAAAGATTTTGTCTTGTCATAGTTGATGATTTTTCTAGGTTTACATGGACTTACTTTTTACACTCTAAAGATGAGACTGCAGGTATCTTGAAGGACTTTGTCACCAAAGTTGAAAAACAATATGACTTGCCAGTAAAAGTCTTTAGAAGTGACAATGGAACAGAGTTTAAAAATAAGGAGTTAGATGATTTCTGTGTGTCAAAAGGGATTGTAAGGCAGTACAGTATCCCAAGAACACCAGAGCAGAATGGGGTGGTTGAAAGGAAGAACAGGACTCTCATTGAGGCTGCAAGAACAATGCTAGCAGATTCTGGTTTACCTCTGTCCTTTTGGGCAGAAGCTATAAACACTGCTTGCTATGTTCAAAACAGAGTTTTAATCAACCCTAGACATCAAAAGACTGCTTATGAAATTCTGTTTAAAATCAAATCACTGATATCATTTTTCAAAGTCTTTGGCTGCCCATGTTTCATTTTAAATCTTAAAGATTCCATTTCAAAATTTGCAGCCAAAGTGGATTGTGGATATTTTCTGGGGTATTCTTCTATTGCAAAGGCCTATAAAGTGTTTAACACAAGGACTAAAACAATAGAAGAAACTCTGAATGTAAAGTTCAATGAACTTTCTTCTTTAAAAATCCCAGCAAACCCTGCTGAGTTGTTTGATTTAGATAAATTCAAATTTGAAGATATTGCTGTCAAAACTAATCCTGCAGGTTCTCCACAATCTTCACAACAAGACTACAGAATAGATGTTGTGGTTCCAGACCACTACAAAGTCTATCCTGCATCAGAGGAAGCAGTGGTTCAAAACAACTGTCAAAACTCTGTCACAGCTGAGTCAGCCACTGTTGGCCAATCTTATCTTCAATCCACTGATTCACCCAGCCAATCCACTGTTCAATCATCTGTTGACAAGAGTCAATCATCTGTTGACAAAAGTCAGTCCAACCTTACACCACTTGGACCCATTCCTCCACCTCCATTTCAAACATCTGTTGCCTCTTCAGAAGTGCCAACAGATGTTATGTCAACAGAATCTCCAAACCTCTGTCCTTCACCACAAAATGCCATCATACCATATCAGGGAGATCTAATCTACCTAAGAGCTCATCCACCAGACCAAATCATTGGCAACATCAGAGAAGGTGTGCTCACAAGGAGCCAATCTTCAAACATCTGTCTTTTTGCAGGCTTTCTATCTCTTACACAACCTGTCAAGTACCAAGAGGCACTGAAAGACAACAGTTGGGTAGAAGCCATGCAAGAAGAACTCCTTCAGTTCAAAAGACAACAAGTATGGGAACTTGTACCACTGCCTAAGGATGTCTGTCCTATTGGCACAAAGTGGGTCTTCAAAAACAAAACTGATGAAAGGGGTATAGTTATCAAGAACAAAGCCAGGTTAGTGGTTCAAGGCTTCAGACAAGAAGAGGGTATTGACTATGATGAAACCTTTGCCCCTGTAGCAAGGTTAGAAGCTATCAGACTTTTCTTAGCCTTTGCTGTCAACCACAACATCAAGGTGTATCAGATGGACATCAAGTGTGCTTTCCTATATGGCAAAATTCAGGAGGAGGTCTATGTATGTCAACCACCTGGTTTTGAAGACACATTCCATCCTGATCATGTCTACAAGCTTAACAAAGCATTGTATGGACTCAAACAAGCACCAAGAGCCTGGTATGAAACTCTCTCTACTTTTCTCTTATCCATTGGTTTCACTAGAGGTAAAATTGATAAAACCTTGTTTTTAAAATGGAAAGGAAAAGATTTAATGATTGTTCAAATATATGTGGATGACATCATTTTTGGATCCACATGTAATAAAATGTGTGAGGAGTTTAGGGAACTCATGACAGCAGAGTTTGAAATGAGTGCTATGGGTGAACTTCAGTGCTTTCTTGGTCTCCAAGTAAAGCAACTGCAAAATGGCACTTTCATTCATCAAAACAAGTATGTGAAAAACTTGTTAACAAAATTTGAGATGAATGATTGTAAGCCATGTAGTACACCCATGAGCACTGTCAAGCCACTCACTGATGATGAAAAGGATGAACTTGTTGATCAGACACACTATAGATGCATGATTGGGTCTTTATTGTACTTAACAGCATCCAGGCCAGACATTATGTTTGCAACCTGTGTGTGTGCTAGATCTCAGGCTTCTCCTAGAAAGTCTAACCTTATTGCTGTGAAAAGGATCTTCAGATACCTAAAAGGTGCTCCCACACTTGGTATCTGGTATCCTGCTAATGGAAACATTGAGCTTTCAGGTTATTCAGATAGTGATTTTGCTGGCTGCCATACCACAAGGAAGTCCACATCAGGAGGGTGCCAGTTTCTAGGGAATGCCTTAGTCTCTTGGCAAAGCAAAAAGCAAGCAGCTGTTTCAACATCCACTGCTGAAGCTGAATACATTGCTGCTGCAAGCTGTACAGCCCAACTTATGTGGCTTCAAAATCAACTACTGGACTTTGGGATAACTGCACTGAGGACTCCACTCATGTTGGATAGTCAAGCTGCTGAAAATATCATCAAAAATCCAGTCTCTCACTCAACCACCAAGCACATAGATATCAGACATCACTTTGTCAGGGATAGCTATGAAAAAGGTTTGATTTCTCTGCACCATGTTCCAACAGAGGATCAGTTGGCAGATGTGCTGACAAAAGCTTTAGACACATCTACCTTCACAAATCTGATCTCTCGAATTGGAATGTTAAACATGGATTAAAAACAACAAAAATGTTTTCAATAAAAACATTAAAATGTTTTCAGAAAATCAAATTTTTGCTAAAATAACACTTTGGTTGAAAAATCTGTTTTAAAACCACTGATTCAGATAAAACAACCACTGTTTTATTAAAACCACTGTTAGTTGAAAAATCTGTTTCAAACATCTGATCAGGTAAAACAACCACTGTTGGTTGAAAAATCTGTTTCAAACATCTGATCAGATAAAACAACTGTTTTCATCAGTCTTTTGGTTAAACAACAGAGGTTGGCAACAGAGGTTTAACAAAACAGCTGTCTGCCACCAGATGTTTCAACCATCAGATGTTTGCCACGTCTGCTCTCAAAAGCAGAGTTTTTGCCACATCAGCGGTTTTAACCAGAGCCTATAAAACTCCGTTCTTTCCCCCAACAGCAGTTTTACTGTCTCATTGTATTCAAAATACTGAAAACCGCTCTCGTCTTCCTCATAACCCTCAATCAAACATCATCGCTTTCATAATCAAAATCCATTAAAATGGAACTCCAAACAAAAGCCACTCACAATTTCCTTCCATATTTGGTTAAAACCGAAGACAACACACCATTCCATTCTACCATTGACATCATCAATAACTCAAAATATAAAAATGTTCTTATTGCTGATGCCCCCATTTACCTGGAAACACTTCAAGAATTCTGGGCAACTGCTGAAGTTTTATACCAAAACAAAAAGCCTACGTCCATTATTTCAAAAATTGGAGACACCAGTATCGCCATAACCCCTGAAATCATATCCACTACCTTCTCACTGAACGACTTGTCAGGTATGGAAACTTTTCCAAAAACAGAGCTTCACACTGAGTTTCAAGAGAGGGGGTATGATGCTCAAATGACTGGTTCCACACTATACAAAAAGTTTTTCCCACCAGTCATGAAATTTTTCTTCCATACCCTCCTCCTCTGTGCCTCTGCCAAGACTACATCCTTCAATGAAATCCCATTGAGGATACAATACTTGGGATATGCTATGTTGTCAGATTCTGACTTCAATCTATCTCAGGGATTGTTTTCAGACTTGGTATCAAATGTGAAAGCCATAAAATCTGGCTCAAACAATGCTTTTCTGCTCTACCCTAGAATTCTAAGTGTAATTCTACAAAAGCTTTTACCTGAAAAGGATTTTCAAAAGGGAGAGTCATTTAAAATGAAAAGTCTAACTGATGAAACTTTTACAAGAATGCTGGGTTCTTCAACCCAAGAAAAAGCAACAAAAGTTCAAAAGGTTTCCAAAACACAACCAAAGAGGACAAAGACAACAACTGTTGTTGAAACCTCTGTTGGTGAGCCCACTGCTCCTGGTGATCATGGCACTTCATCCAGTGCTGTGAAACCAACACCAGCCACCAAAAGAAAACGTCCATCCACCAAAACAACCAC
This sequence comes from Ambrosia artemisiifolia, assembly GCA_032199755.1. Lineage (NCBI taxonomy): Eukaryota > Viridiplantae > Streptophyta > Magnoliopsida > Asterales > Asteraceae > Ambrosia > Ambrosia artemisiifolia. The sequence continues at coordinate 6,470,689 of CM063512.1, forward strand.
CAAAACCAAAAAGGGACTTCTGGAAGATGAGATACCAGAAGCTAACCCTGTTGCATCACCAAAGCAACATGAAACCACTGTTGTTACTTCCTCACAACAGTTGGAGATATCTCAACCCAAGCAAACTCCTCAAGATTCCTCACAAAAGGAACTTGTTGTAAGCCAAAGGGAACCTCAAACTGAGGCATATGAGTCACTTGATCATATGTTTACAAGCCCATCTCCCAGGGCTAATCAGCTTCTTACTCCACCTACATCACCACCACATGTCCCACAAACAATGCAACCCCTGTTTGAGGCTATTGATAAAACTCAGGACAACCCCAGTTCCTCTCCTTCACCTATCACTGAGAGTATGCCACTACCAGTGACTGGGGCTGAGGAAAATCAATCAGCCATCCCACAAACAGATGAGGAGGTTATACTCCCAGAAGTCAATGTTACTTCTGATGAGGTTTCAAGAGAAGCAGCTACTACTGTTGTAGAGACCATTGTCTCACAGCAGGACAGTGGTTACATTGCTAAGACTTCCTTGAAGGCAACAACTGCTGAAGACACAATTGTGTCTCCTAAAACAGTTGGCAGTCCCCAGAACCAAGAAAAAGGGGCAGCAGGTTCTTATTCTATGGACTCACCTCCTAGGACTGAACCAGCTAAAACTACCTCTGGTAGGGACTCAGATGAACCTATTAATTTGGGTGATGAGTCAAAACTACAAGAATTGACGGCTAAAGTTCAAAACCTTGAATCCTCTGTTGCTGACATCAAATCTGATGTCAAGTCAATATTGGAAACATTGACTAACTTTACAAAAAGTCAACCATCCACTGCTGATGTTGCTAATGAGCTATGGAAATCTGTTTCCCCCATCATCATAGCTCATCGAAAATTAGCAGATCAGACACAGGAAACCTACATGACTTTGATCAGAAACATGGTTGATGCCAGATTCAATGATACAAAGGCTGACATCAAGGTGATCAAAGACCACTTGCTGAAGACCACTGGCTCTGCCCCTACCACAATTCTCAGAGATGAAGATGATGATGAATTCACTGCTGATGATGCCAAAAAGGGGGAGAGTGGCAGAGATAGGCTACCAAAACTTAATCCATTTGGTGAACCACCCTCACAAAAAGGGAAGAAGCCAACTGCTGACAAACCAGGGTCACCCAAATCAGCTCCACAGTCACAACAACCAAATGTTCAGATCCCTGTCTCTGAGAAGGCAAAAGAAGTTGATACTTCAGCTAATGAAAGAGCTGAAAAGGCTGCTCAAGACAAAATGAAAAGGGCTGACACATTGGAAGTAAAGGCAGAGAGGTTGGTGCAGCTGAAAAAGGAACAGCAGCAGGAAGTGGAAGATGTGAACACTTCAAAGAGAAAGAAAATGCCAGCCAAACATACTAGAAAACCACCTTCCAAATTAACTACTGAAACTCCTGCTGTACAAACACCTGTTACCACAACCACTGCTCCACAAACCACTGCCACCACAACCTCTGTTACCCAAACCACTGCACCTAAAACAACTGAAACTAAAACCACTGCTAAAACATCTGCACAACCCAAACCAGTAACCAAACCAGTCACTAAACCAACCACAACTCAACCAACTCCCAAACCTACTTCAACACAACCCAAAACCCAAACAACTGCTGGTTCCACAAAAGGACCAACAGATGTTTCTCAAACCACTGCTACATCCTCACCTTCACCCAAAATCTTGTATAGCAGAAAAAGGAAATCCACCTTTGTTATACAAGATGAAAACATCCACAACACACCACCCAACACCCCAATCTCGTCCACACCAGTCAATGCCATTCCACTCACATCTTACTCACCACACACTACTGAATTCAGATCACACAGACCACCACCAACCATCACCCCATTGGCTGAGAAGTATCCCCTTGAGTTGGATTTAATCAAGGGGGAACTTCAATCCTTCTATAATACTGATCAGCCATCAGAAAGATCCTTCCCATCTCTTAAAGGCTTCCCTGTTCCACTCAACATAGACACATATCTCAAATACAAGGGTGAACAGGCTGATGCTGTCATCAAAGAGAAGTGCAAAGGGAAGGATGACAGGACTGCTCAGGGCATCCATTCAGCAGAGCTTAGCAAACTCAGAAGGATTGAAGATTATGCTAAGACCCTGAGCAACTCCATGTCAACCATGCCTCTCAGCAGACACTTGGAGATGGAAGTAAGGGATTCACTGCTGGAACAGATCTTGGCATCCAAGCCTTATAAAGCAACAAAGAACCAATTTACAGGCTGGACCACACATGCTCTAAGGGAAGAACTAATCAGAATAGAGAACATGGCCAAGAACCCTCCTGCTAAGGTCTCTGCTCCTGATTTCAAAAAGGGGAGAGATGAAGCTAGAGCCTTGAAATTCAGAAGAATGAGACAAGAGCTTGTAGCAGCTAAGTATGGAGAGATGAAGTCTGTTGCCAGATGGTCAGAGATCAGGCTAATTGAAACATACAAAAAGCTTGAACAAGAAAGAAAGACCAATCCTGATCTTCCAAGAAAACCTGTGTATGATGATGCTCCCAAGAAACCCTCTCAGGCCTTTACATTAGATAGCTTGCTTGCAACCTCTGATCTTTCTATTGCTGCTCAAAGGCAATACAAGAAGCAGAAGGAAATGTCTGAAGAAGACACAAGGAAGTTCAATGAAACTTATGTAAAAGAGGGTCTCCTGAACCAACTTAGATTCTTCTCTGACCCTGTCACAGAGAAGTTCAGAGAACTCATTGGCAGGCCTCCATCTCCCAACTCATCCAATATAAAGATGCATCCCAGTCACTCCTCTGATTCTAAAATTCTAAAATGGAAGTCTGATAAAGAGACCCATGAATTGACATTGCTCAGATCAGATGGTAGTATTCAGAAGCTGAGTATGGATGAGGCACCTGGCCTAAGTGCTGAAGATCTCCAGTCACTTCTAAATTTGACACTGGATAGAGATGCTGAAGACCTCTTCTCTCTACACTTTGAATTGCAACTAAAAGGGCAAATTAGAGAAAGTCTGATGAGGAATAAAGATCAAGAATAAAGTAGAGTTTTGGCATCATCTGTTCTAGGGGGAGATTGTTGGGTCTGCTGACCTGGAGAAGAACAGATGATAGAAAGCCAAAATATACTAAGTGTTGATCAAGAATAAATAACAGAGGTTACAAGAAAGCTTCCTCCAAAGAACTGCTGATTCCCAAACTGCTGATGCTTAAACAACTGATACAAGACAACTGCTGCTGATGAAAGGTCTGATGGAGAAAGTCTGAAGAGCAAAAGTCTGATAAAGAACAAGTGCTGATAAAGATCTGAAGAACAAAGGTCTGTTGAACCAACAGCACTTTGGTTCAACAGATGATAAGAAGACATCAGAGTTTTTAGCTTAACAGAGTTTTTCTTTCAGTAGTTTCAATGTAACAGTAGTTTATTGTTTAACAGTTGTTGTAGTTTGTTAGTCAGTTAGGGGTCGCTTTCTAGGTGACGTCAGCTAAGTGATCATCAGAGGTTTGTACTTGTCTATAAATAGAACAGTACTTGTACTGTTCTATTGGTCACTCGTCATTCTCTTTAGACAAACAAACTCTGAGTGATCAGGCTGAGGGGGAGCTATAACTGTACCTTTGTAATCTTTCAGTTTAATGAAAGCATTCGATTGATAACAATTATTCTCTATGTTTTGATTATTCTTTATTCCGCTGCACTTTCCATTTAGATTTCATTCATATTTCATACTTAATCAAAACAGTCCAATACTCAGATCCTAACATATATATATATATATATATATATATCAAGTTCTTACGAAAGCTTTATTATATATAACAAAGGTGTATCTACCTAGGGTTAGGGGTGAGCAATAAACGGTTCCGAACCGCGAAAACCGTGAAACCGACCCGGAACCGCTAGAACCGAACCGAATTAATGTTATAGATTCCGGTTCCGGTTCTCATATTTTGGCATAATCGGTTCCCGGTTCGGTTCCGGTTAGAACCGACGGGTCCGGTTAAGAACCGTTAGAACCGTTTTGATTTAAATTAAATATTTAAATATTCTATTATTAGTTTGAAATAGAATGTGTTGTTTCCTTCTTTATAGTTCTTAACACTTTTAAATTGTTTTACTTGGTAGGAATGTAGAGTATTGCCTTATGTGATGGTTAGCAGTCAGCACAGCTTGTTCTGACCCGTTTAATCTGTATAAAAAGAATGATCTGATCCGAACAAAGCATATTTTGATACGTAAACTACTATACTTTTAGTAACCATGGTTAACACAAACCGTTGATAATTTTTTTAAGAAAAATCATTGTTTTTGTTTATTTTTGTATTTAATTGTTAATGTTAATTTTAGGATTTTATTGACAACCGGTTCCGGTCTAGAACCGTTTCATGAGAACCGTTTCACCCGGTTCTGGAACCGAACCGTTTAGTAATTATCGGTTCCGGTTTCGGTTCTCATATTTTGGAATAAACGGTTCGCGGTTCGGTCCGGTTCGGTTCGGTTCGGTCCGGTTCTGAACCGTTGCACAGCCCTACCTAGGGTCGAACCCGGGACCCTGGATGGCCAGAACTTTAGCGAACACACCTCTTACCATCTGATCTCCTCCTGCCTGATGGTTATTTGTTAACTTCGATCCGTATATAACATAACTAAAAACGCGAGTCTGTTCTTATTTTGCCTAACTGATGAACCCTAAGCCTAAACATGGATTAATTGATCGATCAACTGGTCACGAAAAATGACCAGATCATGGGGCTTTTGTTATTTGGTCAAAGCTGATATAAACTACAAAATAAAAATGAACTAACCGTGAATATTCGATGCGTATTGGTCGTTCAAGAAGGACGATGGTCCGACATTAACAGTCGACGATTTGAAGCCCGAGTTTACTGTTTGGTTGAGAGGTTTTGGGTAATGAATTCACACCATTTTACATATTTTTATTTATGAAAATATATTTTTAATCCTATTTAATGTATTTATCTTGTTTTAATCATATGTAATTCATTATAAATCCGTTTTGAAGTGTTTTAGTAACAAAAGGAAAACGCTAATGACTGATTAGCAACAAATTCTCATTTTGAACTAATCTAGTAATTTGGAACAAACCTCATGGACGAATTTGGTAATTAAAAAAAAAGAAATTCTTATTTTAAATATATCTAGTAATATTGACCAAAACCTAAAGGATGAATTTTACTATATACTATTTTCTTTTTAATATAAAGAAAGATGGTTACAAACCTATTAGCTGAATGCTGATGTGTAAAATAGTGGTAGGGTCCATTAGTGAGATGTCACATGGGTAAAATGGTGGGGAGAATCCATGACAAAATCCAAAATTATGTCGTTTTTATCTTTCTGTTAGCGAATAATATTATGTTTTTGTCATTTTGAAGTTTAAATGAATTTCATTTTAAGACTATAGGGAGGGGGAAGAGGGGAAATAGGGGCAAGAAGCGTCATATATATTTGTGGGATCCTTGAATGAATGGTAAAAATTGTGGGAAGTGAGGGGGGGGGGGGGGGGGGGGGGAATGTCATGTGGAATTGGAAAATAAATGTATTTAATAAATTTAATATAAATAATAAATTTAATTATTAAAAAATATTTATGTTTCTACCAAAAAATATTATTTAAATATTTAAAAATAATCATTTAAATATTTAAAAATAACATTAATATTTTTAATTTAAATTTTATGTTAGGTGTTTATCTAACATTAAACATTAATAAAAAGTATTAAACATTAAAACTAATAATTAAACATTAAAGATTAAAACATAATATTAAACAATACACACTAAAGACTAAAACAGAATATTAAACATTATTGTCGTCATCGTCATATTCGTTATATCTTAGTAGACTCCAAATATGATCGACCAAATCCGCTCGAAGGTTGTGATGTGTTTGCCTATTCTTGATTTCATAGTTGTTTAAGTTTCTTATTTCATCAGTAATGTGTCCCTGACTTGATTGCGCTTCCTCACCATAGTACTCGCATATTGCACGTCCTTCGTCTTCCAAAATCATGTTGTGTAAAATAACGCATCTGTACATCACATTTCTTATTGGGGTTTTTCAAACATTCTACATGACACGGACAAAATTCTCCATCTTTTTTACAAAACACCAAAAGCACGCTCAATGTCTTTCCGTGCAACCATTTGAGCTTTGATAAACTTTTTTCTCTTATCGTCTAACGTAGTTCTCCGTGTAAAAGATTTTACAAACACAGCCACTCAGGGTAAATTCCATCCGTTAAAAGATAGCCGTACTTGTATCCACATCGTTTACAAAAAAGATCCTTTTGGTGCAACTTCATTTACGAGATCGTTGAAAATTGGTGATTGATTAAGAATATTTATATCGTTCAACGAACCGGACACACCAAAAGATGCATGCCAAATCCAAAGATCTTGTGATGCTACCGCTTCAAGCATCAAAGACGGTTTTTTATGATATCCACTCGAGTGTTGGCCTTGCCATGCAGTTGGACAAAGTTCCCACTCCCATTTCATACAATCTAAACTCCCGAGCATCTCGGGAAAACCATGTTTTTCTTCGTGAAACTCCAAAAGTTGTTGTACATCACTAAATTTAGGTTTTCTCAAATATTTTTTAAAATAAAGTTCAATGACGTATGCGCAAAAATATTGAAGGCTTTCCCTACCTGTTCTACCTGACATCTTTAGATAGTCGTCCATTATGTCAGAACTTTGTCCATATGCCAACTGTCTAAGCGCGACTGTGACCTTTTGCAACAGGGTAAATCCAATACTCCCACGCGCATCGGGTCTTTGTTGAAAATATTCGTAATTATTTTCTAAATCCTTAGATATTCTAAAAAATAAATTACGACTCATGCGAAAACGCCCCCTAAAACTTTTTTCATCATATGTAGGTTCGAGTGAGAAGTAATCACGTACCAATAAATCATTTGCGACACTTCGGTCACGAAGTATATATTTTCTACGTTTGGGTTCAGAAGTCCCTTCACTTTCCTCTTCGGCTATGGCTTGAATGACTTTATGAACGGACGATATTATCAGTTCCGCGCCGTTGTCGGATGAGGACTCCAAAGCGAATAGATCAAACTCATTAGATGAACTTGAAGATTGCATTTTTTTGATACTATTTTTATAAAATTTGAGAGATTAGAGAGTAAAAATATGGTGTGTGTGGGTAGAAGATTATATGGTTTGTATATATATAATATAAAATAAATAATAAAATATTATTTTTTTGTTACCGTTGAGAAACGGTACTTTTTTTTAATTTTTTTTTCAATTAATATGCAACGGTAATGTATTTTTTTTAAATATTTCCAGCGGGTCCCACCATTACCTCCTCCACCAACCAAAGCACTCCACCTCATCACCACCACCTCCCCCACGCCAGTGCCTCCCCCCCCGGCCCGCCTTTGGCTCACGCCATGATCACGCCACCTTGGGGTGGTGTTTGGGGCTTGAAGCCCTTCTCCACGCCATACTTCCCCCTCCCCCCACCCCACACCTTACACTCTAACAATAGAAAGTATATGCATTCTTGTTATTTCAGAAGAAAACTACCAACATTATATATTATACACATCATTATGCATCAATTAAATGCTATATAGATTGTACCAAAAGCTACATGGGTTTACCTATTTTTCCTTTTTAACCTCTAATACTTTTCATTTTTTTATAATTTAATCCCAATAATTTTTCACTTTTATCTTTTATCCCCTATACTTTTAATCTTTTACAAATTTTTCCTTTTAGGTTACGGTCTAAACTTTGCAAGTTAATATGCCGCAATGTATGTGTAGTATTTTAAAGTCTAATTTTTCTCGTTTAACGTTGCGTTGTGTTTTATATTTTGGTCTAGTCATTGCGCATTAACATGTCACAACCTGTGTGTGCGGTTTCTATGTTTTTACGTCTATTTTTTTACTTCTTTACGATTTTTGTTTTCAGAGCCTTTCAGGTGTTGATGGTCGCTGGAGATGATGTGACATATGTGCTACATGGCACGATTTTATAGCCCTGCGCAACGAGGACCTTCATTATAGTTTATTATAAATACTTTTTGTGGTATGTCTGGTTTCGTGGATTTGACTAGGGTGTCCCCCCTTGTGTGTCTCAGGAACAATGGGTTTGTGTTAGGTCAGGTTGCATAGAAGGTAGAAGCAAGAAAAATTGCCAAGCATGAAAATGCATGTGTTGAGAATCAGCATGTCTTTATTCCTTTCGCTTCTGATGTCTTTAGCTCTCTAGCTCCTGAAACTGTCATGTAGTCATGTGTGACACCCGGCAAACTCCGGTTACTAACTTTTTGAAAAACTCAGTAAGTCTACCTTAGCGAGTCGTGCATACATTACACATGACAGGGTCAGTCGAGTCGAGTCGTGCATCATTGGGGTTTTAACACACACAAGTCTTGAGTCCCGGGAATTGGTGAACGAGTGTGAACGTGTTTGTTTCCATGAATTATGTGTTTATAATCTTTATGTGACTTGTCGGTATGTGTATACGTGTTTACATATGTTAAAACAGTGATTACACGCGATTGCATGACATTATAGGTGATTACACAGCATGGGGGCGATTAGGAACACATTACATGCGATTGGCAGGCTAATAACCTATAGCTATAGGCGATTAGGCCTAATCATGTGTCACTAAGGGCGATTGGGCCCTAATCGCCTGTAGCTGCTGCGTAATCGCCTGACGTGTTTTAAATGACTAGAAACGCCTATAAATACCACCCTTGACCTCTAAAACACCATTTGTGCAACCCTAGCCGTCCCATAACCTATCCCAACTCACAAACACCCTCTGGAACTCGTTTTTACATCAAAACACACATTTCCAAGCTTTACATATCATTTTCTCCTAAGTCCAAGGTGTGTTCTTCATTCCCAAACTTTTGTATGATTATGTGTTGTTCCCTAAAGGTCCAGACCTGATTTCTAAACTATTGTGTCTTTGAAAATCTATTAAAAACCGTTTTTAAACAAACCCAAACCTTTATGCATGTTATATGTGTTGTATATGAATAAAGGTAGGATTTTTATGATTGAAACATGATTGTTCTTGTGTTATTAAGGTGTTTATAGCTGGTATGAGTTAGTATGATGATGTCCTAGGAGTTTGGATGGTTTTAGTTGTGTATTGTTGATATTTGGTATTTTGACCCATTTGAATAGTTTGAATGATTAAGGATGATATGAGGTGTTTTGTTAGTCATATGATGTTAGGGTTTGCTTTAGGATGATGCTAGAGCAGTAGGATACTATCGGACAGCGTTGTTACGTGATGAAATCTGAATATTTGCTATTTAGGGCAAGTTTTTGCATGTTGATGTGATGTTTACATGTTAAGCTTACTATTTTTGGGAAACGCTCGCATTCGGGACTGTTAGAATGATGATAACTTAGGGGTTTTGCTTGAAATATGTTTGTTTATGTGTTATGATTGATATTGGGTGTTTACACGTGTTTCGGATCTGATTTGGAGGGTTAAACGCGCGAAAAAGGCGGAACAGAACAGCATAGGCGATTAGAAAAATCCCCAATCGCCTATGCTATAGGCGATTGGCCCTTAATCACATGATCTATAGGCGATTAGGGAGCCTAATCGCCCTCCCACCATGCAATTACAATGCTAATCGCCTATATGCATGTCTTATAGCTCCTAATCACTAGTTAAACTCTGAATTGCATGTCTTATAGCTCCTGATCACTAGTTAAACTCTGAATTGCATGTCTTATAGCTCCTAATCACTAGTTAAACTCTGAATTGCATGTCTTATAGCTCCTAATCACTAGTTGACTTTTCCTAGTCACTAGTTGACTTTTCCTAATCACATGTACTGCTGTTGTAAGTGTATTCTGGCATTTCGAAACCCGATTTAACACCTAGGGACATGCTAGGAACCCCGTAACATGCTTAGTAACATAGTAACACGTGCTCAGACTTATTTGTGCGTTATTTGAACTATATGTTAGACTTGTTGAACTTTAACATGTGTTAAGTATTGGTAGCATGAATTGTATGTTTTAGTATATGAGATGAACACGTGGGATGTCGGGTCACCAACGGGATGTCGAGTCTTGTCTCATGTAGTCTGGTTGTCAGTCAAACGCATTTTCAAACATATGACGGTCATGGACTGGACATTAGGGACTAATGAACCCAACGGGTATTAGTCTAACCTTACACACATCTTATGATAGGTCGCCACTAGTTGGGGCTATCATATCACATAACGGTTTACTCATTAACGGAAGACGCAACCTAAGGTGAGTTCACGGCCCCACATTTTACGGTTTTTGTTTTCGGGGGAGAAACATGCTTAAACTCTTTTATTACACATTTTCATGCTATACTATGGCTCTCATCTTATTACTATACGGTTCATCTAAGTCCCTTAGAAACCACTAACATGGGGATATGGCGGGGAAATGTGGATAGCGCTATTGGGAACTGACAAGCCCCACTCGACGGCTGGAGGCCGGGCGGGTGCATATTGTCTCTAAGCACACAAGGCCTACCGGCGATGACGGTAGTCCGTAAATAAGGGTTACACAGTTACATAGTAACAACACAGTCAGCAATGGTTTCACCCGTAGTAGTAATATTACTCGATGCCTAGCTAGCGTTCTCATAAGCATAGTAGTAACAGCAACGGTAACGGTTTTCAAGGATTGTTTTAAACGTTTAAATAAAACCTGTGAACTCACCAGCATTATATGTTGACTCTTTTAGCATGTTTTCTCAGGTCACTAAGGTAGCAGCTGTCAACTAGGCGCACGGAGTCGCACTGGAGTCGTACTCGCGTCTAGGATCATTTATGCATGTCTTTTGATGTTAAACTTTTGAACTCATGTTTTTGTTTACTCATGACTTGTAAACTTTAAATGCTTCCGCACTTTCAAATGTTGGTTTTAAATTTTATGCATGATTTTGTTTACGTATGTTTTTACATTTAGACGTCCTTTATTGTGATCGTTGACTTGGATCCTGGTGTGTCACATGCCTCGCGGTAGAATTCCGCTTGTGGAAATTTGAGGGTGTGACATCATGTTCCTAAACAAAGTGTAGTGAGTTGTGCATAACAATATATCGTCACCAAAAAGTCAAAGTTATGTGTTTAGTCGAATTGTTTCTATCATTGAAAAGGGAGTTGTGACACAGCTTGTTACTCATTTACCGGTCATTCTTTTGTAATTTGATCAAAATTAAATAATAAGACAAACTTTATCCCTAATAATATTAGTAAGTTGTAAATTTAAATAACATATATTTTTTACGGTATAGTTTTCAAAATTTCATACTGATGATAAATAATATAATATAATAGCGTTATGATCAAATACACAGTAAAACAAAAATAGAAAGTCGTAGGAAGGGTATCAAACGGACTCCGATTGAAATCATTCAAGCGGCATTGGAACCGTCTTATCGAACCCAACGGCGTTAGTTTTTAGGTCTTCGTTTTTGGGGTTTTAGCTTGTAGTTTTTAGAATATCCGTTATATCATTGTGTTTTTTTTCTTATTTTCTTCATTGTGTCATTTTTTCAATTCATTGTGTTTTTTTCTTCAGCATTGTGTTATATTTTTTGGCACTGTGTTATATTTTGTGGCTCATTGTGTCATATTTCATGATCTATTGTGTTTTTTGTATTCTTCTCACCCTTCTCATTTTGTTACACTGTCTACAATAACTTGACCCATAATATAATAATACATATAATATATAAAATTGGGAAAACATGATATCGTTAGATCGGGTGGAAAAAAGGAAAAATGAAAGAAACAGCAAGACCATGCCACGTGATGCGGGCCATTTGGAAGCTAGTTACCGGAGAGAAAAAAGATTTCCCTTTGTCCTCACGTGTGGGCTGCTACTAGTATCTCATATCCTCATCTCATTTTTTTTATCATATGGAATAATCTCATTATCATATCATTTGTTAAATAATATATAATTAATACAATTCAAAATAAATAACATAATATGGTTTATAAATAGTTATAAATCTAGTTTTTGGTGCGGATTGAACACAATGTTTGCGTTCCAAGTTCGTGACTTTTTTGACATGGAGAAAAAATCAACCGAAGATAAAAGAGGAAGAAAGCTGATTCGAAGCATCTTCATAGTCACTATGTGGATGTTATGGGATGCGCGAAATAAGAAGATTTTCAAAGAGAAAGAGCCTAAGGTGCAAGAGGTGGTATCGCACATCAAGTCTTGGTCGTTTTTTTGGATTAAACATAGGAGTAGATTTAAAGATATTGTTTGGAAAGATTGGATTGACTCTCCTTTGTACATGTTGTAAGTGGAAGAGTCTTTCTTCTCAATCCATGCCTTTAATGTGGGTTTAAATATCTTTAGCCTCGTATTTGTAGTTTTGAATATAAGATGGCTGGTTATTTTTTCTTGTATTGTTTTTTTTTTTGTTTGACTAAACATAAACAAATTACATTTAAAAGACTTTGTGACTTGGTTAGTTAAGTAAATCTTGTTGATTTTATTTAAAAAATGTCTTTTTAATTGTTGTGAATTTCATCTTTATCATGTCTTGATGTATTGAGGATAATGTTATGTCGTTATTGTTGATGAATTTAATTCTTTAGAGATGCTCTTACATGTGCATATGACTCTACAGAATTGTCTAAGCAGTTATATATATCAAGTAGTCATCAAAATGAAATGAATGCATCACATTTATATAATTGGTATTACACCAACACCTTTACTAGATTATTGCCCCTTTTCACCTTGTTACCGTCGTCAACCAACCCCTCTCTTGATAATCTATATATATATATATATATATATATATATATATATATAATCCATAATCTATATCTATATTACTATATAATGTATTCTAGATTGGTAAAAATGTAATTTAACTTCATTAGGCCTCAGGGTATACTTTAACCCTTCTTAACTCCACCTAGATGCCACATCATATATTTTTTCTCATTTGACTCCACTTCACCCTAAGGAAATGACTTAATCTCAATAATTTGACCTAATCATATATTTTTAGTTGTTTTTTGGTTTATAAAAGGAAAAAAATTAATGTAGACTTTTAACACCATGTTAACACATAACCTCTTTAACATCCTTTAACACAAGGAGGGAGTGGTGTACAATGCAAGTTAACATGCCAGGTCACCTTTAACACCACATATGTTAGAGGAGGACATCATTGTAATTTACCTCAAATCATTAATACACATTAATACATTATTTAATACTTTATTTAATAAACCTCTAACTATAATTAAATAAACTAAATGCATTTTCTCAACAATAATTTTTATACTTATAAATAAAAAAACTAGGTAAAAATACATATATAATTAGAACAAAACCAAATTAAAGAAATTTTTAAACACAAAATAAGTAATACTATTATGTTATTATATCTAAGGAGCAAATAAATAGGCTTAAAGTTATATATTTCTAAATATCATACCGTTGACACGACACATAGAATTGAAAATATTATATTCTTTAAATTAAAATAACATTATGAAATATATGTAATAAATTATTTAACTGTTTATCAAATGTTTAAAAACTATAATTTGTTGACTAAATCCATATAAATTATACTTCTTTTTGTACCGACGATCCTAAAAAGCATTGTATTAGTTATTAGGAACATTATATAAAATATTACCTTTGCACAGAATATAATTTGAAGGTATGCGGGGAAATGGGATCATTGCAATTATTACTGGATATTCATATTGGTTCAAGTTTTCTAGCTGTGCTTCCGAATAAATGAAATTGTTAAGATTAAATGGATATTAAAGTGTTTTTAAGAAACTTATATTTTAACTTCTTTGACTACAAAGTAGCAAAAAAAAAAACTCGAAAAGTGTCCATTACACTAAATTAACCTAGAGATAACCGTTTTTTTTCTTTTTGAAATCAGTTTGGGTTCTTTTATGTTCTTTGGCCAAATCAACACGGGCTAGAAGCCAAGATGTGCCAAAAATAAACCAAACTTCCTAGAACCGACTGCGTTAGGGGAAACTAAAGCATTTTTTTACAATATTTTAGTTTTAGGTTTTTTTATTAGTGTTATTATTATTATTTCGTCTACATTTCCATTTAACTTTCATCCAAAATTGGTTTGTCCCGCCGCGTAGCGCGGAGTCACTTCTAGTATTATATAATGGGTGCTAAATGAGCAAAGTAGTCATTTCATATTTATCTATACGGACAAATTTATAATTTCATTAAATTGGCAAGACAAATTCAATACAACAATTAATTAACACATCCAAATTAATAAATGAATGTTATTATTATTATAAGTATTTATTGTTAATCTATACTAAATTATAAAGGATGAGACATGGGCAAATATGTTCAAATTGTCCAAAGTTAAGATGTTATACCAAGGGTTTATTTACAATTTTCTAAATTTTACCGCTTTTCTTCCATAAATGCCACTAGAAGATAATCACTTATATTAAAAATTAACTCCTTATCTTTACAAGGTTTTCGTTCCAACCATTGACATATACGGCTACTTTTTTTCTTGTGATGGTTAGAAGAACACGCAGAAAGATAAACGAAGCAACTTTGCAGAGCGTTAATGGTGGTACGAAGTTGTGACAACTCGGGTAATTCTCTCTCTTGGTTTCTATCATTTGTCTGTTTCTTTTGTTCTTACTCTTGGTACTTGTATAATTTTCGGGACGAAAATTCTTTTAACGTGGGGATGATGTGACACCCGGCAAATTCAGGTTAACAACGTCATCTAGATTAAAGTCTACCTTAGCGAGTCACGCGTATTCTGTACTTAACTGGGTTAGTTGAGTCGGGTTATGGTTCGGGAACTGTTATGTGAGTCTAGGGAATCATTAGATGTTGGCCTAGAGGATCGTTAGAGGTCAGTCATTAACCAAGTGTACAAGGGGTGACGATTCGGAGAATCGTCAAAGCATAGGGAACATGCAAGTCTCGAGTCCCGGGAATTGGTGAACGAGTGTGAATGTGTTTGTTTGCAAGTGTTATGTGTTTACAATCATTATGTGACTTGTCGGTATGTGAAAATGTGTTAACATATGTTAAAACGGGGTTTAACGCGCAAAATACTTGGAACCATACCCTATAGGCGATTAGGGTGAGCTAATCGCCTATAGGGAGGCATCTGGGTGGCGAGTAGCCCTTATCAGGGGGCGATTAGCAGCTCCCTTTAGGCGATTAGGGGGCTAAACGCCTAAGGGGGTGGCGATTAGCAACCCTAATCGCCTGCAACTGAACCATAATCGCCTGCAACGTGGGTTACGACTAAAAACGACTATAAATACAATACTTGACCTCCTAAACATCATAATATCAACCCTAGTCGCCCCACAACTCGTCCCAACACCCACACAACCTCTGGAACACGATTTTGGATTAAACAACTTGATTTCAAGCCTATTTCATCAATCAATCACAATATTAAGGTGTGGTTTTCATCCATGCAACCTCTACTATGTTTTTATCAAATCCCTAATGGTCCAGACCTGTTTATAAACCATTATGTCTTCTGAAAATAGTTGGTAACTGCTATTCTATGAGTTCTAGAGATTGTGCATTGTATGTATATGTTTTAATTAAAAGTTAGGATTTTTGATAAACAAGAAGGGTTGTTAATATGTTATTAGAGTAGTTACTGAATTATGATGATGGTATGATGTGGAAATCTGATTGATTGTTCATTAGGTTATGTTTATGCATGTTAATGTGATGATTACATGATACTTGTGTTATGTTTTAGAAACATGGTTGCATCCAGGACTGCTAGAACAAGGTTAAACGAAGTATTTTGGTTTAAACATGTTTAGGATACTTGTTTGATTGATATTGGAGGTTTCCACACGTTTTAGGGTTGATTTGGAGTGTTAAACGCGCGAAAAACCAGAACAGACCTGCAGGTAGCGATTAGCAGGGCTAATCGCCTAAGGGATAGGCGATTAGCAGGCTAATCGCCTACCAGAAGGGGCTAATCGCCTACCTCTTAGGTGATTAGCATGCTAATCGCCTAACATGACCTATTTTTGCATGCTGCATGACCCTAATCGCCTAATAAGTTCTGAAATGCATGTCACATGACCCTAATCGCCTACAAACTCAAAAATTAGCATACCACATGACCCTAATCGCCTAATGTATAGGCGATTAGCATTCCTAATTGCCTGTGACCAACGTAATTGCCAGTTGACTTTTCCTAATCGCCTGTACTGCTGCTGTAAGTATATTTTAGCATTCCGAGACCTGTTTTGACACCTAGGAACATGCTAGGAACCCCGTAACATGTCTAATAACTCGGTAACATGTGTTCGGGTCAATAATGTGTTAATTGAACTATGTGCTAGAACTTGTTGGACTTTAACGTATGTTAAGTGTGACTGCATGATTATGTGTTTGTGAATACTAGTGTAACACGGGAAGTCTCGGGTCACCAATGGGATGTCGAGTCTTGTACGTTTGGTCATGTTAACAGTAAACGTGTTTTCAAACAAACTTGGTTATGGTCTGGACATCTAGGGACTAACTAACCTACGGGTTATTAGTCTAAGTACTTGTAACTGTCATATGTTAGGTCGCTGTTTTACGGGACTAGCATAGCTTGTTGAATTATTCTGTTATCTGAAGTAACGCAACCTAAGGTGAGTTTACGGCCCCACTTTACTTGGTTTTCACTTTTTGGGGGAGAAAACATGTGTTAAACAACTATTTGGTAACAACTGTCATACTATGGGTTTTCAAACGGATTACTATACGATCTTTGGAAGTCCCGGGGGGAAACCATGAATGTGCTGGTTTGCACAACGGGGAAATGTGAATAGCGCTATTGGGAGTGACCAACCCCACCCGTCGGCTTGGAGGGCCGGGCGGGTGCATATTGTCTCAAACAGGAACAGGTTTACTATTCGGGCACAACAACTGGTATGCGAGTTAGTAATGGTTTTCCAATCGTAGTAGTAATGGAACATGCGCCTAGCTAGCGTACTTGGTTACAATTGTTATAGTATGGACAGGGTGAACTTGGAACTTTGATTATAAACCTGTAAACTCACCAACATTTTTGTGCTGACGTAAACTCTTACATGTTTTCTCAGGTCGCTAAGGTAGCGCAATGGAACTAGGGCGCACGCGTCTGCACGGCGTCTAGTTAGGGTCGCATGGTCTTTGAACATTGAACATTTGGTTTTACTTTGGTTATGTAACGATATTTAGCTTCCGCTGATGTTTGGGATTTTTAAACTATGTTTTTGAAATTCATTTAGTATTGTTTATTGTGATCATTGACTTGGATCCTGGTTTGTCATGCGCCTCGCGGTAAAACTCCGCAAGTGGATTTTGAGGGTGTGACAGAAGTGACGCACACACAACACCAAGTAGTACGGTACGTTTTGATTTGCAGAGCGTTAATGGTGGTACGAAGTGACGCACACACAACGCCAAGTAGTACGGTACGTTTTGATTTTCTATTGATAAGTTTTTTTTTAAATAGAGTTAATTGCCAAAATGGCCCCTGGTGTTTTCCCCAAATTGCTTGTCTGGTCACCAAACTTGATTTTTATCACTGGAGCCCCACAGAGATCAAAAAGTGCCAAAATGGTCACTATTTAACTGAGTAATGAACGTCAGTTAAGTCTCAAAGGCAATTTCGTCCTTTATGTCCTCAGGGGCCAAAATGGCAATTAATGGAAAGTAATAAAAAATAAAATTTAAACACGTTTTTTCGAACACGTTTTTTTTCAAACACGTTTTTTTCGAACACGTTTTTTTTTTCAAATACGTTTTTTTTCGAACACGTTTTTTTTTCAAACACGTTTTTTTTCGAACACATTTATTTTTCGAACACGTTTATTTTTCGAACACATTTTTTTTCGAAAAAAAACGTGTTCGAAAAAAAACGTGTTCGAAAAAACGTGTTTGAATTTTATTTTTTTACAACTTTCCATTAATTGCCATTTTGGCCCCTGAGGACATAAAGGACAAAATTGCCCCTGAGACTTAACTGACTTTCATTACTCAGTTAAAAACTGAGTTAAAAAGTGATTATTTTGGCACTTTTTGATCTCTGAGAGGCTCCAGTGATAAAAATCAAGTTTGGTGACCAGACAAGCAATTTGGGGAAAATCTCAGGGGCCATTTTGGCAATTAACTCTTTTAAATATTTAATAAGAACGACAAGGTGCGACCGAGGACGTTGAAAAGAGTAATCATGTTGTAACGAATCTGGCAAAACGTCGACACAATCCGAAAGTGGACTGTATCTGCAAGTTCATCTTCCATGTTAAACTTGATTTGTTTATTAAAATAAATGTCTTGTTGATATTTCTTAACTTCTCTGTTTACTTATTTTTACTGATATCGCATGGTTGTGTTTTGGTTTATATGCTCTGTTTTGGTTTCTATGCTCATATTTGGTTTTGAGTTCATGCTTCACAATAAGTATCCGTATGATGGTTTGGTCTAAATTTGTGAAAAATTATATAGAAAGATTTGGGAATAAAATTATCCATGCTCATATTTAGTTTTGAAAATAGTGCTAATGACTGAATATTGATGGTCAAAAAAGTTCATTTTCATATATAGTGATATCTTTTTTTATACTTGGGGGTCTTGTGTACACATCATCCCTTAGATGTTGTAAGTTAAGGACATATGGTTGGACAATTTAGATAGTGTGACATGAAAAGTTATAAGAACTTATATGTTGGATCTAAAAAAAATATAGTTTCTTTTCAAAGTTTAAAGGAGTAATGGAAATAAATAATCCCAACTATTGACTATTGGCCAATAACAGTCCCAACTACGAAAATTACCACTAGCAGTCCCAACTTTCGACATATCGGCCACCAATTGTCCCAGTTAGTTTGATCAGTAACGCCGTTAGTTGTATGCTGATGTGGCGTCACATTAGCAACCCACGTCATAGGACATGATGTGTTGTAAAACACATCTCTTTTCCTATGTATTTTGTATATTATTTGGTCACGTTTTTAGTCGTTTCGTGTCGTTTTTATTATGTATTTATGTATTTTATTATTTTATAGGTGTTTGGAGAAAATGAGCTCAAAACGAAAGAATTTTAATCGAGACACCAACACTTGAGAGTAGGAGTTCTTGGACGTTGGAGCATAAACGAGTAACTTTGGTCGAGCCAAGGAACACCTTATTCTAGCTTGAAGTTTAATAATAATAATAATTAAAAAAAAATAAAAGAGACAAAATGTCTCTCGTGAAATAAAAGGCCAAGATGTTGGGCCAAAAGTAAAGAAAAGTCAACGAAAAAAAAGAAATAGAAAAAGAAGAAAAACCCTATGACATTCTATATATCGCGCGGCACATATTATCAAAAGGGGGTATTATATTGATCGAAGTGACAGCCGCCAGGAATAACTCGAACAAGCAGCTTCAAACATAGAGGTTAATTGAAGGGCAGAAGGCACGGGTTCGACTATAATAATTTTTGGCTTTATATTTATTTAATTCGTGTTTATAAATATTAGTACAATGACTATATATTATTTTGAACCTTTGTTTTTATCTTGTTTCGTTGTTATGAATAGCTAAACTTTTTAGGCTACCTAGGTCGTTATGATGAATACTTAACATTCTTATGACTTTCGGATTCGTTTAATTATATAGTTGGCTTATGTTTTGGTAAAGATTTAATTGTGTTTGGTTGTGATGCGTATGCGTATTTAAGTCTAATTTATGATCTTTGATAGTTCCACATGTGTCTTGTTGAATGTCTTTCAGTTATAGATGCATGTTAGGTTGTCTGCTTTGTGCTTGTGACTAGTTTATGGTTTTTGACGTCTAATTCCATAGGAACTTGATTTGAGAGTTTAGAGGACTTAGGTATTCTGCCATTCCTTGAGACCGGGAGGTGATAGGGTGTCGGTTTGTCTAGATCTTTAGGTATCGGGTAGAGGTGAGACCGGGAGGTGATCCTTGCCTAGTGTGTCTTTAGATTCTTGTAATTCTGAATTATTTCCAAGCCAATTAGATTACTCCTTCACATTTTTAGGTGTGTTGTGACTAGCGAGACCGGGAGGTGAGCGAGTCTTTCGAGTACCTTAGCATTCCCTAGTGAGGTGAGACCGGGAGGTGATCCGAACTAGTAACCAGTGATTTACACGTCCCTTAGGATTTTCTGAGAGGTGTTAGTGAGACCGGGAGGTGATCTAGCATGCTTTAGGGGTTTCCTGGGTCGGGCGTATCTTTAGAAAACCTGGTAGCCAATCCATTATTCGATTCCGAGAGTTGTGAGTCTGCGGGTAGGATTCTAGACCTAGGTAGTTGCCTTCCATATTATCTGAGTTCGATCCAGTGTCCTTAGTTTCCTGTTTTCGTTTCTGTGTTATTTATTTTAATTGTTTTTATTTTATTTGCATTTAGTTTAAAATTAATTCTCAAAAATCCAAATTATTAGGCTAGGAGTTGACAGAGGTTTAGTACCGAGAGTCGCCATATTGTGTCCACGGTTCGATATTCCGGACTTACTTGCTCTGCTACACTGCGACCGGTACACTTGCCGTTAGTGTGTGGTTTTGTAGGTTTTTCCATTTTTAAAACTTGACCGATTTATTTACTACACATTTCACACATCAGGACACGTGTGTTAAGTTATGACACGTAGGACGCCACATCAGCAACCCACTAACGGCATTAGTGATTAGACTAACTAGGATCATTGATGGCCAATATGTCGAAAGTTGGGACCGCTAGTGGTTATTTTCGTAGTTGAGACTGTTATTGGCCAATAGTCAATAGTTAGGATTATTTATTTCAATTACTCCAAGTTTAAACAATGAATAGAAATGAATAAATTTCATATACATCGTTTTGCATTCAAAGACAAATTTATATACATCGTTTTGCATTCAAAGACAAATTTATATACATCGTTTTGCATTCAAAGACAATGGAAGGATGACAGTATGTTTTTACACTTTTCCTACAGCTTGGTGGGCTAACACGGTGCTTGTTCAAAAAAATATATTTATCTTAACCGTCCCGCAGCAACGCGCGGGTTTCCCACTAGTATAACATTAAAATTTAAATGGTTTATGCAATATGGTCCTGTACATCATGCTTTATGGGGTATTTGTGCTTCGTAATGTTGTAAATATGTTTGTATAGTTGTACATAATTGTTTTCATAGGTTTCTATAACTCTTTTTGACCAAATTACAACTGCATTCTCAACGTCTTTTAGCAATTTCACTACTATACGTCCACTTGCATCTTGTTTTAAGAAACTCAAACAATTTATTTACATGCAATTGTAGATCAAAAGTTGTTACCGATTATAGCTCATGATTATATATACAAAGATCGTGTGTTACACACTTTTCACTATTTAAACCTTCAACATCTCATTAGAGTTTCGTATCATCATAATTTATCGGCGACTTGAAACTTCTGTCAACCGCGTCGCAAAGGAACACACCAAGCCAGAAGACCAGCCCGCTGTTTTTGTTTTCTGATAACCAACTTACGAATGAGACAAGGGTTGTGTTTGCCTTTCATTTTGCTAAGAGATATTGCTCATAGTCTTGGTTCCAGGTAACAAATCAAACCTTTAATTCGATTGTTACAAGCGATCTTTTTTCACTTGTTACTCGAAATTCATTAAATTCTTTAGGTTAAAAAAAGAAGACATATCGTAGTGTATATGAGGTTTATGTTGGGAAGAAGATGAAATTTTATAGGAACAAGTCAATAGCATTTACCATATGGAGTTACTACGTCCCTTTATTATGATTTTCCAGTCCGCTTTGGCCCATACACAAATTTTAGCATGGTTATACGTGTACGCTTAAAAAGGGATTAAATATCAGTAATGAATAAATGTAGCAAAATGTGTATCAAGTTTTCATTCTATAAGAACAATATGTTTGTCTTTAAAAGAAAAAAAAAATGAAACTACTAAAAAATATAACATGAACCAAACATTTCTATTACACGAGTTCAATAATTAAGTAACAATTCAAATAGATGACAAGAAAGCATTTGTAAAAGCGAATCATAAACCAAATGATATATAATAATGGTAAAAAAATAATTGTGTATGGCTAAAGCTAGGGGTATGTACATGCCTTGCATTGTTTATGATGTTTCTTTTGTATTTAAACATAGTTGATGGGCAAATTTAGTATTTTACTCGTGCTCCCAACATTTTTATGTGTATTTGACCACTTGCCATTTTCAATGTAATGTATGTCAACCCGTATGAAAACCCAGCTGTGCCTTACACGTAGTAACAATTTTTGTGCTTTGCGACGTTATTGCCTATTTCTTACATTGGGTTAGTTTTACATCGCATGATACTTATTACAAACTTAACTTCTTACTCTACTCCCATGTCTATATCTATTTGTTGGGATAAAGAGGATTGAAGAAACCACTTTTGATAACCTTAGTCCAAATCATAATTCTGCTAAGTATAGAAGAAACTGCTGAAGAAGAAAACACAAGTACTAAAGAAGAGAAGAACAAAGTATCGAAGAAGAAACTGATCAGTAGTTCTGAGGTCTAACTAGACACTTCACTTCAGAACTACTGAAGACAAAACTACTCATCAGTAGTTTGTCTACTCATCAGTTGTTTGCTGATCTTATCTTCAGAACCGACTTAGACTTCAGTAGTTTAGTATAATAATGTTTTGTTAAAGTCTTGGATCAAGTTTCAATGCTACAGCCTGTTGTAAGCATTATCCTAAGTATAATATCTTAGCTAAATATCTTGTATTACTTAGTACAACAGTCTTGTAACTTCGTCTATAAATAGATGAGTTTATTCATCTATTTTAGACATGTGATTTACTTTGATTTTAATTGAAAATCCTTCAAGGCTTTTAAACTTATTATCCATTTCACATCTGAGAATCATTACTTGTGCTTATTGCTTTATACTTTCAATTGCTTATTGATTCTCATTAACTGCTTAGTAAAGGGGGAGTAATAACTCCTGTTAAAAGTGATACTTTAAACTTAGAACATTTACTATTCCGCTGTGCAAATAACTTTGATATAACTGCAAACACATAAGTGTTCTAATACTTAGACTGATATAAGAGACCACTGATCCAACACTATTTCCTACCAAAATTGTGCATCCTCCGATCATATATTACACATTGTAAATATGTCTGTATAATGTACAACACTAGCAATGTTATTGACCAAACGCAACCACAAAACACAGTGAAGCCCCGCCGCAAGGCGCGGGTTTCTGCTAGTATGGTATATGGTATAATTGTTGAACGATTATAAATACTCATAAGTAAAAATGTAATATATCATCATTATCCTATTTATGATTCATCATCGGTTACGATTAGCACTTGTGTGTATATGTGTATATATATGTGTGTGTGTTGTATTAGTTGATATATATATATATATATATTTATGATTGTTCATAATTCCTCTCCTCCATCTCTCTTGTTTTCTAAGCGTTATCAACACATTGCTCGACCTAATTTTTATTTATTTTTTGTAAATGCATTTCCTGTTTGTTCCTAACTAGGTGCCTTAGTTACCGTGTCGTTGTAATAGTTTAACATTAGTTTGTTTGCATAAAGACATTTTGGTCATTTGGTTTATAAGATAAGAATGGAGAAACCACCATGCGAATGAACCTCCATTCACATGGTAGGCAAGGAGTAAATGGGGATCTCCTATTTATACACCATTCCCATTCTCTCATTTCATGTCCTCGAGAAATATTTTATCGAACCTTTGATTATGTGATAATCAAACGTGGAAAATCATCGAGTATTTTTGTTTCTTTCTTATTCTAGTATTTCCTACATCTATAAAAACGTGTGTGCCATGTTTCTGCATCGGTTCACATGAAAACCCGAGAATGAAATTCTTTTTTGTGAAGAATAAGATCCAACAATTGGTATAAGAACTTTCAGCTAGATTCACGGGTTATTTTTATAGATTGTTGGATTCAAATTTGAGTTTTTGCGTGGCTTTTAGATCTAAACTTTATAAAACTTTTTCTTCAAAGTTTTTGGGATTTTGGATGATTAATTTTGGTTAAAAGTTGATTATGATGATCTACATGTGTTCAAAATGTATTTTCTGATGAAACCTATCCAAAATTTCATCAAATAAAAAAAACTAAGGAAAAAGACATGAAAACCCTCATTTTCTTCTAGAACAAGACTTGTAGGTCACAAACGCAAATGGACCATTTGCATGGTCAGTAGCAAGCGAATAGCCTCATTCATTTGTTAGTTGGATGCGAATAACACCTTATTCTCTTAATACCATTCGCTTGTTTTCCATTCGCCCAGTACTATCCCTTCGCTTGTTCCTCTATTTGCATGTCTTACGTATTCGCATACGTAGTTCATTCGCTTACCTAGTCCATTCGCACAGTAAGTCTACTCACTTGTTACATCCATTCACATCATAAGCTTCATTCGCCTATTAGCACAAATTTTCAAAGGTTTGAAATTTTTGTAAGTGTTGCATACCAATTGACTAGGTTTGACTTTAGTTAACTAGTTTTTATTTTGGGTTTAGACATCGAATATGTGTGATCAGAACAATATATGAGACTATCTGAATAGAGTACCTCATTGACTACAACAGCTAGTTAAGTTATCGTTAAACCTATGGGCTTAAGCATCTTCAATAGACAATGAAAGGCTCAACAACAGTAACAACCGGTTTTGTCGGGACTCAATCCATGGCCTTTGATTAGTCAACAAAAAGCTAGTCCACAGCAAGCCCAACAACATATCGTCAATGGAACAAACCAGTGGGCTTTGGCAGCTAATCAAAGTCAAAGTATTCAGAACTTGCTAATCAGTGACATTGAGACTGGGAGTGCAAATAAGACACCGAAACATTAATTTATGCATGAGAATCCGCATTAGAAAGGTAGAATTAAGACACATCGCGGAAAACATCTGGATTTGTGTCAAGGAGGGGTATAGGAGGCCATTTCAGGAGGAGAATTCAACTCTTCTAGTTGATGTTCTCAAATGGGTGAAGACAATAGGAAAACGTATGATTTAGAAAAGAAGGAATATTCTAATTTGACCCAAGCTCTTCCCATGGATATCTTACATTAGTTTAATCAGTGCACAACATCGCACTTATTGTGGAAAACGTTGGAAGAAAGAAATGTAGGAAATGAGAGGTCTAGGATGACAAGATGAGACCAAATCAAGAAGGAATTTGAAGCGTTCCCTTGCAGTCGAAACAAGTCTTTAAAGGACATTACTATTAGATACTATCACCTTATGAGTGAAATGTTTAAATTTGATATGATTTTATCTTCAATTGAACTTGTTGAACGTTTTGCAGATGCTGTTCCTAGTCGTTGGAGTGAATATATTTAATTGTTGTGAGAGATGGGAAGCTTTGAACATCTCAACATTATCGAATTTTAGAAGAATAGTGACTTTTGAATTGTTAATTTTATTTTATCTAATAGAATACTAATTAACTTTGACCAAGTTGATAAATTTACTTTATCTTACTAGTGCGAATGCCCGTGCGTTGCCGCGGGTACGTATGCTTTATTGTCGTTGTTTTGGTCAAAAATTACTTAGTAAAAATAACTTTTTTTCCAAATTAGAAAATGTGAGGTAGAGTGCTAAAACTGTTAAATATGTTAAAAGCTTAGTTATATTTTCAAGATGGCACGTTAGAATAACAAGGAAATAATAATTGACAACTATGCTTAGGATGGCAAGGGAATTGATCAGGGTGGACAGCTATATCATGAGGATGTAACTGTCTGACAGAGTGACTGTAGAGGATGTTATTTGACACGAAAACAGGATTATATGATCATACAAGTTGCTAAACCAGGTGCGGAAACCCTAGCTTAGAACAAACTGATATAAACTCAATCAAAACACAATCAAAGTCATTTTAAAAGCTTTTCATAGATTAACTCTTTGATAAACTTGATTACAGATTGATTATAGTTAATCTAGCACACAAAACAACACTCTCAGAACTCTCTGGAACACACCTCAAAAACACACACACTAAATGACTCGCTTTACATTACAAAATCACAAAATCTATATATAGGACCTGCACGTTCGCCCCTTTTGACTGGTCGAACGTAGGCCTTTTCCACATTCGCCCACATCAGGTGGTCGAATGTGTCTTCCTGTCAGTCCTGTTCCAGATTCGTCCACTGAATCTTCTACCTTCGCCCACTACTATGTCACCTTCGCCCATTCTGATTACCTTCGCCCCTTAACACATGTTAATATATCTAATCATTAGTCGCAAAACGCATCTACAAACTCCCCCTCGACTATTGATTAGATCGTTTTCTGATTATCTGAACCTTCGACATTCTATACCGGATCACTAGCTAGGGACATACATGAATAATGCACTAACAATCTCCCCCTTGGACCTAGCTAGTGATGTACCAGATCAGAAAGTTATCAATGTTTCAAGTCTTGATTGAAAACTTTCCATCTTCATGCACATTTGTGTCGAAGTTCCTGTCTATCTCTCAGTAAGCTTTGAAATCTCAGACAGACTCAAGAAATCTTGGCTTTGTCATTTGCTGATTCAGAGATGAATATGGACGATAATCTTGATTACTTCAATCTTCATCATTTCTTTAACCTTTTACTAACTTCTGTTGTTCTGGTGATCTTGATGTTCAGGTTGGGTCTTGTTCAATTACCCTCTTTGTCGATGAATCATGAGAAGTGCACCTGTTGTATTTGATTCTGCAGAAAAATTTACTAAAAACTGCACAAACTACAACCGGCGTTAAACACGACAAATATCTCGGAAGTACTCTTCACATTCCTTTTGACCCTCAATAGTTCTCCCCCTGAACTATAAAACATTGTCAATGTATACCAGAAACTTGAAAATTTGAAATCTTTTTCAACTTTTAAGCATCTGAGCTTTCACATTTTAGTATTCCAACATCGGTTATCGAAAATAAAATTGAAACAAAACTTTTTGATTTTTCAAAGTTTATGCTAAAACACACCAAAAATCTTTTTGGATTTTCAAATGTAATTGCATAAAAGTAAATTCAACATATTTTTGTGAATTTTCCGGTAAGAGGATCATATCAGTATTGAAACAGTCAGTCATAACTCTTTTTGATTAATTTTCTGTTTTTGTCATTGAGCATCCTACAACCATTACCAGTATGTTTGTCCACTTAAACTCAAAATCATCATTCATTGCTCAGCACTTTAGATACGTTATGGTAATATTAGATACTGAGTAATCTATGGTCCCCGCATTCGCGACACATTCCCGTATCAAGAATTGCACAAAGCTTCATCGTAACGCGTGATTATATTGAAGTTATCCGTTAGTTACAAGGTATGAAGCACAGTGGTGACAGGTCAGCAAATTAATGCTTCAAAGCGACTTGTGCACTCTACCAGGGTGAGAACTAATATCATACATGACTTTCATCATAGTATTGATACGATGCATTAGATAATCTTTGATTATCATCACACATGTTAAGTTCCTCATTCGGTAACTTATGGTTTTGGCTTTATTAGCTCTTTTAATAAGATACCCTGACTGAATCTAGGTCTGTAAATCAATACAGCAAAAGATCAGTTAGGCCATCCCAGATAACTTTCAATATAACGACCCGAAACCTCTGATTTTGGCAATCTATCAAACGAAATTTCGGTACTAAGACCATATGCCAACGATACGTTGATCCACATGATTATCAGTTATTGATTTTAAGTTTATATCACCATGCTGAACTTTAAACTTTGATTTCAAGCCTACCAATATATAATTGTAGTGGCTACTCAATGTTTATCAATTCATTTTTGTTTTTAGAGTAGTCTGACAGTCCACTGACGTACTATCATCTCCTCTTTTTCTCCAGAAAAACTCATTTTTGATTTTCTAATTTTTTATTTTGATTTTTCTGAAATTTTCTCCCCCTAAAAATCTCAAAATAAGCATAATTTTGGATTTTTAAACTTTTTGAAGAAAAACAAAATAAAATGATATCCGATGCGGTTTACTCATTGAGTTCTAAAAACCATTTTCCACTCAGATTACTAGACTCATTAAGATTTTTCAATTAGCAAACCATTTTGTTGTATCTGTTATTGAAATCCAACACCTGAGAGCAATTGCATGAGATTGCAACTTTTTCCGGCTTCACAGGTTGGAAACAGACTACAAACACTCTCCTTTCTGTTGAAATCATGTTTTCCTTCTTCAATAACCCTTCCTTGACCTTCACCTCTCCATTAAATAGTGTGTACACAGATGCTCCACTATCAACTTATCAAAGAATAGCTAATAGGTCTGTCTGGAACAATCTGCACACTTATTAAACAATTAGCATGAAAGAGGTACCCATCCCTTCACAATGATGGGTCGTCCAAGGTCATCAATTCTTGGAACATCAATCCATTCTCCTTTTGAAAAATTAATTGGTTTTTCAATGGATTGATTTGAAGTAGAAATTGCTATTGATTTAGAAAGTGCTTTGGGTTTCCAAACACGTTCAGAGTTTATTTTGGATTTTGTTGAAATTGTTTTACTTTTTGACTTTTCAGATTTCTTATTTGAAACCTGCTTCTGAACGTTGTTTGGAATCTTCTCAGACTTAACTGATGAAGACCCAGGTTTAGAGTTATTCTTAGGCTTAGCCTTAGAACTCCCCCTTACCTCAGCAACCCGTCCACTATCTCCATTTTTCTTCAAGGCAATTTTATTACGATTGTCATACACAACCTGTTTCCCCTTTTGCTTCTTGATTGGTTTTGGGGATACAGGCTTTCTGACATTGCCTGAATTTCTAGCAAATTTCACTTCGGTCTTTTTCTGTTTAACATACGGACAGTAAGCAATTAAATGCCCACACTCTCCGCAGTTATAACAAGACCTGTATTCAACAAAATCATATGCATACCCGTCATCCCAATACCAATAAGGACAATGAGCAGCAATATGACCAACTTCACCACATTCAAAATAGTTTCTCCATTCAACATAACCATGAGAATACTGTGGTGAGTTGTTTCCCCAATAACCATCAAATCGAGAGTTATATGAATAATCATAATAGTCATATGATCTAGATGAAAAATTTCTTGAATTCTTTTGATAAGAATTTTTCATCTGATCATTTCCTTTCGATTTGTTTGATTTTGGTCCTTTTACTTTAGAACCCTTTTTATTTTCAACATTTTTCATTTGATCCTCTTTATTCTCATGTTGGTTAGGACTGAGTTCAAAATGAAGATGATCAAATTGATTTCTAAACTGATTTAACAAATCGATATTATCAACAAAAATACATTTAAGTAGAGATTGTTCGATATTCTCAATTAAAAAATCTTTGTTAAAAATCAATTTGTCACGTCCTTCCAACATGTAGGATCCTTCAACTCCTTCAGGAAAGCTGAATATGGGTTTTTCTTCAGATTCAGATTCTGAAGTTGTTTCAACATTTTCAGTTTTCTGTTCAAACTTTGGTTTCACTTCAGAATCAGAATTATCAACACAAGGTGTTGTGATTTCCAACTCTGATGTGGTATTATTCTTTGAAAAACTTTTATTCATTTCTAACATTTCCTTCTTTAAAGTTTCAATTTTATTTAACAAATCTTTTTCATTCTTTTCAAAAGCTTTAATTTGGTTTTTACAATTTTCAAGATCATTTGCTAGTTTCTGTTTGTCCTCAATAAGTGTCATCATTTCACATTTCAACTTGACACAATTAGAACAACTAGCACTTACCTCATCATCTGATTTATTACCATTATCAGATTTTGCATCACCATTTGAGGTATCACTCTGTTCTGATTTACTTTGTTCTGAACTCGTATCAGAACTTAATTCACTCTTTGACAATTCACTGGAATCATCATGTTTCATTTGTTTGACTAAACACGCAACATTCCTATGAACACCTTCTCTGTTAACACACTTGTTAACATGTACCATTTCATCAGTTGGTTTCGGTGTTATTGGAAATCTCTACATGTAGTCATCTTGAGAATTTTGTCTCAGTAATTGTTGTCGCTTTCTATCAGCTTCTATTAAAGCTCTGATATCCTCTTCCGTTCTATATAAGTAATCCATCATTTATCCAACAAAAATATTTCAAAAATTTTCTAAAATCAGGCCCTAAATTCTACGTTCGCCCCTGGTAAGTCTAATTTCGCCCAAAATAGTATACCCGAATGTAGAATTTTGACCAGAATGTAAAATATCCAAAATCAAGTTCTAGATTCGCCCAAACTGTTTCAGGTTCGTCCCTTTTTGTTGTAGGTTCGCCCAAAAATTCTCTCCCGAAGGTAAAATCTCACCAGAAAGTAAAAATACACTAACACTTTTCACGTTCGCCCAAAAAGTTCCAGGTTCGCCCGTTTGATTTCCAGGTTCGCCCGCACGATGTCCCGAATGTGAAAAATGTAACCCGAATGTAAAATATTCAACTGAAAAACTCTATGTTCGCCCAGAAATCCCTAGGTTCGCCCAGAATTTCACTCACCTTCGACCAAAAACTCACACATTCGTCCAACACACTCCAGGTTCGCCCATTTTGACTTTTGAAAAACGGTTACACTTTGAAAAACGGTTATTTTGATCTCTGATTTTCAAAAGTTTGTGAATTTGAATGATTTTGATTAGGTTTTGCTTCGGAGATGATTTGGAACAACTTTAATACTTGGAATTTTGAATTTTATCCACAAAATCAACTCTAATTCTTTCAAAAACACTCAAAAACCATTTTTATGTAAAAACAGATGTGAATTGATGAAAATTATGTCCAAATCAGCTCTGAGTTTATCAATTTGTTGTTGTATGATCCTCTATGCTCTGATACCACTTTGTAGAGGATGTTATTTGACACGAAAACAGGATTATATGATCATACAAGTTGCTAAACCAGGTGCGGAAACCCTAGCTTAGAACAAACTGATATAAACTCAATCAAAACACAATCAAAGTCATTTTAAAAGCTTTTCATAGATTAACTCTTTGATAAACTTGATTACAGATTGATTACAGTTAATCTAGCACACAAAACAACACTCTCAGAACTCTCTGGAACACACCTCAAAAACACACACACTAAATGACTCGCTTTACATTACAAAATCACAAAATCTATATATAGGACCTGCACGTTCGCCCCTTTTGACTGGTCGAACGTAGGCCTTTTCCACATTCGCCCACATCAGGTGGTCGAATGTGTCTTCCTGTCAGTCCTGTTCCAGATTCGTCCACTGAATCTTCTACCTTCGCCCACTACTATGTCACCTTCGCCCATTCTGATTACCTTCGCCCCTTAACACATGTTAATATATCTAATCATTAGTCGCAAAACGCATCTACAGTGACAAGGCAAGCAAAGTTATATGAATATAAATGTAATGCAATAAAGGAACAACACTCGATGTACGAGGAAAGCCCTTGATCAGTGTTGATCGTCGACACAAAACCTTGGGAGGAGACTAGGCCCCTGCTTTGTTTGTTAATATTAATTTGGTAAAAAGATTACTGTTGGATCAGTGGCCTCCTTTAAGAACACTTATGTGTTTGCAGATTATATAAGAGTTATTGCACAGCGGAATAGTAAATGTTCTAAGGTTAAATTATCACTTTTAACAGGAGTTATTACTCCCCCTTGACTGAGCAGTTAATGAGAATCAATAAACAGTTCAAGTATAAAGCAGTAAATGCAAGTTATGATTCTCAGATGTGAAATGGATTATAAGTTTAAAAAGCCTCGAAGGTTTTTCAATTAATTCAAAGTAAATCACATGTCTAAAATAGATGAACAAGCTCATCTATTTATAGACAAACATACAAGACTGTTGCACTAAGTAATCTAAGATATTTAGCTAAGGTATTATACTTAGGATATTGTTTACAACAGGCTTTACATTGAAACTTGATCCAAGACTTTAACAAAACAATATTAAACTAAACTACTGAAGTTGCAGAGTCGGTTAGAAGCTTCTGATGTGAAAGTACTGATGAGTGACAAACTACTGATGAGTAGTTTGTCTTCAGTAGTTCTTCAGTGTAATGTCTGGTTGTACTTCAGAACTTCTGATGCTTTAACTCTTCAGCACTTTGCTATTTCTTCTTCAGCACTTGTGTCTTTGTTCTTCAGCAGTTCTATACTTAAGCAGAATATGATTTGGACTAAGGTTATCAAAAGGTGGTTTCTTCAATCCTCTTTGTCCCAACAATCTCCCCCTGGATTGATGAAGCCAAAACCTTATCCAATCTTTATTGTTGTTGATTCTTTTTCTCTTCTAGTATGTTCCAGACTTCTGCTGTCATCTTGGTAGTAAGAGTGTCTTTTTGTTGCTCTGTGAGAGATCCTTGTTCAGGTGTGAGATGTTGATTGGTAAGAAGGTCTTTTGATGATAATACACTCAACTCCTTTGAGTTTTTGTAGACCTTACTTGAACGATCTCTCCTGGTAACTAACACTGAGTTAGAATCAGTGAATGACCATTTGATGATATTTACCTTTGACCTGTCAAAGTCAGAGGCATAGGAAACCAAGCCAGTTTCCTTAGGTTGTCCTGAGGATGATTGGGGAATATCTTCAATTTCTGTGACTCTCAGGTGAGAATCCTTGCTACCTTGAAGGTCAACACCACCTTGGATAGGAAGGTTGGCTAGGTGATGTGTTGTAACAACCTTGGTATGGGTTTTGTCTCTAATGGATTGTTGCAGTTGATAAGCATAAGTAGCAGGATCTCTGAATTGTGTCAGCAGGGGCTTTTCTTCTACATCAAAGTCACCATGAACCAACTTATTTCCTTCCAAGAGTACCATCTTGAAATCAGTCTTCACAGTAGTCTCCTCTGCCTTTCTTTTTGTAGCTGGTCTTCTAAGTGCACCAGATGATCTCCTTATGATTGAAGTTTGTTGGGCTTCAGGAGTTTCAAATCTATCTGGATTTGCAGCTTTGTTGGCCTTGAACTTCTTGTAAGTTTCATATAAAGTTTCTTCTTTCCATCTTGAAACTGAGGCCTTTGAACCAAAATCATTAGCTACAAGTTCTTCTATTATCTCAGCCCTTCTGGATTTTCTCTCCTTTTCTGTTGCCAACCTATCAGATATAAGTTGAGCTCTTCTTGTGAGTTCTTCTGTTGAGAGTCTATTAAGAGAGACTTGTTTTGCCTTGGAGTTCTTTGTTATCATATTGATCAGCTGTGCTCTCTTGTCTTCTTCAGCAGCAGCCTCAAGTGCTCTCTCTTCAGCTTCAAGCTCATCAAGCTTCTCTTGATACTTGATTAACTTCTCTTCATAGCTCAGATCATCTCTAGCTTCTAGGCTGTTCCAAACTTTGTCTTCCTTAGCCTTCTTCTGAGCCTCTTTTAAACTCTTCTCCAATAGTTCTTTGGACATTGAGATGGGAGTAGGGTTTAAAACAGTTGTTGTTGGCTTAGGAATAGAAGCTGGTTCTCTTTCAGTTGCCTTTATAGACTGTCCTTGTATGGGTTTGGAAGATAGAACTTCTGAAAAGTTAATGGTCTTCACAACTACTGAAGGATTGTCTTCAGCAGTTTGATAAATTTCTTCAGTAGTTTCTTCAGGTGCCTTAGATGAACTGAACTCTTGAAGGATCTCCTTTCCTGTTCTTTTGATGGTCTTTTCAGCATCATCAGGAGATTCTTCAGTAATTGGTTCCTTAATCTTCTCCCCCTTTTTGGCTTCATTCACTTCTGGAAGCCTTAAGGAATGAGAAGTTGCAGCAGACAATGTTGCAAGCTGTTTTTGGGTTTCATCCATCTTCTTATTCAGCTCTGCAAGTCTAGAGTGTATCAACCCAAACTGATTGTTGGCCTTCAACTCCCAAGCAGTTGTAAAAGATTTGAGTTGAGCAGTCAAGATTTCCTTCATTGCCTGGAACAGGGGACCATCTGGGCTGCATAGTTGGTTCAGGTCTATGCTTGTGAGCCCAGGGAATTGGGTAGGCTGTTTTTGTGAAGGGGGTGTTTTTGGGTGATCTTCAGATTTATCTGCAGATGCCACTTTTGGGGAAATAGGGCTTAAGTGGTCTTTAACCTGTTCTTTGGTGACTAGCTCTTTGAGCTTAGAGACCTCAGAATCAGGATCTTCAACATCAGCCGTCAATTCTTTTTGTGGAATTTGTGACTCATCATCCAAGCTAATGGAATCATCTGAATCGCTGATAGTGTCCTCAATGAGGGCAGTATCAGTTATATCATGAGCTAGCTCCAAACTAGTCTTCTCATGAACCTCTTTGTCTTGAAACTGAGGTTTTCCTACTTCAGGCAATAAGCCTTCATCAGTAGTTGGCAAATTTGAGGTCTTAGCAATGTTACTACTGTCCTCAGGTTCACCACTGGGTGATAAATGAGTAGTAGCAGCCTCAAAAGTACCAAGAGTTTCTAAGTTTGGGCTTAGATACTCTGGTCCATCCTCATCTCCCTGGTTAGGGCTAATAAGGTCCACATCCATGTCAAGTTCTGAAGGCATCTCCCCTGTTTGATGTGTTGCTAGGGGAGTGACATGTATTGGATGGGATCCTTTTAGTCCTGAGAGAAGTTGGGCTATTTCTATTGTTGTATGGGAGGGTTCAGGTTCAGTAGTTTGGAAGGATTGGTCAGTAGTTACAGTCTTTTTGAGTCTTTTTCTTTGAAAAATGACTGTAACTGGTTTTCTTTTTGGTGGTGGAGATGGTGTGTGCTGAGAGGATGTTTCAGCCACATCCTTATCAAGTGCAGATTGCACATCAGTAGTTTCAGGTTTCTCTACTTCCTGAACTATTTGTTTCTTTGGGTTGGTAGGTTTTTGTTTAGGCTTTTTGGATTTCTTTTTGGGTTTTGAAGATGTGGGTTCCTCAGGGATGGGTTGTTCTTCCCTTTGGTCATCTTCTGGCACTGTGGCCGGTTTGTTGTGCCTTGAGAATACTTGGGAAGTTAGTGGTTTTAAAATTTTTGACTCTCCCACAAGTACTCCCTCTCCAAGTTCTTTTATTATGCACTGCATAACAAACCTTGGGTATAACAAAAACTTTTTCTTTTGATTTTCATGATGTAAAACCAACTCATTAAAGAACAGTTTTGATGCCTTAAAAGGTGTTTCATTTATTATTGAATGAAAAATAGGTTGAAAAGTTGAAGGCATCTGATCATAAGATCCAGTTTTAGGACTTAAGCACATAATGATATAATGAAATAACAGTTTATATTGTGGATCAAAATATTTCTTATAAACTGTAGCTTTTGCTAAAGTACCTTGATAGCCACATTCTGTCATGGTAAGATGAATATCAGAATTTGAAACATGCTCTGGAGCATCAAGATCATTCAAACCAAGCCTTATGCTTAAAGTTTCTGGTGATATGGCCATCAGTTTCCCTTGAATGGATGATTTGAGGGAAATCACTTCATTTGCATGAGCCCAGAACTCATTGAGAGTTTCTTCATGTATTGGAGGATCAATGGTGAAAGCTTGATAATATTGGGATTTAACAACAAGATCAATGATCTCATCGTATTGGGACCAGGCATCATCTTTCTCGAAGTAGCCTCTTTGATTGTGTCCCTGTTTTAAAACAAGAGCCATGGTTTCTTGATCGAACAGTAAACTTTAGGTTAAAGAGGGGGTTTTGGTTTTGATTTGAGAGAGAAAGAGGGAATTTTTCTTTTTGAATGGATAAGTGTTTGAAAAAGGTATTTATCAGAAGTTTTTAACCGACTAGGTCAAACTTCTGATGAGTAAATGTCAGTTTTACCCTTTTTAATGAAACTACTGATGAAGAAGGTTTCTTCATCAGTGGTTTTGGTCATCTCTTCAGTAGTTTGCAACAACTAATGAGAATGACTTTCAAAACACTTGAATAACTTCTGATACTTATCAGTAGTTACTTCTATTTTAAAAATTTCCCATTTTGATGTTTTTCAAATTTTCAGTAGTTTCTCTCTCTCAAAATTGTTCATCAGAGGTTTGTGACAGATAAGTATGTAAGTGAAATAAAATATGTGCAGAAAAAAAGTGAAAATACTTACAGACTTTCTTCTAAATTTAGCATCCCAAGCATGGATACTAACCTCTGAAATGTTGTTGAATCAAGGGGTTTGGTGAAAATGTCAGCTATTTGATTAGCAGTTGTGACATGTTTCACTTCAATCTTGCCTTTTTTCATAGCAATCTCTTATGAAATGATACCTGATTTCAATATGTTTAGTCTTTGAGAACTGAACAGGATTTTGAATGATGCTAATGGCAGATTTGCTGTCTACTAAAAGTGGAGTCTTGGTCTCTTTGATTCCATAATCAAGCAATTGATATTGGAGCCATTGTATCTGTGAAGTACAGCTTGCAGCAGCAATATATTCAGCTTCAGCTGTTGAAGTTGCCACAAATGTTTGTTTCTTTGATTGCCAGGACACCAGACAGTTTCCTAAGAATTGACAACCACCAGATGTTGATTTGCTTGACATTTTGCACCCTGCATAGTCACTATCTGAAAAAGCTGTTAACTTGGTATTGCTTGAAGCAGGATACCAGATTCCTAAAGTAGGAGTTCCTTTCAGATATCTGAAGATTCTTTTGACTGAAATTAGGTGTGATTCTCTTGGTGCAGATTGGTATCTAGCACAGACACAAGTTGAGAACATAATATCTGGTCTAGAAGCAGTTAAATATAAAATAGAACCTATCATACATCTATACATGGTTTGATCAATTTGTTTCCTTTGATTATCTGGTTCAACTTGTGTGATTGGTGTCATGGGAGTGGAACATGATTTACAGTCTTGTAAAGAAAATTTGTTTAATAATTCTTTAACATATTTTGATTGATGTATAAATGTTCCATTTGATTGTTGCTTGATTTGCAGTCCCAAAAAGTACTGCAATTCTCCCATTGTACTCATTTCAAATTTTGATTGCATGAGTTTCTTAAAATCTTCACACAGTTTTGAATTTGTTGAACCAAAAATGATATCATCAACATAAATTTGAACAAGTAAGACATGATTTCCAACATGTTTGATGAAAAGAGTTTTATCAATGGATCCCCTTGAGAAGTGATTCTTAAGTAAAAAGTTTGAAAGTGTTTCATACCAGGCTCTTGGAGCCTGTTTTAGCCCATAAAGAGCTTTGTCAAGTCTGTAAACCCAGCCAGGATGAGAAGGATCCTCAAACCCTGGAGGTTGACAGACATACACTTCTTCTTTTATTTTTCCATACAAAAATGCACCCTTGACATCCATTTGATAAACTTTAATGTTGTTGGAAATTGCATAAGCTAAAAATAACCTGATAGCTTCAAGTCTTGCAACTGGTGCAAAGGTTTCATCATAGTCAATCCCTTCCTCTTGAGAATAACCTTGTACCACCAATCTTGCCTTGTTCTTGATGATCATACCAGCTTCATCTGATTTGTTTCTGAAGACCCATCTTGTACCAATTGGTTGTTTGTTTGGAGGTAAGGGACAGATTTCCCAAACCTGTTGCTTCTTGAATTGAAGCAATTCTTCTTGCATGGCTTGCACCCAATTGTTGTCTTTGAGGGCTTCTTGATATTTCTTTGGTTCCAACTGAGAAATGAATGCTGAGAAAAAGCAAAAGTTGGAAAGCTGGTTTCTTGTAAGTACCCCTGAAGCAATATCACCCATGATTTGATCCAATGGATGATCCTTGTGTTCAATCAGTTGTTGTAGACCTGTAGTAGAGGATGGCTCTAATGTTTCTTCAAATAAACCACTGAGATTGATAATATCTGGTTCAGCTGTTGTTTGAGGTTCAGGAGTTTTAGGTTCAGCTGAATCAGTACTTTCAAGTTGTTCATCAGTAGTTCCTGAAGTTGAAGCTTTTGAAACTTCTGAAGGTATAAAAGTTGATCTTCTGACTGTGTTTGGAGTCCATGGTGCAGGACTATCATCTTCAAATCCTTGAAAACCATTTTGAGGAGGTTTGGATGATTCAACAGTCTTTTCAGGTCCGAAATGAAAGTTGTCAAGATCAAATAATTCAGCAGGATTTGCTGGAATAAGAGTGTGTTTTGATTCATTGAACTTGACATTCAGTGTTTCTTCAACTATCTTGGTTCTTGAATTGAATACTTTGTAAGCTTTTCTCAAAGGAGAATAACCAAGAAAATAACATGTATCAACTTTTGCAGCAAATTTTGAAATAGAGTCTTTGATGTTGAGGATAAAACATTGACATCCAAAAGCTCTGAAGAAGGAGATAAGGGGCTTTATGCCATGAAGAATTTCATAGGCAGTCTTGGTATGTCTCTTGTTGATAAGAACTCTATTCTAAACATAACAAGCTGTGTTGACTGCTTCAGCCCAAAAATACAAAGGTAGGCCTGAATCAGCTAACATTGTTCTAGCTGCTTCTATTAAAGTTCTGTTCTTCCTTTCTACAACACCATTTTGTTCAGGAGTTCTGGGAATACTGAATTGTCTAACAATCTCTTTAGACAAACAGAATTCATCCAGAGTTTTGTTCCTGAACTCTGTCCCATTGTCACTCCTGATGACTTTGACAGAAAGAGAATATTGCTTCTCAACTTGTAGAATGAAGAACTTGATGATTTCATCTGCCTCATCCTTGGAATATAAGAAGAAGACCCATGTGAATCTTGAGTAGTCATCAATGATGACCAAGCAGTAGTTCTTCTTACCAAGGCTCATGATCTTGACTGGTCCAAATAAGTCCATATGGAGTAGTTGAAGACATGCAGTTGTTTTTGATTCTTCAATAGACTTATAGGAGGACTTATGATGTTTACCTTTAAGACAGGAAACACAATGTTCTTTGCACTGATATTCCTTCAAAGGTAGACCTCTGACCAAGCCCATTTTAGTGACTTTATTGATGGTTTTAAAGTTCACATGGCCAAGTCTCCTATGCCAGAGATCATGTTCTGAAGTTGATGCCTTTGAGAAGAAACAGGCAGTGTTGTTCAATACTTTGTCTTTCTCAATGTCCACTGCATAGACATTGCCACATCTTTTGGCAATCAGCAAAGTATGATCTTCAATGATCTTCTCTATCAACTTCTAGCCTTCTGGTGATATGATCTTGCATGCTGTCTTTGTGAAAAAGGAAGAATATCCTTTATCACACATTTGAGAGACACTCAGCAAGTTGTACTCAAGGTTTTCAACCAGATTGACCTTGTCAAACTGCATTTTGCCTGAGGATACATTGCCATATCCTAGCACATATCCCTTGGCATTGTTCCCAAAGGACACAGATCCTTCTCTTTGACTGATAAAATTGTTTATCAGGTATCTGCATCCAGTCATGTGCATTGAGCCTCCACTATCAACATACCATATGCTATTCAAACCTCTGGAGACCCTCTGCACAAGATAGCAAATTAGTTAGATTTGGCAGCCCAAGCCAGTTTGGCTTTGGGTTTGCTCTTGAGAACAGGTGCAGCTTGTTGAGGACCAATTTTAGAAATCCATGTCTTTTTGGCAATGGATTTGTCATTAAGAACAATGGTGGGTTCTCTTTGGTGACCACCATCAACTTTGGTCATCAGAAGTTTAACCAGATTTATCAAATCTTTAACTTCAGTAGTTTGTGAAACTACTGATGGGTTAGGTGTAACTTCTGAAGATGAACTTTGAGAAGAAGACTTTTGTTGAGATAAAAACTTCTTCTGAGAAAGGTTTTTGTTTGATTGTTGTTTGTTGGGAAAGAAAGTATTTTCAAAATTTTGTTTTATTTGTTTTCCCACAATCAGTTGTTGATTTTTCTTATTTAACTGATTTGCCTTTCTATATCTACAAAGTTCAGTTATGTGGTTAAACAGACCACATATTTCACATGCTTTTGCCTTCTCTTCCTTTTTAAATGAAGCAAGAGAGTTGGAAGGCAATTTACTGACAATATCAGTATTTTGAAATAGGTCATCAGCAGTTTTCAGGTTCTCAACTCCTGATGTAGATGAAACTGCTGATGGCTTATTGTCAGTTGTTTTAACTTCTGCAGTACTTTCCTTTTTGAGAAAGTTCTGATGGTAGGATGTGCATTCCTCCATATCAGAAGTTTGAATCAATTTCATCCCATCATTATCAGTTTTGTGGGTGAAATCTGTTGGTGATTCAGTGTGGGTATATCCTATGCCAAACTTGACATTTGCTGTAGTTTGTTTGTTAAGCAGCATTTGGTACCCTTTACAAGACTCAACCCATTTTTCACAGTCAACCTTGGTGTCAGCAAGCTCTTTTATGACATTTACTAGGTTGTCTATCATTGTTTTAATTTGTGCTTGGGTTTCTATGGATTTATCAGTCAATTTAGAAATTTCTTTATTTTTCAAAGCAATCTTTCTTTCTAAATCACACTTCATTTGGGTGTATTTTCTTTCCATATCATTTGTTTTGCCTTGTAAATGCACATTGGTTTCCCTTATTAAAGCAAAAGATTCTTTGCAAGATTTTGAGCAAAGCTTTAATAGAGATTGCTATGATACCTGAGTGAGTGCAGAATTAGAGGAATATCCCTCAAGAGCCATTAAGGCAAAGTTCTTTCTGCCATTGTCAGGTTCTCCACAGTTGACATCATAGACTTTGTTGTCTGCATCCTGACTGCATTCAGATGTGTCAAAAGGAAGACTGCTCCAGTCAACATACCTTGATTTAAATTAGCTTTGTTGCTGAGGGGGTTGTTGAGTTCGTGCAGGTTGTTGAGCAGTTGGAAAAGGTGGCATCTGCTGCTGTTGTTGTTGAGCAGGCATTTGAACATATTGCACTTGTGGCACATATTGAACTTGTGGAGCTTGTGCCTGTACAAAATGAGCACTCCCTTGAGTTCCATTATTCCTATTATAAGAGGGGTTAAATTGATTTCCAGACATGGGTTGGTTGTAGCTAGAGCTTCTACACTCTCTAGCAAAGTGTCCCAACTTTTGACACTTATGACATATCAGTTTAGATTTGTCAAAACCAACTTTTGTTGAATTGTTTAGCCCTGGAAATTTCCTTCCTGACCTTTTGTAAAATTTGTTAGTTTTAATGCTTAACAAGGCCAGTTGGTGTAAAATATCCATTTCTTCTAAGTCATCACTGCTAAAATATTTTAAATCATCCATGATGAAACACATGTTATCAGCAATTTGACTTAGCTCTTCATTATCATAAGCTGGGAAAGATCCATCTGATGAGAAAGCCCAACATATATTTCACAATGTAAAAGCCCAGCATATATTTCATTTGGGAGAGCCATAGCCAACATAGAGAAAGCTTTTGCATCTAGCTCAAATTTTCGGAAATCTTCTTCAGTGTAGTCTTTTGGGTCTTTTGGTCTCTCAGTTTTTCCTTCTGGATCAGTAACAACTTGTTTGTGAGGTCCAAATACTACAGACTTCCAACAACCAGTGTTGGTCTGAGAAATTGTATGTGCCAACCTTCTTTGCCAGATGTTATATTCATTTCTGACTAACATAGGAGGTTTGTTGGCAGATCCAGTATTATAAGGGTCCATTTTTAAGAAGTTTGGATTTGTTAATGCTTCTTTAAAGTGATGGATGAAAAAGTGAACCTTTTAATCCTTTATTGGATATCAATAAGAGCCTGTGTCTGATTCTCAATTTGTTAGATTGATATTTGATCAGATTAACCAGAGCTCTGATACCAATTGTTGGATCAGTGGCCTCTTTTAAGAACACTTATGTGTTTGCAGATTATATAAGAGTTATTGCACAGCGGAATAGTAAATGTTCTAAGGTTAAATTATCACTTTTAACAGGAGTTATTACTCCCCCTTGACTGAGCAGTTAATGAGAATCAATAAACAGTTCAAGTATAAAGCAATAAATGCAAGTTATGATTCTCAGATGTGAAATGGATTATAAGTTTAAAAAGCCTCGAAGGTTTTTCAATTAATTCAAAGTAAATCACATGTCTAAACTAGATGAACAAGCTCATCTATTTATAGACAAACATACAAGACTGTTGCACTAAGTAATCTAAGATATTTAGCTAAGATATTATACTTAGGATAATGTTTACAACAGGCTTTACATTGAAACTTGATCCAAGACTTTAACAAAACAATATTAAACTAAACTACTGAAGTTGCAGAGTCGGTTAGAAGCTTCTGATGTGAAAGTACTGATGAGTGACAAACTACTGATGAGTAGTTTGTCTTCAGTAGTTCTTCAGTGTAATGTCTGGTTAGACTTCAGAACTTCTGATGCTTTAACTCTTCAGCACTTTGCTATTTCTTCTTCAGCACTTGTGTCTTTGTTCTTCAACAGTTCTATACTTAAGCAGAATATGATTTGGACTAAGGTTATCAAAAGGTGGTTTCTTCAATCCTCTTTGTCCCAACAATTACAACTTTGAAAGAGTGATGATAGAACTACCGAGATTACAATGTTGTGTTGTGTTGTGTGTGTGAGTAGAGAGAGTATCAGGTGTTTTATATCAAGTAAGCTAATATCAATTCAGTGTCAAGTGTGTATCCTATTTCGTTCATCACACCCCTATTTATAATTTACAAGGGAATAAATAAAAGATCCCACGATATGCACCTTCTTTAATGAGCCTTTGGACTGTTTCAAGTCAGCTTTGAAGAGTGGTTAACCAATATAGACGTTGGTTAACCGTTTCCTTATTTTTCGCCTTTCATTTATCATTGGACGGTTACATGTTTGATCTATTCTTTAGCGATGGACTTCCTCCACATGTATGGCTCTTCCATGCTCAGCTCTTTTGACTTGAATAAGACAATATAGCCGTTAGGGAAGAGTTACAAGTCTTAATATTGATTAAGTGTACCTACAATAGTATCACAATAAGATAATTCGTTAGTCTATCCTCAGGATGCACACAAGGCAAAACACTGTTGCATCCTGAATCCTGTTCAGTCCTTCAGTAACCTAAGGATGGTACATAGAATATACAAGGTAAAATCATCTTGAGGATTTCACCACCAACAATTGTCCCCAAAAAATATGTTACCATTAATATCTCAAACAGTTATAATATTTTTTTATTCTGAAACTTATCTGATAAGCCTGATTAGACGTTTGTTAGGATAACAACGACTATTTTTAGGCTATAAT
Source organism: Ambrosia artemisiifolia (assembly GCA_032199755.1). Taxonomy (NCBI): domain Eukaryota; kingdom Viridiplantae; phylum Streptophyta; class Magnoliopsida; order Asterales; family Asteraceae; genus Ambrosia; species Ambrosia artemisiifolia. The sequence continues at coordinate 6,513,809 of CM063512.1, forward strand.
TTTGTGATGACCGTTACACATTATCACCTTCCACCGTCTATATCTAGACCTTCATCCTTCCTTTATAATTACAAGAAGATTATTAGAAAGGTAATTTCTCTCTACTTCTCTGCTTTTCTTTAATCCTTCAAAACTTTTTCAAATAAAAAATTCTGAGGATGGGCAAAAAATTAACAAGAGCATCAGGGAGTGTTGGAATCCCTAAGGATTTCATCCCCCAAAACCTGCTTAAGGTGCCTGAACAGGAGGTTTGCTCCTTCAATAATAGGGATATTCAGGCTTTAAAGAACTCAGGGGCCTTCCCTAGTTCTGCTGGGATTCGTCCCTATGATCATAGTGCAAAATCTGATTTTGCATCCTCTGTTTGGGTCTGCTTCTTGTACCTGTTGTTCCATCTTGGCCTAAGATATCCGTTCCCCAAGTTTATCAAAGATTTCTTTGACGTTACTGGGATGGCATAAGCTCAGGCTATGCCAGAGATTTGGAGGATCTTGATGGTCTGTAACAAGATCATCGAGAACCATGGCATCCAACTTCAGATTGGAGACCTGTCTTACATAAATAAGTTGAAAACACACGGGTCAAACCGTTATGTTCTTCGGCCTATCAATAAAGAACCTCCTTTCCTGTTTAACGTCATAAAATTTGATAGCCCGGGGCACCATAGCATGTCGGGAATAAGGGGGACATACTGGATGTAACCACTCCCTTGGTTGGGGGCTGTGCCGCCCCGCCTTTCGATCGATACACAGTTGATTGGTTGACGAACATAGTTTATGCGCCACTAATGTAGCGGCTTATCGAGCATTTGACAAACTCACATCATCCATTTCATATTCCGGCCGGCCCTCGTAGTGTGGATGGAGAATGAAGGAGAGAAGAACGGAGTAGCTTGTCTAGAGGGTGGACAGCGAAAGCTAAGCGACAAAGAGCAGGAAAAGGTTTAGGAATAAGTAAGAAAGCAGCAAATCCTTACTCGAAGAACCAACGAGAACACCGAAAAAACCTAATTCAGCTCCACGTAAGATAGCCAAAGTACGATTGAGCAATCGACATGATATATTTTCTCACATTCCGGGCGAAGGTGAGCAGTGCCTTAATAACCTAAGCAGATTTCAACAGCTTATCCCATTCCTAAAGAAGTTTTTCTTTTCAATGCTGATATGGTCGTCAGCAGTTGTTCGTTTAGCAAGCAGTCTTATTAACCTGAAAGCACACAGTTGGAGCGCTTCCTGGATACTAGGAGGTACCCTCTCATTTTGCCAAGCAAAAGGGGAAGGGGGTTCCGCAAAGAACCCAGAGGCCTCTAGTGGGGGGGTCGCTGGAGGTTTTTGCTCCTAGGCTTGGTTTCAAAACCAAGAATTCTGACGCTGGAAGTCAAATTTTTTCTTTGTGAGGAGGGATTCCATTCCTTATGGGGATGATATCCCTATGTCTTGGTTAAAAAGTGGTAAATGTTTTTTAAGATGTTAAAGTTTATTTTGAGGATAAATTTTTTTTTGTAGTTATATTCTGAGGATATCACTAACATTCTGAAAATTTTTGTGTTCACAAGTGCTTCTTTTGCCAAACTTGCTCCTCCTCTAGACGACGCTTTCATCAGATATACGGAAGTAATTGAGTTACCTCCCTCAGCAAGGACGTTTGAAATAGAGGAAAGCTACACCACTAGCCAAGCCACCAAGATGTCTGGTAAGTATTACCTGTTTACATTCTGAGGATGTTTCTGTTTTGTATCATCGTCTAAACCTGTTTTTTAATATTTCCAGCAAAGAAATCTCCCTTTTTTGACTTGGATGAGATTGACAACCAAGATGTCAAAGCTGCTAAGATCACTTCACCATCCAGCTCCAGGATGGCCAGTCCTCCTCCTCCTAAGCCTAGGGCCCAGGCATCCTGTAAGAAGAGGAAGACTGCTTCTGTCCTAGCCCAAGAGATTTCTTCCTTTGAGGGTCTCAACTCTGAGGATGTCTTGGCCAAGATTTCCAGTTTACTCTCCATGTATAGTTTTATCTTGAGGATGACAATATTAATTTTTGAATAAATGTTAAGGATGAATCACTTACCTGTTTTCCTTGCCTTGTAGGAACATGAATATCTGCTGAAGTCCCTGGATGATGTCACCAAAGAGCTCAATGACACCAAAGCCACACTTGAGGATGTGAAGAAGGTTGCCCATGACAAGGGTAAACACCTTGAGAAGAAGTTGGCAAAGGTAGAGGCTGAGATGAAGCTAGTGAAATCGGAGCAGGCTAAGATGGTGCATGGGCATGAGAAGGAGATAGAGGAGTACATGCAGAGTCTCATGAAGTCTGCCACAGTTTCTGTTCTTCAGGCCAGGGTGAGGATGGCCCTGCAAGCTAAGGATCCTAACTTCAACCAGGAAGAGTGGGATGTCAAAGCTTGGCTGGAGAAGATCAAGAGTCTGGACGGGAAAGAAGTGGTTCATGAGCCTGTTCCTCCTGCAAATCCTGAGGATCCATCAAAGGAGCCCAAGGATGCTGGGAAGGAGGCCGAGGTGATGGTGGCGAAGGAGTATCAGGTGGAGGCACCAGTGGGCGATGAAGGATGTGATGACTAGGCCAGATCCCACTTTTTTAGAATTTTGTGGTTGTTTTTATGTTGGTTGGTTTGTAAACAACTTTTGAACAATTTATTTTTATACATGTATGAACAATGAAAGGTTTGGGGTGGAGGGATCTTGGTTTTCAAGACGAAGCCCCAAATCTTTCTAGACCTGGACCTTTAGATGTTGACCCCTGGTGGATGAGTCCTTGTTTAGGATGAAGCCAGGGGTTGACGTCCCTTATGAATAAATAAAACTAACAATCTTTTGTCTCTACATCCTTGTGTTTCTTCTTTATTCTTTTGATATACTGCAATGTTGTTGAATAACAAACATATAATAAAATGATACAAGTTATAGAGTTATACCTTTATTCCCAATTCAACAATTGGTCTTCAAAGTATCTTCATAAAAAGTTTCAACAATAATAACATCCTGAGGTTGTCCCCAGTTCCTGTCATATTCTTAGGATTTTTTCCCAAGATTTCTTTTGATCATTCTTAGGATATTTCCCAAGTTCTTTTCTTGTTTTATCCTTAGGATATTCCTAAGTTTTCTTCTTTTTCATCCTTAGGATGGTCTTTGTCATCTTCAGGATGTCCCTAGTGTTTAATCTGTTGTATCTTCAAGATAGACTTAAAGATATCTCTTTCCTTTTTAATAAAGGTATATTAATGACTTTTGAGGATAACATGTAGAAAGGTAAATAAAGTTATCATTCTGGCGACAAGACCTTATAGAAACTGGGGTCAAGCCAATTCTGATGTAACATCTTGAGGATAACTGGCGACATGGCCAAAGATAAACTAGCGTTACAGCCGAAGGATGACTGGCGACAAGGCCAAAGATAAACTAGCATTACAGCTTAAGGATTACTGGCGACAAGGCCAACTGGCGACTAGGCCAAATACGAGAAAGAGACATTGAAAAATATCTAAACCTTGGGGATTCAATGTATAATCCAAAAATGATGATATTGTCAGCCACTTTTACATGAACTAGTCCCACCATCCTGAAGATATACATGAATAATGTGCGCTCTAGGAGGGGTTGCTAACCCAATGTGAAAGGTGAAAACTTTTAAACCTTAGGAATGTATTAGATACCTTAACGTAGGAGAGGGTGGCCAAACCTCTAGTCTTCAAAGTTCCATCTTGAGGATGATTCTATAAAATTCTCAAGATGTACTATATACTAGACCATATTTAGTTGTGATACTGTTAGAAAAAAGAAATGTAAATAAAGAAAGATTGTTTTCATACCACATATGTGATAGTATTTTAGATGGATTGCATTCCAAGACCTGGGGAGAATTTCACCTTCCATGGTTGAAAGCCAATATGCTCCTTTACCAGCATCAGAATCAATTAAGTATGGCTCTTCCCATTTAGGAGCTAATTTACCATCACTTGGTTTGGTAGTATTCTGAAAAGCTTTTCTTAGAACCAAGTCTCCTATTTGGAACCTTCGTATCCTTATATTCTTGTTGTATGCCCTGGCTATCCTTTGTTGATAGGCAATCATCCTCAATTTAGCAGCATCTCTAAGTTCATCCACTGTTTCAAGATCTTGTAACAATGCTTCCGAGTTGGTAGTTGCATCCTGAAGATGTCTCCTGGCTGCAGGCATTGCCATCTCTGTTGGAAGCATAGCTTCTGTTCCAAAGACCAAAGAGAAAGGTGTTTGGCCAGTTGCATTTTTGGAAGTGGTTCTATTTGCCCACAATACAAATGGAAGCTCTTCTGCCAATCTTCCTTTCTTTTCTCCTAGTTTCTTCTTTAGATTGTTGACGATGATCTTATTGGAAGATTCTGCTTGTCCGTTAGCTTGAGGATGGACAGTTGTTGATGTTATCATCTTGATTCCCCAGCTTTCACAAAAACTGGTTGTCCTTTTGCTGATGAACTAAGATCCATTGTCACATATAATCTCGTCTGGTACACCAAATCTTGTTAGGATATTTCTCTTGATGAAGGATACTACTTCCTTGTCTCTGACTTGCACAAATGCTTCGGCTTCTATCCATTTCGAGAAATAATTAGTCATAACTAGCATGGACACCTTTCCACCAGGAGCTTTAGGTAATTTTCCCACTATGTCCATCCCCCATTTCATGAAAGGCCATGGTGAGATAACGGGATGCAATGGTTCAGCAGGCTGGTGTAGGATGTTGCTGTGTCTTTGACATGAATCACATTTTTGAGAATGCAACATGGCATCCTTCTTCATGGTTGGCCAGTAGTATCCTGTCCTTAGAGTCGTTGAGTATAGAGCTCTCCCTTTTGTGTGATTTCCACAATCTCCTTTGTGGATGTCTTTGAGAACTTCTGTAGCTTCTTCCTTGTTAAGACATCTCAAGTATGGACATGCAAGAGATTTTCTATACAAAATATTGTTTATAATAACAAATTTTGATACCTTCATCCTGAAAGCTCTAGCATTTTCTCCATCGGGAATGCTACCATCCTTAAGATACTTTACTATAGGAGTCATCCAGGATGAATCATCCTTATCCTGAGTAGCGAGGACAGTGTTATCCTCAGGATGCAACTCTTCAGTTGCTGGCTTCAGGATGTGAATGATTGGAATTTTGGATCCTTCTGGTAAATTCATGGAAGATCCTAAATTGGCTAAGGCATCAGCTTCAACATTTTCTTCCCTAGGTACCTGTGTAAGTGTAAATTCTGCAAAGGAAGATGCTAATTTTTTTAACTATTTCAAGATAAAGAGCTAATTTTTGACCATTAACTGCATAATATCCATTAAAATGGTTAGTAATCAACAAGGAATCATCAAATACTTATAGATTTATAACATGCATATTTTTAGCAAGATGCAAACCAGCAATGAGAGCTTCATATTCTGCCTCATTATTGGTTGTTTGAAATGCACATCTAATTGCATGGGGTATTATGTCCCCTTGTGGCGATTTTAGTACTCACATTCTAGAATATACTTATGTCTTTTCTATAGTGGGGGACCCATGCGTTACGATGTAGAGTCAACCACTTGTAGTGTTTGTTTGTGAGTCGTTCCCTTTATGTTTGGTTATCAATGACTTAAAACAATCCGAAATTAACAATTTAGAAATACGATGATTAATACCTTTGTTTAAGCCTACCATAAACCCCTATATTATAAACATTAAAAGCACACAATCACTTTCTAATTTTATACTTTAACAAATCAACTAAACAAGTCTTCAAAAACACCATAACTCATGAACAACACTATACACCACATGCGGACTTCAAGCTGCTATCTTTATGGCTCATATATCATCAATGTTTGAGTTATTATGCTGCAAAGTATATTCAATCTATTAGGCTACACGTCTATACTAATCTCAATTATTAGTTACGCGTAAATGAGTAATAACAAAGAAACGCATCAACTGGTTCATGTGCCCAAACTATATTTAGTCGTTTACACCCTACAAATTTCACTTATCAAGGAATATGGTTCAATATGAAATAGGTTTATGTAATTATATTTAAAATAGTAATTGTTAAAGGGTTCTGTGAACATGATCATAGTCAACAATGATAAACAGTACATAAACAAAATAGAACCTGTACAACTCGTTTATCTATGAAACATGCTGGTAAAAATATCCATTAGCATAATTTGTTTTTATATATAATAATGTCCACTTACTTTAATGGATACCTGAACACATGTTATGGGTCAGATTAGGATATTTTCTACTAATAAGCCTCCGCTTTAAAATATTTTGAAAACCGGATATTGACTCAAATATACAAGACGTAATTTTCAATTGAAAATGGGGCTGAAACCATCTATAACAAAATCAAAAATAGAAAATTTGACTTCCTAATTATTAAGAGCAAGCAATTTTACCCGCGTGCTTGCAGTTTCATGTGATGACTGAATTGTGCCAAAGCATTTGTTACCCATTAGACTGTTGAAAAATATGGCGTGATTCTTTTGAACATGTTAAATTGCCAACATATTTTGATCCGTTTAGTTATATCAAGTTATAACCAAAACAGATGTTAGCTGCTGTTAGAACAACCTATGGTAGAAACGTTCCATGTGAAGCTAAAACCCAACTTCAATATATGATTGTTAGAAAATAACAATAAATAAATAAATAAACTAATAATCAACAACAAATAAAAGATAGTACATGTGCAAATGAAGCCGCAATTGTTATGTATACCCGAAGCTCTTGTCACCACCCAACCGTTATTTATCTATATTCATGCACATGTATATATAAAATCTTCCAAAAATTCTTGACTAATTTATTTTTTCAGTCATCTAAATGCATGCATTTAGTCAACACTGTCTCAATCTTTCAACATTGTTATGATATAACATTATAACATATGGAAATAAGAATACTAACATTAAAAAATTGATGTCAAATGAAATGAAATGAAATCTTGATTTTCAGCTCAGAACATAATTTTTAAAAGGCATACATTTATCTTAAAAAATTCAATATATGTGTGTCATGTGTATACTAAAATCATTATATTGAATACATTCCTCTATACATTTCACATTTGATAACCTGTTTCTAGTTCGAAGATCCTTATTTTGTTGAAGTCCGTAATCTTTTAAAACCTTAAATATCATTCATTGTAGTTTTTTGTTTGAAAGTTACTTGACCCAAAATACATTGAAACACTACTCAAAGTTGAGAAACAAACACAAAAGCCAATCAAAAGACCGAATAAACTTGAAATTAAAGCAATCGATTTAGGAACAAAGAACGATAAACTCAATGATAAAGCCTATAACACAAACATAAACCAAATCAAAGTGATTAAACTCACAATTGTTTCAACCACAACTACAAATGCAAACACCTGATATCATCACAACCATGAAAGTATTAGAACATCTACACAATCTTTGTATCTGCATACAAGGGTGAAAACATTAACCTGTGATACAGCTCCCAAGCACTTCTTTCGGTTCACCATTTGTGTAGATGAACAACAAAGATTGTATAATTCATTATATAACTCTTTATGTTTCATCGTCATAACATAAACTTGATAAAGTTATTTATGTCTATCTGAAATCCTTGTTGCATCTTTATGCATACTTCATTTCATGTTCAGATTGATTCTTCGATTAATATGTTTATTTATTATTCTTAAACTTGATTCACATATTATAGGAAATTCTATAATTTGGAATAACAACTTTTAATAGAATATTATTATTTTTTATTTAATAAATATTTACTTTAGAGATATTATTTCTAAAATTGTTTTAGAGATAATATATTGATACTTTAGTTTGAGAATATCTATCTTTTAGATATTATATCTATCTCATAGACATAGCTAAGATATTTTTTGTATATTCAACAACAAATATTTATAAATGCAAAAGTAAATAAAAATTTAAATTGCATAATAAGAAAATTTATCGAAAAACAAAATCAAAATCAAACAATTGTCTCAAAAACCTGATAGTAACAAATTGCTTAAAGTAGAAATGAAAAATGACTTCATCTTTAATCTCTCAGATTGATCCCTACCCCAACAATCATCCATTATCCCTTCAAATCATAAATGTTGAAACACATTTCTTTTAGTGTCAATACATAAATAGATTTGTAAGGAATTTGAATACAATAATGTATACATACATGAAGGCTTAACCTCTGATAAATCCCCTAGTCCATTATTCCATTCAGACTAATGGATGTGGCTCTAGAGGAAGCGTTCTGTTTTCAACCTCATTTACTCAGCAATGAGCCAATCTCTAAGTTGTGAGATTGTTCCACCATAGACATTCCTGTTGCACCCTTTAAAAAAACCCTCGTATTGGGATAGTAGAGTTGCTAGGATCATATCAATAGCCATATCAGGATGTATTGGTGATCCAACTTCATCAAGTGTTTTGACACATTTTCCTTGTTGTTAATATGAACTTTCACTGACTTGTAACACCGGTAAATTCCTGATTTGTGTTTCGTTTTGTAGAGTTGTGCAATTGCCTTAAATTCCTAATTTGGTTTTCATTGAGGGAGATTTTTGGAACATTCTAAAACTTGTTAAGATAGTTTTGGGAGCAAGACACTTAGGGATCAAACTAGAAGGGCCATTATTGAAAATATTTGATTAAAAATAACAAACCTTAACCTTCCTTCCACCTCTAGTTCACGGCGCAAGAGAGAGACCCCCAAAACCTTTTTTTTCCAACCTTCCAAGCAGCTTTATTGATCCCACATCATCCCACAAGGTTAGTTGATATTTTCCTAGTTTAAATCTTGGTCAATTGTATGTTTAGAAATCGGTTATTGGTTGATTTTTGGGCGATTAGGGTTTCAATCGGTTCAATCAATTGGCACTCAATCGTAGGTTAATTTTTGGGGATTTTGCCTCTAGGTTATCCTACAAGGTTAGTCTACTAAGTCTCTAACCGAATTCATGGTCAATTGTTGGGTAAAATTGATTAATTTCATGATTGAAAAATTAGGGTTTTGAGATCGGCTGGATTCAATTGAATGACGAATTGGTTGGATTTTTTGGGGGGTTTTTCTTCCAAACCACCATAGGGTATGTGGGTAACATCATCTTCGAAAATGGGGGCCATTGGTTAAGGTTTGGTTTGTCAATTGTGATTATTGCGATTCTAGTGTTCTAGGGTTTTCAAAACTGGGGATTTTGTGTTCTTTGGGTTAGATAAGAAATTAGGTGATTAATTCAGCCCATAAACCCTTACTAGGACATGTTTAATGTTTTTTAAGATTTAACATGGTTGGGGTTTGTTTGTCAATAATGATAAAATCGGGGTTTTCAGTATGTAAGAAAAGGGACGATTTTGAGCAATGTGTTACTGTGCACACATCAACCAAATCTAATCCCAAATGTTTCTAATGATGAAATATTATATAAAATGTGGGTTAATTGAATAATGGGGCTGAATTGGGTGAAGGACACATTACTTTACGAAACAGGGCCCTCGGTTCTCAATTTTAGGGATTTTCGCAACTTAAGTGATTGGTCATCAATTGAGTCACCAAATCAGGTCCTAGATCATTAAAATGGTTTTGTTAATTGTTACAAATGGACTTTGGAACAATAGGGGCTGAATTGGTTAGTTACACCTTTCTAGGGAATTCAGTGTTATCCGGTTGACCTGTTTGGAACCATAGAAGTCTTATAGACTTAGTATGTGATATGTATTGTTATTTGGCAGGTGCTTGACTATGTGTGTAGCCTCCCAATATCAATTAGCTTCTTGAGTACTTGTACTCGCATTCAAGTGAATTCACGATGCCCTTTTTATTGTTTTAAACTTTTGGGTTAATATACATGCCATGAACACGTATTTGAAATCGTACTTGTTAAATCTGGTCTTGTCTTGATTGCTACATGGTTTGAGTATATGTGTTATTATATTTTCAAAATCAATACTGTGAAAACAATTCAAGAGAAAGGACTGGTCATTTTCAAATTAGAAGGTTAAAAAGAAAAGAAAGAGAAGGGCAAAGAAAAAAAGGGATTTTTTTTCGCAGAAAACTTTACCTTGAAGAAAATCAAAATCATTAAAATCCCACAAAAGCAAGTCAAAATCGAATCATAGACGATTTGAATAGCAAGATGCTCCGAGCCCTTTCGTGGTTCGTCGAGAACAACATTTAGCAAGTAACTCCGAGCCTTTTGGTTCGTTGAGAAATAGCAAGTGACTCTGAGACTTCGTGACTCATTGAGTATATAGCAAGTAACTCTGACCATTTGTGGATCGTCGAGTATAGCAAGTGACTTCGAGCATTCGTTCGTTGAGATTAGCAAGTCAACTCCGAATTCTATTCGTTAAGTATAGCAAGTTAATACAAAAGAACCTAATTAGCAAGTTGGTCAGGAGCACATAAAACCTGATTAGCAAGCAGGTCAAGAACAAAGCCCCAATTAGCAAGTTGGTTGGGAGCAAGCAAGAAAATTGTTTAGTAAGTTAGCCAATAGCAAGAATAGCAAGTTGATCATATTAAAGTCCAATTAGCAAGTAGGCTGGATAATTTGATCGAACTCAAGCAAGAATATTAAGCAAGGTGACAAGAAAGAAGGATTGGAAAGAAAAAGTCCCAGAACGTAAAGAAAGAAAACATGACAAAGAAAGATGACAACAACGCGTCTAGCAGTTCAATATCAACTCGTGAGCAAAGAAATGTATCATTGCAATGCTCGAAATTGACAGAGACAAATTACACCCCGTGGGCACTATTGATGGAAACAATCTTAAAGGCTTATGGTCTTTGGGAAACAACAGATGAAAAGAAAGTGAATACAACCAAAGCAATGATTTTCCAAACCTTACCACAAGACATCTTAATGCAAATTGGACAATGTCAAAATGCAAAAGAAGTTTGGGAATCAATCAAAGTTCGATACCTTGGAGCAGACATGGTTCAGAAAGCACGTCTACATACCTTAAGAAGCGAGTTAAAGATTCTTAAAATAAAACCAAATGAATCAGTAAGTGACTTGGCAAGCAAGGTAGGCAAAATAAGAGCCAAACTCAAAAGCCTTGGCACAACTCTTAAGGATAAAGCAATAGTTAGAAAACTACTTAACTCACTTCCAAAGAAGTTTCTACCAATCATAGCAAGTTTTGAGCAATATTCAGAGATAGATACAATGCCATTTGAAGAAGCAGTTGGAAGAATGACAACATTTGAAGAACGACTCAAAAGTCAAGATGAATTAGAAGAAAATCTTCAAAGTAAACTTCTAATGGCAAGCTCAAGTAACCATTCAACAAGTTGGCACCATGGAAAAGCATGTAATAATCAAAACCAAGGAAGAGGATGCGAAAGAAGCAAGAGTCAAAAAAGAAAAGACAAGTGTACGTTCAGGTGTTATGATTGTGGAAGACTTGGACATTTCGCAAACGAATGCACCAAATGGAAAGACAAGAAGAAAGATAACAACGAGCAAGAATACGTTCTCGTTCATGAAGAAGAAGATCCAACCCTACTATGAAGCAAGAAATGATAAATCAAAATAAGGGGGGAGAATGTTAGACATAATATTTGATTTAACCTAAGTTTCATATGTTATTTGTACTATTGTTGTATAATATATAGTTATGGCAGTTAGACTGTTATAATGAACCATTTTGTCGGTTCATCAAGGGGTATCACACCCTTTCAGTATGTATAAATAGGAACAAATCTATTAATTTCAATTTAATGTATCTTAGTGTAAATTCTCTCTAAATCTATAATAAGAACATCTCTGTGACCACAGGTATTACTGTGCTAATAATGAAGTACCCATGACTGGTTTTGCCCCTTCCATAAGTTCATCTACGCCAAACCAACAGCACTACACGAAGGTCATTCAATACTTCAAGAATGATCCCTTGTCAGTATGTCACATCGTTGCAAAATAACAGTGGTGTCTTTGAATCTACTTTGGGATTTTTTTTGATTCTTTGTCGTCAAAGGACAAATTAAGGAGGTTAGCTAGGTGGGGTCATATTAGTAATTTTAGGATCAAGTAAATAAAATAAAAAAAGGACCCACAACAAAGATGAATCATTTAGAAAAGAGTAGGAACTAGAGTCCATGAAGGATTTTGACAGGGCTTTCTTGGCAAAGGATTCTTATGCAACAAGGGTTTTTGGTTTTACTCTTATCGCTATTTTATGAAATTTAATATTAATTAATTAATTACGTATAAAACAGTTTTATAATTGATTTTTAGTATCTTAAAATTAATACTTTCTTTTAACAATTGTATTTAAGTTATTTAAACTCTAGTTGTGATATTTTTATTTTTATTTTTTTCCAGTATAGTTAAACAAGTATTTTAGTACTGAACACTATAAAAAATATTTTAGTGTCATTACCCTTGTAGAGTAATTACGTATATATTCTAGTGGAAACTACTGTAATTACGTTAAATTTTAATTTTTTATATTATTCATTTAGAAAACAAGTTTAAGCTGATGGGGAAAAAGTTTATAAAAATAAACAAATTCTCTCTTTCATTTCTAATGTTTAGTATGTTAAGTTCATTTTTACCTGATCCTTGCTATATATATACATATTTGTATATTGGATTTATACATATGTGTATATTACATTTTCAGTTATGCATATGTGTATAGTGTCAAACATATATGTATATTTTTAAACTTTTACACGTATAGACACGTATGTACATTAAAATAAAATGCTCTTACCCACAATCTTTTTTCTATACATGTATGTGAAATCATTTCAAAATATTTACACATGTATGTACATTACCAAACATGTATACACATATATGTAGAACACTAGTTTTTGTAGTTTTAGACACATATATACACTTATGTATAAATGAAAAATAAAAAAAAATAATAAATTGTAAAAAAATCTGCGATTAAGCAATTCTTTTTTTTTTTTTTGCCTTAAAGAAATGTGTGGTCCAGAATGGTTTTCTCAGTTCTCAATTTGGCAAAAAGTTCTCATTTGAACCAAATCCTACACACACACACATACACACACACACACACACACACACACACACATATATATATATATATATATGCGCGCACACACACACTAGTTTATCTCTTGGGAGCTTCTCGGGGTAGAGAAATCTAATATGAAGTAACAAAGTGTCTTTTTTTTTTTAAAGAATCAACACTCAACTCATAAAAGCTACTTCTAATTCTACGTGTGCCCCTTTTGCTCAAGAGAAGTCTTTGTACAACTTTGTGACTTTCTCAAGATATTCTAAAACTACGATGTGAACCTGAAAAAAACAACCAAATTGGTATCAAATGATATGTCATGATGATGATAGGCGATTCTGATGTGTAAAGTAAGCATATGCGAAAGAATGACATACCTGCTCAATCTTATTATGTATATACAATCAACCACCGAATAAAACAATCAATAGGTAAGTAGTGAAGATCCATTTTGAAGATAAATAAAAAAATATCTAAATGATATCGACTAAAAAGATTGTAGAATTGTAACTTTTCATGTTTCCCGACTATTTTCTCTGCTCATACATAAGTTAAGTATATATTGCAATAATCATAACATGTCAGTCGATTTCGAAGTACATACATTAAAAACGATCTAAGAGGCGTGCATAGTGGGATGATTAATTATCACTTATCAGCAAGAGATTAACCTAGTGTCTAAGAATCATATGCTACATCTAACCGGCTTAGCAATCTTTGTAATCCTAGCAACACGAATCAAAATACAAAAAAAAAATAAATAAATAGATTTTTACCGAACTGACTACATCTATGAATATATATGTAGTTAGCAGGTTCTTATATGTAATAGTAGATTAAAAAATATATGTACTATTCCAGCATGATTAGTGACTTGCCTAGACATTATTAATGAATTACCTTACACATTGTGTTTTTTTTTCTGTATAAAAAAAACCCACAAAAACCTAATCCATCCCGCCCACCGCCTACCAAAAAAACCTATCCCCCCCACCCAAAACAACCAAAAACCTAATTCCCCACCCAATAACCTAAACCCACCTTACCCACTCCCAAAACCTAAACCTTAGAAGCTAAATTAAAAAAAAAAAAACTAACCCTAAAAACTAAACTAAACATAAAAAACTAAACCCTAAAGCTTAACTGGACATTTACATGTGCATTAGAATTCGCATTTATTTTATTTTATTTTGTTTTTTTTCTTTCTGAACGGGGATGACGTGGGAAAGAAAAGCTCTGAACGAATTTTCTAGTTTTTGACTTAAATTTTGAGTTATGATTTTTTTTAATTTCCATTAATTTAAGTAGGAGTTATCAAGTTCTCTCCCTAACTACGAGTTTTCTATTAAACACCTATATATATAGAGATAGAATACTTTGAGACCTCGTTTGAGCTGCGAGAACCATAGGAACTCATTTGAGCTATTGATTTTGATGATCCAATGGTTGAGATCAAATGATGAGATTTTTTTTGTCTTGACATGCTAATTAACTTTTTTTAGTATTTTTTTAATAAAATAAAGTACATGAGGGTATTTAGGTAAAATATACCATGAGAGAGGAGAAGATAATATAATATCATATTAATTTTTTATTCGATTATTAAATAATCATATTTTTTTTAACTTTATTTTACTTTTTAATTCATTTACTTTTTTAAAGCAAAATCGAAACTCAAAACTGTAGCAAATAGATCAAATAATATTTTATGGAGTTTCATCGATTTTGCTTCTTAATCATGGATTATCATCCAATTTTGAGGTAAGAACTTGTTTTACTTTGATCGATTTGCTCCTGTTTTAATCCATTCGAATTCATTTTCTTACCTAATACGCAACTAGGGTTCATGGAGTTTCATCGATTTTGCTTCTAAATCATGGATTATCATCCAATTTTGAGGTAACAACTTGTTTTATTTGATCGATTTGCTCCAGTTCTGACCCGTTCGAAGTCATTTTCTTACTTAATTTTGAGATTTTTTTAGGTCTGACTAGGAACAATTTGGTCCGACTAATCGGTGATTAATCGTGACACTGATTAATTGAGTGATTAGCCCAAAATTAATCAGTAAAGTGAGGACTAGCGATTTCGGGATTGTTACAACCTTGCCTGTAACACTAGTTGGTTTTAAAGAAACGCAATATCACACTTCATGAGTTCATGTTTTCAAACACCTTAATGAACCAACAAAACCACTACCTAGTCAAACACTCTCTTCACTATCCATGCACACATTTCCATACCCATGGTGGTCCCCTTCTCCCTCTTCATCTCCTTCATCTTCATCGCTTTAACTGTTGCAACCAACGTCGATCTCCTCCTAACCACAATCAAACCATCCTTCAACTCCAACAACAAAGACAACATATTATTAACTACATGGAACACCTCCATCCCCTTATGTCAATGGAAGAAAAAAAAGATCCTATTTAAAAGGAAATATGAAAAACCATACAAACCCACCACTACGATCTGACCTGTTGCCGTCCCTGCTAACCACCACCGAGACTACCATCATCGGACCCCCGTCACCAGTCGTTTCCACCAAACCGAAACAAAACCACCGAGATCAAGCCCCACACTGACTTGCACAGCCATGAACCACCACCACAAGGACGATCTGCAGCCATGGCCAACACCCTAACTTCCATAACCATGAACCACCACCCAAAACCACCACCATACCCGTCGTCTTCACCCATACAACCACCCCAATTCCACCACCCTACCCAATTGATTGATCTTCAGAAAAAATTGGGGGACAGTTCGTCTTGCTCAAATGAGGGGGGAGAGAGAGAGTTGGTGTGTGATAACAATGACTTTAAAAACATTTTAGTAATTATAAATGGTGATTCGGGTGTGGGTGGGGTAGGGTAGGGGAGGTGATAAGTAACTATGTTGCCCCTTAATATTATAAGCATAATTTGCATACGTGTCACCTTGTTATTGGCCTAGAAGAGTTTTCAAGTTCTCGCAACTCAGACAAGTTCTCAAATGATCCAGATCCATATATATAGGTAACACCATGATGTTTGGCCAAGAGTTTTTCGCGCATTATTATTCTTATATGATAATTAACAACCAAAAATGAATAGTAAATAATACATTTATATACGAAACCTAAACCTGAACCATTAGATAAAATCATCATACATGAGTGTACGTTACGTAACCGAACTAATAAGGGATCTGAACCCGGTCCGTGACCCTTGATTAGTCATCAATCGGGACATGTATCACATTCTCAGGATGACACATGTCCCCACTTAACTCATGACACACACACACACCTTGACACCTAACGCCCTCTCACACACACCTCCTATATAATCTACCATACACATTCACACACTTTATTGAAAAAACTAGAGAGAGAAAGAGAGCAACAGAGAAGAGAGAAAGCAGAGAGAGGGAGTGTCTTGGACAGAGGTGGGGCTTCCATGGTGGTCTCCTAGTGGCGACCACCATCACAGCGGCGGCGCGTCTCCTCCTTCCAGTGCGTGCAATACCCCTAACCACTAACTAAGGGATGAAGAAGTCCATAGTAGTGGTGGTTCATTCGTTAAATGAACGATGGCGGGTCTATCAGACACAATAAGGGAGACGCCTACCAGAAACGAACCAAGGATTTCCATTGAAAGAAAGCACAGAGAGATAATGACGGTTTTAGAATAATGATTGGTGGTATGGGGTGACGGTGATGCGACAACTATGGTTTCGACAAGGATGTCTCCGGCTCATGATAGGGTTTTGACATGTACTGTGGTGTCAAGTGGTGGTTTTACACGGTTAAAAGAGGTGGTTAATAGTGGTGTTGGAGTGTTGACGGGTAGGTGATGGTTGAAAGCTGGTCAATGGAGCAGTTAACTATTGGTCAACAGAAGTTAACTGGTCAAACATGGGACAATTCAGTCAAACACAGGTTTGAAGGAATTAGGAGTTCCCAACAAGGAGAATACCAGTACGTAATACCAGGTACCTCGTTTACCGTACTTATACTTATGCATTACTATCCAGGGGAGTTTCGTGAACTCCCCATTTTTATACTTTTACTATTTTAGGGGTGGATACATGATTCCAACTATTTTTGTAACTTATGGTGTTAGTTTTATAAGCATACCGTTTATCTGCATGTTATACCTTACCTGACACTCATTAACTCTAGGATAGAGCCGACTTAATATATAGCTAGTACTACTTGGGGAATCCCTCACGCACAGCGGTTCGGCCTATTGCCCGGGAATCCCCACTGAGACTAACGGGTTGCTGTGCATATATTTTGCCTAAGTAACCTGTGTTGCAGAGCATAGGTGTTGGGTCTGCTGACCTGGAGAAGAACAGATGATTGAAAGTCAAAATATACTAAGTGTTTGATCAAGAATAAAGAACAGTTGTTACAATAAAGCTTCCTCCAAAGAACTGTTGATTCCTAAACTGCTGCTGCTTAACAACTGTTAGAAGACAACTGCTGCTGACAAAGTCTGATGGATAAAGTCTGATGGATAAAGTCTGATGAAGAACAACTGCTGATCAAAGATCTGAAGAGCAAAGGTCTGTTGAACCAACAGCACTTTGGTTCAACAGATGATAAGAAGACATCAGAGTTTAGACTAACAGAGTTTTATTTATCAGTTGTTTCAATGTAACAGTAGTTAATAGCTTAACAGTTGTTATAGTTTGTTAGTCAGTTAGGGGTCGCTTTCTAGGTGACGTCAGCAACTGATCATCAGAGGTTTGTGCTTGTCTATAAATAGAACAGTACTTGTACTGTTCTATTGATCACTCGTCATTCTCTTTTAGACAAACATTCTCTGAGTGATCAGGCTGAGGGGGAGTTAATTGTACAATTGTAATCTTTCCTTTTAATGAAAGCATTCGCTTAAAAACAATTATACTCTATGTTTTGATTTATTCTTATTCCGCTGCACTTTCCATTTATACTTCATTCATATTTCATACCTAATCAAAACAATCCAATACTCAGATCCTAACAATTGGTATCAGAGCTTGGTCAATTAAATCTGATCTAATCAATCAATTTAATACACAGATCAGCTCATAATCATTGATATCGTTTGTTTGTCGGGTTAAAACAGAGTAATAGTTTATTTTCTTTTCAACAGTTAGTAAACAGACTTTGTTTTTGAAAAACTAAGAGAATGACTTCACTCAATGAAGATCCACACAACACTAGCACACACAACAAGCCTCCGATGCTTGTCAGGTCAGAATACAACATCTGGCAGCGTCGGGTGGCTCATGTGTTAGCACAACAGAACACAGGGTGCTGGAAATCGGTAGTATTTGGACCACATGTTCCAATGGTACCGAGCGCCGAGGATCCAAAGATCCAAGTACCAAAGAGTGTTGAGAACTACTCAGAGCAAAATTTTCAAAAAATCGAGCTAGATGCCAAGGCTTTCAGCATAGTAGCCATGGCACTGCCGAATGATATCTATGCCGGTCTCTTGCACTGCAATAGTGCTAAAGAACTGTGGGATGCTCTCAAAGAGCAATTCGGGGGAACTGATGATGTGATTGAAAACAACCGTGAAATACTTAACCAACAATATGAAACGTTTAGTCACATAAAAGGGGAGTCATTAACACAGCAGTTTGAAAGGTTTAACTGTCTAATTAGTGAACTTAAACTGGTTGGTCTAACTTTTCCGAATTCAACACTGAATCATAGGTTTCTTAGATCACTTCAGGACAAATGGGACACTATAGCCATAGTTATGAGAAATTCTATCGGATTCAAAGACCTAACCCTGACCCAGCTTCATGGTAAGCTCCTGACTTATGAAAGGGAGCTTAACCAGAAAAAGAAGCTCCAGGACTCCGACAAAGTGTCAGATGACTATGTATTTGGTAATACTGCACTGTTGGGTCAGGATGATGGTTCTGGAAGTAGTAAGGATCAGAGTTATGATCATTACATTGACATAACAACTGGTTTCAATAATGATTCTTACTCATCACCAAACAACTGTGCTTTCACAGCCAGTGGTGATATCCAGGCTTCTGATAATTCATCTTTTGTGTACAATGACTTGCAATATATTGACCCTTTGGACCTAGAAGAAATGGACATCTTACATCAGGTTGCCCTGCTCAGTATTAGAACCAATAACTTCTATAAGAAAACTGGCAGGAGGTACCCAGGTTTACATGGTGGGTCAAAGGTTGGGTTGGATAAATCAAAGATAAAGTGTTACAAGTGTCATAGAATGGGTCATTTTGCTAGGGAGTGTAGGAGTCAAAATGGAGTTCCTATGATTACCTATCCAAATCAAAGACCACAGGCCAACACTTATCAAACCATCCCTAATGTACCTAATGTGCAAAACACTGCTCACTTTGCACAGACCCAAACCACTGTTCCTGTGCATTATGTCCAAACCACTGTTCCTCAGTATCACTATGTCCAAACACCTGTTGCTCAGGCACCAGTGCCAATGACTGTTACTCCACCTTCTGCTCCTGCAGAGACCAGTCAACCAGGTCAACAGAGTTTCTTTACTCAGGGCTTTGTTGATTGGAGCAGTCTACCAGATGAGTTAACAGATGACAACATTGCTCTAGTTGCCAACACTGAAAAGGATTTTTGTTTTATGGCACTAGAAACAATTGTTGAAGAGACTGATTCTGAGGAGGTGGTATCTATGTCTGAAAATGTGACTGATAGTGTTGTTGGTGAGTTTGTTTCAGCTGAAGAATCTGAAGTGGAGGTTGTGAATCTCTCAGACCCCTGGGGTAGTGATGACTGTGACTGCCAGTGTAATTGTGCCTTGATGGCTGCTGCTAAGGTATCTCCTCAAATCTTAAATGACTTGTGCTCAGACAAATGTATTGTGGCATTTGCTAAGATAAAAGAGGTGAATGAAAACTTTAGAAAGAAAATTTTGGATTCTGAAATTCAGTTTGAAAAACTTACAAAAGAGTTAAAATCAAAAATATCTGAAAAAGAGTCTGAAATCAGCAGTTTAAAACATGAAGCAAGCATAACCAAAGACCAGCTTCAGACTATGATAACAAAATATCATAGTTGTAAGAAGGAGCTTGAGTCCACCCAAGTTGAATGTAAGAAATGGGTGGAATCCTCAAAGGGTTTTGAGATGATTGTCAACCAACAATCTAAAAGTCATGTGAAATTTGGGTTTGGTTTTAAAACCACTGACCAAGTTTCACAAACCACTGACAAAAAGGAACCACAGTTGGTTGAGGTCATCCCTACAAACTCAAAAGGTCAAGAAATCAAGGTTACTGAACCCAATGGCAAGAAAATCATTCTTGAAAAATTGGAAGGTACACCCTCATTTGATGAAATTGAGAAATATCAATTCAAACCAACATGGTCAGATGAGTGTGAAGTCCTTGAAAATTTCAAACCAATGACCTTCAAAACCTCTGATGGTAAAATGGCACCACAGGCCAAAGTAATCCCTCTAGTAAACCTTCCAACAGATGATGAAACATCTGTTGAAAAGAAGAAAGAAAAAGGGAAAGCCAAGAACAACTTGTTTTGTGATTTTTGTGAAAAGAAGAACCATGTCACCAAAAACTGTTTTCTTCTAAAAGCATATGACATCAACAAAACAACAAGTTTAAATGATTCTAAATCTAAAGAATGTTCAATCTGCAAGAAAAGGAATCACAAAACAAAAGAGTGCCTATATCTCAAAAATTTTGATGAAAAGATAAAAGAGTATAAGGCTAAAACTCTGGAAAGTCAAGTGGTAAGTACTTCAAAAGGAAAACCCAAACAGACTTTTGAATCTGTCCAAACATCTGTCACCAAAAGTCTGAACAAAAACTCTGCTCCTAGAGAAGTTCAGGTAACAGATGCTCCACCTGCTAACAGATTACCAAGAGGATATGGACAACCCACTTGTCATCGTCTGCCACATGTTTATGAAGAGCCCAAGAGGCCTTCAAAACCAAAAGTGAACAGACACCCTCATGGTTTTCAACAACTGATAGGAAATGATCAAACATCTGCTGGACCAAGTGTTGACATGCAAGCACTGGCAAATGGTCAATTGCAGCTGTTGAACCTAGTTCAAAAGCTAGTCCAAACCACTGATCATTCTCCTCAACTTAAGGCTGAGACAGCTAAGGACCCATCCAAAGCCAATTTGGCTTTGGACACTCACCAAAACTAAAATCCTTACTGATGTGCAGGGAGCTTCTGCTTGTTTAGACAGTTTATGGTATGTAGATAGTGGAGGCTCCAGGCACATGACTGGATGTAGAGCCCTTCTTCTGGACCTTCTTGCTCATGGAGGGGGTGATATATCCTTTGGTAATGATTCTAAAGGTAAAGTGTTGGGTTCTGGTACTGTCAAAGCAGGGAGGCTTAAGTTTGAAAATGTTAATCTAATAGACAATCTAAAATTTAATCTACTTAGTGTATCTCAAATGAGTGACAAAGGCTTTGGGTCATTCTTCACTAAGCAAACTTGTAAGATTGTTGGCCCAGAGGCTGTAGAAAAGATTAACACCATCATTGCTGAGAGTAAAGCACAACTTGTTGCTCACAGAAGTGGCAATGTGTATGTAGTTGATATGTTGAAGGATAATCCTACTGCAAATGTCTGTCTGTTCTCAGCTGCCTCTACCAAAGAGACAGAATTGTGGCATAGGAGACTTGGTCACACCAATCTTCAAACTATCAACTCACTCTCCAAACAAAACCTTGTCAGAGGTTTACCATCAAAAGAATTCAAATGTGATGAGCATTGTGTTTCCTGTTTAAAAGGTAAACAACATAAAAGCTCTTACAAATCCATTGATGAGTCCAAAACCAGTCAGTGTTTACAAATCTTGCACATGGACTTGTTTGGCCCTGTAAAAATCATGAGTCTAAGAAGAAAAAGATTTTGTCTTGTCATAGTTGATGATTTTTCTAGGTTTACATGGACTTACTTTTTACACTCTAAGGATGAGACTGCAGGTATTTTGAAGGACTTTGTCACCAAAGTTGAAAAACAATATGACTTGCCAGTAAAAGTTTTTAGAAGTGACAATGGAACAGAGTTTAAAAATAAGGAGTTAGATGATTTCTGTGTGACAAAAGGGATTGTAAGGCAGTACAGTATCCCAAGAACACCAGAACAGAATGGGGTGGTTGAAAGGAAGAACAGGACTCTCATTGAGGCTGCAAGAACAATGCTAGCAGATTCTGGTTTACCTCTGTCCTTTTGGGCAGAAGCTGTAAACACTGCTTGCTATGTTCAAAACAGAGTTTTAATCAACCCTAGACATCAAAAGACTGGTTATGAAATTTTGTTAAAATCAAACCACTGATATCATTTTTCAAAGTCTTTGGCTGCCCATGCTTCATTTTAAATCTTAAAGATTCCATTTCAAAATTTGCAGCCAAAGTAGATTGTGGATATTTTCTGGGGTATTCTTCTAATGCCAAGGCCTATAAAGTGTTTAACACAAGGACTAAGACAATAGAAGAAACTCTGAATGTGAAGTTCAATGAACTTTCATCTTTGAAAATCCCAGCAAACCCTGCTGAGTTGTTTGATTTAGATAAATTCAAATTTGAAGATATTACTGTCAAAACTAACCCTGCAGGAACTCCACAATCTTCACAACAAGACTACAGAATAGATGTTGTGGTTCCAGACCACTACAAAGTCTATCCTGCATCAGAGGAAGCAGTGGTTCAAAACAACTGTCAAAACTCTATCATAGCTGAGTCAGCCACTGTTGGCCAGTCTTACCTTCAAACCACTGATTCACCCATCCAATCCACTGCTTAATCATCTGTTGACAAAAGTCAATCATCTGTTGACAAAAGTCAGTCCAACTTTACACCACTTGGACCCATTCCTCCACCTCCATTCCAAACATCTGTTGACTCTTCAAAAGTGCCAACAGATGTTATGTCAACAGAGTCTCCAAACCTCTGTCCTTCACCACAAAATGCCATCATACCATATCAGGGAGATCTAATCTACCTAAGAGCTCATTCACCAGACCAAATCATTGGCAACATCAGAGAAGGTGTGCTCACAAGGAGCTAATCTTCAAACATCTGTCTTTTTGCAGGCTTTCTATCCCTTACACAACCTGTCAAGTACCAAGAAGCACTGAAAGACAACAGTTGGGTAGAAGCCATGCAAGAAGAACTCCTTCAGTTCAAAAGACAACAAGTATGGGAACTTGTACCACTGCCTAAGGATGTCTGTCCAATTGGCACAAAGTGGGTCTTCAAAAACAAAACTTATGAAAGGGGTATAGTTGTCAAGAACAAAGCCAGGTTAGTGGTTCAAGGCTTCAGACAAGAAGAGGGAATTGACTATGATGAAACCTTTGCCCCTGTAGCAAGGTTATAAGCTATCAGACTTTTCTTAGCGTTTGTTGTCAACCACAACATCAAGGTGTATCAGATGGACATCAAGTGTGCCTTCCTATATGGCAAAATTCAGGAGGAGGTCTATGTATGTCAACCACCTGGTTTTGAAGACACATTTCATCCTGATCATGTCTACAAGCTTAACAAAGCATTGTATGGACTGAAACAAGCACCAAGAGCCTGGTATGAAACTCTCTCCACTTTTCTCTTATCCATTGGTTTCACAAGAGGTAAAATTGATAAAACCTTGTTTTTAAAATGGAAAGGAAAAGATTTAATGATTGTTCAAATATATGTGGATGACATCATTTTTGGATCCACATGTAACAAAATGTGTGAGGAGTTTAGGGAACTTATGACAGCAGAGTTTGAAATGAGTGCTATGGGTGAACTTCAGTGCTTTCTTGGTCTTCAAGTAAAGCAACTGCAAAATGGCACTTTCATTCATCAAAACAAGTATGTGAAAAACTTGTTAACAAAATTTGAGATGAATGATTGTAAGCCATGTAGTACACCCATGAGCACTGTCAAGCCACTCACTGATGATGAAAAGGATGAACTGGTTGATCAGACACACTATAGATGCATGATTGGGTCTTTATTGTACTTAACAACATCCAGGCCAGACATTATGTTTGCAACCTGTGTGTGTGCTAGATCTCAGGCTTCTCCTAGAAAGTCTAACCTTATTGCTGTGAAAAGGATTTTCAGATACCTAAAAGGTGCTCCCACACTTGGTACCTGGTATCCTGCTAATGGAAACATTGAGTTTTCAGGTTATTCAGATAGTGATTTTGCTGGCTGCCATACCACAAGGAAGTCCACCTCAGGAGGGTGCCAGTTTCTAGGGAATGCCTTAGTTTCTTGGCAAAGCAAAAAGCAAGCAGCTGTTTCAACATCCACTGCTGAAGCTGAATACATTGCTGCTGCAAGCTGTACAGCCCAACTCATGTGGCTTCAAAATCAACTACTGGATTTTGGGATAACTGCACTAAGGACTCCACTCATGCTGGATAGCCAAGCTGCTGAAAATATCATCAAAAATCCAGTCTCCCATTCAACCACCAAGCACATAGATATCAGACATCATTTTGTCAGGGATAGCTATGAGAAAGGTTTGATTTCTCTGCACCATGTTCCAACAGAGGATCAGTTGGCAGATGTGCTGACAAAAGCTTTAGACACATCTACCTTCACAAATCTGATCTCTCGAATTGGAATGTTAAACATGGATTAAAACAACAAAAATGTTTTTAATAAAAACATTAAAATGTTTTCAGAAAATTAAATTTGCTAAAATGTCACTTTGGTTGAAAAATCTGTTTAAACCACTGATCAGATAAAACAACCACTGTTTCAATCAAACCACTGGTAGTTGAAAAATCTGTTTCTAACATCTGATCAGATAAAACAACCACTGTTGGTTGAAAAATCTGTTTCAAACATCTGATCAGATAAAACAACTGTTTTCATCAGTCTTTTGGTTAAACAATAGAGTTTTGGCAACAGATGTTTAACAAAACAGCTGTATGCCACCAGATGTTTAAACCATCAGATGTTTGCCACGTCTGCTCTCAAAAGCAGAGTTTTGCCACATCAGCGGTTTCACCAGAGCCTATAAAACCCTGTTCTTTCCCCCAACAGCAGTTTTACTGTCTCATTGTATTCAAAATACTGAAAACCGCTCTCGTCTCCCTCATAACCCTCAATCAAAGTTCATCACTTTCACAATCCAAATCCATTAAAATGGAACTCCAAACAAAAGCCACTCATAATTTCCTTCCCTATTTGGTAAAAACCGAAGACAACACACCATTCCATTCCACCATCGACATCATCAATAACTCAAAGTATAAAAATGTTCTTATTGCTGATGCTCCCATATACCTGGAAACACTCCAAGAATTCTGGGCGAATGCTGAAGTCTTATATCAAGACAAAAAGCCAACTTCCATAATTTCCAAAATTGGAGACACCAGTATCGCCATAACCCCTGAAATCATATCCACTACCTTCTCACTAAACGACTTGTCAGGTATGGAAACTTTTCCAAAAACAGAGCTTCACACTGAGTTTCAAGAGAGAGGGTATGATGCACAAATGACTGGTTCCACATTATACAAAAAGTTTTTCCCACTCGTCATGAAATTTTTCTTTCATACCCTCCTCCTCTGTGCCTCTGCCAAGACTACATCCTTCAATGAAATCCCATTGAGGATACAATACTTGGGATATGCAATGTTGTCAGATTCTGACTTCAATCTGTCTCAGGGATTGTTCTTAGACTTGGTATCAAATGTGAAAGCCATAAAATCTGGCTCAAACAATGCTTTTCTGCTCTACCCTAGAATTCTAAGTGTAATTCTACAAAAGATTTTACCTGAAAAGGATTTTCAAAAGGGAGAGTCTTTCAAAATGAAAAGTTTAATTGATGAAACTTTTACAAGAATGCTGGGTTCTTCAACCCAAGAAAAAGTATTAAAAGTACAAAAGGTTTAAAAAACACAACCAAAGAGGACAAAGACAACAACTGTTGTTGAAACCTCTGTTGGTGAGCCCACTGCTCCTGGTGATCATGGCACTTCATCCAGTGCTGTGAAACCCACACCAGCCACCAAAAGAAAACGTCCATCCTCCAAAACAACCACCAAAACCAAAAAGGGACTTCTGGAAGATGAGATACCAGAAGCTAACCCTGTTGCATCACCAAAGCAACATGAAACCACTGTTGTTACTTCCTCACAACAGTTGGAGATATCTCAACCTAAGCAAACTCCTCAAGTATCTTCACAAAAGGATCTTGTTGTAAGCCAAAGGGAACCTCATACTGAGGCATATGAGTCACTTGATCATATGTTTACAAGTCCATCTCCCAGGGCTAATCAGCTTCTTACTCCACCTACATCACCACCACATGTCCCACAAACAATGCAACCCCTGTTTGAAGCTATTGACAAAACTCAGGACAACCCCAATTCCTCTCCTTCACCTATCACTGAGAGTATACCACCACCAGTGACTGGGGCTGAAGAAAGTCAATTAGCTATCCCACAAACAGAAGAGGAGGTTATACTCCCAGAAGTCAATGTTACTTCTGATGAGGTTTCAAGAGAAGCAGCTACTACTGCTGTAGAGACCATTGTCTCACAGCAGGACAGTGTTTCCATTGATAAGACTTCCTTGAAGGCAACAACTGATGAGGCCACAATTGTGTCCCCTAAAACAGTTGGAAGTCCCCAGTACCAAGAAAAGGGGCAGCAGGTTCTCATTCTATGGACTCACCTCCTAGAACTGAACCAGCTAAAACTACCCCTGGTAGGGATTCAGATGATCCTATTAACTTAGGTGATGAGTCAAAACTTCAAGAATTGACGGTTAAGGTTCAAAACCTTGAATCCTCTGTTGCTGACATCAAATCTGATGTCAAGTCAATATTGGAAACACTGAACACCTTTACCAAAAGTCAACCTTCAACCTCTGATATTGCCAGTGAGCTATGGAAATCAGTTTCACCCATCATCATAGCTCACAGAAAACTGGCAGATCAGACCCAAGAAACCTACATGTCCTTGATCAGAAATATGGTGGATGCAAGATTCAATGACACCAAAGCTGACATCAAAGTGATCAAGGAACATCTGCTGAAGACTACTGGCTCTGCCCCTACCACCATCCTCAGAGATGAGAATGACAATGAGTTCACAGCTGATGATGCCAAAAAGGGGGAGAGTGGCAGAGATAGGCTGCCAAAGCTAGATCCTTTTGGTGCACCACCCTCACAAAAAGGGAAGAAGCCAACTGCTGACAAACCAGAGTCACCCAAATCAGCTCCACAAACATAACAACCAAATGTTCAGATCCCTATCACTGAACCAGCTCAAGCATCAAAGGCAAAAGAAGTTGACACTTCAGCTAATGAAAAAGCTGAAAAAGCTGCTCAGGACAAAAGGAAAAGGGCTGATACTTTGGAAGTAAAGGCAGAGATGTTAGTACAGTTGAAAAAGGAACAGCAGCAGGAAGTGGAAGATGTGAACACTTCAAAGAGAAAGAAAATGCCAGCCAAACACACTAGAAAACCACCTTCCAAACTAACTGCTGAAACCTCTGCTGTTCAAACACCTGTTACCACAACCACTGCTCCTAAAACCACTGCCACCACAACCTCTGCTACCCAAACCAGTGAACCTAAAACCACTGCTGCTAAAACATCTGCTCAACCCAAACCAGTAACCAAACCAATCACCACACCATCAACCACCAAACCAGCCACAACTCAATCAACTCCCAAACCTACCTCAACACAACCTAAAACCCAAACAACTGCTAGTTCCACAAAAGGACCAACAGATGTTTCCCAAACCACTGCCTCATCCTCACCTTCACCCAAAATCTTGTATAGCAGAAAAAGGAAATCCACCTTTGTTATACAAGATGAAAACATCCACAACACACCACCTAACACCCCAATCTCACAACCCACACCAGTCAATGCCATTCCACTTTCATCTTTCTCACCACACACTGCTCAATTCAGATCCCATAGACCACCACCAACCATCACCCCATTGGCTGAGAAGTATCCCCTTGAGTTGGATCTAATTAAGGGGGAACTTCAATCCTTCTACAATACTGATCAGCCATCAGAAAGATCCTTCCCATCTCTCAAAGGCTTCCCTGTTCCACTCAACATTGACACATATCTTAAATACAAGGGTGAACAGGCTGATGCCATCATCAAAGAGAAATGCAAAGGGAAGGATGACAGGACTGCTCAGGGCATCCATTCAGCAGAGCTTAGCAAACTCAGAAGGATTGAAGATTATGCTAAGACCCTGAGCAATTCCATGTCTACCATGCCTCTCAGCAGACACTTGGAAATGGAAGTAAGGGATTCATTACTAGAACAGATCTTGGCAACCAAGCCTTATAAAGCAACAAAGAATCAATTCACAGGCTGGACCACACATGCTCTCAGGGAAGAATTGATTAGAATTGAGAGCATGGCCAAGAATCCTCCTGCTAAGGCCTCTGCCCCTGATTTCAGTAAAGGGAGAGATCAAGCTAGAGCCTTGAAGTTCAAGAGAATGAGACAAGAGCTTGTAGCAGCCAAGTATGGAGAGATCAGATCTGTTGCTAGATGGTCAGAGGTCAGGTTAATTGAAACATACAAGAAACTTGAACAAGAAAGAAAGACCAATCCTAAACTACCAAGAAAACCAGTGTATGATGATGCTCCCAAGAAACCCTCACAGGCCTTTACACTAGACAGTTTACTTGAAACCTCTGATCTTTCTATTGCTGCTCAAAGACAATACAAGAAGCAGAAGGAAATGTCTGAAGAGGATACAAGAAAGTTCAATGAAACCTATGTAAAAGAGGGTCTCTTGAACCAACTCAGATTCTTCTCTGACCCTGTCACAGAGAAGTTCAGAGAACTCATTGGCAGGCCTCCATCTCCCAACTCATCCAAAATAAAGATGCATCCCAGTCACTCCTCTGACTCTAAAATTCTAAAATGGAAGTCTGACAAAGAGACTACATGAATTGACACTGATCAGGTCAGATGGTAGTATTCAGAAGTTAAGTATGGATGAGGCACCTGGCCTAAGTGCTGAAGATCTCCAGACACTTCTGAATTTGACACTGGATAGAGATGCTGAAGACCTCTTCTCTCTGAGCTTTGAATTACAACTGAAAGGGCAAATTAGAGAAAGTCTGATGAGGAATAAAGATCAAGAATAAAGCAGAGTTTTGGCATCATCTGTTCTAGGGGGAGATTGTTGGGTCTGCTGACCTGGAGAAGAACAGATGATTGAAAGCCAAAATATACTAAGTGTTTGATCAAGAATAAAGAACAGTTGTTACAATATAGCTTCCTCCAAAGAACTGTTGATTCCTAAACTGCTGCTGCTTAACAACTGTTAGAAGACAACTGCTGCTGACAAAGTCTGATGGATAAAGTCTGATGGATAAAGTCTGATGAAGAACAACTACTGATCAAAGATCTGAAGAGCAAAGGTCTGTTGAACCAACAGCACTTTGGTTCAACAGATGATAAGAAGACATCAGAGTTTAGACTAACAGAGTTTTATTTATCAGTTGTTTCAATGTAACAGTAGTTAATAGCTTAACAGTTGTTATAGTTTGTTAGTCAGTTAGGGGTCGCTTTCTAGGTGACGTCAGCAACTGATCATCAGAGGTTTGTGCTTGTCTATAAATAGAACAGTACTTGTACTGTTCTATTGATCACTCGTCATTCTCTTTTAGACAAACATTCTCTGAGTGATCAGGCTGAGGGGGAGTTAATTGTACAATTGTAATCTTTCCTTTTAATGAAAGCATTCGATTAAAAACAATTATACTCTATGTTTTGATTTATTCTTATTCCGCTGCACTTTCCATTTATACTTCATTCATATTTCATACTTAATCAAAACAATCCAATACTCAGATCCTAACAATAGGTTAGAACCTATAACAATAACGGGTATTGATTCTGTTGTTACATCTAGGCATTGTTAGGCATGACGCTAGGTGCAGGATTGAGTAGCCGGATTATGTTATTGTAACATAATAACCATTAAACTTGTTTGAATACTAAAAATGTTTATGAAACTGATTTCGGGCACCTAATTAACTAAATACACGAATTCACCAATATCAATATTGACCAAACCTAATTTAAGCATGTGTTAGGTACCTACATTTGGATGGATTTAAAGCAAGAAGGTATATTTACACGCTTACAGAATTAGAGTAATATTGGGTAGAGTTTTAAGCTTGTGGATGGATAGAAAGCTGTTGGTAGAGACTATTTCGATTAGTGGACAAGTCACCTGAAAATGCTTTGACGAAAGCCACGATTTGCCTTTTCAAAAGTTTTAGTCCATTTATTTATCTATATTATACTTTTATTTTTATTATTTTTGAATTAGAAATTGTATAAACATTGAAATTAGTCATTTTACCTTCGCTGTGCAAGTTTGGTAACGATCCGCATTTCGGCCAGCCCTTCCATCCTACACATACCAAAATTCATCCTACGTATATCAAAATTATCATAAGTTTATCCTAGAAATTCATCCTAGATTTATCCTACACATATCGAAATTTCCCACACTTAAATAGGTTTCTATGAAAGAACATATTTTGAAAATGGATTATTTGTTTCATTTATCTAACTAGTTTAGGGGGTTACCATAAATTAATCATTTATTTTACATTAAATACAATATTAAATGGAGGATTTCAATTGGTTTAAAGTTGTTCTTTTTCTTCTTACAAAACATTTTATTCTCATTTGAACTCTCTACTATACGCACACACATTTGAACTCTCTACTTTAATTGATGTGTGGTTCGTAACAAAATAAGATTGCTCATTCAAGGTTTTAACTAGTAAGAAGGAATGGGTTATATGGAGGTGTATGCTTTCATTGCACAATTGGACGTTATTAGACTAGTTTTGGCATATGCGGCTTACAAGCGCAACAAAGTCTTCCAGATGGACGTTAAAAGTGCTTTTCAATATGGTGATAGAACCTGAAGAAGAAAATAATGTATGTGTTGAAGAAAAACAAAGTTTGGATCAAGGTCAAGAAAGATCTAAGATTGGAAAGGTTTGAAGATCAAGGTTAGGAAAGATCCAAGATTAGTAAGATTAGTAAGATTTGAAGATCAAGGTTAAGAACATCCAAGATTGAAATAAATTTAAATATAGTGACTCAAAAGGAAGAATACCATGAATAAAATAAGAAATTTGGACTTTGAAAGTAAAATATGATGTCAAGCATGAAAATCTGATGAACATCTACCAGACCATATATCTGAGGATTGAAAACCAGATTTCTAGAAAGAAATATTGTTTAACAAGTGGATGTATGTAAGATCCATACAAGTTGACAATTCAAAGCACAATAAACTATGTGAAGATTCCATGCATCCATCTCCAACCAAATACAAAAGTGGGAATAAACAAATTTGTTATTGCAATTGCTAATCAAACTCGTCAATAAAAAAATGATCAAACACAACCAAGAAGAGTGAGTTTTAGCCAACATAAATGGTTATTCAACTCAAAATCCTACCTACACATCACAAGCCTCAAATTCTTTGAATTATTGGTATGTAATAAGATATAATACTCTAATCATCGTGTAAGAGCTTTACTATAAGGTCATATAGACTAAAATTTTGTACGTGTGTTTTCTTGAAAGTTGATTTCTCATTCCGTACACTATTTTAATATTATTGAAATCACATTTTCATTTGTGAAATGGCTAAAACATCTGGGACCAACATACGGGAAGGTGAAGGAAGAGGTGTATATGAGCCAAGCTCCTGGATTTGAGGACCCCGATTTTCTTAAAAGATTTTACAAACTTGATAAGGCATTGTGTGGTCTTCACCAAGCTCCAATAGCTTGGTATGAAACATTGTATAGTTAAAAACACAATATCTGTGCGTTTCTTGACCTGAACTCAAAGGGCGGAGATTATGAATTCTGTAACATCCGGCCCCTCTCACCACCAACATTGTCCGCTTTGCCCCGAAGGGTTGTCAATCCAGAGCGCACGGATTTGTTTTTGGTTGCCCTGGTGGAGACTTCCCAGAAGGTCACCCATCCTAGAACTGCTCCCACCTGAGCACGCTTAACTATGGAGTTCTCCTCTCATCCACTAACAATAAGCCCCAAAATGCGTTGGTGCTTTGAGAGGCATTAGAATACATATGAACCAAGGATCTCTTCTGGCCACGACGGATGTGGAATTTGCCTAGGGTGTCACATTCACCCCCTATTAGAGTCACATCGTCTCTGATGAGGTTTGACCCACCATCCCGAACGACACAGGAGTGACTCTGATACCATATGTAACATCCTCAAATTTCCATTGCGGGGTCTTACCACGAGGCGTGTGACATACCAGGATCCCATAGCCATAAGTCATATGAACAACTCTAAATTCCTAAACCATTTAGTTCATTTTCAAAAACCAAGTTTAAAAGTCAACCATAAGTTTTAAGAAAATGCGAAAGGGTAATCAAACAGTCAAGTAAATAGTTATGCGCAAAACAAACGCGCCGAAACCAAAGCAAAAGTATGTAATGGATGAAAATAATTTAAAGTGTTCAATATCCCATGACAAACAGGATGCATGACCTATGCGTGCTCTGACCTTGCGACCTGCAAAAGCATGCTAGCGTGTGTCAACATAAAGTCGGTGAGTTCACAGTTTAAGTAGCAAGTGTAAAGTTTTCAAAGTAATAAAACCATCAGTTTTAAGCTTGTCAGGGGTAGCTAACCCACTCAATGTAACTAAACATGAGATTATTGGGAACATATAGATGATACAGTGCTTCAGAACTAGTGTCTATCAACACTAGCAAGAAAATGTGGTCAGACGTTCATGCCCGTGACCCAAGCACCTGAGGCATGAGGTTGCTGCACAACCTAATAGCGCTACTAATTAATACCCCGTTCGCCTCCAATGATTAACCCAATAATATTGTAAGGACTTTCAACTGATAGAGGTTGTTTAGTTCACAAAGGACAATTTAAGTTGCAAAATTGATAAAAAAAATGCGATCCACACAAGGAATCGAAAACCCAACCCACACAAGGAGTCAAAGCACCCCAAAACCCAGGATGTAAAAGTAGTCCTCAACCGGACTAGTAAAATTTTTGTAAAATGTCTCAAACCCAAGATGCATGCTTTCGAGAAAAGAGTAGTGAAACTCACCTTAGGTTGCAAAGTGTAGGATCAACACAAGAATTGAATATCTCGCGCGTATCGGATCGAGGGCGGAATCAACGATTCGGTTAGTTGTTATAGGTGGGTGTTTAAGGATAAGATAATAATAATAATAATAATAATAATAATAATAATAATAATAATAATAATAATAATAATAATAATAATAATAATAATATGAGAGCACACACACAAAAACACACACAAAGGATTGCACTTGTATTGGAATGGATAAAAGTTTGGCAAAAGGCATGGGGTATTTATAATAGGACTCATACACCTCCCTTTCCTGCACACTTATCACTCATACATGTAGGGGGATACATGTATTAATCTCATACATGTGGAGGCACATGTATGAGATAACTAATGAGGTGTATGTAACATAATTAATTCCCAAAATACCCCTAAGCCTATAAAAACACTATATTGCAACCCTAAAACGTCTAAAATGCTATGCAATCATGCCTACGACTATTATGGACCGATCACTAGTTGGGGACATACACAAAGTGCACTAACAATCTCCCCCTTGGACCTAGCTAGTGATCTGCAGACTTAACCAGTCACTGAGCTGGGAATGTCTTGAAAGACGTTCACAGACTCCCCCTAAGGTCTAGCTAATGGTCTTCGGTCATCAAGTCTTCAACATACACCGCAATGCACTAACAATCTCCCCCTGAAGACTTGAATACTTACTGAATTGAGCTTTGGTCGTGGCTTCATGAGATCTCGTCTTGGTCTTCGATCAGCTTCGATGACTTGGGAGGAATCAAGAAATCTCGCTGTTTTGATTGACGATTCTGTGACGAAGACGGAAATCAACAACATCTGCACTTTCATTTCTGAATTCTCATCTTCTTTAGCTTCCGATGCTCTACCATGATCTTGTGTCTCTGAAGATGGAATATCGGGTTCTTGCTGTTCAGGATGATCTTATGGTTCAGATTTGGGTCTTGTTTAGCGTCAAGCTTTGTCGTTTGAATCATGACGAGCACACTGGTTGTGTTTGATCCTGCAGAAAAAATTAATAAAAACTGCATACAAACTACAATTGTATTAGATACGACAAAAATCCGGACTTAATCAAAAATTTTGAAGTTTATCATTTGATAAACTTTCAAGATTTGTCTATTTTGACCACCATTTGGAGAATCACAGTGTTCTCCCCCTAAACAATTAAATCTTTTCAAATTTCACTCTAAACTTTGAAACTTGTCAATTTAAACCCTTTAATTTATGAAAGTTGCATTGTGACCCTTGAATTTTTAATGACTACATTTTATTATGTTTCGGCTTCGGATCTGAGATTCCAATTGAAGAATTTAGTATTCCAACATCGGTTAATGGAAAATAAATCGAAAATAAAATCTTTTTGAGATTTTCATAGATGTTGAAAATTAAAAAAACTAGATGCAGAAAGTAAATATATACAAGCATTCAACTTTTTGTGATTTTCCGATAAGAGGATCATATCAGTTTTTGAGAAATCTATTCACACCGTTGTTCTTTCATATTTAAACTTTATAGACTGTGAGACTTGGCAATTGCTGATATTGTTGTTGTTGGGACAAAGAGGATTGACGAAACCACCTTTTGATAACCTTAGTCTATTCCATATCTGCCTAAGTATAGAACTGCTGAAGAACAAAAGAAGAAGTGCTGAAGAACAAACATCAAAGTACTGAAGAGTAAACTCATCAGAAGTTCTGAAGTCTAACCAGACATTTCACTGAAGAACTGCTGAAGACAAACTGCTCATCAGCAGTTTGTCACTCATCAGCACTTTACCTCAGAAGCTTCTAACCGACTGAAGATCAGCAGTTTGATTATTATATAGTTTTGTTAAAGTCTTGATTACAAGTTCCGATGTACAGACTGTAGTAACCTTATCTTTGCATAATATCTTTGTTAAATATCTTAGATTACTTCAGACTACAGTTTAGTACATTAGTCTATAAATAGATGAGTTTGTTCATCTATTTTTATATATGTGATTTTGTGTAAAATCTTTGAACTTATATTGAAATCCTTCGGGCTTTAAACTTATAATTTCATTTCACATCTGAGAAACATAAACTGCTATTACTGCTTTGTACTTAGAATATTTATTGTTTCTCATCTATTGTTCAGTCAAGGGGGAGTAATAACTCCTCATCAAAGTGATCTTTTAGACCTTTGAACACTTGTATTTTCCGCTGCTTAATAACTCATATATAAATCTGATAAACACATAAGTGTTCATAAAAACAGCCACTGATCCAACAATTGGTATCAGAGCATCTGGTTAATCTGATCAAAATCAATCTAACAAATTGAGATTCAGACACAGGCTCAATATTGATATTCAATAAAAAGGATAAAAGGCTCACTTTTTAAATCCATCACTTTAAGGAAGTATTGACAAATCCAAACTTCTTAAAAATGGATCCCTACAATACTGGATCTGCCAACAAACCTGCTATGTTAGTCAGAAATGAATATAACATATGGTCAAAAAGGTTGGCACATACTATTTCACAAACAAACACTGGATGTTGGAGGTCTGTAGTTTTTGGACCTCACAAACCAGTTGTTACTGATCCAGGGGGTAAGACTGAAAGACCAAAGGATCCAAAAGAATACACAGAGGAAGATTTCCAAAAGTTTGAGCTTGATGCAAAAGCTTTCTCCATGTTGGCTATGGCTCTCCCAAATGAAATTTATGCTGGCCTTTTACACTGTGAAAGTGCCAAAGAGCTGTGGGATTGCCTAAAAGAGCAGTTTGCAGGAACTGCTGAGGTGATAGCCAACATCAGAGAAATATTGGCTCAACAATATGAAACTTTTACTCACATAGAGGGTGAAACTTTAACTCAACAGTTTGAAAGATTTTCTTCACTCATCTCTGAGTTAAAAATAAACAATCAGACCTATACCACTGAGTCTATGTTGCATAGATTTTTAAGGTCTTTACCTTCAAAATGGGAAACTTACTCTATAGTCCTCAGAACCAGTTCAGATTTTAACACCTTGAACCTAACTAGGTTACATGGTAAATTACTAACTTTTGAGATAGAAATCAATCAAAAGAAAAAGTTGCAAGAATCTGGTAAAACTGCTGATGACTATACTCCGGGTAGCACAGCCTTATTAGGACATGACTCACCATCCTGTTCTAATAATTTTGGTTCTTTTGACCACATTGACATAACAGCTGGGATCTCATCAGATGGATCTTTCCCAGCTTATGACAATGAAGAACTAAGTCAAACTGCTGACAACATGTGTTTCATCATGGATGATTTAAAATACTTCAGCAGTGATGACTTAGAAGAAATGGAAATATTGCACCAACTGGCCTTGTTAAGCTTAAAAACTAACAAATTTTATAAAAGGTCAGGAAGGAAATTTCCAGGACTAAACAATTCAACAAAAGTTGGTTTTGACAAATCTAAACTGAGATGTCATAAGTGTAAGAAGTTGGGACACTTTGCTAGAGAGTGTAGAAGCTCTAGCTATAACCAACCAATGTCCTCTGGAAATCAATATAACCCCTCATATAATAGGAATAATGGAACTAATGGGAATGCTCATTTTGTACAGGCACAAGCTCCAAATGTTCAATATGTGCCACAAGTACAATATGTCCAGATGCCTGCTCAACAACAATAGCAGCTCATGCCTCCATTTCCAACTGCTCAACTACCTGCACAAACTCAACAACCCCCTCAGCAACAAAGCTTATTTACCTCAGGGTATGTTGACTGGAGTAGTCTTCCTTATGACACATCAGAATGCAGTCAGGATGCAGACAATAAGGTCTATGATGTCAACTGGGGAGAACCTGATAATGGCAGAAAGAACTTTGCCTTAATGGCTTTTGAAGGATACTCTTCTGTTGGGACGAAGAGGATTGACGAAACCACCTTTTGATAACCTTAGTCTTTTCCATATCTGCCTAAGTATAGAACTGCTGAAGAACAAATGAAGAAGTACTGAAGAACAAACACAAAGTACTGAAGAGTAAATTCATCAGAAGTTCTGAAGTCTAACCAGACATTTCACTGAAGAACTACTGAAGACAAACTGCTCATCAGCAGTTTGTCACTCATCAGCACTTTCACTCAGAAGCTTCTAACCGACTAAAGATCAGCAGTTTTACTATTATATTGTTTTGTTAAAGTCTTGATTTCAAGTTTCAATGTACAGACTGTAGTAACCTTATCTTAGCATAATATCTTTGTTAAATATCTTAGATTACTTCAGACTACAGTTTAGTACATTAGTCTATAAATAGATGAGTTTGTTCATCTATTTTAATATGTGATTTTGTAATATCTTTAAACTTATATTGAAATCCTTCGGGCTTTAAACTTATAATTTCCACTTCACATCTGAGAAACATAAACTGCTATTACTGCTTTGTACTTAGAACATTTATTGTTTCTCATTTATTATTCAGTCAAGGGGGAGTAATAACTCCTCATCAAAGTGATCTTTTAGACCTTTGAACACTTATATTTCCGCTGCTTAATAACTCTTATATAAATCTGATAAACACATAAGTGTTCATATAAACAGCCACTGATCCAACAATTGGTATCAGAGCATCTGGTTAATCTGATCAAAATCAATCTAACAAATTGAGATTCAGACACAGGCTCAATATTGATATTCAATAAAAAGGATAAAAGGCTCACTTTTTAAATCCATCACTTTAAGAAAGTATTGACAAATCCAAACTTCTTAAAAATGGATCCCTACAATACTGGATCTGCCAACAAACCTCCTATGTTAGTCAGAAATGAATATAACATATGGTCTAAGAGGTTGGCACATACAATTTCACAAACAAACACTGGCTGTTGGAGGTCTGTAGTTTTTGGACCTCACAAACCAGTTGTTACTGATCCAGAGGGTAAGACTGAAAGACCAAAGGATCCAAAAGAATACACGGAGGAAGATTTCCTAAAGTTTGAGCTTGATGCAAAAGCTTTCTCCATGTTGGCTATGGCTCTCCCAAACGAAATTTATGCTGGCCTTTTACACTGTGAAAGTGCCAAAGAGCTGTGGGACTGCCTAAAAGAGCAGTTTGCAGGAACTGCTGAGGTGATAGCCAACATAAGAGAAATTTTGGCTCAACAATATGAAACTTTTACTCACATAGAGGGTGAAACTTTAACTCAACAATTTGAAAGATTTTCTTCACTCATCTCTGAGTTAAAAATAAACAATCAGACCTATACAACTGAGTCTATGTTACATAGATTTTTAAGGTCTTTACCTTCAAAATGGGAAACTTACTCAATAGTCCTCAGAACCAGTTCAGATTTTAACACCTTGAACCTAACTAGGTTACATGGTAAATTATTAACTTTTGAAAGAGAAATCAATCAAAAGAAAAAGCTGCAAGAATCTGGTAAAACTGCTGATGACTATACTCCGGGTAGCACAGCCTTATTAGGACATGACTCACCATCATGTTCTAAT
This sequence comes from Ambrosia artemisiifolia, assembly GCA_032199755.1. NCBI lineage: Eukaryota > Viridiplantae > Streptophyta > Magnoliopsida > Asterales > Asteraceae > Ambrosia > Ambrosia artemisiifolia. The sequence goes on from CM063512.1 coordinate 6,552,425, forward strand.
AATTTTGGTTCTTTTGACCACATTGACATAACAGCTGGGATCTCATCAGATGGATCTTTCCCAGCATATGACAATGAGGAACTAAGTCAAACTGCTGACAACATGTGTTTCATCATGGATGATTTAAAATATTTTAGCAGTGATGACTTAGAAGAAATGGAAATATTGCATCAACTGGCCTTGTTAAGCTTAAAAACTAACAAATTTTACAAAAGGTCAGGAAGGAAATTTCCAGGACTAAACAATTCAACAAAAGTTGGTTTTGACAAATCTAAATTGAGATGTCATAAGTGTCAGAAGTTGGGACACTTTGCTAGAGAGTGTAGAAGCTCTAGCTATAACCAACCAATGTCCTCTGGAAATCAATATAACCCCTCATACAATAGGAATAATGGAACTAATGGGAGTGCTCATTTTGTACAGGCACAGGCTCCAAATGTTCAATATGTGCCACAAGTACAATATGTACAGATGCCTGCTCAACAACAACAGCAGCTCATGCCTCCATTTCCAACTGCTCAACTTCCTGCACAAACTCAACAACCCCCTCAGCAACAAAGCTTATTTACCTCAGGGTATGTTGACTGGAGCAGTCTTCCTTATGACACATCAGAATGCAGTCAGGATTCAGACAATAAGGTCTATGATGTCAACTGGGGAGAACCTGATAATGGCAGAAAGAATTTTGCCTTAATGGCCTTTGAAGGATACTCTTCAAATTCTGCTCTCACACAGGTATCACAACAATCTCTGTTAAAGCTTTGCACTAAATCTTGCAAAGAATCATTTGCTTTAATTAGAGAAACCAATGTGCATTTACAAGGCAAATCCAATGACATGGAAAGAAAATACACACAAATGAAGTGTGATTTGGAAAGAAAAGTCATGTTGAAAAACAAAGAAATTTCCAAACTAAATGATAAATCCATTGAAACAGAAGCACAAATTAAAACCATGATAGACAGCCTAGGAAAAGTCAGACAAGAGCTTGCTGACACCAAGGTTGATTGTGAAAAATGGGTTGAGTCTTGTAAAGGGTATCAAATGTTACTTAACAAACAAACTGCAGCTAATGTTAAGTTTGGCATTGGATATACCCACACTGAATCACCAACAGATTTCACCCACAAAACTGATAATGATGGGAAGAAATTGATTCAAACTTCTGATATGGAGGACTGCACATCCTACCATCAGAACTTCCTCAAAAAGGGAAGTACTGCAGAAGTTAAAACTACTGACAATAAGCCATCAGCAGTTTCAACTACATCAGGAGTTGAGACCCTGAAAACTGCTGATGACCTATTTCAAAAATCAGATTTTGTCAGTAAAATGCCTTCCAGTTCTCTTGATCTATCCAAAAGGAAAGAGAAGGCAAAAGCATGTGAGATATGTGGTCTGTTTAACCACATAACTGAACTTTGCAAATTTAGAAAGGTAAATCAGTTAAATAAACAAAGACAACAACTGATTGTGGGAAAACAGATAAAACAAGATTTTCAAAATACCTTTTTTCCCAACAAACAACAATCAAACAAAACCCTTTCTAAGAAGAAACCTTTATCTCAACAAAGGTCATCTTCTCAAAGTTCAATTTCAGAAGTTTCACCTAACTCATCAGCAGATTCACAAACTGCTGAAGTTAAAGATTTGATAAACCTGGTTAAACTTCTGATGACCAAAGTTGATGGTGGAAACCAAAATGAACCCACCATTGTTCTTAATGACAAATCCATTGCCAAAAAGACATGGATTACTAAAAATGGTCCACAACAAGCTGCACCTGTTCTCAAGAGCAAACCCAAAGCCAAACTGGCTTGGGTTGCCAAAACTAACTAATTTGCTATCTTGTGCAGAGAGTCTCCAGAGGTTTGAATAGCATATGGTATGTGGATAGCGGAGGCTCAATGCACATGACTGGATGCAGATACCTGATAAACAATTTTATCAGTCAAAGAGAAGGATCTGTGTCCTTTGGGAACAATGCCAAGGGATATGTGCTAGGATATGGCAATGTATCCTCAGGCAAAATGCAGTTTGACAAGGTCAATCTGGTTGAAAACCTTGAGTACAACTTGCTAAGTGTCTCTCAAATGTGTGACAAAGGATATTCTTCCTTTTTCACAAAGACAGCATGCAAGATCATATCACCAGAAGGCCAGAAGTTGATAGAGAAGATCATTGAAGATCATACTTTGCTGATTGCCAAAAGATGTGGCAATGTCTATGCAGTGGACATTGAAAAAGACAAAGTATTGAACAAAACTGCCTGTTTCTTCTCAAAGGCATCAACTTCAGAAAATGATCTCTGGCATAGGAGACTTGGCCATGTGAACTTTAAAACCATCAATAAAGTCACAAAAATGGGCTTGGTCAGAGGTCTACCTTTGAAGGAATATCAGTGCAAAGAACACTGTGTTTCCTGTCTTAAAGGTAAACAGCATAAGTCCTCTTATAAGTCTATTGAAGAATCAAAAACAACTGCATGTCTTCAACTACTCCATATGGACTTATTTGGACCAGTCAAGATTATGAGCCTTGGTAAGAAGAAGTACTGCTTGGTCATCATTGATGACTACTCAAGATTCACATGGGTCTTCTTCTTATATTCCAAGGATGAGGCAGCTGAGATCATCAAGTTCTTTATTCTACAAGTAGAGAAGCAATACTCTCTATCTGTCAAAGTCATCAGGAGTGACAATGGGACAGAGTTCAGGAACAAGACTCTGGATGAATTCTGTCTGTCTAAAGGGATTGTTAGACAGTTCAGCATTCCCAGAACTCCTGAACAAAATGGTGTGGTAGAAAGAACGAACAGAACATTAATTGAAGCAGCCAGAACAATGTTAGCTGATTCAGGCCTACCTTTGTATTTTTGGGCTGAAGCAGTCAACACTGCATGTTATGTTCAGAATAGAGTTCTTATCAACAAGAGACATACCAAGACTGCCTATGAAATTCTTCATGGCATTAAGCCCCTTATCTCCTTCTTCAGGGCTTTTGGATGTCAATGTTTTATCCTCAACATCAAAGACTCTATCTCTAAGTTTGCTGCAAAAGTTGACACAGGTTATTTTCTTGGTTATTCTCCTTTGAGAAAAGCTTACAAAGTATTCAATTCAAGAACCAGGATAGTAGAAGAAACACTGAATGTCAAGTTCAATGAATCAAAACACATTCTTATTCCAGCAGATCCTGCTGAATTATTTGATCTTGACAGTTTTCATTTCGGACCTGAAAAGACTGTTGAATCATCCAAACCTCCTCAAAATGGTTTTCAAGGATTTGAAGATGATAGTCCTGCACCATGGACTCCAAACACAGTCAGAAGATCAACTATTAAACCTTCAGAAGTTTCAATAGCTTCTACTTCAGGAACTACTGATGAACATTTTGAAACTACTGATTCAGCTGAACCTAAAACTCCTGAAGTTCAAATAACAGCTGAACCAGATATTATCAATCTCAGTGGTTTATTTGAAGAACCTGTAGAGCCATCATCCAGTACAGGTTTACAACAACTGATTGAACACAAGGATCATCCATTGGAACAAATCATGGGTGATATTGCATCAGGGGTACTCACAAGAAACCAGCTCTCCAACTTTTGCTTATTCTCAGCATTCATCTCTCAGTTGGAACCAAAGAAGTATCAAGAAGCCCTCAAAGACAACAATTGGGTGCAAGCAATGCAAGAAGAGTTGCTTCAATTCAAGAAACAACAGGTTTGGGAAATCTGTTCCTTACCTGAAAACAAGCAACCAATTGGAACAAGATGGGTCTTCAGAAACAAATCAGATGAGGCTGGTATGATCATCAAGAACAAAGCAAGACTAGTGGTACAAGGTTATTCCCAAGAGGAAGGAATTGATTATGATGAAACCTTTGCACCAGTTGCAAGACTTGAAGCTATCAGGTTATTTTTAGCTTATGCAATTTCCAACAACATTAAAGTTTATCAAATGGATGTCAAAAGTGCATTTTTGTATGGAAAAATAAAAGAGGAAGTGTATGTCTGTCAACCTCCAGGGTTTGAGGATCCTTCTCATCCTGATTGGGTTTACAGACTTGACAAAGCTCTTTATGGGCTAAAACAGGCTCCAAGAGCCTGGTATGAAACACTTTCCAACTTTTTACTAAAGAATCACTTCTCAAGGGGATCCATTGATAAAACTCTTTTTATAAAACATGTTGGAAATCATGTCTTACTTGTTCAAATATATGTTGATGATATCATTTTTGGTTCAACAAATTCAAAACTGTGTGAAGAATTTAAGAAACTCATGCAATCAAAATTTGAAATGAGTACAATGGGAGAATTGCAGTACTTTTTGGGACTGCAAATCAAACAACAGTCAAATGGAACATTTATACATCAATCAAAATATGTTAAAGAATTATTGAACAAATTTTCTTTACAAGACTGTAAAACATGTTCCACTCCCATGACACCAATCACACAAGTTGAACCAGATGATCAAGGGAAACACATTGATCAAACCATGTATAGATGTATGATAGGTTCTCTTTTATATCTAACTGCTTCTAGACCAGATATCATGTTTTCAACTTGTGTCTGTGCTAGATACCAATCTGCACCAAGAGAATCTCATCTAATTGCAGTCAAAAGAATCTTCAGATATCTGAAAGGAACTCCTACTCTAGGGATTTGGTATCCTGCTTCAAGCAATACCAAGTTAACTGCTTTTTCAGATAGTGACTATGCAGGCTGCAAAATGTCAAGAAAATCAACATCTGGTGGTTGTCAATTCTTAGGAAACTGTCTGGTGTCCTGGCAATCAAAGAAACAAACATCTGTGGCAACTTCAACAGCTGAAGCTGAATACATTGCTGCTGCAAGCTGTACTTCACAGATACAATGGCTCCAATATCAACTGCTTGATTATGGAATCAAAGAGACCAAGACCCCACTTTTTGTAGACAGCAAATCTGCCATTAGCATCATTCAAAATCCTGTTCAGTTTTCAAAAACTAAACACATTGAAATCAGGTATCACTTCATAAGAGATTGCTATGAAAAAGGCAAGATTGAGGTGAAGCATGTCACAACAGCTAATCAAATAGCTGACATTTTCACCAAACCCCTTGATTCAACAACTTTTCAGAGGTTAGTATCCATGCTTGGGATGTTAAACTTAGAAGAAAGTCTGTAAGTGTTTCACTTTTTAATTCTGCACATATTTTATTTTTCACTTACATACTTATCTGTCACAAACCTCTGAAGACCAAAAATTTGAGAAAAGAGAAAGTTCTGATAAACAAATTTTGAAAACTACTGATAAAACATCAAAATGGGATATTTTCAAAATGGATATAACTACTGATGAAAATCAGAAGTTAGAAAAGTGTTTTAAAAGTCATCTGCATCAGCAGTTGAAACTGCTGATGAGATAACTAAAACCACTGATGAAGAAACCTTTCTTCTTCAGCAGTTTGACTAAAAGGGTAAAACAGACTTTTCACTCGTCAGAAGTTTGACCTAGTCGGTTAAAAACTTCTGATAAATACCCTGTTCCAACACTTATCCATTCAAAAAGCAAAATTCCCCCTTTCTCTCTCAAATTCAAAGCAAAACCCCTTCTCTAACCTAAAAATCACTGTTCGATCAAAAACATCCATGGCTCTCGTGTTAAAACAGGGACACAACCAAAGAGGCTACTTTGTTAAAGATGAAGCCTGGTCCCAGTATGATGAGATACTTGATCTCATCATGAAATCCCAATATTATGATGCTTTCACCATTGATCCACCCATTCATGAAGAAACTCTTAATGAGTTCTGGGCAAATTCAGAAACGGTGAAGGTGAATAATGAAGTGATTTCCCTCAAATCTTCCATAAAAGGGAAACTGATGGCCATCTCACCAGAAACACTAAGCATCAGGCTTGGTTTGAAGGATTCTGAGGCACCTGAGCATATTCCAACCTCAGATATTCATCTGACCATGACAGAGTGTGGCTATCAAGGTACTTTGGCACAAGCAACAGTTTACAAAAAATATTTTGACCCACAATATAAACTGTTATTTCATTATATTATTATGTGTCTTAGTCCAAAAACTGGGTCAATAGATCAGATGCCTTCAACTTTTCAACCTATTTTTCATTCCATCATAAATGAAACTTCTTTCAAGGCATCAAAACTGTTTTTCAATGAACTAGTTTTACATCATGAAAATGATAAAAAGAAATTTTTGTTGTATCCAAGGTTTGTTATGCAGTGCATAATAAAAGAACTTGGAGAGGGAGTACTTGAGGGAAAAACAACAATTTTAAATCCTTTAACTGCTCAAGTATTCTCTAGGCACAACAAACCAGCACTTTTGCTTGAAGATGACCAAGGGGAAGAACAACCCATCCCCAAGGAACCCACATCTTCCAAACCCAAAAAGATAACTAAAAAGCCTAAACAACAAAAACCAAAAACAACCAAGTCACTGAAAAAGAAAGTTCAGGAAGTGGAGAAACCTGAAACTACTGATGTGCAATCTGCACTTGAAAAGGAAGTGGCTGAAACATCCTCTCAGCACACTCCTTCTCCACCACCCAAAAGAAAACCTATCACAGTTATATTTAAAAGAAAAAGATTTAAGAAACAAATAACTGTTGACCCTGCTTTTGAAACTGCTGAAACCATTCCTAAACCCACCCAAACTCCTGAACACCAACCCATTACAACTACTGAACCTGAACCCTCACATACAACCATAGAAATTGCCCAACTTCTCTCAGGACTTAAAGGAACCCATTCACCACATGTCACTCCCCTTACAACACATCAAATTGGGGAGATGCCTTCAGAAGTTGACATGAATGTGGATCTCTTTAGCCCAACACAGAGAGATGAGGATGAACAAGGGTTTGTAAGCCCAAACTTGCAAACTTTTGATATTTTTGAGGCTGCTACTACTCACTTATCACCCAGTGGTGAACCTGAGGACAGTAGTAACATAGCTAAGACCTCAAATCTGGCAACTACTGATGAAGGCCTAAGGCCAGAGGTAGGAAAACCTCAGAACCAAGACAAAGAGGTTCATGAGACTACTGGTTTGGGTCCAGCTCATGATATAACTGATCCTGCCCTCTCTGAGGACACTATCAGGGATTCAGATGATTCCATTAAGTTGGTTGATGAATCACAAATTCCACAAACTGAATTGACGGTTGACATTGAAGGTCCTGCATCTAAGGTCTCCAAGCTCAAGAAGCTGGTCACCAAAGATCAGGTTAAAGACCAGTTAGCCCAAAAAACCCCACAACTGGCATCTTCAGAGCAATCTGAAGATCACCCAAAAAGCACCCCTTCACCAAAACAACCTACCCAATTCACTGGGCTCACAAGCATAGATCTGAACCAACTATGCAGCCCAGATGGTCCCCTGTATCAGGCACTCAAACAAATTATAACTGATCAACTCAAACCCTTCACAACTGCTTGGGAGTTAAAAGCTAACAATCAGTTTGGGTTGATCAACTCGAGACTTGCAGAGTTGAACAAGAAGATGGATGAAACTCAAGATCAACTTACAAGGTTGTCTGCTGCAACATCTCATTCTATTCGGCTTCCAGAAGTGGATGAAGCCAAAAAGGGGGAGATGATTAAGGAACCAACAGATGCTACACAAAGACAAAATCCTGATCAAGAAGCTGATAGACCAATACAAAGACCAGGAAAAGAAGTAGCACCAGAGTTCAAGTTATCTAAGGCATCAGAGGGAATTGCTGATTACATTTCTCAAACTACTGAAGACAATCCTTCAGCAGTTGTGACCAAACCTACCACATCAGCAGTTCTACCTCCTAAACCATCATCAGAAGTTCCTAAGGCAACTGAAAAAGAACCTGCTCCCACTCCTTTGCCTACAACAACTTCCACAGCTGTTTTAAACCCTACTCCCATCAGCATGTCGAAAGACTTATTAGAGAAGAGTTTGAAAGAAGCTGCCAAGAAGGCAAAAGAAGACAGAGTATGGAACAGCCTAGAAACCAGAGAAGACTTGAGCTTTGATGAAAAATTAATCAAGTACCAAGAGAAACTTGATGAGCTTGAGGCTGAAGAGAGAGCACTTGAAGCTGCTGCTGAAGAAGACAAAAGAGCACAGCTAATAGCATTCATCACAAAGAACTCCAAATCCAAACAAGTGGCCCTCAAGAAACTCTCAACACAAGAACTGACAAGAAGAGCACAGATGCTATCTGACAGAATAGCAACTGAAAATGAGAGAAAAGCCAAAAGAGCTGAAGTGATTGAAGAATTAGTGGCTAATGGCTATGGTTCAAAAGCCTCAATCAGCAAATGGAAAGAACAAACTCTCTATGAGGCTTACAAGAAATTCAAAGCAAAGAAAGTTGCTGAACCAGAAAGATTTGAAAGCCAAGAAGTCCAAACAACTTCTATTGTCAAAAGACCATCTGGTACATTAACAAGGCCAGCCACCAAAAGAAAAGCAGATGGAGATCCCATTGTCAAGACTGACTTCAAAATGATTCTGTTAGAAGGAGATCAGTTGGTACATGGTGATTTTGATGTTGAAGAGAAACCCATCTTGACCCAATTCAGAGACAAGGCTACCTATGCTTATCAGTTACAACAATCCATCCAAGAGAAGACACATACAAGGGTTGTTACAGAGCATCACCTGCCCAACATGCCAATCCAAGGTGCTGCTGAATTACAAGGAAGTCAAGAGTCTCACCTGAGAGTCACTGAAATAGAAGACATTCCTCAATCAGGTCAACCTAAGGAAACAGGCTTGGTTTCCTATGCCTCTGACTTTGACAGGTCAAAGGTAAACATTGTGAAATGGTCATTTACTGAATCCAACTCAGTACTTGTGACCAGGAGAGACCGTTCAAGTAAGGTCTATAGAAACTCAAAGGAGTTGAGTGTTTTATCATCCAAAGACCTTCTCACCATTCAACATTTAACACCTGAACTTGGTCCTCTCACTGAGCAACAAAGATGTACTCTTACCACCCGGATGACAGCAGAGATCTGGAGGATGCTAGAAGAGAGAAAAGGACAACAATAAAGGATAGATAAGGTTTTGGCTTCATCAATCCAGGGGGAGATTGTTGGGACGAAGAGGATTGACGAAACCACCTTTTGATAACCTTAGTCTTTTCCATATCTGCCTAAGTATAGAACTGCTGAAGAACAAATGAAGAAGTACTGAAGAACAAACACAAAGTACTGAAGAGTAAATTCATCAGAAGTTCTGAAGTCTAACCAGACATTTCACTGAAGAACTACTGAAGACAAACTGCTCATCAGCAGTTTGTCACTCATCAGCACTTTCACTCAGAAGCTTCTAACCGACTAAAGATCAGCAGTTTTACTATTATATTGTTTTGTTAAAGTCTTGATTTCAAGTTTCAATGTACAGACTGTAGTAACCTTATCTTAGCATAATATCTTTGTTAAATATCTTAGATTACTTCAGACTACAGTTTAGTACATTAGTCTATAAATAGATGAGTTTGTTCATCTATTTTAATATGTGATTTTGTAATATCTTTAAACTTATATTGAAATCCTTCGGGCTTTAAACTTATAATTTCCACTTCACATCTGAGAAACATAAACTGCTATTACTGCTTTGTACTTAGAACATTTATTGTTTTTCATTTATTATTCAGTCAAGGGGGAGTAATAACTCCTCATCAAAGTGATCTTTTAGACCTTTGAACACTTATATTTCCGCTGCTTAATAACTCTTATATAAATCTGATAAACACATAAGTGTTCATATAAACAGCCACTGATCCAACATCTTCAAATTCTGCTCTCACACAGGTATCACAACAATCTCTGTTAAAGCTTTGCACTAAATCTTGCAAAGAATCATTTGCTTTAATTAGAGAAACCAATGTGCATTTACAAGGCAAATCCAATGACATGGAAAGAAAATACACACAAATGAAGTGTGATTTGGAAAGAAAAATTATGTTGAAAAACAAAGAAATTTCCAAACTGAATGATAAATCCATTGAAACAGAAGCACAAATTAAAACCATGATAGACAGCCTAGGAAAAGTCAGACAAGAGCTTGCTGACACCAAGGTTGATTGTGAAAAATGGGTTGAGTCTTGTAAAGGGTATCAAATGTTACTTAACAAACAAACTGCAGCCAATGTTAAGTTTGGCATTGGATATACCCACACTGAATCACCAACAGATTTCACCCACAAAACTGATAATGATGGGAAGAAATTGATTCAAACTTCTGATATGGAGGAATGCACATCCTACCATCAGAACTTCCTCAAAAAGGGAAGTACTGCAGAAGTTAAACTACTGACAATAAGCCATCAGCAGTTTCAACTACATCAGGAGTTGAGACCCTGAAAACTGCTGATGACCTATTTCAAAAATCAGATTTTGTCAGTAAATTGCCTTCCAGCTCTCTTGATCTATCTAAAAGGAAAGAGAAGGAAAAAGCATGTGAAATATGTGGTCTGTTTAACCACATAACTGAACTTTGCAAATTTAGAAAGGTAAATCAGTTAAACAAACAAAGAAATCAACTGATTGTGGGAAAACAGATAAAACAAGATTATCAAAATACCTTTTTTCCCAACAAACAACAATCAAACAAAACCCTTTCTAAGAAGAAGCCTTTATCTCAACAAAGGTCATCTTCTCAAAGTTCAATTTCAGAAGTTTCACCTAACTCATCAGCAGTTTCACAAACTGCTGAAGTTAAAGATTTGATAAACCTGGTTAAACTTCTGATGACCAAAGTTGATGGTGGAAACCAAAAAGAACCCACTATTGTTCTTAATGACAAATCCATTGCCAAAAAGACATGGATTACTAAAAATGGTCCACAACAAGCTGCACCTGTTCTCAAGAGCAAACCCAAAGCCAAACTGGCTTGGGTTGCCAAAACTAACTAATTTGCTATCTTGTGCAGAGAGTCTCCAGAGGTTTGAATAGCATATGGTATGTGGATAGTGGAGGCTCAATGCACATGACTGGATGCAGATACCTGATAAACAATTTTATCAGTCAAAGAGAAGGATCTGTGTCCTTTGGGAACAATGCCAAGGGATATGTGCTAGGATATGGCAATGTATCCTCAGGCAAAATGCAGTTTGACAAGGTCAATCTGGTTGAAAACCTTGAGTACAACTTGCTGAGTGTCTCACAAATGTGTGACAAAGGATATTCTTCCTTTTTCACAAAGACAGCATGCAAGATCATATCACCAGAAGGCCAGAAGTTGATAGAGAAGATCATTGAAGATCATACTTTGCTGATTGCCAAAAGATGTGGCAATGTCTATGCAGTGGACATTGAAAAGGACAAAGTATTGAACAAGACTGCCTGTTTCTTCTCAAAGGCATCAACTTCAGAAAATGATCTCTGGCATAGGAGACTTGGCCATGTGAACTTTAAAACCATCAATAAAGTCACAAAAATGGGCTTGGTCAGAGGTCTACCTTTGAAGGAATATCAGTGCAAAGAACACTGTGTTTCCTGTCTTAAAGGTAAACAGCATAAGTCCTCTTATAAGTCTATTGAAGAATCAAAAACAACTGCATGTCTTCAACTACTCCATATGGACTTATTTGGACCAGTCAAGATTATGAGCCTTGGTAAGAAGAAGTACTGCTTGGTCATCATTGATGACTACTCAAGATTCACATGGGTCTTCTTCTTATATTCCAAGGATGAGGCAGCTGAGATCATCAAGTTCTTTATTCTACAAGTAGAGAAGCAATACTCTCTATCTGTCAAAGTCATCAGGAGTGACAATGGGTCAGAGTTCAGGAACAAAACTCTGGATGAATTCTGTCTGTCTAAAGGGATTGTTAGACAGTTCAGCATTCCCAGAACTCCTGAACAAAATGGTGTGGTAGAAAGAAAGAACAGAACATTAATTGAAGCAGCCAGAACTATGTTAGCTGATTCAAGCCTACCTTTGTATTTTTGGGCTGAAGCAGTCAACACTGCATGTTATGTTCAGAATAGAGTTCTTATCAACAAGAGACATACCAAAACTGCCTATGAAATTCTTCATGGCATTAAGCCCCTTATCTCCTTCTTCAGGGCTTTTGGATGTCAATGTTTTATCCTCAACATCAAAGACTCTATTTCTAAGTTTGCTGCAAAAGTTGACACAAGTTATTTTCTTGGTTATTCTCCTTTGAGAAAAGCTTACAAAGTTTTTAATTCAAGAACCAGGATAGTAGAAGAAACACTGAATGTCAAGTTCAATGAATCAAAACACACTCTTATTCCAGCAAATCCTGCTGAATTATTTGATCTTGACAATTTTCATTTCGGACCTGAAAAGACTGTTGAATCATCCAAACCTCCTCAAAATGGTTTTCAAGGATTTGAATATGATAGTCCTGCACCATGGACTCCAAACACAGTCAGAAGATCAACTATTAAACCTTCAGAAGTTTCAATAGCTTCAACTTCAGGAACTACTGATGAACATTTTGAAACTACTGATTCAGCTGAACCTAAAACTCCTGAAGTTCAAATAACAGCTGAACCAGATATTATCAATCTCAGTGGTTTATTTGAAGAACCTGTAGAGCCATCATCCAGTACAGGTTTACAACAACTGATTGAACACAAGGATCATCCATTGGATCAAATTATGGGTGATATTGCATCAGGGGTACTCACAAGAAACCAGCTTTCCAACTTTTGCTTATTCTCAGCATTCATCTCTCAGTTGGAACCAAAGAAGTATCAAGAAGCCCTCAAAGACAACAATTGGGTGCAAGCAATGCAAGAAGAGTTGCTTCAATTCAAGAAACAACAGGTTTGGGAAATCTGTTCCTTACCTGAAAACAAGCAACCAATTGGAACAAGATGGGTCTTCAGAAACAAATCAGATGAGGCTGGTATGATCATCAAGAACAAAGCAAGACTAGTGGTACAAGGTTATTCCCAAGAGGAAGGAATTGATTATGATGAAACCTTTGCACCAGTTGCAAGACTTGAAGCTATCAGGTTATTTTTAGCTTATGCAATTTCCAACAACATTAAAGTTTATCAAATGGATGTCAAAAGTGCATTTTTGTATGGAAAAATAAAAGAGGAAGTGTATGTCTGTCAACCTCCAGGGTTTGAGGATCCTTCTCATCCTGATTGGGTTTACAGACTTGACAAAGCTCTTTATGGGCTAAAACAGGCTCCAAGAGCCTGGTATGAAACACTTTCCAACTTTTTACTAAAGAATCACTTCTCAAGGGGATCCATTGATAAAACTCTTTTCATAAAACATGTTGGAAATCATGTCTTACTTGTTCAAATATATGTTGATGATATCATTTTTGGTTCAACAAATTCAAAACTGTGTGAAGAATTTAAGAAACTCATGCAATCAAAATTTGAAATGAGTACAATGGGAGAATTGCAGTACTTTTTGGGACTGCAAATCAAGCAACAGTCAAATGGAACATTTATACATCAATCAAAATATGTTAAAGAATTATTGAACAAATTTTCTTTACAAGACTGTAAAACATGTTCCACTCCCATGACACCAATCACACAAGTTGAACCAGATGATCAAGGGAAACACATTGATCAAACCATGTATAGATGTATGATAGGTTCTCTTTTATATCTAACTGCTTCTAGACCAGATATCATGTTTTCAACTTGTGTCTGTGCTAGATACCAATCTGCACCAAGAGAATCTCATCTAATTGCAGTCAAAAGAATCTTCAGATATCTGAAAGGAACTCCTACTTTAGGGATTTGGTATCCTGCTTCAAGCAATACCAAGTTAACTGCTTTTTCAGATAGTGACTATGCAGGCTGCAAAATGTCAAGAAAATCAACATCTGGTGGTTGTCAATTCTTAGGAAACTGTCTGGTGTCCTGGCAATCAAAGAAACAAACATCTGTGGCAACTTCAACAGCTGAAGCTGAATACATTGCTGCTGCAAGCTGTACTTCACAGATACAATGGCTCCAATATCAACTGCTTGATTATGGAATCAAAGAGACCAAGACCCCACTTTTAGTAGACAGCAAATCTGCCATTAGCATCATTCAAAATCCTGTTCAGTTTTCAAAGACTAAACACATTGAAATCAGGTATCATTTCATAAGAGATTGCTATGAAAAAGGCAAGATTGAGGTGAAGCATGTCACAACAGCTAATCAAATAGCTGACATTTTCACCAAACCCCTTGATTCAACAACTTTTCAGAGGTTAGTATCCATGCTTGGGATGTTAAACTTAGAAGAAAGTCTGTAAGTGTTTCACTTTTTAGTTCTGCACATATTTTATTTTTCACTTACATACTTATCTGTCACAAACCTCTGAAGACCAAAAATTTGAGAAAAAGAAAGTTCTGATAAACAAATTTTGAAAACTACTGATAAACATCAAAAATGGGATATTTTCAAAATGGATATAACTACTGATGAAAATCAGAAGTTAGAAAAGTGTTTTAAAAGTCATTTGCATCAGCAGTTGAAACTGCTGATGAGATAACTAAAACCACTGATGAAGAAACCTTTCTTCTTCAGCAGTTTGACTAAAAGGGTAAAACAGACTTTTCACTCATCAGAAGTTTGACCTAGTCGGTTAAAAACTTCTGATAAATACCCTGTTCCAACACTTATCCATTCAAAAAGCAAAATTCCCTCTTTCTCTCTCAAATTCAAAGCAAAACCCCTTCTCTAACCTAACAAATTACTGTTCGATCAAAAACATCCATGGCTCTCGTGTTAAAACAGGGACACAACCAAAGAGACTACTTTGTTAAAGATGAAGCCTGGTCCCAGTATGATGAGATACTTGATCTCATCATGAAATCCCAATACTATGATGCTTTCACCATCGATCCACCCATTCATGAAGAACTCTTAATGAGTTCTGGGCAAATTCAGAGACGGTGAAGGTAAACAATGAAGTGATTTCCCTCAGATCATCAATAAAAGGGAAAATGATGGCCATCTCACCAGAAACACTAAGCATCAGGCTTGGTTTGAAGGATTTTGAGGCACCTGAGCATATTCCAACCTCAGATATTCATCTGACCATGACAGAGTGTGGCTATCAAGGTACTTTGGCACAAGCAACAGTTTACAAAAAATATTTTGACCCACAATATAAACTGTTATTTCATTATATTATTATGTGTCTTAGTCCAAAAACTGGGTCAATAGATCAGATGCCTTCAACCTTTCAACCTATTTTTCATTCCATCATAAATGAAACTTCTTTCAAGGCATCAAAACTGTTTTTCAATGAACTGGTTTTACATCATGAAAATGATAAAAAGAAATTTTTGTTGTATCCAAGGTTTGTTATGCAATGCATAATAAAAGAACTTGGAGAGGGAGTACTTGAGGGAGAAACAACAACTTTAAATCCTTTAACTGCTCAAGTATTCTCTAGGCACAACAAACCAGCTCTTATGCTAGAAGATGACCAAGGGGAAGAACAACCCATCCCCAAGGAACCCACATCTTCCAAACCCAAAAAGAAAACTAAAAAGCCTAAACAACAAAAACCAAAAACAACCAAGTCACTGAAAAAGAAAGTTCAGGAAGTGGAGAAACCTGAAACTACTGATGTGCAATCTGCACTTGAAAAGGAAGTGGCTGAAACATCCTCTCAGCACACTCCTTCTCCACCACCCAAAAGAAAACCTGTCACAGTTATTTTCCAAAGAAAAAGATTTAAGAAACCAATAACTGTTGACCCTGCTTTTGAAACTGCTGAAACCATCCCTGAACCTATCCAAACTCCTGAATACCAACCCATAACAACTACTGAACCTGAACCCTCACATACAACCATAGAAATTGCCCAACTTCTCTCAGGACTTAAAGGAACCCATTCACCACATGTCACTCCCCTTACAACACATCAAATTGGGGAGATACCTTCAGAAGTTGACATGAATGTGGATCCTCCTAGTCCAACCCAGAGAGATGAGGATGAACAAGAGTTTGTAAGCCCAAACTTACAAACTTTTGATACTTTTGAGGCTGCTACTACTCACTTATCACCCAGTGGTGAACCTGAGGACAGTAGTAACATAGCTAAGACCTCAAACTTGGCAACTACTGATGAAGGCCTAAGGCCAGAGGTAGGAAAACCTCAGAACCAAGACAAAGAGGTTCATGAGACTACTGGTTTGGGTCCAGCTCATGATATAACTGATCCTGCCCTCTCTGAGGACACTATCAGGGATTCAGATGATTCTATTAAGTTGGTTGATGAATCAAACATTCCACAAACAGAATTGACGGTTGACATTGAAGGTCCTGCATCTAAGGTCTCCAAGCTCAAGAAGCTGGTCACCAAAGATCAGATTAAAGACCAGTTAGCCCAAAAATCCCCAAAACTGGCATCTTCAGAGCAATCTGAAGATCACCCAAAAAGCACCCCTTCACCAAAACAACCTACCCAATTCACTGGGCTCACAAGCATAGATCTGAACCAACTATGCAGCCCAGATGGTCCCCTGTATCAGGCACTCAAACAAATCATAACTGATCAACTCAAACCCTTCACAACTGCTTGGGAGTTAAAAGCTAACAATCAGTTTGGGTTGATCAACTCGAGACTTGCTGAGTTGAACAAGAAGATGGATGAAACACAAGATCAACTGGCAAGGTTGTCTGCTGCAACATCTCATTCTATTAGGCTTCCAGAAGTGGATGAAGCCAAAAAGGGGGAGATGATTAAGGAACCAACAGAAGTTGCTACACAAAGACAAACTCCTGATCAAGAAGCTGATAGACCAACACAAAGACCAGGAAAAGAAGTAGCACCAGAGTTCAAGTTATCTAAGGCATCAGAGGGAACTGCTGATTACATTTCTCAAACTAGTGAAGACAATCCTTCAGCAGTTGTGACCCCAATTACCACATCAGCAGTTTTACCTCCTAAACCATCATCAGAAGTTCCTAAGGCAACTGAAAAAGAACCTGCTCCCACTCCTTTGCCTACAACAACTTCCACAGCTGTCTTAAACCCTACTCCCATCAGCATGTCAAAAGATTTATTGGAGAAGAGTTTAAAAGAAGCTGCAAAGAAGGCAAAAGAAGACAGAGTATGGAACAGCCTAGAAGCTAGAGATGATTTGAGCTTTGAAGAAAAATTGATCAAGTACCAAGAGAAACTTGATGAGCTTGAGGCTGAAGAGAGAGCACTTGAAGCTGCTGCTGAAGAAGACAAAAGAGCACAGCTTATAGCATTCATTACAAAGAACTCCAAATCAAAGCAAGTGGCCCTCAAAAGACTCTCAACACAAGAGCTGACCAGAAGAGCACAAATGCTATCTGATAGAATAGCAACTGAAAATGAGAGGAAAGCCAAAAGAGCTGAAGTGATTGAAGAGTTAGTGGCAAATGGCTATGGTTCAAAAGCCTCAATCAGCAAATGGAAAGAACAAACTTTGTATGAGGCTTACAAGAAATTCAAAGCAAAGAAAGTTGCTGAACCAGAAAGATTTGAAAGCCAAGAAGTCCAAACAACTTCTATTGTCAAGAGATCATCTGGTGCATTAAGAAGGCCAGCCACCAAGAGAAAAGCAGATGGAGATCCCATTGTTAAGACTGACTTCAAAATGATTTTGCTAGAAGGAGATCAGCTTGTACATGGTGATTTTGATGTTGAAGAGAAACCCATCTTGACCCAATTCAGAGACAAGGCTACCTATGCTTATCAGTTACAAAAATCCATCCAAGAGAAGACACATACAAGGGTTGTTACAGAGCATCACCTGCCCAACATGCCAATTCAAGGTGCTGCTGAAATACAAGGAAGTCAAGAATCTCACCTGAGAGTCACTGAAATAGAAGACATTCCTCAATCAGGTCAACCTAAGGAAACAGGCTTGGTTTCCTATGCCTCTGACTTTGACAGGTCAAAGGTAAACATTGTGAAATGGTCATTTACTGAATCCAACTCAGTACTTGTGACCAGGAGAGACCGTTCAAGTAAGGTCTATAGAAACTCAAAGGAGTTGAGTGTTTTATCGTCCAAAGACCTTCTCACCATACAACATTTGACACCTGAACTTGGTCCTCTCACTGAGCAACAAAGATGTACTCTTACCACCCGGATGACAGCAGAGATCTGGAGGATGCTAGAAGAGAGAAAAGGACAACAATAAAGGATAGATAAGGTTTTGGCTTCATCAATCCAGGGGGAGATTGTTGGGACAAAGAGGATTGACGAAACCACCTTTTGATAACCTTAGTCTATTCCATATCTGCCTAAGTATAGAACTGCTGAAGAACAAAAGAAGAAGTGCTGAAGAACAAACATCAAAGTACTGAAGAGTAAACTCATCAGAAGTTCTGAAGTCTAACCAGACATTTCACTGAAGAACTGCTGAAGACAAACTGCTCATCAGCAGTTTGTCACTCATCAGCACTTTACCTCAGAAGCTTCTAACCGACTGAAGATCAGCAGTTTGATTATTATATAGTTTTGTTAAAGTCTTGATTACAAGTTCCGATGTACAGACTGTAGTAACCTTATCTTTGCATAATATCTTTGTTAAATATCTTAGATTACTTCAGACTACAGTTTAGTACATTAGTCTATAAATAGATGAGTTTGTTCATCTATTTTTATATATGTGATTTTGTGTAAAATCTTTGAACTTATATTGAAATCCTTCGGGCTTTAAACTTATAATTCCATTTCACATCTGAGAAACATAAACTGCTATTACTGCTTTGTACTTAGAATATTTATTGTTTCTCATCTATTGTTCAGTCAAGGGGGAGTAATAACTCCTCATCATAGTGATCTTTTAGACCTTTGAACACTTGTATTTTCCGCTGCTTAATAACTCATATATAAATCTGATAAACACATAAGTGTTCATAAAAACAGCCACTGATCCAACAGTTGTCCACATAAGCTCACATGCAACCCGTTGTGCAATGCTTTAAAATGATACTGATTAGGTGTACTAATAACTAACTTGCCTATGGTTCCCACACACACGACATACTCCCGTATCAAGGAATTTGCACAAAGCTTAATCGTAACGCGTGATTATGCTGTAGTTATCCATATGTTACAAGGTACAAAGCACAGAGGTGGCAGGTCAGCAAATCAATGCTACAAAGCAACATGTGCACTCAACCAGGGTGAAGCTTATATCAATCATGATTTTCATCATAGATATGATACGATGCATTAGATAATCTTTGATCATCGTCATACATTATAAGTTCCTCATTAGGTAACTTGGAATTTGGCATTGTCAGCTCTTTTAAGATACCCTGACTGAATCTAGGTCCGTAAATCAATACGACAGAAGATCAGTCAGGCTACCCCAGATAACTTATCAACATAACGACCCGAAACCTCTGATTTTGGCAACCCTATCAAACGAAATTACGGTACCAAGACCATTTGCCTATGAGGGGTTCATCCACATAGCAAGTAGTTCGTTATGTTTGTATCACTAAGGCACCCATTACTAGGTTCACGAAGCCTATCAACACATCACTCAAAATCATCACATGTCATTTTTATCATTACAATTCTTTAGCATGTGATAGATCCCCACTGATGTACTATCATCTCCTCTTTTTATCTAGGAAAAATCATTTTGGGTTTTTCTGATTTTTTTATGGTTTTTCAATTTTTTTATGTTTTTGTGTTTTTCTGGAATTTTCTCCCCCTAAAATTCAAAAAGTCTAATGAAGTTGAAATCTTTTTGGATTTTCTGATAGAAAAATGGTTAAACAAAAACAGATCTTCTGATGTGGTTTACTTAGATTTTCCCATAAAATGCCTTTTACCTTTCAAAGATAGTCAAATTTGGATTTGTCAAATGATTTGGTAAAATTTTTGGCAATTTGTTAGTCAGTGTGGACTATGGTAATCACTGGATCCTTAGTGATTACTATGGAAGTTACACTATTAATAAGAAAATGGAGGTGATAAGAAAACGCAAACCGTAGTCACGCATGTGTGTTAATAGATCCAATGAAGAACCTGGAAACAATAGCTCGATGCAGCTACCTGATTCGGCTTCGCAAGTTGCAGGAAACACATTTGACGACTTCCCATAAACTGATATCCACCTGTTGCAGATTCAACTTCGATTTTGTAACCACCATTGACAAGATCATCAAAGTCAACGAGATCCAGCTTATCGCCATTAGGGTACCATAGACCTTCGGTCGGTAACACTCTTATTTAATTTCATCGGACATTTTCTTTTCTTTCTTCTTCTTTGATAAAAAATCCTCTCCGTTGATTGGCTAAGGTACATATCCTCCAAAGATGTTCTGATCATTTTACCGGAGTGATATGACACCTATTTTGTTCTAAGATGCCCCACCGTCAACAATCAATGACTGCTGATAGTTCCTCCTGGAACACCCTGCACACTCGTTCAAAGATTAGTTCTGGAGGGGAACCCAAACTTGATTGTCGTTGGTCGGCCTAGGTCATCAATCATTGGTATATCCATCCACTTGCTGTGAGGAGTTGGAGTAGGATCACCTGTTGATGAACCCTCTGATGGAATTACTGATTTAGGTCTCCAAACCTGCTTGATTTTATCTTTGAAAAATTTTGGTTTTGTTGGTTTGGGTTTGGCCTTAGGTTTAGCCTTTGGATTGCCCTTTGAAAAATTTTGGTTTTGTTGTTGGTTCGAGACCTTAGGTTTTACAACCTTCTCAGCTTTTGGCTTTAGACATTCAACAACAATTCTTTGTCTTCTTTTGAAAGGGTTTGGTCTCTCATTTTGATAATAATCACCATAAAAGTTTTGTTTTGGAGAGCCAAAGTGATTGTTCTTGTTGTTTCTCGAGGGTCCATAACTACTAGCCTTCATCTCTCTCATATAGGGACAATGAGATCTAATGTGTCCTACCTCGTTGCATTCAAAGCATGACCTCCACTCTTCATAGTATTCAGGATCATACTGTGAATACCCCGAGCTATAGTGAGAAGATCTCGGGCTAGAGTTTCCAAATCTAGTGGTACTTGAGGATGCTTCATGGTCATGAGATCTAGATGCACCATATCTTTGATCTTTTTGTTTAAAATACTCAAAATTTTATTGGCTTTCATAATGCTGCACCTGATCCGTACCCCTAGATTTGACAAAGTTAACTTCTTTAGTCTTGGGAACTGACTTGTGCTTCCCAGACTTTTTCTTTGGAACCCAAATGATTTTCTTTGACTGGTTATGTTGGTTCTTTTGATTTTGATGAGTTTTCTAAGGAACAGCTTGTGGTTTCACCTGTTGAGGTTTACCATTTTGCTTTTTAACTTCAGGTTCAGGATCACAATGTGATTCTCAAGTGGAATAGCTGGTTTTAATCCTAAACCTGGTCTCTCAGATTCCTCATCAGAATCTTCATAATCAGTTTCGACCAACACATAATTCTCATCTTTAACAATCTCAGTTTCCTTGATCTCATATGGGTCAGCAACAAGTGGTGTTGTGACAAAAAATTTTGTGAGATCTGTCTCCTCTGGTGACTTGGAATAATTATCAGGTAAATGAGGAGGAACTGCATTGTAACCTATACCACTCGTGCTCTTTTCAGTTATTTGATTTTCAATTATGTGATCAAGCACATACCTGGAATACGAATAACTGTCAAGCTTTTTCTTAATGGCCTCGTAATCACACTGTGCCACTACTAATGCCTTTTTAGTTTGGGTTAATTCAGCAATGTAGTTGTTGATTGCGTCTTGTTTGTTAAGAATGGTTCTTTTCATCTCACTAATATCCTTTTTTAACATTACTGTTTCTTTAAACTCCTTTTCATTTGATTTTAAGGCATTGTTTGCATCAGTGCATGATCGAAGATCACATACCAAACTAGTATTGTGTTCTTTGATCGATTCGATTCGGGCTTCTAACTCTCAACACTTAGCACATACAAGTTTAGAGGAGCTAGAACTTACCTGAGTATGCTGCTCAGTCTGATTTTCAGTTGACTGAATTAGAGTGTCTGCATTTCTCTCCTTTACCTTTTCTTCCTTTGAATCATCATTTGTAGATGTTGAACACCCTACAGCTGTGCTGCTTGTTGACTCGCAACTTCGTTCATCAGCAGACGATTCCCTCTCTTCACCCGACCCGTCTTCGTAAGTCATTGAGCTTGAATTGGAGCTCTGACTTTCCTCACTTGAGCTTTCATTTGCTCCACTGCTTTGTTCCTCTGAACTCCGAGCAGTGTCTGAGGATTCTTCATCATCTCGAACTCTTGTCATCCCATCACACCTTTTATCCGCATGTTCAACCGATGCTTTTACTAACACGATATTTGCCGAATTCGTGTTACGGCTTTATGCTTCCTTCTCGCTCACATGATTCCTTTGGACGCTTTGCGACTGATTCACTAATGTAGCGAGTGCCCAAGGATCTATCATGTCCACTGTTTGTTTAGGTGGAAGTTGGAGATGATAATAATGGCATTGACTTCTTTCAGATTTTCTTGTCTTCTCTATTTCTCCTTTTTCTAGCATCACCAGATATCCACTGATGGATAGCGTCTTATACTGACCCATTACCTTCATAACATCCACGTACTTCATCCATTTTTGCGGAAGTGCATCTGCAAACCGTTCAATTAGCTCACGGTGAGTATATTTAAGGTCAAACTTAGTCAATTCACTCATGAGATAGCTATATCGGGACTGCATGTCTCTGAGTGTTTCAGTCTCAATGTAGCCGAATGCCTCGAACTCCTTCCTGAGTTGTTCTGTTTTGGGAGTCTTGTTGCTACTACCCATTTCATTGTCACTCTTTAACATTTGATGCGTGCTTTGAACTTGGTGAGTTGCAGAAACCATATCCCAAGAGTTCGATGGAACTGCTTGTGGAGGCAGGGCCGATAGAGGTTGTAGGAGATGATTCCAACCCATCGGTTTCTTAGATGAATAATGGATAAGCAAACTGAGATCGGGAATGAGAAATGATAAAGTCAAACTCGATCAAAGAAAGTCAACTTGGTCAATACAAGTCAAACTTGGTCAACCAAAGTCAAACTCGGTGAACAAAAGTCAAACTTGGTGAGTGAAAGTCAAACTCAATCAAATAAAGTCAACTTGGTCAACAAAAGTCAACTTTGGTGAAGGACAGTCAACTTTGGTCAAAGATAGTCAACTTTGGTCTAAGTCAGTCTACTTTGGTCAAAGAATGTTAACTTGGTCAAAGAAAGTCAACTAGGTGTATGAAGGGACAAGTATGAGTTGGAGGTACATTTATGAATAGGCACATGTATCAAAGGACATTTATCAAAGATAGGCACACATATGACTGATGAGTGTTACCAGGGACACGTATGACTCAAACAGGAAGAACACTTATGACTGATACGTGTAGGTTAACTGAATGAAACTGATACGTGTTGGTTAACTAAAGGAAACTGATACGTGTGGGTTAACTGAAAGAAACTGATACGTGTGGGTAACTGAAAGAAACGGATACGTGTGGGTAACTGAATGAAACTGATACGTGTGGGTAACTGAATGAAACTGATACGTGTGGTTACAGACACACGTATGACTAATACGTGTGTAGGTCTGCAGAAAGTAAATACAGAACAGAACAAGCTGAATACAATCGGATTTGAGTGTTTTATGAAATTTTGATGATCAGATCTTGAGGTTTTGTGTATGGAATGATTTCTAACAAGTTTGCAATATCAAAAACACATCAAAAATATGAATTATAAATGTAACTTGTTGCCCGCTTACCCACCATCTAAATGTAACTTGTTTAAGAAGGATTGATAACTAAATATATGTTTTCAATTATAATCCAAAATCCTTAAGAACATGAAGAACACAAAATTTATGGGTTTTCATCAAAAACTCAGATCTGATCCAAATTAACAGTGTTTAACATCTAATTTTGATTCAAATAGTTTTCAAAACACTTATGAATGACGATTGAATGATCAAATCTCACAAATCATTCCATGATCATGATTTTGCATCAAAAACACATAAAACCCATAAAACTCATGAAAATGAAAAATTTTCATAAAATCTTCATATCTGATCCGTTTTTGCTCAAATTTGATTTGGTTATTTGTAAAATCAGTTTCTAAACATAAAATCACAATCAAACCTCTAATCCAATCAACAAAAACACTCCAAAATCAATGAAAACCATATTTTAAGCTCTAAATGGGTCAAAATCAATTTTCTATGAACAATTGCCTAAAACTTTCAAATCTGATGCAAACCACTATAACAACACGTGTGATATGAGCCTTAGCTCTGATACCACTTGTAGGATCGACATAAGAATTGTATATCTCGCACGTATCAGATCGAGGGCAGAATCAGCGATCCGGATAGTTGTTATAGTTGGGTGTTTAAGGATAAGATAATAATAATAATATGAGAGCACACACACAAAAACACACACAAAGGATTGCACTTGTATTGGAATGGACAAAAGTTTGGCAAAAGTTACAAAATGACTAAGGCATGGGGTATTTATAGTAGTACTCATACACCTCCCTTTCTTGAACACTTATCACTCATACATGTGGGGGGATACATGTATGAATCTCATACATGTGGAGGCACATGTATGAAATAACTAAGGAGGTGTATGTAACATAATTAATTCCCAAAATACCCCTAAGCCTATAAAAACACTATAATGCAACCCTAAAACGTCTAAAACACTATACAAACATGCCTACGACTATTATGGATCGATCACTAGCTGGGTACAAACACGAAGTGCACTAACAAAAATTTAAATCCAAAATCCACAAGTAATAAGACGTGCTACCGACTCCCTATTAAATATGCCACTACGTGAATATATGTGTATACACGATACACCACATAACTCGTTTGTCCAAGACGTTAATTTATGCGAAAACGTTTAAGTGACACCTAAAGTAACTACATGCACAAGCAGTGTTGCAAAACTCGGTTTGGCCTTGTACTCGGCGACCTACCCTGGAGCGAGTACTCGGACTAATCGGGGGAGTACTCGGGGGTTAAATCGGCCTATGCGGGGAGTAATCGGAGTAATCGGCCAACTCGGCTATACTCGGCGACCTACCTTGGAGCGAGTACTCGGGGAGTAATCAGTCAACTCGGCCTTGTTTTGCAACAGAGTGCACAAGTAGACCCTACGAACCCATTGGTGAACATTATGTTTAATATAAATTATACTCATCATTTACATCTCATACAAGTGTACATGCAAATTCAAGTCAAAATTATGTCATACAAGAGTCCAAATAAGCACATTCACACCAATGACATAATCTGCGTTTTTAGAAAAGATTATGTACTACAAAAACAATTTTATTAAAAATACTTAGACAATGAATTAGACACCCAAACTTTTACTAAATATTTCTAGATATCCATTTGTCTTCTCCAAATTTTGGTTTCATGAAAAAACCATGTAGAAAAATTATGAAAAATCAATTCCTACAGCTAGGTTCTGAAAACATTCACATCATATCAGTTTACGAGAAAAATTCACGAAAATCGTGTGTTCATCCAAATAGGATGAATCCACATGGAAAAGCCAAATTATTCTTATATCAACCTACTGGCCAAATTTCGTGACCTAACTCCATGTGAAACTCAAGTTATGGTCGTTTAAATTTGACCCAAGATTTTAATCCGAAAATCTGTTTAGACCTTTATTCAAATAAAATTCTAAAATCACATCAAACGGCAACCAAATCGCATGATCATACCCATTCGAGAAAGCTAAGACCACGTACGACATGCTCATATCAAGAAGCCATCAAAACAGATATTTAAAGCCAAGTTACAGAGCCTACAAATCATTATATGTAATCTGTCCAATTTTAAACATGTAGAAATCTTAGCTATAACAAACCCTAGATGCGTATTATCAATCAAGAACATCATATAATCGTCATATAACACTTCTCACATATAAATTTGATAAAAAAATACAAGATTTATCGTAAAGATTAACATCTAATAACCCTACATGATCACAATTTATAATCATGCATAAACATAACATATATCACCATCTAACATATATTCACATTGATTTACATGCTAACACTTATTAAAAATTCCATGTTTTAATCATAATGAGTTTACATCAGGTCTGGAAAATTGATTTATGGTGATTAAAAATATAATTAAGGAGTTTAAACATAATAAGTTTGATATCAACCCAAAAGCTCTTTGTTCCGGTGATCAAAACACAATTAGAGCTCCAAAAACCGATTGATTTTGATTATGGCAGAGGTTATGGGATTAGATTTTTGTATGAGGGCTACTATGGCTGATTGAGGTTGCGATTATGAGAAAAATATGGTTTAAAATCATTTTTAAAGTGATAAAGCTTGTTTTCCACGTTCTAGCCACGCCCGAAGGCCGCGGAGCCCAATTAAGACCCGCCCGTGGACCGCGACGCCTTGGTTTCCTGATATGGGCTTATGGGCTTTGTGGGTTGGGCTGGCTAAGTGTTTTTGTTATATATGTTTTTCTCTTGGGCCTTAAACCACTTAATCCACACCACTTATGTCCAACCTAACATTTTGAGACCCGAACCATCTTGTCGACTCGTCGGGTGTCGGTTACGAGTTCGGTGACACGTTTAGTTTAAATAAACATAATTACGTTGTAATTCACAAATAATTCCACACAAGCACATAATTGCAAATAATATCAAACAATCATTTCAAAATTATTTATTTTGTTATTTCACCAACGTTCGGGGTTCGATACTCGTGTACGTAGTCCGGTAATTCTCTGAACTATCGTTTCATGCAGTTATGAACCTATAACTGTGCAACATGTGACTCACCTAACTAACCCTAGTTAAGTAAAATGTTGTGAATGCATATACAAGTTAACTAGAATTTAGTTAAAGTATGAACCTGAAAATGCAGGGTGTCACAATTTTTTTGAATCGGTCAAGAATCTTCTTTTCATGTAATCATTAAGCATATGTCATTTTACTTAAAACACTTATGGGGAAGTTGTTAGAGCCAGAAATGGAAAAGAATTTAATTGTTGTAGACAAATGAAGTTTGGTCCAAGGTTTAGAAAGACCTAAGAGTTTAAAGATATGAATATCAATGTTAAGAAAGATCCAAGATTGGAAAGATTTGAAGATCAAGGTTAGGATAGATCCAAGATTGAAAATATTTAAAATTTAGTGACTTAAAAGGAAGAATCTGATGCCTAAAATAAGAAATTTGGACCATGCAAAGTAAAATATAATGTCTAGCATGAAAATATGATGAACATCAACCAGACCAGATATCGAAGGATTGAAGACTAGATTTCTAAAAAGAAATTTGGTTGAACGAGTGGATGTATGGAAGAACCATGCAAGTTGACAATACAAAGCATAATAAACTATATAAAATCCGGGCATCCATCTCCAGCTAAAAATACACAAGTGGAATAGACAAATTGTTTATTCCACTTGCAAGTCAAACTCTTCTATAAATAGATGATCAAACACAACCAAGAAGAGTGGGAGTTAGCCAATATCGATGGTTATACAAATCCACATCCTACCTACATATTGATACCCTAGAATTCTTTGAGTCATTGGTTTGTATTAGCAAATAACACTCTGATAATCTTGTAAGAGATTTACTATAAGGTGATACAAACTTAAAAATACGTACGTGTATTTTCATGACAGTTGATTTCTTATTCCGCACACTATTTTTTATATTATAGAAATCATATTGCCATTTGTGAAAAGGCTGAACTATTGGGTCCAATAGATCCTGCACTTGTTAAAGGTGAGTCTGTTGATACAAGTGTGACAAATTCGAAAATACATTTAGGCATGTTTTACAATGTATTGGTAGAGTATTAATGATTAGAGATGCATATACGTATGTTATATGTAACACATACATCTTTTTAGTAACTTTTACGCAATTGAATATGTTTATTGTCTCGTTACTTTGCCAAAATTTTATATGAATGAGATCATGATTATTTACTTGATTTTTCATCAATAAACCACTAACAAACAATCGATCATGGATGATGGATTCAGGACATAGATGTTCATACAATAGAATCATAAACAAGAGAAAACAATCCATAATTGGACCTACAAGTGATATAGACACCTATGTCATATACGTTTTCTATTAGTGTAAGATTATTTAAAATATCTTGACTAATATTTTAATAAAACATACGTGGCCAAGGAAGGGAGCTCTAATTTCAAATCACACGCTGCTTACATATTTACTCACCCCTCTCTCCTCCCTCTCAACTCTACCGTCGTTGTCTACCATTACCCTTCCATTGATCTTCATCTTTGGTATGATCTAAACTGCTTATCCCAATTTACATTTGCATCTTATTCTTACAAATATAGGTCATGGTTAACGAAATTATATGACAGTTTGCAGTAAACGCTTAATGTTTCATGTATAGTGACTTTTCACTATTTGATTCGACCAACTAAGTTGTGTTATGTTGTATTAAAGGAAGTTTTTTTTTGTTACACGGTCAGATTCATTGTTATATTAATAGTAGAATTTGAGACATACACATGTGTTTGTTTTAGCCTGATCAGTGTATATAGTGTCTTAGCATGTTAACTGAATATAAGCAAGTTGTAGAGGATCGGATTGTAAGAAATCAACTACGTAATCATACAAATAGAGTAATCTAGGTGCGGAAACCCTAAATTACATGCAAAATGATAGAAAACAAATCAGAACACAATTAATTCCATTTTCATAAACATTTTTATTCATAAACAATTGATTACACTGGATAAAGGTTAGGTTTACAATGAAAAATGATAATCAAAAAGTTCTAGACCTTAGAGAGAACAAACACACAAAACCTAGAACAAATAACCAACAACTTAATCACAAAATAAAACAAAGACTATTTATAGGCAACCTCATTCGACCCCACGTATAGTTCTAATGAGTCCCGTCGACCTCATCACCATATTGAACCAAATAACCATTCAGTATAAATCTTCCTTCGACCTTCTTAAGTTCCCTTCGACCTCACGATAGGTCGAATGAGTCTTCAGGAAACACAAAATCTTCATATAAACGCCATATAATGTCGTTTGAATCCGTACAGAAAAACGCTCTTTACATCCATCTGATACACCTTAAACTTCTTGTAAGATGCATACGCAAGAAACATTCGAATTGCTTCAATGCGCGCAACATGTGCATAGACTTCATTGTAATCAATCCCTTTTGTTTGACTAAAACCTTGAACGACCAATCGAGCTTTGTTTCTGACAATAACGCCTCGATCATCCTTCTGGCACTTGAATACTAACTTAGTGCCAATTTTCTTCCGGTCTGGTGGTAAATCTGGCAGCGTCCAGACTCCTAGTTTCTGAAACTGTAGTAGTTCTTGCTGCATTGCTTCTACCCATGAATTGTCTTGTAAAGCATCCTTGTATGTCCGCGGCTACACCTGCGAAACATAACAAGCAAAAGACCAATCATTTTGACAACCTGATTTCTGTATCTTAGCATACATGGCTAGGGCTCCAACGTTATCATGTGAAGTTGCACGTATGAGTTGTCCTCTTGTTATGACACTACTACCAGGATCACCTATAACTTGTTCAAGCAGATGAATCTGATGAATCCGAGATTCCGGATGATCAGGAACTAGACCCCCTACTTGAACATTCAGATTCTCTGCCGTATCCAGATAATTACCCGTATTTGATGAAGATGCACCATCTGGATTTGAGTTCACTGGTGGTGTCACCGTAGCATGATCTAAGATAGCTTCACTAAAAACTTCATCATTGTCTTCTGATTCTGATGAATCAAGAGTTGTTGAAGCTTCTTGAAAAATCTCTTCTTCAATGATAGGAGCATTGGTATCATTAGAAGCTGCTGGAGGAGTTACGGTGATTAGACGCACTAACGGTGAAGTCACTGCGTTCTCACACTCGTAATATAGTCGTAATACAACCTCTTCAACCAAACTATCTAGATTGAATGACTCAAAGAAATCTTTATAGTCAAACATCCAATCGGGCCCACTTCCATGAACATTCTTAGTGTAGCGTTGAACTTCCACATTTGCCCACTCTTCAACTTGACGAGTTATTTAGTTAAATATGCGTTTAAGTGGTGTCGCGTACCCAATAAAATCGCCCTCTTCAGCTTTAGGTCCAAACTTTTCTGTAGGATTTAGCAATGTACAAGGTGCCCCGAAAGGTTCTAGATACTCTAAGTTCGGCTTTTGTCTATTAAGCAGTTCAAAAGAAGTCTTGCCAAAGTTCTTCACTGTTAACACATGATTCAGAGTGTAACAAGCTGCGTAAATAACTTCGTTCCAAAACATTACTCGATGACTCGAATCCGTAAGCATTGTCCTAGCCGCTTCGATTAGAGTCCCGTTTTTGCGTTCTGCAACACTGTTCTGCTGAGGAATGTATGGTGTACTATACTCATGATAAATTCCTTTTTCTTCACAAAGTGCATCCATCTGAGAATTTTTGAACTCCGTCCTGTTGTCACTTCTTATGCGTTTTATCTTCAAACCATAGATGTTTTCCAGCCGGGTAAACAGAGCTTTCAGATTGTTAAACGTCTCACTTTTGTGTTGCATGCACATCACCCACGAGAATCTTGAAAAGTCGTCTGTAACCACAAGACAGTAAAGCTCTCCATAATGACTCTTACGCTTGACAGGTCCAAAAAGATCCACATGCAATCGTTCAAGTGGCAATTCAACAGAGTTTACTTTCTTTGGTTTGTGGGATTGTTTGTGTTGTTTTCCTTTCTTGCAACTCACACATTTGTCGTTCAAATGGAAATGCTTCACATTAACTCCCTCAACAAGCCCGTTCTTCACCAAATGATTCATTTTTCTTAGGTGAATATGCCCACTCCTTTGGTGCCACATAATAGATTCTTTTTCAGTAGCTTTGGATAGAAAACACGTGACTTGGCCCTGAGTTGTGGTTGCCTTGCTCATGTCAAGAATGTACAGATTGTTCACTCTTGGAGCTTTTAGCATGATCCACTCTTTCGGAATAACGAAACCAGGTTTCAGAATGTAGCAAGATTTGTCATCAAAGTGAATAGAAAACTGCTTATCACATATCTCACTCACACTCAGTAAATTATAATCAATCTGCTTAACATACAATATCCATTCAAAACTCACAATTCCATTACTAAAACTCCCTTCCATCATTATATACCCTCCTTTGTTTCCAGAAAACGCTACATAACCTCCATTAATATTCTTCATATAAAAAAGTAACGTCAAATCATCGGTCATGTGCCTAGAAGCTCCACTATCGACAATCCAAAGACTGCTAACAGGGCCAGCTGGAGCTCCCTCACAAATCACAAACAAAATTAGTTTTTAACAGGGACCTAAGCCTGTTTGGTCTTGGGTCTTTGAATGTTAGTTTTCAAAGAATCATCACATACTATCAATTTTGAATCAACCTTTTTCTGGTTATTCAAAATTTTCTCACTTTGACTCTCAATTTTAGCAGATGATGTAGAAGCTCCTGAAGAACCCTTTGGTGACCAAGTTTGTTCTGAACGTTTAAGAATCATTATATGAGATTGTTGACCTTCTGTAGGTTTCTTTGTATCATTCGAAAAAGAAACTTTCTTGGTTACCTTATCTGATTTTACAGATACAGGTCCAACCGATGAATTTACAGCAGGTTTAAGATAAACCTTTTGTTTGTCTTTAGTCGAGTTCACCATAGGTTTCTTCAGCTTCTTCTCCATGGCAATTTGGTTTCTGTTATCATAGACAATTGGACGGTTTTCCCTCTTTTGATAAAAACGATTTTGGTTGTAAAATGGTTGCCTTTGAGGGAAAAACGGTTTTTGTGAAAAATGTTGTCTATGATCATCAACCGAATTCCTATAATTCTGCTTTCTCTCAACTTCGTGCCTCTTATGTCTCACATATGGGCAGTGAGCAAGTAAATGCCCTTTCTCCCCACATTTGAAACATGCACGGTACTCTTAAAAGGTATTCTTAGAGTTAGGTTTAGCGAATGAATTAACCGGGTATTGATCATCAACACACTTATGCCTTAAACTCTCTAAAGCGGGCACCTTTGAGTAAGCCGGTTCATAAAATCCTTTAACCTTTTCTTTTGGCTTTATGAATTCAGTGACATGAACCTTTGGTTGTTTAGAATTATCACCATATAGTCTCTGAATCAATTCAAGAGGAATATCATTTGTCCTTTCGTGTTTAGGAAACCAAATGGTACTCTCTTGCCAGATTTTCTTAATTTTTGAATAATTAGCAAACTGTATGGGATATTCATCATCTGAGATTATCTTATAGGATCCTTCCATCTGATAGAAAACCTTCACAGGCTTGTCAACTGATTCATTCTTTTCATTTTTCTTAACTGACTGATTCATTTTGTTTTCAATTTTCTGAGGATGTGAAACCTGAGAAAGTGATCCTGTCTCATTGGTTCGAATATGATTTTCCAATGAAATCACAACATTTTTCTTAGGTTCCTCATCTTCAGTATCTGAATCATCAGTTACTGCAACCACTCCCTCATCATTCAATCCATGTATCGATCTCACATCGGAATTTGGATCTCCAACACTTGAAGTGTTAGATTCATTATCCGATGAGGAATCCGATTTCACTGAACTCTCAGGTGCTACTGAATTTAGATTATGGTTTTCAAATAACACTGGAGCAGGAACAACTTTGTAGTTTGCACTACTGGATTGTGATGGTTCCTCAACAATGTGGTCCAAAACATATGCCAGATGTTTATTCAATTTCATTAATGTAATTATTAATGGCTATTTGTTTCAAAGAAAGAGTTTTAGTTAATTCTAAAACATCCTTTTTATAACCCTCAAGTGTTTTGTTGAAATCATGTTCGTCCTTACGATAAGATTGAATGACAATTTTAGCGCTCTCAAGCTGAAGCTTGAGTTGCTTAACTTCATCAGTCAATCTATCACAAGTACCACAATATTTATCGCTAGTCAAATCAGTAGTAGAATTAGAACTTACCGGTTTAGGCGGATCTGTCATGGCCATCAATGCAAAGTGCGCTTCCTTTCCTGAAAAGAATTTGGAATAATCAATCCGTGTAGAAGCATCATCCCCCATGCATGATTTCATTATCATCAGAAAGTCTGCTTCAGCTAACAATTGATCACTGTCATCATCAAGAGAATTAACGCTAGCCTCTGAATCAGATTCACTTTCTGAATCCGAATAGACAAATTTTGGTTCATCAGAGACATCAGCAACGGAATCAACAATCATCCCTGAAACCATTTCAGCAGCCGGTTCCTCAACCTTCTCAGCAACACAATCTGTAACCTCTTCAACAATCTCCTCAATCACAACTTCAGAAACTTTTTTCAGAATCCAAATCATTATCAGCTATCACCAGCTCCTCCAATACCATCTCTTTAGCAAGACATGCTACATTACCACTTGTGATCTCCTCAACTCCCAATTGCATAGTTTGCATACAATTCCAATCAAAACCCTCGTCTTTTTGTATCACCAATGCCTGATTCTAGTTCTCATTTTGAGGTTGGGTATTTAGTATAGAAATAGGAACAATGGTTCTGGTTGGGTTTGATGTAGTTTGGGTTTGAGTTTGGTTGGTTGTAGATATTTTTCTAGATTTGGTATTTTGAGAGGTGTTTTGTCGGTTTTGGTAATTGTTTTGTTGTGGATAGTTGTTGTTGTTTTGGATTTGGTAAGTAACTTGATTTTGTGATTGATGATTCTGATAGTTGGAGTTAAACGGGTTTCGGTTACCTTGTTGCATTGGTTGAGTACACTCTCTCTTGAAATGACCTCGAGTTCCACAGTTGAAACAAGTTACCTTGGCTATGTTGAAGCCATAGGTAGTGTTCGGTGAGGTAGCGAGATCAGTTCTGCCCGTCTTCTCTATAAACTCAGTAGCTTTCCTCATCACACTTGCAAACTCCCACTGAATGTCGATCAGTTCCATCTCTTCCTTGTCGATCTAGGCATAATCCTCATTTATCAGATTATTGTTTCCTATCTGACTTTCCGCCAGTCCATTGTATGAAGCGACCATTGCTGAAACAAGAGCAATGTGTTGTTGTGCCAGTTCTACAGTCACATTGTTCATGTTGGAAGTTTCCAACACAATTGGACTTCGGCTTGAAGAAGCTTGTGTCATTTGAGGAACATATTGTTGTTGTTGAGGTGTGTTAACAGATGATGTATAACAAGCTGCAGACATCTGAGGTTGAGTTGGTATGAAAGAAGTTGTTGTGTATGAAGTTGGTGTGTAAGTTGGTCCTGGTGCAATATAATTGATTGGATTTCTTTGTGGTTCAACAACATTTGAAATACAAGCAATGTGAGGTGCAACACTCCCACCTACTGATGAACTAGACATAGAGGAAGATGATGTAGCATGATACAACTGCGGATTTTGTGGAAACTGTGCTCTTTTGGCTTTTCTCTTTTCCTCCATCTCTTTGTTCTCCAACTTCTGTATGAATTCATTGATAGTCCAGTATTGATATGCATCTTTTCCTTCAATACCTCAACTTGTTGTCCCCAATACGGAGGCAACGAATCAGCAAACTTGTCCACTAATTCTGTCATTGGAATTTTAATCTCATAATTTGACAATTCTAATAACAAATGACAATATCTAGGAACAAGTTCCTTCAATGTTTCATTTCCCACATAACTAAAATTCTCGAACTCCTTCTTCAACTCTTCCATGCAAAGTCTTCTCGTCTTCTCATTACCATCATGCCTATTCTTCAAAACATCCCATAATTGCTTCGAGGTAGTACATGATCCAAACTGGTGCAACAAATCTGTGGTCAACGCCTGAGACAGTTGTGAAAACGCCTTCTTCTCAACAGCAAACTTCTTCTTATCATCATCTTTTAAATCTTCAAGAGGAATTGGGATATATGTGTTTTCAAGCATTGGAGGATTGTATCCCTTCATGATCATTTGCTACGCCTCTCCTCCTTCCAATCCCATGCCTTCCAAATGAATCTTAAACTTCTTCTGCCATTGATAATACTCCGACATGTCCAACAGCTTAGGAGGACGATTCCCACTTCCCGATGATAAGTCATTGATCAAAGTAGTAATCGCATTTGATGTCTGATTCTACACTGTTGCTGCTGCAACTCCTTAAAAATCAGTCACTTATTGTGGAGGTTGAGTAACAGGTGGTGGTGTTGAACTTGTCATAGCAATGTAGTTGATCGGTTGTGTCGATTGTGTGTTCGTCGTTTGAGAAGCAACTGCCCACGGATTCATAGGAACATGTTGTTGTTGTATTGTTGCAGGTCTAGGTGTCATCGGAAATCCCCAAATGTTGTCCATAATGCTCGGAATATCAACACTTAATTTTTTTTTTCAAAAACAGATTTTGGTTCGACCTAAAATGAGTAATCGTGGGGTCGAATGAAATAATATGACTTGGTTCGACCCTAACAATTGACTCGAATGAAAATTGTGACACAAAGACTCTTGATTCGACCTTGACAAAGTTTGGTTCGACCTCCCGATGTGGTCGAATGAAAACTAAATGGTCGAATGGCAACACAATACACTCAAAAACTCTTGGTTCGACCTAAAACCTCACTGGTTTGACCAAAAATCCACTGATTCGACCCAAAAACTTACTCGTTCGACCTAAAACCTTCTGGTTCGACCTGACCCATTTGAAAAACGGTTATTCTTCAAAAATCAGTTATTTTGATCTGAATTTTTCAAAAGTTGATGAATTTCAATGATGTTAATCAGGTTTTGCTTCGGATTTGATGGAGATCAAGTTTTGTGAATACAATTTTTGATTTTATCCGTGAAATCAAGTCAAAATCAATCAATCTCCATTATCATTCAAAGTTCATGCAAAACAGAAAAATTTTAGGTGTTTTTAGTTAAAAATCTGTTTGAAATCTATCAATTTGCAATTGTATGATTAAGCAAAGCTTTGATACCACTTTGTAAGGGATCGGATTGTAAGAAATCAACTACGTAATCATACAAATAGAGTAATCTAGGTGCGGAAACCCTAAATTACATGCAAAATGATAAAAAACAAATCAGAACACAATTAATTCCATTTTCACAAACATTTTTATTCATAAACAATTGATTACACTTAATAAAGGTTAGGTTTACAATGAAAACTGATAATCATAAAGTTCAAGAGCTTAGAGAGAACACACACACAAAACCTAGAACAAATGACCAACAACTTAATCACAAAATAAAACAAAGACTATTTATAGGCAACCTCATTCGACCCCACGTATAGGTCGAATGAGTCCCTTAGACCTCATCACCATATCGAACCAAATAACCATTGAGCATAAATCTTCCTTCGACCTTCTTATGTTCCCTTCGACCTCACGATAGGTCGAATGAGTCTTCAGGAAACACAAAATCATCATATAAACGCCATATATTGTCAATCCAAAGCGATATAGGTCGAATGAGTCCCTTCGACCTCATCACCATATCGAACAAAATAACCATTCAGTATAAATCTTCCTTCGACCTTCTTAAGTTCCCTTCGACCTCACGATAGGTCGAATGAGTCTTCAGGAAACACAAAATCTTCATATAAACGCCATATAATGTCAATCCAAAGCGATAGTCACATCCGTGCACTTACACAAGTTCGTGCTCATTCTTTGAATAAATGACAAATTAAGTCATAGTGTCGTGCTCGTGTTCGTGTCTAGCCCCTATGGTCATCGTGTCTTATCCTATTGTGTCTGCCACGATATGTCAGCCCTGAATACTGGTCGCAAATATGTTGATGGAGCCTATATCAACACCTGATTTTCCCATGTGTCCCCATAAACACATTACTGATAATTCCTATCTTCAATAAAAGATTGATCTATCACTCGTTAAAGTCTTATAATTTATAACGAATCCATATCATAGATGTGTGTAAAAGATATAGATAAAAAAATATAAAAGAACTCTACATTTTTAAAAGCAACAAAGTTTAAATTAAAAAGGTTCTCACTTGAAGTGGATATTAAAGCAAATATTTGACTTTATATTATTATGAACTAATATGACCATCACCAATGCAAGATTGAATATTCTTGCAAAAATGCATGCCACATGGCCTATATCATCTCACTCTCTTTCCTCTGTGTCTTTCTTTAATTGAAACCCCACTACTAATAAGCCCCATTCCGTCTCCAGAAATGCATTAGCGGATATTTTTTATACCCTTTCTCTTTCTTTCTTTCTTTCTCCCCCCCCCCCCCCCCCTCTTTCCTTCAACTCATTATCTATGTCACAAATACGACTCAAATGCATTAATTGGTGATGGTCTAATTAAAATAGAGGAAATGGAATTAAATAATCCCAACTTTAGGGGATTGGAAGACAATAATTCCAACTTGAAAGTTGTAAACTAGCAGTCCCAACTTGTCATGTATTTTATTCCATTGGGCCAAAACTAACTGAGGTTAACTCAGTTAGTTATCTGTTGACGTGGACTACCCTGTGGCATCTGACATGGCACAATCTGTCCAATTATCAAAAAAATATGAGCCCACATTATCCACATGGATATTTGTATTAAAAAAGGATTTAATAAAGTTTTTAATTAAACTATTATAAGGGGCCAACAAACAAAATTAATATTTGGTTTTCTTCTATCAATCAAACATCAAACCCAAACAAGAATTCTAAATCGGTGAACCCTAATTTTCATCCACCACCACCAACCACCTGCCACCATCGCCAACTACACGTCCGACCACTGTTGGATCAGTGGCTGTTTTTATGAACACTTATGTGTTTATCAGATTTATATATGAGTTATTAAGCAGCGGAAAATACAAGTGTTCAAAGGTCTAAAAGATCACTTTGATGAGGAGTTATTACTCCCCCTTGACTGAACAATAGATGAGAAACAATAAATATTCTAAGTACAAAGCAGTAATAGCAGTTTATGTTTCTCAGATGTGAAATGGAATTATAAGTTTAAAGCCCGAAGGATTTCAATATAAGTTCAAAGATTTTACACAAAATCACATATCTAAAAATAGATGAACAAACTCATCTATTTATAGACTAATGTACTAAACTGTTGTCTGAAGTAATCTAAGATATTTAACAAAGATATTATGCAAAGATAAGGTTACTACAGTCTGTACATCGGAACTTGTAATCAAGACTTTAACAAAACTATATAATAATCAAACTGCTGATCTTCAGTCGGTTAGAAGCTTCAGAGGTAAAGTGCTGATGAGTGACAAACTGCTGATGAGCAGTTTGTCTTCAGCAGTTCTTCAGTGAAATGTCTGGTTAGACTTCAGAACTTCTGATGAGTTTACTCTTCAGTACTTTGATGTTTGTTCTTCAGCACTTCTTCTTTTGTTCTTCAGCAGTTCTATACTTAGGCAG
Source organism: Ambrosia artemisiifolia (assembly GCA_032199755.1). Lineage (NCBI taxonomy): Eukaryota > Viridiplantae > Streptophyta > Magnoliopsida > Asterales > Asteraceae > Ambrosia > Ambrosia artemisiifolia. Next base: position 6,590,805 of record CM063512.1, read on the forward strand.
ATATGGAATAGACTAAGGTTATCAAAAGGTGGTTTCGTCAATCCTCTTTGTCCCAACAATCTCCCCCTGGATTGATGAAGCCAAAACCTTATCTATCCTTTATTGTTGTCCTTTTCTCTCTTCTAGCATCCTCCAGATCTCTGCTGTCATCCGGGTGGTAAGAGTACATCTTTGTTGCTCAGTGAGAGGACCAAGTTCAGGTGTTAAATGTTGAATGGTGAGAAGGTCTTTGGACGATAAAACACTCAACTCCTTTGAGTTTCTATAGACCTTACTTGAACGGTCTCTCCTGGTCACAAGTACTGAGTTGGATTCAGTAAATGCCCATTTCACAATGTTTACCTTTGACCTGTCAAAGTCAGAGGCATAGGAAACCAAGCCTGTTTCCTTAGGTTGACCTGATTGAGGAATGTCTTCTATTTCAGTGACTCTCAGGTGAGATTCTTGACTTCCTTGTATTTCAGCAGCACCTTGAATTGGCATGTTGGGCAGGTGATGCTCTGTAACAACCCTTGTATGTGTCTTCTCTTGGATGGATTGTTGTAACTGATAAGCATAGGTAGCCTTGTCTCTGAATTGGGTCAAGATGGGTTTCTCTTCAACATCAAAATCACCATGTACAAGCTGATCTCCTTCTAGCAAAATCATTTTGAAGTCAGTCTTAACAATGGGATCTCCATCTGCTTTTCTCTTGGTGGCTGGCCTTCTTAATGCACCAGATGATCTCTTGACAATAGAAGTTGTTTGGACTTCTTGGCTTTCAAATCTTTCTGGTTCAGCAACTTTCTTTGCTTTGAATTTCTTGTAAGCCTCATACAAAGTTTGTTCTTTCCATTTGCTGATTGAGGCTTTTGAACCATAGCCATTTGCCACTAACTCTTCAATCACTTCAGCTCTTTTGGCTTTCCTCTCATTTTCAGTTGCTATTCTATCAGATAGCATTTGTGCTCTTCTGGTCAGCTCTTGTGTTGAGAGTCTTTTGAGGGCCACTTGCTTTGATTTGGAGTTCTTTGTAATGAATGCTATAAGCTGTGCTCTTTTGTCTTCTTCAGCAGCAGCTTCAAGTGCTCTCTCTTCAGCCTCAAGCTCATCAAGTTTCTCTTGGTACTTGATCAGTTTTTCTTCAAAGCTCAAGTCTTTTCTGGTTTCTAGGCTGTTCCATACTCTGTCTTCTTTTGCCTTCTTTGCAGCTTCTTTTAAACTCTTCTCCAATAAATCTTTTGACATGCTGATGGGAGTAGGGTTTAAGACAGCTGTGGAAGTTGTTGTAGGCAAAGGAGTGGGAGCAGGTTCTTTTTCAGTTGCCTTAGGAACTTCTGATGATGGTTTAGGAGGTAAAACTACTGATGTGGTAATTGGAGTCACAACTGCTGAAGGATTCTCTTCAGTAGTTTGAGAAATGTAATCAGCAGTTCCCTCTGATGCCTTAGATAACTTGAACTCTGGTGCTACTTCTTTTCCTGGTCTTTGTGTTGGTCTATCAGCTTCTTGATCAGGAGTTTGTCTTTGTGTAGCAACTTCAGTTGGTTCCTTAATCATCTCCCCCTTTTTGGCTTCATCCACTTCTGGAAGCTTAATAGAATGAGATGTTGCAGCAGACAACCTTGCCAGTTGATCTTGTGTTTCATCCATCTTCTTGTTCAACTCAGCAAGTCTCGAGTTGATCAACCCAAACTGATTGTTAGCTTTTAACTCCCAAGCAGTTGTGAAGGGTTTGAGTTGATCAGTTATGATTTGTTTGAATGCCTGATACAGGGGACCATCTGGGCTGCATAGTTGGTTCAGATCTATGCTTGTGAGCCCAGTGAATTGGGTAGGTTGTTTTGGTGAAGGGGTGCTTTTTGGGTGATCTTCAGATTGCTCTGAAGATGCCAGTTTTGGGGATTTTTGGGCTAACTGGTCTTTAACCTGATCTTTGGTGACCAGCTTCTTGAGCTTGGAGACCTTAGATGCAGGACCTTCAATGTCAACCGTCAATTCTGTTTGTGGAATGTTTGATTCATCAACCAACTTAATGGAATCATCTGAATCCCTGATAGTGTCCTCAGAGAGGGCAGGATCAGTTATATCATGAGCTGGACCCAAACCAGTAGTCTCATGAACCTCTTTGTCTTGGTTCTGAGGTTTTCCTACCTCTGGCCTTAGGCCTTCATCAGTAGTTGCCAAGTTTGAGGTCTTAGCTATGTTACTACTGTCCTCAGGTTCACCACTGGGTGATAAGTGAGTAGTAGCAGCCTCAAAAGTATCAAAAGTTTGTAAGTTTGGGCTTACAAACTCTTGTTCATCCTCATCTCTCTGGGTTGGACTAGGAGGATCCACATTCATGTCAACTTCTGAAGGTATCTCCCCAATTTGATGTGTTGTAAGGGGAGTGACATGTGGTGAATGGGTTCCTTTAAGTCCTGAGAGAAGTTGGGCAATTTCTATGGTTGTATGTGAGGGTTCAGGTTCAGTAGTTGTTATGGGTTGGTATTCAGGAGTTTGGATAGGTTCAGGGATGGTTTCAGCAGTTTCAAAAGCAGGGTCAACAGTTATTGGTTTCTTAAATCTTTTTCTTTGGAAAATAACTGTGACAGGTTTTCTTTTGGGTGGTGGAGAAGGAGTGTGCTGAGAGGATGTTTCAGCCACTTCCTTTTCAAGTGCAGATTGCACATCAGTAGTTTCAGGTTTCTCCACTTCCTGAACTTTCTTTTTCAGTGACTTGGTTGTTTTTGGTTTTTGTTGTTTAGGCTTTTTAGTTTTCTTTTTGGGTTTGGAAGATGTGGGTTCCTTGGGGATGGGTTGTTCTTCCCCTTGGTCATCTTCTAGCATAAGAGCTGGTTTGTTGTGCCTAGAGAATACTTGAGCAGTTAAAGGATTTAAAGTTGTTGTTTCTCCCTCAAGTACTCCCTCTCCAAGTTCTTTTATTATGCATTGCATAACAAACCTTGGATACAACAAAAATTTCTTTTTATCATTTTCATCATGTAAAACCAGTTCATTGAAAAACAGTTTTGATGCCTTGAAAGAAGTTTCATTTATGATGGAATGAAAAATAGGTTGAAAGGTTGAAGGCATCTGATCTATTGACCCAGTTTTTGGACTAAGACACATAATAATATAATGAAATAACAGTTTATATTGTGGGTCAAAATATTTTTTGTAAACTGTTGCTTGTGCCAAAGTACCTTGATAGCCACACTCTGTCATGGTCAGATGAATATCTGAGGTTGGAATATGCTCAGGTGCCTCAGAATCCTTCAAACCAAGCCTGATGCTTAGTGTTTCTGGTGAGATGGCCATCATTTTCCCTTTTATTGATGATCTGAGGGAAATCACTTCATTGTTTACCTTCACCGTCTCTGAATTTGCCCAGAACTCATTAAGAGTTTCTTCATGAATGGGTGGATCGATGGTGAAAGCATCATAGTATTGGGATTTCATGATGAGATCAAGTATCTCATCATACTAGGACCAGGCTTCATCTTTAACAAAGTAGCCTCTTTGGTTGTGTCCCTGTTTTAACACGAGAGCCATGGATGTTTTTGATCGAACAGTAATTTGTTAGGTTAGAGAAGGGGTTTTGCTTTGAATTTGAGAGAGAAAGAGGGAATTTTGCTTTTTGAATGGATAAGTGTTGGAACAGGGTATTTATCAGAAGTTTTTAACCGACTAGGTCAAAGTTCTGATGAGTGAAAAGTCTGTTTTACCCTTTTAGTCAAACTGCTGAAGAAGAAAGGTTTCTTCATCAGTGGTTTTAGTTATCTCATCAGCAGTTTCAACTGCTGATGCAAATGACTTTTAAAACACTTTTCTAACTTCTGATTTCCATTAGTAGTTATATCCATTTTGAAAATATCCCATTTTTGATGTTTATCAGTAGTTTTCAAAATTTGTTTATCAGAACTTTCTTTTTCTCAAATTTTTGGTCTTCAGAGGTTTGTGACAGATAAGTATGTAAGTGAAAAATAAAATATGTGCAGAACTAAAAAGTGAAACACTTACAGACTTTCTTCTAAGTTTAACATCCCAAGCATGGATACTAACCTCTGAAAAGTTGTTGAATCAAGGGGTTTGGTGAAAATGTCAGCTATTTGATTAGCTGTTGTGACATGCTTCACCTCAATCTTGCCTTTTTCATAGCAATCTCTTATGAAATGATACCTGATTTCAATGTGTTTAGTCTTTGAAAACTGAACAGGATTTTGAATGATGCTAATGGCAGATTTGCTGTCTACTAAAAGTGGGGTCTTGGTCTCTTTGATTCCATAATCAAGCAGTTGATATTGGAGCCATTGTATCTGTGAAGTACAGCTTGCAGCAGCAATGTATTCAGCTTCAGCTGTTGAAGTTGCCACAGATGTTTGTTTCTTTGATTGCCAGGACACCAGACAGTTTCCTAAGAATTGACAACCACCAGATGTTGATTTTCTTGACATTTTGCAGCCTGCATAGTCACTATCTGAAAAAGCAGTTAACTTGGTATTGCTTGAAGCAGGATACCAAATTCCTAAAGTAGGAGTTCCTTTCAGATATCTGAAGATTCTTTTGACTGCAATTAGATGAGATTCTCTTGGTGCAGATTGGTATCTAGCACAGACACAAGTTGAAAACATGATATCTGGTCTAGAAGCAGTTAGATATAAAAGAGAACCTATCATACATCTATACATGGTTTGATCAATGTGTTTCCCTTGATCATCTGGTTCAACTTGTGTGATTGGTGTCATGGGAGTGGAACATGTTTTACAGTCTTGTAAAGAAAATTTGTTCAATAATTCTTTAACATATTTTGATTGATGTATAAATGTTCCATTTGACTGTTGCTTGATTTGCAGTCCCAAAAAGTACTGCAATTCTCCCATTGTACTCATTTCAAATTTTGATTGCATGAGTTTCTTAAATTCTTCACACAGTTTTGAATTTGTTGAACCAAAAATGATATCATCAACATATATTTGAACAAGTAAGACATGATTTCCAACATGTTTTATGAAAAGAGTTTTATCAATGGATCCCCTTGAGAAGTGATTCTTTAGTAAAAAGTTGGAAAGTGTTTCATACCAGGCTCTTGGAGCCTGTTTTAGCCCATAAAGAGCTTTGTCAAGTCTGTAAACCCAATCAGGATGAGAAGGATCCTCAAACCCTGGAGGTTGACAGACATACACTTCCTCTTTTATTTTTCCATACAAAAATGCACTTTTGACATCCATTTGATAAACTTTAATGTTGTTGGAAATTGCATAAGCTAAAAATAACCTGATAGCTTCAAGTCTTGCAACTGGTGCAAAGGTTTCATCATAATCAATTCCTTCCTCTTGGGAATAACCTTGTACCACTAGTCTTGCTTTGTTCTTGATGATCATACCAGCCTCATCTGATTTGTTTCTGAAGACCCATCTTGTTCCAATTGGTTGCTTGTTTTCAGGTAAGGGACAAATTTCCCAAACCTGTTGTTTCTTGAATTGAAGCAACTCTTCTTGCATTGCTTGCACCCAATTGTTGTCTTTGAGGGCTTCTTGATACTTCTTTGGTTCCAACTGAGAGATGAATGCTGAGAATAAGCAAAAGTTGGAAAGCTGGTTTCTTGTAAGTACCCCTGATGCAATATCACCCATAATTTGATCCAATGGATGATCCTTGTGTTCAATCAGTTGTTGTAAACCTGTACTGGATGATGGCTCTAAAGGTTCTTCAAATAAACCACTGAGATTGATAATATCTGGTTCAGCTGTTATTTGAACTTCAGGAGTTTTAGGTTCAGCTGAATCAGTAGTTTCAAAATGTTCATCAGTAGTTCCTGAAGTTGAAGCTATTGAAACTTCTGAATGTTTAATAGTTGATCTTCTGACTGTGTTTGGAGTCCATGGTGCAGGACTATCATCTTCAAATCCTTGAAAACCATTTTGAGGAGGTTTGGATGATTCAACAGTCTTTTCAGGTCCGAAATGAAAATTGTCAAGATCAAATAATTCAGCAGGATTTGCTGGAATAAGAGTGTGTTTTGATTCATTGAACTTGACATTCAGTGTTTCTTCTACTATCCTGGTTCTTGAATTAAAAACTTTGTAAGCTTTTCTCAAAGGAGAATAACCAAGAAAATAACCTGTGTCAACTTTTGCAGCAAACTTAGAAATAGAGTCTTTGATGTTGAGGATAAAACATTGACATCCAAAAGCCCTGAAGAAGGAGATAAGGGGCTTAATGCCATGAAGAATTTCATAGGCAGTTTTGGTATGTCTCTTGTTGATAAGAACTCTATTCTGAACATAACATGCAGTGTTGACTGCTTCAGCCCAAAAATACAAAGGTAGGCCTGAATCAGCTAACATAGTTCTGGCTGCTTCAATTAATGTTCTGTTCTTTCTTTCTACCACACCATTTTGTTCAGGAGTTCTGGGAATGCTGAACTGTCTAACAATCCCTTTAGACAGACAGAATTCATCCAGAGTTTTGTTCCTGAACTCTGTCCCATTGTCACTCCTGATGACTTTGACAGATAGAGAGTATTGCTTCTCTACTTGTAGAATAAAGAACTTGATGATCTCAGCTGCCTCATCCTTGGAATATAAGAAGAAGACCCATGTGAATCTTGAGTAGTCATCAATGATGACCAAGCAGTACTTCTTCTTACCAAGGCTCATAATCTTGACTGGTCCAAATAAGTCCATATGGAGTAGTTGAAGACATGCAGTTGTTTTTGATTCTTCAATAGACTTATAAGAGGACTTATGCTGTTTACCTTTAAGACAGGAAACACAGTGTTCTTTGCACTGATATTCCTTCAAAGGTAGACCTCTGACCAAGCCCATTTTTGTGACTTTATTGATGGTTTTAAAGTTCACATGACCAAGTCTCCTATGCCAGAGATCATTTTCTGAAGTTGATGCCTTTGAGAAGAAACAGGCAGTCTTGTTCAATACTTTGTCCTTTTCAATGTCCACTGCATAGACATTGCCACATCTTTTGGCAATCAGCAAAGTATGATCTTCAATGATCTTCTCTATCAACTTCTGGCCTTCTGGTGATATGATCTTGCATGCTGTCTTTGTGAAAAAGGAAGAATATCCTTTGTCACACATTTGAGAGACACTCAGCAAGTTGTACTCAAGGTTTTCAACCAGATTGACCTTGTCAAACTGCATTTTGCCTGAGGATACATTGCCATATCCTAGCACATATCCCTTGGCATTGTTCCCAAAGGACACAGATCCTTCTCTTTGACTGATAAAATTGTTTATCAGGTATCTGCATCCAGTCATGTGCATTGAGCCTCCACTATCCACATACCATATGCTATTCAAACCTCTGGAGACTCTCTGCACAAGATAGCAAATTAGTTAGTTTTGGCAACCCAAGCCAGTTTGGCTTTGGGTTTGCTCTTGAGAACAGGTGCAGCTTGTTGTGGACCATTTTTAGTAATCCATGTCTTTTTGGCAATGGATTTGTCATTAAGAACAATGGTGGGTTCTTTTTGGTTTCCACCATCAACTTTGGTCATCAGAAGTTTAACCAGGTTTATCAAATCTTTAACTTCAGCAGTTTGTGAAACTGCTGATGAGTTAGGTGAAACTTCTGAAATTGAACTTTGAGAAGATGACCTTTGTTGAGATAAAGGCTTCTTCTTAGAAAGGGTTTTGTTTGATTGTTGTTTGTTGGGAAAAAAGGTATTTTGATAATCTTGTTTTATCTGTTTTCCCACAATCAGTTGATTTCTTTGTTTGTTTAACTGATTTACCTTTCTAAATTTGCAAAGTTCAGTTATGTGGTTAAACAGGCCACATATTTCACATGCTTTTGCCTTCTCTTTCCTTTTAGATAGATCAAGAGAGCTGGAAGGCAATTTACTGACAAAATCTGATTTTTGAAATAGGTCATCAGCAGTTTTCAGGGTCTCAACTCCTGATGTAGTTGAAACTGCTGATGGCTTATTGTCAGTAGTTTTAACTTCTGCAGTACTTCCCTTTTTGAGGAAGTTCTGATGGTAGGATGTGCATTCCTCCATATCAGAAGTTTGAATCAATTTCTTCCCATCATTATCAGTTTTGTGGGTGAAATCTGTTGGTGATTCAGTGTGGGTATATCCAATGCCAAACTTAACATTGGCTGCAGTTTGTTTGTTAAGTAACATTTGATACCCTTTACAAGACTCAACCCATTTTTCACAATCAACCTTGGTGTCAGCAAGCTCTTGTCTGACTTTTCCTAGGCTGTCTATCATGGTTTTAATTTGTGCTTCTGTTTCAATGGATTTATCATTCAGTTTGGAAATTTCTTTGTTTTTCAACATAATTTTTCTTTCCAAATCACACTTCATTTGTGTGTATTTTCTTTCCATGTCATTGGATTTGCCTTGTAAATGCACATTGGTTTCTCTAATTAAAGCAAATGATTCTTTGCAAGATTTAGTGCAAAGCTTTAACAGAGATTGTTGTGATACCTGTGTGAGAGCAGAATTTGAAGAGTATCCTTCAAAAGCCATTAAGGCAAAGTTCTTTCTGCCATTATCAGGTTCTCCCCAGTTGACATCATAGACCTTATTGTCTGCATCCTGACTGCATTCTGATGTGTCATAAGGAAGACTGCTCCAGTCAACATACCCTGAGGTAAATAAGCTTTGTTGCTGAGGGGGTTGTTGAGTTTGTGCAGGTAGTTGAGCAGTTGGAAATGGAGGCATGAGCTGCTGTTGTTGTTGAGCAGGCATCTGGACATATTGTACTTGTGGCACATATTGGACATTTGGAGCTTGTGCCTGTACAAAATGAGCACTCCCATTAGTTCCATTATTCCTATTATATGAGGGGTTATATTGATTTCCAGAGGACATTGGTTGGTTATAGCTAGAGCTTCTACACTCTCTAGCAAAGTGTCCCAACTTCTGACACTTGTGACATCTCAGTTTAGATTTGTCAAAACCAACTTTTGTTGAATTGTTTAGTCCTGGAAATTTCCTTCCTGACCTTTTATAAAATTTCTTAGTTTTTAAGCTTAACAAGGCCAGTTGGTGCAATATTTCCATTTCTTCTAAGTCATCACTGCTGAAGTATTTTAAATCATCCATGATGAAACACATGTTGTCAGCAGTTTGACTTAGTTCTTCATTGTCATAAGCTGGGAAAGATCCATCTGATGAGATCCCAGCTGTTATGTCAATGTGGTCAAAAGAACCAAAATTATTAGAACAGGATGGTGAGTCATGTCCTAATAAGGCTGTGCTACCCGGAGTATAGTCATCAGCAGTTTTACCAGATTCTTGCAACTTTTTCTTTTGATTGATTTCTCTCTCAAAAGTTAGTAATTTACCATGTAACCTAGTTAGGTTCAAGGTGTTAAAATCTGAACTGGTTCTGAGGACTATAGAGTAAGTTTCCCATTTTGAAGGTAAAGACCTTAAAAATCTATGCAACATAGACTCAGTGGTATAGGTCTGATTGTTTATTTTTAACTCAGAGATGAGTGAAGAAAATCTTTCAAACTGTTGAGTTAAAGTTTCACCCTCTATGTGAGTAAAAGTTTCATATTGTTGAGCCAATATTTCTCTGATGTTGGCTATCACCTCAGCAGTTCCTGCAAACTGCTCTTTTAGGCAGTCCCACAGCTCTTTTGCACTTTCACAGTGTAAAAGGCCAGCATAAATTTCATTTGGGAGAGCCATAGCCAACATGGAGAAAGCTTTTGCATCAAGCTCAAACTTTTGGAAATCTTCCTCCGTGTATTCTTTTGGATCCTTTGGTCTTTCAGTCTTACCCTCTGGATCAGTAACAACTGGTTTGTGAGGTCCAAAAACTACAGACCTCCAACATCCAGTGTTTGTTTGTGAAATAGTATGTGCCAACCTTTTAGACCATATGTTATATTCATTTCTGACTAACATAGCAGGTTTGTTGGCAGATCCAGTATTGTAGGGATCCATTTTTAAGAAGTTTGGATTTGTCAATACTTCCTTAAAGTGATGGATTTAAAAAGTGAGCCTTTTATCCTTTTTATTGAATATCAATAATGAGCCTGTGTCTGAATCTCAATTTGTTAGATTGATTTTGATCAGATTAACCAGATGCTCTGATACCAATTGTTGGATCAGTGGCTGTTTTTATGAACACTTATGTGTTTATCAGATTTATATATGAGTTATTAAGCAGCGGAAAATACAAGTGTTCAAAGGTCTAAAAGATCACTTTGATGAGGAGTTATTACTCCCCCTTGGCTGAACAATAGATGAGAAACAATAAATATTCTAAGTACAAAGCAGTAATAGCAGTTTATGTTTCTCAGATGTGAAATGGAATTATAAGTTTAAAGCCCGAAGGATTTCAATATAAGTTCAAAGATTTTACACAAAATCACATATCTAAAAATAGATGAACAAACTCATCTATTTATAGACTAATGTACTAAACTGTAGTCTGAAGTAATCTAAGATATTTAACAAAGATATTATGCAAAGATAAGGTTACTACAGTCTGTACATCGGAACTTGTAATCAAGACTTTAACAAAACTATATAATAATCAAACTGCTGATCTTCAGTCGGTTAGAAGCTTCTGAGGTAAAGTGCTGATGAGTGACAAACTGCTGATGAGCAGTTTGTCTTCAGCAGTTTTTCAATGAAATGTCTGGTTAGACTTCAGAACTTCTGATGAGTTTACTCTTCAGTACTTTGATGTTTGTTCTTCAGCACTTCTTCTTTTGTTCTTCAGCAGTTCTATACTTAGGCAGATATGGAATAGACTAAGGTTATCAAAAGGTGGTTTCGTCAATCCTCTTTGTCCCAACAACCACCACCACCATTCACTCCCACCATTCACCCCAACCAACCTTTCACCATCGTTCCATCTCAGTCCTAAATCGAAACCCTGAATCGATGAACCCTAATTTTCAGCCACCACCACCAACTACCCGTCCGACCACCACCATCTCACTCCTAAATCGATGAACCCTAAACCTTTCACCACCGTTCAAACAATATTATTGTACTCACCTCGACTTGGGGACTCTACTTTCTACTTGAAGACGGGGGAGATGAAGAAACCTTAGGAGTTTCATTTGGTAGTTGAAAATCACTTGTATTAGAGAGTGATCGACGAAGTGGTGTAATACTCTTGGGTTGATGGGTTTGTTGATAATCAATATTAATGGGATAAAAGGGAAAACAGAGGAGAGAGATATAGTGAGAAAGAGAAGCGGAGAAGAGAGAGAGTGTGTGTGTGTGTTTGTGGTGGTGGTGGGTCTGAGATGGAGGTGGTTGACGGTGGTGGCAGGTGGTGATGATGCAGATGATGAAGATGTGAAAGATGATGAAGATCAGATGTGATTATATATATATATATATATATATATATATATATATATATATATATATATAATTCTTTTTTATTATTATTATTAAAAGATTTTTTTAATAATTAAAAGATTTTATTAATTGAAAAAACAAGTGTCATTGTGGGGCTAATGTTTTTTTGCCAACTGGGCATATTGTGCCATGTGGACTGCCACATCAATAGATAACTAACTGAGTTAACCACAGTTAATTTTGGCCCAATGGAATAGAATACAAGACAAGTTGGAACTGCTAATTTACAACTTTCAAGTTGGGATTATTGTCTTCCAATCCCTCAAAATTAGGATTATTTAATTTCATTTCCCTATTAAAATATCCACACTTTTAGTTGTATATAAGCCTAAATATGAAGGGATAGGGAGCCTAATCCAAGCGGAAGAGACGTCCCTATCCCCATAAGTCAGCTTCCCCGCGCCAGTCAGTGGCGCGAGGAACCAACGGCGCGTAGCCAGCAACGTATGCAGGGAAGCGCGCAAAGACAACAACTAATAAGCAATAGCACCACCTGATAAGCGCGTACCATCACGCGCGGAATCTTCCCTTAACACCTTTTGTACGAGGTACAGAAGACAACAAAAGGAAGATTCACAAAGATCGTTGACAGTGTACGCGCCAATGACAAAGTGACAGGTGGCAAAAGTGGTCCAACAACTACAGACAAGGACAGCAGCATGGCTGCAGCCATGCTTCCACCATGCTAGTGTCTACAGTGACAGCAGACATCCCTTACTGATGTCAGAAGCATGGTCAACGACTGTAGCAAGGACAGGGGCGCCGTCCGCCAACCACAGCATGCCACGTGTCCGCCTCGATCAGCAACCATGCTGCCGAATGACGTCATGAACAGTACCTGTATTCTCCCCCAAATTCTAAGGAAGACTTTGGACTTGGGCCTGGACCAAGCCCAATGAAGAATGGCTACTCATGGGCTCCTCGACTATGCCCACGAGTTCTCCTATAAATACAAGAAGACCTCTCCTTGCCAAAGGATCCGAAAATAGTTACTTGTAGCCTAGAACACTCTCTCTTGTAATTCTTTGTATTCTCATACTAATAATACTCCGGCTACTTACAGTGGACGTAGGTCATTACTCGACCGAACCACTTACATCTCGTGTTCTTATTTACTTTCATCACACACTCACACTCATCACCATCACGGGGTTTAACCATACGGTTTGGGTAAAGGATTAACCCTGACGAACATAAGTATTAACCCCCACGTAGATTACTTGTAATCTTCGTGATACTTATTGTTTCTTCATTGGCGCCATCCGTGGGAGTTAGAACTGCTTTTTTACTCATCTTTTCAATATGTCATGATAAGGATTCAATATATAAATTTTCCCTATAAATGTGTTGTGCCGTTAAGAAAAGATGAATATGTCATGACAAGGACAATATATAAATTCGCCATTCGCTAAGGTTTATCTAGTGTTGCTACCAAGAGAATGATTATAAAGATTTAACATAAATCATAAGATTTACAAAAAGAGGGAGAAGATTAAAGAGAAACAAGTAATGCTAAAAAGATATGTGGATTGAATAAAGCATAGGATGCCCAATTTTACTAATTTGATTTTTACATCAATTATTTGTTGACATTTATATACAAGTAGAGGCTAATTAAGGAACTAGGGTAATGGTAGTAGTGATAAGTGTATAAACTTTTCTACATATAGTCCAAAATAAAATAACAAAATTGGCTCATTTATATGCTTCTCTTTATTCCTAGTTTAGCCCCATGAAGATTTAAATCTTGCACATTTTCCTCCTTTAATTGTTGAACCTAAAGAAACAAAAAAAAGGGAAAGATTTTAAAGCATGCATAGATCTTCATGCATCCTCTTGGACAATCTTGTTACAGTTTCCATTGTCTAGTTGCTTGCATAGCAGTTTAAACAAAGAAAGAGTACAGTAGATGAGACATCAAGTTTTGCTGGTTTCCTGTTGAACCCAGTTTGAAAAAGCCTTGAGGGTATTCATGTCAGCTCTGTAATGCTTCTGAGTGAACTCAAGAAAGGTGGACCATGTAAAATCTGGATAGATCCTAGGGTTTTTTTCGTCCACCAATTTTTCTGGGGGGCTCACCACCTTATCTTTCTTTGGACATAGAAAGAAAGCAAGTGACTTTCTATTAGTTCTGTTATTTACCACAGCTCTATGTAAGCAACTTTTGTATCTTCCATTTGAAAGTGCCTGAAAATAAGTAAGCAGATTAAATTTAAACCACCTACTACAAAGAAGAACAAAATACTGTTAAATAGTGCTGGGAGAAAAGCCAAAACACCAAATAAAAACAAAAACCATGCAAAAAAACAAAAAAGAAAAAAAATACCAATTATGTTACATCCTTGTACTACCCCTAAAAATATTAACATATAAGAAAGAAAACCTAATCATGACTAGATTGATTACCATGAATGTGTCACCGATGTTGACAACAAAGGCTTGTGAATTGGGTGCAATGGAATGCCACTCATTGTCCACAAACACTTCAAGTCCACCAACGTTATCTTGGTGTAGGATTGTCAAAGATGTTGGATCACAATGAGGTCCTGTCCCTAAGGTAAGTTCCGGTTTTTGACAAGGTGGATAGTAGTTTAGTCTCATTATTGAATTATTTTCTTCGAAAAATTCCTTGAAGTGAGCTCGGCTCACACCGAGGCTCATGCCAAGTAACTCCATGATCCCAAGCGAAAGTCCATTCATGGCATTGCAATAATCTTGATAAACCTTCCTGTGATAATCAAGTCTTTTAGCATATAATAACAAAAGAATAATAAAAAAAATTAAAACTAGTTTGTTTAAACAACAAACATAAATACATGTAACTAGAAACATACCCGAGCCGTACAAATTCTTCCCCCAATTTATCCTTAAAGTAGTCCATAACTATGTTGGAAGAGTTCTCATCTGCTGAGTATTGGAAAGAGAGTGTCTCTTTCCAAGGCAGTTTAGATGAGAACCGTCCGGTGAAGCTGCTGGCATACCCACAGCTCTCACCAGCTTTTCTTTGAGCTTTTTGCTTCTGTGAAAGTGGAAGCTCAAAAAATAAGTCCATATACCGGTGAGCATCGGAAATTAGGTTTTCATCAACTCCATGATTGACAACCAGGAAAAAACCATGTTTTTGACATGCCTCTCCAACGAGGTTGGAGGCTTTCTTGGTTGAACACGAGTGTCCAGAAAGAAAGCCTCCTAAGTCTATTAAAGGAACATCGAGTTCTTTTGATTTTTGGGAGTTGGGTTTCTCGTGATCTGGCCATATGAACTGTTGAGGTATGTTGCCTTCGTGTTGTAGGACCGATGCATCAAACACGAGTGATTGTTGTTGGTCTTCTTTGAGGGAAGACATGGGTGATTGATTCTTGATCATGCAATCTATTGCCATTGCATTAATTATGCTTCTTGAGTAAACCGATAAATGGAAGGAACTGATTATGAAGGGTAGATTGAGTTTGAGAGGTGTGATAAAAGAAACTCCAAGGCCGTTTATATGGGTAATCGATGAACCTCCCTATTTGGAATCTTATAGGCCCCTCTATACATAGTGCAAAATAATACTACTTTCTTCCCAAAACAAACAAAATGTATAATTAAATTATTTCACTATCAATCAAATTTTAAATGCCTCTTTTTTATCAACGAGGATATTGTTAATTCGAATTCATGTTATCGGGAAAGTATAAAAAATTAGATATAAAAAGTAGTAAAAAACAATTTTATTAATAAATTATGTTAATATGTACAAAGTAATTAGAATATAGATAGCAAAATCATATTGATTTTTTTTAACGGCCAACAAAACCTCCAAATGGCCTACTGGCGGAATTCACCACATAGGGATACATTCGCCAATCCAACCGGGGAAAACCCACACCTAGGGCCGAAGCCCTCGAACAGTACTCGCCCGAAGTCACGATAGAGCGGTGAACTAATAGGGAGTGTAGGAATCGAACCTACGTCACAATGAACACCAAATCTTCCCCAACCACTCCACCACTATCTTGTTAGCAAAAAAAACATGCTGATTGATTGGACATAAAACTATTAAACTGGAGTAAGTAAATATTAGTTGCTAAAAACATATATATAGATTAAAAAAAGTCATAATGATTGATTAGACTTAAATCTATTAGACTCAAACAAGTAAATATTAGTTGCTAAAAACATGGATTAAAAATATTGGGTATAAAAAAGAAAAAAGCATTTTGTCTTTTAGGTTGAAAACATTGGATTTTTTTTCTAAAAAATGAGGTAAGTTTTACTGTTGCAAAAAAGGGCCTCTAGTTAGCACAAATTGCAGACATATATTAAGAACTTCATTTGTCTTTTATAATATTGACAGAAAGCACTTCCCGATGGATTTTTGGCGTTTCTTTTGGGAGCTTAATCTTTTTTTTACTGCTGTAAAACTCTTTTTTAGTACCCATTTTTCTTTGTTAAGAGTTTGAACTTGAGGAGGGGGGGTCCACCATTAGGGATAAAATGGAGAGGCTTTCACCAAAGTAATGGAGTTCAATCATCTAAAAAAGCAACTTTAGCTTGGGTTTGATCTTCTTTTTTATTGCTCTTAAGATTATAGTTCATATTACAATTATAGTACGTATGTTTTGCTTAAATATTCATTATAAAGTAAATACACTAACAGTTCTTAGTTTTCCTCATTTAGCCTAATATGATCATGTTATCCAATTAAGTTTATTGTGTTTTAAATACACTATTTGGGATCGGCTCGTATTGGCTCTTTATTTATTTATTTTTTTTATATTTCTTTTCTGAAACATGTTTTGGGTAAAAAAAATTTCTAGTATAAGGAACGGTATGTCCTCCCAAAGGTGTTATTAAAAATTCCATACATTATATTTTCCGGGTAAAGCCCTTTAACCCAAAAAAATAAAAATAAATAAATAAATAAATACAACGTTAAGAACTCCATTTGAGTTTGTCTACCTTCATGATAATATTTGGAGACATAGGTTGTAGCTTTTCATTTGAAAAAGTTCTATATACATCAGTAAACTTAAATATCACTTCAGATAGTTGTAGTTAAAGCAGCCTACCTCTTTATTGTCCTTAATTTGGAAGTTCAAGAACATTTTATATAGCATCTGTTGAAGAAAGGTATGACATTGAAATGTGTGGGAGGAGAACTTGAGTTACATAACACCAATAAAGATACTTTTTTGTGGAAGACAAACTGGATTCTCTAGAGATCTCATTGAAATTATGATGTACTATCCACTCAATTTCACCTTCCTTTTAACCCTGTGTACATATATTGGCGAACAACACTTTTGATATGAAGCAATGAAAATCTTGATCATGTAGCAAATAGTGAAGTAAACATCTACATGTGAAGTTAAGTTTGAACAACCAACATAACTAGAACGGAGATTATGAATTTCAATGGTGGAATCGTACTTACATAATTGCCAAGTAGTTCTAGTGGCAAGGTTAAGACTCAGTTATTGCATATATATCCACTTGTGTACTTGTAAACACTATTATGACCTAATGTTGACAAAGAACTCCATAATACCAACTTGTAATGGCAGTCAAATGTACCACTAAGAACGGTGTGAGTTAGGGTGGGGGATTAGGTGCTATCATGTCATGGATGTTAGTATGATCATAAATGGTTCAAAGACTTAGTCTTTTTGTTAGCCCAACAGTCAACATCTTTAACGACCACTAGGGTTCACATATATAGATGAATCCATGACTTATTTGATATGGGCGTTGTAGAAAGAAGTGGGAGCCACATAACCAAATTGAAAATTTCAGGGACATGGTCATTTTTGTCTTTAAACCCCCTGTCCTAAAAGGTCATGAAGTGAGTCCTTGTCTAGATGTAAAAATGTGGATAGCCAGGATTTGTCGTTTAATTAATTGTTGGGATTTGGGCTATCATTGTAATGAGATTCTGTTAGATTAATTGGGCTTGTTTAGTGTTTTACTGTAGTTGAGGTGATTGAAAGGAATGGGCTTACGGATTAAGCCCAAGGTATACAAAGGCTTAATCCCTAGGCATCCACAATCATCATTTCATTTATAAGGGTGGTTGGGGTGATTCGTGATATCACCCTTTAATATGCCGTGATACCGTTAAATCCCCTCCCCCACCCCCCATTATCATGCTACCAAACATCACAAGCGCAATCAATATCACGATCATGGAGAGGAGAAAACTAGCCATTGTGGGGTTGGGTTTAACTATCTTTTGATCGTTTGAGGATTAAAAAAAAAAAAAAAACTTTACCCTATAAATATACCACATCTTTGAACCAATTTACACACCACTCTAAAACACATACAACACACCCACATTTCAACCCAAAAACAAATTATCAAATGGAAGGTCAAGCAAAAAATGTGTCGGCTACGAGGCGAAAATATAAACCAAAGGTTCGTGCTAATCTAGACGAACCCAATAGGTTTCCTTTGCAAGATGAACCGAAAACGCCTCAACCGTTTCCAACTGTAATACCCTAAACCTTTATTTAATAGTCATAAAGGCCTAAACTTTTATGTAATACTTATAAACGTGTGAAATATGAAATTTATATTCATATATAGTCGAGCGAGTAGGTAACTAATAAGATGATTATTTTAAATGGACAAAATCCAGATGAGTATTTATGTGTAAAGAGACTGTTTAATAATATTTATTATATTTGACCCTAGGGTCAAGTTATTCTACACAGTGTACAAAAAGATGAGAAGGTTGAGAATGATAATAAAAACACAATGGATCACCAAATATAACACAATGTCAAAGAAAAAGGACACAGTAAATCATAAAAATGACACAATGATAAGAATAAAGAAAAAGCCACAATGCTACATAAAAGACACAACGATATAAACAAATTTTAAAAACTACAAGCTAAAATTCACAAAATTGAAAACCTAAAAACTAAGATCGTAGGGTTTGATGAGACGGATCCAATGCCGTTTGAATAAGTTCAATTGAACTCCATTTGATACCTTCCTACGACTACCTATTTGTTTTCATTGTGTATTGATCCTAACCCCTAATCCGTTTTTAATGAAGTTTATGTTAAAATATAGGGAAAAATAAGCTCATCTTAATTGTATATTCCTAAGTTTATCGAACATTGAGACCATAACTCCAAAGCCATTACTACACATAAAAGTCAAAATAAGATGTGCATAGCTACTCAAAAGTGTACCTTTTCTAACACGTACAACATAAAAAAGACACACAAACAAGTGATGGCGTGCAAACACCAAAAAAAAAAAAATTAAGTTCATAAGGTAATACTTAAAGAACAAACCGCACGCTACTCCTAAAGGTCTTTGACCGTAATTCTACGTCTCCACAAACTCCTATCCCCCAACCATGTCTTCAGAAATATGCAATTGAAACGAATCTTGCCTAATCGCTCCTCCCAAGTTAGTTTCTATTTGCCTCTACTTATCCTACCCTACATCGTAAGAGTTTCCATTGTTCCAACCGTCGTTGTCACTTGTCTCTTCTTTACATGCCCTTACCATCTCAATCTCCTCTTTCCTTATTTTATCCGATATACTAGCCACCGCCAATCTATCTCTAATGACATAATTTCCTTTCTTGTCTAACCTAGCAAACCTACATATCCCTTTAGAGCACCCACAATGTAAGTGACCAGAAGGACCCAAAAATGGGCAAACCACCATTGGAGGAGTTGAGAGGACTTGGGTCCATCCGCTATACCGGACCGGTCCATTGAGTTTGTGTGGGGCTTGCATGCAAGGTTAAAAAAGAAAAAGAAATTCATTTCAAAACTAGATAATTGGGTATTGGGTTGAATATTATGTGTATTTATATTTAATTAGGTATTGGGTTGTGTATTGTGGGTTTTATATTTAAAACTAAAATTTTGTTTTAAAATTAAACACACCAATTAATACATGTGATCCCAATCCTCTAGGGTAGTTTATGGAGACGATACATCACGATCGTCCGACCTAGCGTCTTGACAGATGCATCTGAAGTCAGAACTTGGAAGACGATACATTTCATCATCCATAGTGACGTACTCCTCACCCTGGTTAGTTTCATACCCTTCAGCCTAGCTAGGTACGACTTGAATAGGACATATTTTTTTTGAAATGGGAGGGTTTAGAGTGAAGTTTGTTTGCGTCTCCCCAACTTGTAGTTGGTTAAACTGTATTACGACCATATCGTAGTCATAAGCCCAGTTATACTCCTCGTCTATAAGAGGATGATTTGGATCGACACTTGATTGAGTAGGTGTGTAGATTGGTAATGGAGGAATGATTATTAGTTGCGGAGGAGTGTAGAGTATACGACGTGTAGTGTACATTGGTTGAGAAAGAGACGACACTTGTTGAGGAGTGTAAATTGGTTGAGTAGAAGTGTACACTTGTTGAGAGGGGAGACGACACTGGTTGAGGAGGAGGCGGAGACGACACTAGTTGTGAACGTCGGTGAGCACATCAGCGAGAATATTGCCTAAGGTTGGAAGGTCCGGCTACTTCACTAGGATAACCACTACCTATATCTTTGATTTTTTGTATTTAGATTGAATTGTGAGTGATAATTGTAAACGTGTCTTGTATTTATAAGGTTTTGGAACATAACCATTAGAAAATTAGTCGTTTGAATATTAAATATTATTCTTATTTTATTATTTATTTTTTATTTAAAAAAATTATTATTATTTTTACATACTTTTATTTATTTAATATTGTTTTTAATTTAATTACATTTTACGTATTTTTATTTTAATTATTAAATAATATTATTTATTTAACAAAATTATTGAGTATATAAATTTAGGTAAAGGTTAAATAAAAGAGGAAAAGTAGGTGATTAGGTAGATATGAGGTGGAGGTTTGGAATAGTTTGGTGTTGGAGGAAAAAAGTGGGGTTTGGTTTAGAATGGTTTGAAATGACGTGGCATGGTGACGTGGTGGTTTGGAGTGGTTTGTTGGGGCTAGCATTATGGATGCTCTTAGCATTGTTATCTGCCACCTCCAGCTTAAGTGCCTGTGCTAATTTAATGGCCCAACAATCTATACCATATAACATAGCAGGTCTATTTTCAACTCTGTAGAATTTTCCCTTTAATATAGTCGGGAACCTTTTGTTGCACGATACCCCAGTGGCTGCTCCCCACCTACACCATTCAAATTCGAAGCGGAGCACAACATCATTATCTATCTCTTAATCCCATTCAACATACAATCCTAAATACTTGAACTGAGTTTGATTTGGACACACTTGATACTCAATAGTGATCTGGGTGTTCTATAATCCTTAGATATTTTCCTTCTAAAGATGCATGTCTCTCCTCTAATCGCATATTCAAGCTCTATTTACTTTCCGCCACTAACACAATATCATCTGCATAAAAACATACACCAGGAGACCGAACACTGAATCTACTTTGAAAACTCTTATAGGACAACCGTAAAAAGAAACGGACTTAATACAGACCCTTGGTGTATTTGTACCTCCGGATAGAATAAATCAATATCCTCTACAGGTGCATGAACCCTCATTCCAGTTCTAACATACATCTACCTCATTATGTCTATATACTTCCCTCAAACCCCTCTCCAAACTATCCAAAATTTGTCTACATGGCACACTATCATATGCCTTCTCAAAGTCAATGAACATCGTATGTAGATCTAGCTTCTTCTCCCTATACTTTTCTATCAATCTCCTTAAAATATTTATTGCTTCGGTGGTTGACCACGCAGGTATGAAACAAAAATGTTTTATCGTAACCTTAGCTTCTCTTCTAATTCTAATTTCAGTTACCCTCTCCCAGAATTTCATAGTATGGCTTTGAAGCTTAATCCCTCTAAAAGACACTCTTCCACTAATCTGGCATGTTTCCTGGTTTGTAAATGATAATGAACCAAGAAGTTAGCCATTGAACTACATGCTCACCTTGACACTTCCACAATCGATATGTTGTCTCGACCAACAGTCTTAGCCTTTACCATCTTCTTTAGTGTTGTACTCACCTACCCCTTTGTGATACGTCAACCCAAGTAGTTATTTCGTTGTCCTGTCTAAGTAGTGAGGTTTTCATTTTCTTGTTGGTAAGCCATCTAACTATTGAAAAGATTTTGGAAGTAGGTTTCACATCTCAACTTAATTTTATGATCATTGACTAAAACACATCCACTGTCCACCTTTATAAACTTGACTACTCCTAGATCCTGCCTCCTACGGTCCCTATCATTGAATATCTTGAACATATCATGTTTCCCATCATTTATTTACCGACATTCATACATATGTTTGTAGGTAGTGTTCTTTGCTTCTATCACTGTCTGTTAGAACCAAAATG
Source organism: Ambrosia artemisiifolia (assembly GCA_032199755.1). NCBI lineage: Eukaryota > Viridiplantae > Streptophyta > Magnoliopsida > Asterales > Asteraceae > Ambrosia > Ambrosia artemisiifolia. The sequence goes on from CM063512.1 coordinate 6,612,462, forward strand.
AGAAAACATGAAGTGTTGAAGAATAATGAAGATAGGAATCATGACCGCACAAAGTGAAGAACATTCAGAAAAGGTTCCAGATGAAGAGAGGTGAAATTCCCAAGATGGCTAGTGAATGTAGTCGTTATACAGAAGAAGAATGGGGAATTGAGAGTTTTTATTGACTACACAGCCTTGAATAAGGCATTCCCTAAAGATCCATTCCCACTTCCTCACATCGACTCAATAGTGGATGCAACAGCAAGGCATGAAATGTTTACCTTCATGGATGCATCCTCAGAATTTTAGCAAATCCATATGGAGCCAAGTGACCAAGAAGATACAACATTCATGACGCCATCAAGTATATACTGTTTAATTGCCATGCCTTTTCGACTAAAAGTGCAAGTGCTACCTATCAGAGGCTTGTCAACATGATGATCAAAGATAAGATAGGGGACACAATGGAAGTCTACATAGACGACATGGTGGTCAAATCTCGAAAAGCAGAGAATCAACTTTTGGATTTCAAAGGAGCCTTCGAGATCCTGGATGCATATAATGTGAAACTCAACCCGGCCAAGTGTCATTTTGGAGTAGGTTTAGGGAAGTTCCTTGGATATTTAGTGAGTAACAGGAGAATAGAAGCTAGCCCATAACAAATAAAGGCTATTCTAGACTTGAGGAGACTGACAAACACCAAGGATGTACAGAGACTAACTGGAAGAGTAGCTGCTCTAAACAGATTCATCTCAAGGGTCATCTGAGAAATGTAAAGAGTTCTATGATATCGTGGAAAAAAATTCGAATGGGGACAGAAGAATGAAGAAGCTTTACAAGCTTTAAAGAAGTACTTGTCAACTGCCCCATTGCTGATGAAACCTGAGGATGGTGAACATATATCCTTATATCTAGCAGCTTCTGGGAGTGCAATCAGTGCTATGCTAGTGAAAGATTTCGAAGGACAACAACATCCTGTCTATTATGTAAGTAAAAGCCTACTAGATGTTGAAACCAGGTATTCACATCTTGAGAAACTTATTTTAGCTTTAATTATGGCTTCCACTAAATTAAGGCACTATTTTGAAACCCATACTATACATGTTAAAACAAAGTATCCAATTAAAAATGTGCTTAGGAAACCAAAAATGTCTGGCAGGATGGAAAACGGTCGGTAAAACTTAGTGCTAATGATTTAGTATATGAGCTAAGGAATGTTATTAAATCCCAAGATTTGGCAGACTTTTGTGGCTGATTTCAGTAGTGACATTCAAAAAGAAGTAGACATAGAAGTACGAAAACTTGGTGAAAACTTAGAAAAATAGATTTTATATACTGATGGTGCTTCAAACATAAGAGGCTCATGTTTAGGGATACTACTAAAATCGCCACAAGGGGAGATAATACCCCAAGCTATTAGATGTGTGTTCCAGACAATCAATAACAAAGCTGAATAAGAAGCCTTCATTGCTGGTTTAGAACTCGCTAGAGACCTGAATGTGAAAAATTTGCAAGTGTATGTTGACTCTTTGTTACTGAATAACCATTTTAATGGATCTTATGCAGTAAAAGACGAGAAACTAACTCTATATCTTGACATAGTTAAAAATTTGGCTGCTTGTTTCGAAATATTTATGCTTGAACAGGTACCAAGAGAAGAAATGTTAAGCAGATACTTTATTAAATTTAAGATCTTTACTAAACTTACCTCAAGGATCAACTATCCCGATCATCCATATCTTGAAGACTGCTATTGACAAGCAACCTCCTAAGGATGTCTCTGTTTTCAATTTGTAGAATCAAGATACTAATCGAGGTGATTCATCTTGGATAACTCCTATCGTGAAATATCTTTTGGAAGGATGTATTCCGAATAGTGAAAGTGCCAGGTACTTCAGAATAAAGGTATCTAGGCTTGTTATATTAGACAATATGTTGTTTAGGAAATCTCTTCCAGGTCCATCTCTTCAGTGCCTCCATAATGATGAAGCCCATGAAGTACTCAAAGATATACACGAAGGTAACTGTGTGAACATACAGGGGGAAGAGCATTATACTCGAAGATTCTCAGAACATGATATTACTGCCCAACCATGCATATTATATGCTCAGAAGTGCGATCCATTCCAGAGACATAGCAACATCTTGCACCAACTAGCCGAACCATTGTATCCCATCGTGTCACCATGGCCATTCATGAAATGGGGGATAGATATAGTGGGAAAATTTTTAAAAGCTCCTGGTGGAAAGGTGTTCTTGCTAGCAATGATAGACTACTTCTCAAAATGAATTGAAGCTGAAGCCTTTGTTCAAGTCCGGGATAAAGAAGTAGTATCTTTCATCAAAATAAATATCCTAACCCGGTTTGGTGATCCAACAGAAATAATTTGTGATAATGGTCCTCAATTCATCAGCAAACGAACGGTGGATGTTTGTGACAGTTGGGGAATCAACATGATCACTTCAACACCAGTTCATCCTCAGGCTAACGGACAAGTTGAATCTTCCAACAAGATAATTGTTAATAACTAGAAAAAGAGGTTATGACAGAAGAAAGGAAAGTGAGAAGAATAACTCCCATTTCTTCTGTGGGCTGATAGGATGACATCTAAGAATGCGACTGGCCAAACACCTTTCTCTTTGGTATTTGGTACAAAAGCAATGATTCCAATGGAAATGGTCATACCAACAGCTAGGAAATATCTTCAGGATGCTTATGCAAATTCATAAATATTATTGCAAGATGTTGAGGCAGTAGATGAGCTTATGGATGCTGCAAAATTGAAGATGGCGGCATATTAACAAAGAATCGCTACAGCTTACAACAAGAATATAAGGATATGTAGATTTCAAGTAGGAGATTTGGTTTTAAGAAAAGCTTTCCAAAATACAACAAAACCAAGTGATGGAAAGTTAGCACCTATTTGATAGATTCTGAGGCTGACAAAGGTGCATATTAGTTATCTACTTTGGAAGGAGACATCCTCCATAGGTCCTAGAATGCCATCCACTTGAAGTATTATCATATATAAGCTATGAATTCCCTAAGGTAATTTCATATTTTATATTATTTATTTAATTTAAAATGTGGTTTTTTTCTAATCTGACTCTTTGGAAAAAAAAAAGTGTTTCTCAAAGTATTTTCAGATACATCTTGAAGATATGCGGTCAGAGATTAGATTATTGGCCCCCTCTCTACATTTAAGGTACTTGATCTCTTCTAAGGTTTAAAGGTATTCACATTTCTTGAAGAATTGGGTTTGAACATCTTGCCTGGAGCGGGCGATATTCAAATATATTTCGGGACGATGAAACCAGTACACGCTTTAGTGGCTGACAATTTCATCATCATTGGGATATATATTGAATTCTAACGAACGAAAGGATTTAACACTCTCGTGTTAAACTCAGGATTCGACATTTGCGGGTCACATATGGTTGTTTGGCTTAGTCCCAAGTTATCCTAAGTATTGGCGTGGTCCCAGTTGTCCAAAGAATTGGCTTTGTCCAAAGTTGTTGAATATGGTTTAATCCCAAGTTTTTCATAAATTTTGGTTGAAACATAATTCGTACCAATTACTCATCACAATAGCTAATAAGTTTTGTAATTGCACAGGTTATTTGGGATGAAATCATATTGGAAAACTTTAGGATGCTTCTGAAGAATGATACTGGGGACATCCTCAGAATGATTAATTCTATGGTATGTCGAAGATAGTAATCCAGTTGTGATAAATTTTGACCAAGATCAATCAATAGCTTGTTTGAGACGACAAGTATGATTTTTATTGTACTTCATTTTTATATCTAATCTATGTTTGGAAAATTTAAAGTACTATTGCAGTAACGGAAAATGAACAATGCTCAGGATATCAAAGCAAAATTAGATTGTTTTATTTATTTAATTAAGGGAAAGTTAACCCCTGGCTTTGTCCACAAACCGGCACCCATCCGTCAGGGGATTAACGATCAAGGTCCATAGTAGGGTCAAAGACAATTCGAGGCTTCGTCTTGAAAAAACAATATCCCTCCACCCCAAATTGCCGAATATTGGCATAAGTACAAGAGAAACATAAAAGTGTTCTGAAAACTAGACAACTAAAATGAATTCACTACCACAAACTACCATTAAGAAGCTTAAAAATGATACTCGAAGTGCCTTTCATAAAAGTGGCCATGAAAATTAGCGTGACACCAAATGATAAATGAGTGTGTCAAGGTTCGAATCCTGCTTCGAAGATGGATCAAACCTTTTTACATTCATTATCATTTTTGAGTTTCATCCCAACATAATTTTTTTTTAAGATTTAGAGAGATTGTTTGATGTCTGCTTCTCCATGTAAAGTGTTGTGGAATCTAAAAACCTTTTGTTTTTTAGAACCACTGTTGGTTATCAACTATTGTGTATAACCTCTGTTGTTTAATCAGCTAGTGTAGAACCTCTGTTTGGTTAACATCGGGTGAAGAACCTCTATTTCTTCATCATTTGTTATGAAACATTTGGTGATTTAACAATTGGTAAAGAAACTCTGTTGTGTAAAGAACCTCTGTTGTGACAATATTTATTTAAGATCCTCGATACTTTCAGCATCTTGTGAACAACATCAGTCGTTGCAACATCTGTTGAAGCTTAACAGCTGTTGGCTTCATGAGTCCTTGTCAGACTTTTAGATCAACAGATCTTTGGTTTTTGATAACATATCCTTTTTGACAATCCAATCTTTGAAAAATGTTTTCGGATTTGTAACATTTATACATTTTGTAAAAATAAATGTTACAGATCCTTTGAATTCTCAACCTTTGATGGTGCATTTTAAGAATTTTTTAGAATTAAATCTAAAAAGAAATTTGTTCTTGGTTTAAGCTTCTTGTTTAGATTTTCATTTGTCAATTGTAATGTACATTTTGAAATCGTTTTCGAAAATTTTCAATCGACATAAAACGTTTTTCTTTTGAAAGAAAATGACCTTCATTGATCATAATGTCATTACTGACATTGCTCTTCCAAATCTGATCTTTTGTGTAGTGCGGTTGACTTTTAAAAGTCAAAGATTGTCCATGAACTAGGTAGAAAATCACTTTTGTTGCCTTTTTTAGTCCAGATTTTGTCATATGTTGTCATATTTTGACTCCACTTAGTCAGATTTGTCCAGATTTAATGAGATTTTAACTTTATTTTACATATTTTTGTGATCAGTTGTTTGTTCCCCCTCAAAGTCAGCTTTACTAACTTCAAGTATTTCTCTCATCCCCTGTTTTTCTTTTCCTTTTATTTTAAAAAACATGTATATATATATATATATATATTAAACAAACCAACATAACTAAAAACATGATAAAAAACTACCAAACATCTATTACTAAGTCTGGTCTTCCTCCTCCACAATGAGCATGTCATACATGAGACTGTCATTGCCTTTGTGAGTCAGGCTTAACATCAGGCCCCAGATTAGATGTTGGCTTGGTTTACCATGTTGATTCTTGTGAATCCCCTTGGTATACCTCCAAAGTTCAATTGACTTGTGATGATCTTGGTCGCAAATATGGGATACATCAGGAACTTGTTCCTGCTGTAGATGTTTTCCTTCATGTCCTTCAACAAATAGTATGAGTAGGTGTATGGTTCTCTCCATGCTAAAGAGTGAATGACTTCCTGAACTCTTAGAGAGATATCTTCCTGCTAAAGCAGACACCTACCTGAGTCATCAAAAACTGCCAAGGCAAGTCCAAAGCAGTCTTCTCCACCTGTTGAGCTTTACGGACACCAGAGTATCCCATAAGCCTAAAGGTTTTGGCAACGTTCTCTCTGTTCACCCTCAAGGTGGTGCAGTTGTCATTGAGGTGAAAAGCACTCTTGATGGTCTGCTCATTCATTACTATCTTGACTCCCAAGACAGTAGCCTCAAGCACAGTTCTATGGAGGTTCTCAGTATTCACCACAACTGTGTTCCAGAACTGCTGAAGGATCTCCATGTACACATCAATGTGCACAATGATGGCAAAACCAATGGGGCTCTTCAAAAGAAAGGCCAGCATGGGTGCAACTTTCTTGAACTCATTATCCAAGCTGGTTCTCAATTTTAGGTTGTGAGTTTCAAACATGTTTAATGCCATTTTTGGTAAAGGAGATTACAGTTTTTATACCGGAGAAGAAGAAGAAGTTCAGAGAATGTGCAGTGAAAGTGATCACAAGTGTGGGTATATTTATGGATAATACCATTTGTCTATTAATGGTTAGATTTGGCAAATCCATTTGAACCCTTTACTTGAGTTGATCGCTATACTCAAGTAGTTATGTCAAGATCTTTTCGGTATATGGAAATATTTGTAAGAGACCCTGCATTAATTACTTACTGCTTTTCATTTACTTATCCCCCAGATGGCAAAGCTACTTAGTTTGTAGACCTAGAATTTGTGTATACATTTTGAATAATATAAAAACTAATCATTATATCTAAAAAAATAAAATATAATAAAACTATATTAGTTTTAGATAAACACGAATCTAAATAAAAAGTGTAACTAAAATAAAGCTTATATCTATCTAACTAGGGCTATAGATATATACGTGCATGCATGCATGGAGTATGAGTCACTTTTTCTCTTTCCTGGAAATCTAGGATGGTTCAGATGTTTCCATTCAGATTTCTGGGATTTTTTCAATAGTTCCCCAGAAGTCTCATAATCTGAGATTTTAGTTCCAGATTACTGTTTGTCATTTAAGACAACTGTCATAGTTTTCAGATTATCAGAGGAGACTTGTTCTCCAGATGTTTCAGTTTGCGTGTCTTCTAAAATTGATTCATTGGTTTTAAGTCCAAATTCTGTTATTTTCATACCAGATTCATGACTTAAGTCCATGTTTAACATACCCAACTTGCTTATGATATAGCTGTGATGCCATCCAAATGTTTGGTGAAAATATCAGCAAGTTGTTGAGCTGTGGGAACAAAATACATTTTAACATCACTTTTCTCAACATGGTTATGTGCTTGGTCTTTGAGTGTTGAACTGGATTTGATGTTATGGCTATTGCACTTTTTGAATCACACAAAATTGGTGTTTTTACTATGTTCAATCCATAGTCTTTCAGTTGAATTTGCATCCATATCACTTGTAAACAGTAGTTGGCTGCTGCTGCATACTCGACTTCTGTTGTGGATGTTGATGCACAATTCTGTTTCTTTGAAGCCTAACACACCAGTTTTTCTCCCAGCATTTGACAACTTCCAGAGGTACTCTTCCTGTCCATTTTATAGCCTGCATGATCTGCATCAGTGTAAGCTATAAGGTCTAAACTTGTACCTTTTGGATAACACAGTCTAAGATCTGGAGTTCCTTTCAAATACTTAAACACTCTTTTTATAGCAGTTAGATGAGACTCCTTTGGGTTGCACTAATATCTTGTAAGAAAACATGTTGTAATCATAATATCTGGCCTGCTTAGAGTGAGATATAGAAGAGATCCAATCATCACTCTATATTTTTGAATATCCACTGAAATTCCATCTGGATCAAATCCCAGTGTGGAACCAGTTGTCATTGATGTTCTGGATGAACTACATTTTTCTAGAAGGTATTTCTTTAAAATACTTTTGACATGTTTAGATTGACAAAGAAATATTCCTTCTGAAGATTGTTTAACTTGTAAGCCCAAGAAAAAGGTTAATTCACCCATCATGCTCATTTTAAAATGGCTGGTCATCAGTTTTTTCAAATTTCTTGCAAAAATCTGGATTAGTTTATCCAAAAATTATGTCATCTACATAGATTTGTACCAAAATTATATGACGTTTATGTGTTTTTGTGAAAAGTGATGTGTCAATAGTTCCCTTGATGAAACCTGATTCCAACAGAAATTTGGGCAGTGTTTCATACCAAGCTCTAGGAGCTTGTTTTAAGCCATACAAGGCTTCATCCTGTTTGTAGACATGCTTTGGAAAGCTGGGATCTAGAAAACCCTTGTGGTTGTTGAACATACATTTCCATTCAGAAATGCTGACTTCACATCCATTTGGTAAGCTTTGAAGTCTTTGTGAGCAGCATAAATACAAAAGATTCTTATAGCCTCTAATCTGGCCACAGGAACAAAGGTTTCATCAAAGTCAATTCCTTCTCTTTGACTATATCCTTTGACCACCAATCTGGATTTGTTTCTTGTTATAACACCTTGTTCATCTGATTTTTTATGTAGACCCATTTGGTTCCAATGACTGATTTGTCATTTGGTTTTGGAACCAATGTCCACACTTTTCTTTTCTCAAACTGGTCTAGTTCTTCCTACATAGTATATATCCAGTTTGGATCCTACAAAGCTTCAGATGTTGACTTTGGTTCAGTTAAACTTAAAAAACCTACACACAGACATTCATTAGCACTTGCATCCCTTATCTGCACCCCTTTTTGTGGATCACCTATTATTTTTTCAGGCAAATGATCTTTGGTCCACCTCATATTATGAAAAGGGTTGATATTATGAATATTTGTGACTTCATTCTGATGTTCCCCCTGAGATTGTGCATTATCTAGAATCATTGTTTCTTGATTTAGATTTTCAGTACTAACTCCAGATGTTTCACCAATCTCATTAGAACTCAGAATGTTTTCTTTGTTTAAGTTTAATTCATTCAAAGTCTTGAATTTACTTTCCCAATGACTTCCCAGAAACTCTACGCAAAGTTCATTTAACATATGTTCAGTATTTTCTGGAACTTTGAAAAGTGTTCTGTTTTTAGATTTTGAGTTTTCTGGATTGAGTTTTAATGATGAATAATTAAAAGACACATAGATACTTTCTCTGACTGTTTTAGACTTTAGAATGTAAACTCTGTAAGCTTTTGATGCCAAAGAGTATCCCAGAAATACTCATTTTTCATCTTTTCTATCAAATTTTTCTAAACTTTCAAAATCATTAAAGGTGTAACATGTACATCTAAAGATATGTAAAAATTTGACACTTGGAAGTCTTTTGTAAAGCATTTGATGAGGTGTTTTATGAAGTCTTTTGTTGATTAGAGTCTTGTTTTGTGTGAAGCAGGCATTAGCAATTGCCTCTGCCCAGAATTATGTTGGCATATTTGAAAAAGCCAGCATAGTTCTTGTAGTTTCAATAAGTTTTCTGTTCCTTCTCTCTACAACTCCATTTTTGTTGAGGAGTTCTAGGAGCTGAGAAATCATGTGAAATTCCCTTTCTTATCAGAAAAGATTCCAATCTGAAATTTTTGAATTCAGTTCCATTATCACTTCTAATTATTCTGACTTTTAGTTTTAAGTGATTTTGGATTTTATAGTTAAAGTTTATTATTACTTTAGGAGTTTCACTATTATTTCTCAAAAAGTCAACCCATGTGTACCTTGAAAAATCATCAACAATGACAAGTATGTATTTCTTACCTGCTATGCTTTCCATACTGATTGGTCCACACAAATCCATATGAAGTAGTTCCAAAGGTTGTGTTGTTGAGGAACAAGATAATGATTTATGTGAGTTTCTTTTTTATTTACCCATTTGACATGCTTCACATATGTTTTCCTTTTTGAATTTTATGACAGGGAGGCCATTTACTAGCTTTTTGTTGGCAAGGATGTTTAAGGTTTCGAAATTTACATGTGCAAGTTTCCTATGCCATATCTAGTTATCACTTGATGTTTGAGAAAATAAACACAATGATTCTTTTCTCAGTTTTACATTAAGATCAAAGTAATAAATGGATTTTCTTATTCTTTCACCTGTCAAATATACCACATTAGCTAAGATTCCGATCACTTCACATTTATCAGGCTAGAAAATTACCTTAAAGCCCTGATCATAGGATTATCCACATCTTAAAAGATTATACTTTAAATCCTTCAACATATGAAACTTTTTCTATGGTTAGAGGTCCTATAGTAATATTTCCATAACCTAAGGTTCTACCTTTTATTCCATTCCCAAAGTTGACCAATTGGCTAACTCTGGCTACATACCTACTTAATAAGCTCCTATTTCCTGTCATGTGCTTGGAGCTTCCAGAATCATTATACAAATATAGGGCACATGAAGGTCCTGCAATGTTGAGAGTTAGATATTTTTTGGTACCCATCTCTTGATGAGTACTGATTTAAAGTACAATTTCTCAACATTAATTTTATTCTTCATATCCTTGTAGTTTTTAGCTCAAGGAATATGAGAGTCCTTGTCTGTTTTCCTGGTGATGCGTGCTTAAACTACTTTCAGAATTTTAGCACACATGCAACAATTGATATCATATTTGCTATCTGATATTGTATTCTAGATTTCTGGAATTTCTTTATCCATTTTAGGCAAATAAAGGCTTGTTTCTGTCTTCATTGATTTATCTGGTTCATTTAGATTTTTCTTTTCAATTCCAGATGTTTCTTCTTTTGCTTTTGTGAAAACCGTTTTGGTGTTTGAGCTTGTCCCTTTTTCATATCCTAGGCCTTGTCCATAGCTTCTAGGCTTAGCCTTAATGTAGTCAATAAAATCTTTTGAATGTTGAAAACTTTTGACATTTATTGAATTGTCTTGCAAAAATTTTGTACAATTACTGCCTTTCAATTTCCTAAAAACTGATTTTTGCTTTCAGTGAAAGGTTTTCTTTTTCTAAATTTTTTTTCTTTTTTCACTTCATCAGACGTTTGATCCTTAATTCTGGTAAGCTCAAAGACAGTTCTTTTAAACTTTTCAGTTTCTCTTTAAAGCTTATGCTCAATTTTTAGTTTTCAAATTCAAATGTATGACTAAGGGCACCTGTGAGTCTGGAGATTCATCCTCAGATTCATCATCAGCTACCATGAGACAGAGGTTGGCCATTTTTTCTTCATCATCTGATGAAGCATCTGATAGCCATGTATCTTCACCAATCAGTCCCATATATTGCATTTTAGCTTCTTCAAGCTTTCTTTCATAGTAGGCAACATCTCTTAGTTGTTTGCTCTTACACTCATTTGAGTAGTGACTTTTTTATTTACATTTGAAGCAGATCACTTCAGCCTTTTCTATTTTCCTATCCTTGGATCTATCTACCTTACCTTTGAATGCTTGATTTCCTGACATTCTATGTTCAAAGATTTTGGTAAGAAGTGCAATGGCTTCTGTGAAGGGCAAATAGTCTGATCTGGGATCGGATGTTTCTGTTTCTCTTGGTGTTGCAATTGTTTGTAAGGAGCTGGATTCTGGTTTCTGGGTTGAGGAATATAAAGCTATTTGATTACCCTTATGACCAGAATTTTCAAATATTTCTTCTTCCCTGGGGATAAGAATGCTATATAGATCATGGAGATTTAGATCACCTAGCTCTAACGTTGGGGCTAGGGTCATGGTTAGAGTTTTCCATTCTCTAGGAAAGCTCCTAAGAACATAAAATTCTTTTCATCGTTTGACTTTGATACCCAATATTTCTTTAACTCTTTCAAGATTTTAGAAAATCTGTTATAAGTATCCGACAATGTTTCATTTGGAAGACATTTGAACTGTTCATAACTAGAAACACGGTTAGTTCTTTTGTTTCGTCTCATTTTCTCTCCTCATTCACATAAAATTTCCAACTGATCCCATATTTACTATGTAGATGAGCATGCATCTACATGAGAAAATATGTCATTTGGAAGAGCCATGATCATCAATGATTTGGCTCTTTCATCTATTACCATCGCTTCCTTGTCCTCATCTCCTCCCCATAATTTCTTATCTTTAGAGACACGAAAGGCAGGAATTGCTAGTGTTCTATCAGTTGCTGGAACTTCTGGTATTTCCATCATGGGAATGTATGGTCCACACAAAATGGATTAGTACAGACGATGATCATTTCCATTTAAGAAGTTGATCATCCTGACCTTCCATTGGGGGAATTCCTCACTCACAAGAGTGGGAGGCTTAGACGTTGAGCCCATCTGGAAAGCAGAATTCCATGTTTGAAAGCTTGCCATTTGTCAAAAGTGGTATTTAAGATACTTGGTTAAAACGTGTAAGATTTAAGCTTAAATAGTTCTTTTATCAAATCATGATCTTTATGAAAATAACTTATTCAAGATGCTCTAATATCAAGTGTTGGTCCTAGAAGTATCAGCCTCACTTTGAATCAAATGGCAATGTGATTTCAACAATATATATATAATCAATGTGCGGAATAAGAAATCAAACTTTCAGAAACAATAGAACACACGGGTTTTTAAGAAGTTTTGAATTTATTTATTGATCACCTTTTAACAAGGATCACATTTAACTTTACAAATGAATGACTCAAAAGAATTCTTATGGCTTGTGTGAATGTGGTGTGGAGTATGTGTAATAGATATATCTAAGAAGAGCAGATGTTTGCTATGTATATCACATACTTTCACATTCACACTGGGCAATCTTCTCCTTCGTATGATGTCTTTTATTTATACAGAAGTGTTAACACGAAGTTGATGAATAAACAATTGGTTATTTATCAACTTATAGTTTTGCAGGGTGAGAAAGTCATGTATGAATGATTGGGGTCAGGTGCATGCATTCTAACTTTTCCACTTGTCAAGATTCCAAATTTCTTCCCAGAAATCTGAAGTGTAAATCTTGGATTTAGTCAAGTAGTCAATATCAGAGTTTTGTCCTAGAAATCTGATTCCTTTGTCCTAGATTGCAGTCTTCGTTCCCAGATTTCATCAGATAAGAGTTGTATTTGTCTTTCATTGTTTATGTCTTCAAATAGATCTTGTTCTTGAATCTTTCTTGATTTTTATCTCTTCATCTGGAACTTTTTCTGAATGTTCTTCACTTTGTTCAGCCTTGGTTCCTATCTTCAGTTTTTTCCAACACTTCGTGTTTTCTCATTTTGTTTCTAACAAACCCTGACCATTTGACCACCCATTTGATCAACGGTCAAGATTAATTGCCCAACAACTCGTCAACTTTTGAGCAATAGCGACAACCTGCGGCTAGTCATCACTATTGCCCAAATTTCTTGTAGTATGTTACTATGTAATTTGTACTTGGGAAAATGGATTTAATTACTCCCAACTATCGCCTGTTGGCGGATAATACTCCCAACTATCACTTTGGCCATTAGCACTCCCAACTTTCAACTTGTTGGATTTTATCACCCCCAAACTAACTGAGGTCTAACCCAGTTAGTGTTTGTGGTCAAAATGTAAAAAACAAAACTTAAGGGAAAGTTTATGTGGCCAAAATATAAAAAACGAAACTTAAAGGGGCATTTTTGAAATAATAATCTTTTTTAAAGTTTATCCCCCCCCCCCCTCACTTCTGCAACAGAAACCCCCCCCCCCCCCCCCCTCTCTTCTTCTTCTTCTCTCTCTCTCTCTAAACCACCACCACCACCTTCACCGGAAACCACCACCACCTTCACCGGAAACCACCACCTACCACCACCCTTCACCGCATCCCCACCAACCACCGCATCCACTGCCATCCCTAACAACCACCGCCTCCATCGTCATCCCCACCAACCACCGCATCCACTACCATCCCTAACCAACACGAAGATCCCTTAGATTAAAACAGTTAAGGGTTTATAAACACCATTACTGGTCTATGATGGAAGACCTTTAGTTCAGGTACAGGGTTTGAAGGTCGATGGTGAGGGTTTGGAATTAGGGTTTGAAGGTGGTGCGATGGTGAGGGTTTGGAATTAGGGTTTGAAGGTGGTGGCTGAGGTCGATGGTGAGGGTTTGGAATTAGGGTTTGAAGGTGGTGGCTGAGGTCGTCGGTGGTCGATTGGTGGTGATAGGTGGTCGATTGGGGGGTTATTGAGGTCGATGGTGGTGGTTGCAGGTCGGTTGGTGGTCGTTGCAGGTCGGTGGTGGTGGCTGAGGTCGTTGCAGGCGATGGTGGTGCAGGGAGGTGGTGGTGCAGGGCGGTGGTCGTTGCAGGTCGGTGGTGGTGGCTGAGGTCGTTTCTCTCTGAACTCTCTCTCTCTCTCTCTCTCTGAACTCTCCCTCTCTCTCTCTGAACTCTCCCTCTCTCTCTGAACTCTCTCTGAACTATCTCTCTCTCTCTGAACTCTCTCTCTCTGAACTCCACCACCAATGGGTGATGGTGGAGGTGGTGGTTTAGAGAGACAAAGAGGGGGGGGGGGTCTGTCAACAGGAAGGGGGGGGGGGGTTGGGATTTATAAAAATTTTAAAAGATAATATTTTTTTTAATGCATTATTATTATAATAATAGTTTTTAATAATAATAATAAGTAATAAGTTATTTTTTAATAATAATAATAAAATGTTTCAAAAATGGCCCAAAGTTTAGTTTTTTACATTTTAACCACGAACACTAACTGGGTTAGACCTCAGTTAGTTTGGGGGTGATAAAATCCAACAAGTTGAAAGTAGGGAGTGCTAATGGCCAAAGTGATAGTTGGGAGTATTATCCGCCAACAGGCGATAGTTGGGAGTAATTAAATCCATTTTCCCTTTGTACTTTGAATATATTTGAGAGTAAAATTTGCGCATCACAAATGTAATTAGTATTTGTTCCGTCTTTTATCCCATAAACAATCGACAAAAAAGAGAAGGGAAGTAAAAAAAATGAAATAAGTTACATTCTAGACTTTAAATTAATAATTTATACACTTTTGGTTTGAGCCGCATCGAATGCTTTTTCCTTATTATTCCATCGTCAAATTAACTAAAAGTTTTAACATTGTTAATATATCAAACTAGTATTAAGCCCCCGCGTGTTGCCGCGGGGGTGTAAAACCATACAAAGTAGTACTAATGCCACACCACTACCAGCGATCACTAACATCAAAAAGCTCGTAAAAGTAAAATAAATAAAAAATGGAAAAATATAACACCGAATGAATAGAAGACGTAAAATCGTAGAACCATGCACGCTCGTTACGACGTGTTAATGCCAAAGGCGTAAAATCGATGACTTTTAATAACTATGGTTAATGTGAAATAACTAAGTCGGTCTAGGACCCGCGCATTGCGACGAACTTGTTATAACTCGCAAAATTTGGAACATAACCTAAAACGAAAAAATTGCGTAAGATGAAAATTATGTGGGACCAATGTTGAAAGAAAAAAAGTGTTAGGGTTAAATTGTAAAAGATGAAAATCTTTGCGTTAAAATAAAAAAATGAGAAGTTTTTGGTTAGAGATAGAAAAGCAAAATTGTTAGTGTTAAATTGTAAAAGATGAAAATACTTGTGTTAAAAGTGAAAAAGAAAAACATGTGGGCTAAAAGTGTAACATCAATTTTTTTTAAAAAATCCGACCCTAAGCATAGGGTACAACCCACCATTGCACAAATGCTTTTGTTATTTAAATGATGCAAGGAACCAAATATCCTGAGTTACATTGAACATAAAAATACACTCATTTAGAGTTATTTCAAGGTCTGTGATCAAGGCAATACCTCGCCTCGGACAACCCATTCACGATCACACAACTGTAAAATAAGGACAACAAAAGAAACACAAAATAACACATAAAGCTTCAACAATGCATAAAGCACAACTCAACATCAATGCATAAAGCACGACTCAACATGCACAAAACATCATTAAAGCCCATGGTACAACTTACCAATGTAGAAATACTTTACTAATTAGAATAATATAAATGTTCACTGGAAATAAAAAAAAACACACCGAATTCTAATTGAATAAAAAAATTGCCACTTTAATTATCATTTATTATTAAACTTTTTACTCTCATAAATATGACATTTTTATCCTACTTTTACTAGAATCTTGAGAGTTCACAGTTTGAATTAGGATTTTTAGGTTAAGACCAAATTAAACTAAAGCATATTAATTTAAACTAGAATCAAAGAGCACGAAGATAATCCAACGGACACCCTAGTATGGCATGTTTATTTATTTATTTATTTATTTTTTTTTTTTTAACAAAATAAACAATTTTATTAACACATAACCGCAAAAGATTACATCAAGATAGCGGGCAGGCGAGCAACAAGTTGCGCCGCCACCCCTTTCAAATATCTTAAACTAAGTTCTCTATGACAAGTAAACAACTACCAACAATCACCATATATTCCAAACAACCATACAAAACCATCTTGCTTTAATGCTTTGTTCAAATAATGCACTAACAAAAAAGTTTATGATAAGTGTTAGTGTGTTACGTACGGTTAGGGTTTTGGTGGGCTATGCATGGGATTGTGATAAGGCTATGTGAAGTTATGGAAAGAAAGAAATTGATTTGGTGAGACAATATGTGGTGGATAAAGACAGCCAACACATTTGATGGTTTCTACTGGGGACATTTGTTAATCTCTAGAAAAATAATAAAGTGGGTATCTAGTTTCATACATAAGCCACCATTTTCTTAGACCCTACCTAATTTTTGAACATCAAATATGAACAATCAGTCATGATCCAGCAGCCCCTTATGTTTTGCTTGTTTAAGATGGAGTCTGATCTCACTATACGAATGCCACAGCAAATTCAACTCATGAATAAAAGTTGTAATGGTGTATATGCAAATAAACCTAAACTTGTTGCAAAGTATACAGTTGAAAAGAAACTATGGGCTATATTGAAGCCAGTTCATAAAGCATCAACAATAATTAAAATTTTGCAAAAATACGGATACCAACTTCGATATTTACAAATTTAATGACAGTAAAAAATGAAAACATAGCTTACTGATATTACATTTGCATTTTGGTTGATCCATGGATTATATGAATATAGATCATTCCATCGACCATTATCCTTAGCGGTTTATATGTTAAAGAATCAAAGGATGTTACTAAAGATATACAAAGTTATAGCCAGGGGCGAAACATCATGAGGGTCAGGGGTGCCCTGGCCCCCACCGATTTTTGGCGCAATGGTAGAATTTTTCGATTTTTGTCGGTAAATTGAGTTCGGGTTAAGTCCGCCCCCCACCGATTTGCCACTACCGATCGAAAAAAATTGAGTTCGGCCCCCACCGTTTGGAGAACCAAGCTTCGCCACTAACCTTTTGGTTAGTCACACCACATTTTTCTTGGCTTATGGTTTACACACGGATCAGAAACTAACATAAAATAAAGACAGGGCCATGGACCCTCCAAACGCACGGATTAGATGAATCACAACCAAGTGCCTAACAAAGCCAAAACATACAGATAGATAAACAAATATCTTCCTGCAAATTTAATGTACAATTTGTCCAAATCAAGAAAGACCCCTCAACATTAAACTCTAATAGTTTAATACATAAAAGGCTAAGAATCACGGTATAAAGAGACACAGCTAGTGAATATTGTATTCGGGTAGTATGTTAACGCATAGTAGGTATAAGGACAAACTAGTGAATATTGTATTCGGTAGTAAGTTAACCCATAACAGGTTAAGAACCACGGTCTAAGAAGAGAAATTACTAATGGATATTTATACACGTTCTGTAAAGAGATTATTAGTGAATATTATTCAGGTAGTATGTCAATGCATAAAACGCTAAGAACCAGCGGTTAACGAACACATATTGAACAAAAAAATCTTGTTCGTATTTGTTCATTAGGAAATTTGAACTTGTTTACGAACGGTTCAAGAACACAAACGAACATACTACCGAACTTTCACAAACGCAATTGAACGAACGTGACCCTTTTTTGTGTTCATTCATCTAAATAAATCGGACAAAATTACTTGTTCATGTTCGTTCATTTATTAAACGAATGAAGATAAATTAACTTCCCACCGAATGAATCACAATCCAAAAAGTGACGTGTGATAGTATGGGTAGTATGCTATTTATTCTCCTAAATATTGAAAACCTTCATATTCTCCTAGACTTACAACCATCTACAAACTATATTCTTAAACACTTTCATATATAAAACCTTCATAGTACAAACTATATGCTTCTAACACTTTGAAAATGACGGTCTAAAAGAGAGATTGCTAGTGAATGTTGTATTTGGGTATGAAGAAACACCGATATAACAATGCTAATATATGAGAGCACAAGAAAGGATATGATTCTTATTAATGATCAATCGGACATTACAAGACTCTTGACACAAGATTGTTACAGCGCTTCGACTATAATCTATCTCTCTCAACTATATAAGAATTCTCCTCTGAATGTTGAATACCCCCTTCTCGTCTGACCAAGGAGGGTATTTATAGGCCTGTGGGGTGGCCTGTGATTGGCTAGAGAAGGAATGACAGCTGGTTGTACGATCCCAGCCGTTGTCATCCGTTGCGCTGTCCCTCTGTCATTGGTCCACGTGTCTCGCGACTGTCCTTCCTCGTACTATTCTGTACCTCGTACCTGCAGGTGATCATGGAGCAGGGAATTATCGCCTCTGATTGGCTGGATGTCCTTTTCCTTGTCGGGCGACAGCTGTCATGTACGAGGTCTCCTTCGCATGCTTCTGGAAGTCCACGTCAATGCCATGTGTTGGCTTGTGTGGAGATGTGGGGTCGTGCGCATGCGCGGGTACATATCTCTTCAAGTCCCCCTAGTGTAGTATTCTGTATGCGCAGCATGCAGGATGCTACACTTAAAAGAAAAGAGAAAAAATTGTAGTTGCGTAGTTATTTGTTTTGTATGGTGAGTTTATGGCGCGCGTGCGCAGTGTATTTGCAAGTGGGCAGATTGCGCACGTCAGTAATTAATGCAGACATCAATATTGTCAGGGCGCGTGGGCGATGTGACAGGTTGGTAGCCGAAAAGTCCCTAACGGTTGTACTATTTGCAGAGACGTGGTGGGACCCGACTGTCGTTTCGCATGCGCCATGTTTTCTTTCTCCTGACGTGTATCCTTCTTATTGGTCAGTCGTGCTACATGACTGTAACCGTCAGTGGCACGTGCCCTTTCCCTATTTAACCCTTCATTTCTTTTCCTTCTTCCTCACTCTTTTATCTGAAATTCGAAAACCCTTCCTTTGGCTGTCTGTAACAAAAAACAAACTTTCTTCTTTATAAGGGAAATTCTTAGTTTTGTGAGATGGAGGGCGCTGTTCAGATTCCTAAGAAAAAGCGTAGGAGTTCTAAGAAGGGAGGTGACGGTTCGAAGAAGCCCTCCCCCCCCCCCCATGCCAATGAGGTAACGGCAGTGTGGGCGAAGGGGGAATTTAGGAAATTCCGTAAGGAATATGCTTTCCCTTCTTCCTATGGTGTGGAGGCTCCTGCTCCTGACAAGACCATTTTAGAACCCCCCCAGTAGGTAAAGTTGGGTTGTATGCTTCCTATTTTAGGGATTGCAATTTTAGGGTTCCGGTGACCAAATTTCTGCGGACATTTATACAGACGGTTGGCGTGCACATCAACCAGATTCACCCTGGGCTGATGTCTCGCTTGATGTTTTTTGAATTTTGTTGCTATGCCCAGATGATTGAACCTCTGGTGGACATGTTTTATGTTTTTTACTCTTTATGCTTTGTTGAAAGCTGGTTATCTTGCCGGCCGCATGCAGGGGTGCCTCCCTGTGCAAAGGCCGGTGTAAAGAGTTTCCGTGAGTGGAAACCTATATTTTTCTGGATAAATGAGGGTGTTATCCCTATAGAGATGGGTCGGTTGAACCCTGATGAGGGGGTTGCCAAGGTGGTGTTGTTCGACTACAAGTAGCAAGACTGGTTCAAAACTTTGACGAGTCATCCAGTTGACCTATGTGAGATTCCTGAGACTGCGCTTGTGATGGCAGGGATGAGCATAAAATATGACATCCAGGGTCGTAATACTCATCTCACTGAGGATGGTAAAGGTAAGTTCCTTTGCCTTACACCTGTTTATTATATGTCTTGGATGTGTTGTTAACTTGTTTATTTTTTCGTTTATGCGCAGGTGTGGAGAATTTGTATAGCCTTTTACTGGGTGGTGATAACATGGGTTTCATCTTTAAGGAGCTCGCCGATAATGAGCTTTACATCTTGGAAAAAGCCTGGGATACCCTTTTGCGCCCTAAACTGGAAGCTACTGCGCAGGAGGGGGTTCCAGCACAGTTGTTAACTACTGAAGCAGGTGAGTCCTCTCATCTTTTTGATAACCCTTCGCCCATCAACATGTTCATGCGGACGGGTTATCCTTTTGTTATTATATCAAGTGATCAGTCCTCTGACTCGCGCGCGTCATCTTCTCCGCCTTTGTCGTCCGCAGGCGGGAGTAGGAAAGTGCCATCCCCTGTGTTGGTGGCAAACGACAGTGGCAAAGAAACAGAGGTGGATGACTTCATCATCCAGAGGGTGCCCAAGCCAAGGTTGGAGGGAAGTGTGGAGGGCTCTGGAGATGAAGACTATGTTTTTATTTTGAACCACGAAGTGGTTAATAGGTACTTTCAAAATTACAACCTCATTGAACGCAGCTACGTTGAACTTTCAGATGCTTTTGTATAAGGGGATGCTGCTGGTGTGAAGGAAGGGGTGGAGAGTACTGCTGCGCAGAGACCGTTGACTGTTGAAACGGTGGGGTCTGAACCTTTCCGGAGTCGACTCCGCAGAAGAAAAAGGGGTCAAGGCGCTCCAAGTCTCGGAAGACTTCTGTGGAGAGAGCTAGCGCGGGGAGTTCGTTGTCCCTCTCTGGGAAAAGGTTGAAGTTGGACGAGTTGGTCCATAATGCTGAGGATAGTTTACTTGGTATGTGTTCCTCATCGTTGCGTTGTTTGTTTGCTTTGTTTTGCACATCTCGCTTACTTATTTTCTTTGTCTTGCGCAGCTGATCTGATGGGAGAGGGGGCGTAGGAAAATGTTACTGTTGCGCCATTTGCCGAGGTGTTTTCGGCGAACCCTACTAAGGTGGAGAAGACTCCTACCCCAGATAGGCGCCCTGTCACCCCGCCTGTGAAGTCTCCTATTCCTGATGCTGCGCCACCGCCATCGCCGCCTCGCCAAACTGCTCACACTACTCCACCACGTGAAGTTACACCGCCTCCCAAGCCTACACCTTCTAGCAAAGTTACGCATGCGCAACAATCCGTACCCCAAGCTTCCCCAGCCCCTGCACACTCTGTTGATCTTAATCTGTCGGGTGGGTTGGAGTTGGGTACTGGCTGGGTGTCGCCGCCCGATGTTAGCGAAGGTGACATCCGGGGTGTGCAGATTGTCGATGACGATTCAAACGAGAAGAGGGTGCAGTCGGAGTTTGAAGCGGGTTTTTCTGGGTCTACCCCACATGGTGGTGGTTTTAGTGATGAAGACATTTTTGTTCCTGGGTGGACATTGAGTCCTGGCGCTCGTTTTCTAGACATTAATAACTGCCGCGAGTTGCTGGGAAATGTTATCCCACCCGCAGAGCGTGAGCATCAAGCCACACACCCCCGCCAGGAGCTCTTGGAAGACAACATGATGAGCATGGCTAACCTCTTATCTACCTCGGCTGAGATTGCCCGCCAGTGGGGGTTTTTGTCTCAAGAGCGCGAGGAGTATGATCGGAAATTTAACGAGGGTTGTGCGAAGCGTGACAGGTTGGATCGTGAGCTTAAGCGCTCGAAGTGGGATACTATCAACTTCCGTGAGGAGCGCGATAAATTGGATAAACATATCTCTGAGCGGGAGCAGCAGTGGGCTGCTGCTTGTGCGAAGACTAACAGGACGCTGGAGATTGCGGCGCACAAGCAGCAGGAAGCCGAGTGCTTATACAGTGATGCTTCAAGGCAAATCGTTAATTTAAACGAAAAATTAGATCAGCGCAATGAAGCTTTAATTGAAGCCCGCGAGATGCTTAGGCAGAAAGATTCGGAGATAGCCGAGTTAAAGGAGAAGATAATGTCGTTGGAGGATCGCAACCTGGAGTTGCAACAGCAGAATGCAGACCTCGAAGGTGAGGCTTTGGATGTTCGCGAAGTGGCGCGCTTGGCGCATGAGGACCGCGAATGGTTTATGACTTGCTGTGTCCCTGAGGTTTGTCTTTCGCGTTATCTTTGGGATTCTTACTGTCCCTCTTTGTTGCTAGTGATAAATGTTTTTTGTCCTTACATTTGCAAGTTGCTCACTACGTCAAGAACTGTGATGAGGTGCGCCAAGCTGTGGCTGCAGTCAACGCCGCTGCGAAGCTGGTTGGGCGCAAGGCTGGATTTTTGGAAGGTTTTCAGCATGCCAATGATGGGAAAGCGCTTGAGCAGTTTCCATTGCATGAGAAGGACCTGGATGCTGTGTTTGAGAAGAAGACTGCTGAGTATGATCGCCTGAACCTGGAGTTGGTTGACTTTGTCGTTAGCCATCGGGATCAACCGACATGCTATTCGTTGTGGTCATCATTTGAGAAGCAGGGTCTTATGCACACAAGGCGTAAATATGCGATGAAGAAAACTCCTGAAGGGCCTAAAGATGGGGATGACCAGCCGGGGCCAAGTGAAAGGTTGGATCTGTCGAATTCAGAAGAGGAGTACAGCGATGCGTCCTCTGATGGCAAGGCTTGATAGATTTCCGTCTTCTTCATATTTGACTTGTAATGTTTTCAGACAATGTTAATTTGTGTTTGCTAAGGTCTTATGTATGACTCTTGTTTAGGACATGGATTTTCTGACATGCCTTTGCTTATTTCAGCATTTCTTGTTCGTTTAATGTTTATGTAAATGTTTGCATCACATGCGTGGCGTGATTGTTTTGTAGTTTTAGGGCGTCATGTTATGATTGTGCGCCGCGTGCCTTAGGCATCATATTGTTAAGTGTGTGATATTTAGGATTTGTCGCGTGTTTTGACCGTACGACGCACTGTTTGTAGAATTGCAAATTATCATTGCCATTTTGTAGTTGGAGACATTGTACCTTAGCCATACGATGTCTGGTTTGTGCACTGTGTAGTAACCATACAAAGCGTTGTCTAGGAGTTGCACGTTAATAGTGCGATTTTTGGTTCTTTGACATGTATCTTAACCATACAGCGCGCTGTTTAGCGGTTTGCAAATTAACATTGCAATTTTTAATTTTTTTGACATTGTATCTTAACCATACAATGTAAAGGGTGTGCGCTGTATCTTAACCATACAGCGCTCTGTTTAGCGGTTTGCAAATTAACATTGTAATTTTTAATTATTTGACATTGTATCTTAACCATACAATGTTTAGGGTGTGCGCTGTATCTTAACCATACAGCGCGCTGTTTAGCGCTTTGCAAATTAACATTGCAATTTTTTTATTTTTTGACATTGTATCTTAACCATACAATGTTTAGGGTGCACGATGTATCTTAACCATGCAGCGCGCTGTTTAGCGGTTTGCAAATTACATTGCAATTTTTTAATTTTTTGACATTGTATCTTAACCATACAATGTTTTGGGTGCGCGCTGTATCTTAACCATACAGCGTGCTTATTTAAGTCATCACGTTTTTGCGTGTGTGGTAATGGATACTTAATGGGATAGTGATTTGAGATAAGAAAAAACAGTCATCATATTAAATGGCTAGGTAGCCTTCATTACAATCACGCATTACAACTACATGTAGCACTTTCGCAATTGCGCTGCGTTCCATGTGCGTGAGATCAGTTTGTCTTCAAGTGTTGATAATTTGTAAGCTCCTTTGCCAAGGACTTCTGCGACGCGGTATGGGCCTTCCCAGATGGGGGTGAGTTTGCCTTGCGGTAGCGCCCCGCTGGCCTCGTTGTTTCTGAGGACGAAGTCTCCCACCTTGAAAATGTTGAGCTTGACCTTGGCATTGTAATATTTTTCTAGTCGCCTTTTGTAGTTGGCTTCTTTTATCGCCGCCAGGTTGCGGCGTTCTTCGAGCAAATCCAGATTGAAACGCAGCTCCCTGTTGGTGTCAGTATGGTTTGCTGAGAGAACTCTTGCCGATGGACACCCGATTTCCGCTGGTATCATTGCCTCGGAACCGTAAGTCAGGCTGAATGGGGTCTCACCGGTGCTCGTCTTTGTTAGAGTTCGATTGGTCCATAGCACGCTCGGTAATTCCTCCGCCCAGGCTTTCCCTTTCGCTCCTAGCCTTGCTTTGATACCCTCAACCAAGCTTCTGTTTGCGCGCTCCACTTGGCCATTGCCTTGTGGCTGTGCGACCGACGTGAAGACAGGTTTTATATGTAAATCGGCGTACCACTTCAGGAGTCCCTTATCTGCGAATTGGGTCCCGTTGTCTGTGACAATTTCCATAGGCAGTCCAAAGCGACAGATAAGGAATTCCCATATGAACTTTTTCACATGGCTTGCCGTGATCTCCACTAGTGGTTTAGCTTCTACCCACTTTATGAAATAGTCGATGGCGACTATCAGGTATCTTCTTTTGCCGGTGGTCATTGGGAATGGTCCTACAATATCTATGGCCCATTTCTGGAATGGCCATGCGGAGGTCACCGGTATGAGGTCATTATTTGGGCGCATGATGTTTGGAGCATGGCGCTGGAAAGAGTTGCAGCGGCGTATGACTTTCAGCGCGTCGAGGTGCATGCCAGGCCAGTAATAGCTTGCATTCATGATCTTTGCCACCACCATGTGCGGACCTGCATATATCCCACATATCCCCTCATGTATTTCTCTTATTAGGTAATCCGCATCAACCCCATCGACACATCTCAATAATGGCCCCAGATAAGATTTTCGGTACAGCACTCCGTCTTGCCCTTGGTATTGTAGCGCTTTGTGCTGTACCTTCTTGGCTTCTGCGCGTTGCTCTGGGAGTGTGCCGGTGGTGAGATAGGATATTATTGGGGTCATCCAGCTGTCAACACCCATTTGGATTACGTGAACCTCTTTGGGTGGAACAGACGGCTCATTCAGGACTTCGACTCGGACCTCTTTTGCTAAGTGGCCAAAGCTTGTGGATGCCATTTTGCTTAGAGCGTCCGCCGGCTTGTTTTGACTGCGGCTGATGTGGTCGATGGTACAGCTGGAGAAATTGTTCATTAACTCTTTTGCGTGTTGGAGATACATTATCATTGATGGGTCTTTGGCTTCATACTTCCCAGTGATTTGCCCTGCAACTAACATTGAATCGACATGCGCAAAGACGTTCTGGCGCCTAGCTTGTGCGCAATACGTAATCCCGCAAGGAAGGCTTCATTCTCAGCCTCGTTGTTTGTCGTTTTGAACTCTAGCCGGATTGCGTAGGTGAATTCTGCGCCTTCGGGATTAACGAGTCAGATGCCTGCGTCGGCGCCATCCTCATTCGAAGCTCCATCTGTGTAGAGGTTCCAAATAGCTTTGTCATCGCATGCGGGCTGCGGGTCTTGCTCTGCTTTGCATTCTTTGACTTTTTCTTGAGGTATTTCAGCGATGAAATCTGCCAGGATCTGCCCTTTTGTGGCTGGTCGTGTTTTGTAAAAGATGGTATGTTCACCCAGCTCGTTAGCCCATTTGGCTTGCCTTCCTGACAGTTCTGGTTTGGACAAAACATTGTTCAGCTTGTAATCACTTAGTACATTTATTGGGTGGCCTTGAAAATATCGACGCAGTCTGCGCGAAGCGTGTACAAGTGCTAACACCAATTTTTCCATGGTGGTGTATCTTGTCTCCGCGTCTGTTAGAACTCTGCTGATATAGTAGATTGGCGTTTGGACCAGTTTTCGATCTACATTAGTACCGCGCTGACTACTTTTCCTGTTGCGCAGAGGTACATTGTCAATGGTTCCCTTGGAAGTGGGGCAGTCAGCGTTGGTAGGTCCATCAAGCATGCTTTCATGTCTTGAAATGCTTTTTTCTGCCTCAGTGGTACACTTAAACTGGTTCTTCTTTAGGCAACTCTTCAATGTCTCGATGAATGGGATTGACTTGCTTGCGTGGTGTGAGAGGAATCTGTTGATTGCTACCAAGCGTCCATTCAGCGTTTGAACTTCCTTCAGTGTCGATGGAGAAGGCATCTGCGCTATGGCTTGGATTTTTTCAGGGTTTGGACGGAAACCATCTTTGGTAACTACCACTCCTAAAAATTTTCCTTCTTCCATTCCGAATGCGCACTTGCTTGGGTTGAGCTTCATGTGTATTTCTTTGAAGTGCTCAAAGGTCTCTTCGATGTCTTTCAACATTTGATCTTCCTCTTTGCTTTTGATGACTAGGCCATCCACCTCCACCTCCAAGTTCTTCCCAATTTGCTTTGTAAATGCGCGGTCCATCAGTCGTTGATATGTGGCACCCGCATTCTTTAGGCCGAATGGCATCTTGGTGTAACAGAAAACACCTTCGTCTGTTCTGAAAGCTGTTTTATCTTCATCGTCTAGCGCCATCTGGATCTGATGGTAGCCTTTGTAAGCGTCCAGGAAGCATTTGAATCTGAACGGCGCGAGGGAGTCGATTTTAAGGTCGATCTCCGGGAGAAGATAGCAGTCTTTTGGGCAAGCTTTGTTGAGGTCTGTGTAATCCACACACATTCTCCAGCCCCCATTGCTCTTCTTGACCATTACTGGGTTGGCAACCCATGTTTGATACCTTGTTTCTTTTAAGATGTCGGCCTTCAATAGCTCACCTACTTGTTCGTTCATTGCTTGTGCTTTCTCCGCGCCCATACTTCTGCGCTTTTGCGCGATAGGTTCGACTGAGCGGTAGGTGTTAAGCTTGTCTTGGGCGAGTACGCGCGGGACCCCTACCATGTCCGATGGTTGCCATGCGAAGACATCCATTTTTTTTCTTAGAAGTTGCTTTAGGTGGTCCTGGATATTTTCGGAGATAGCTGGTCCTAGTGTTACTGTTTGCTCTGGGAACTTAGGATTAAGGATCCATTTCCCTGGCTCTGTGCGCGGACAGGCCTTCAACATCTTTGCAGGGTGCGATACCTCCGTCATGGCGCATTCTCGTTGGCCCACACGATTGCCACACCCGTTGGGGTGGGGAAACCGATAGCGCCATGGGCTGGTGAGGGAACCATATTGTATGCAGCCATGGAATCGCGTCCCAAAATGATTTGATATTTTGATTTTGCCGGAATTATGAGGAAGCTGACGTCTTCCGTCCTCGAATGGGTTTTATCTCCCATTGTGAGGCGAAAAGAGATTTCCCCCAGTGGGGTTATGACCTCATTCGAGAAACCCATGATTGGAGAGTTGATTGGGCGCAGGCGCTGTTTATCTTCGTCATCTAGAAGGTTAAAACACTGCTCATACATGATATCGGAGTTGCTTCCTGTATCCATGAATGCGCGAGTAGTTCTGTAATGGTCGAAAACAGCGGTGACAATGAGCCCACGGGTGGATGAAGGTCCACCTTTGACCACTGGGAAACGTACTTGTTGCTCCCTCCACTCTGCGAGTTGCTCTGGTTTGCGCTTTTGGTGTTTGCGCCTATCGAAGTGTATCATCATGCTGAAATTTTTTATTTTCTTTGGAGGCGGCCCTTCATTTTGTTTACGTTCGACATTCTTCAGTAGGTGCCCGAGTTTTCCTGATTTTAGGGCCTCCTCGATGGCTTGTTTTAACTGGTAGCACTTGTCTGTGTCGTGCCGAATATCTTGATGGTACGCACAGAACCTGCCTGGATCAAGGTTGTCTCTTCTTTTGATGACCTCAGGCTCTAGGAAGGTGACATTCTCTGTGGCCAAAACTTGCGCTGGGGTTTTCGTCAGCGGGGTCCAATTATTTTGGTTTCTTCTTCCTGATCTGTGATCGTGTGGAGCATTGCTTCTGTGCTCATGGACTTCAGTGGGTTTGGTTTCTGTCGGGGTGGCTCCTTGGAGCCTAGTCCAAACAGAACCTCTTCCTCTTCTGTCCTGCCTGCTGTGCTTGTTGCGCGCGGCTTGGGCTTGGACGTCCGTGTACTGCGGGGCCTGCACTCGATTCCATACGGATATTCTCTTTCGGTTTTGGCATAGGTTTTTGCGCCTCGCATGATCTCGTCCCATGTGTTGGGCATTCCTGTACAGCCAGCCAAGGTGCAGATTAAGGAGTCACATCGCACGCCTTGTGTGAAGGCTGCTTTCATGAGTTCGAAACCGATGGGTCCGATTCGGAGTGCTTCGCGATTGAACCTCGTGATATAGTCTTCAATTGACTCGTTGTCGCGCCGTCGCACTTGCAGGATGTCAGTTGAGTCGCGCTCTATGTGCTTGTTCTAGCTGAAGTGATCCGAGAATTTATCAGTCAGTTCTTTGATGTTGTCAATTTTCCCATTTGGCAGGCTGTCGAACCATACTCGCGCGCCACCCGTAAGCGTCTGCGCGAACATGTGACACCATGCTGGTAGGCTCCACTGCGCACATTTCCCCGCGACTTTAAAAGTTCTTAGGTGGTCGTCTAGGTCCCCGGTGCCATCAAATTTTCCCAGGGTACTTGCGATCTTTGTCTTTGGGGGTAGTGGAGCCAGCGCTATGCGCGGAGTGAATTTTGACTTCTCCATGAACGATGGAGGGTAATAGGGTTTTCTGAGATCGTCATCACCGGTCATAAAGTGCCCTCGATCAACAGTGTTGCGCAAGGGCTGGCTTATGTCGCGGGTGAATCGGCTTTGGGACTCGTCTGAGTCTTCCCTCCACGTTGGATCCGTGTCGTGGTTGCTTCCGCCGTTATTTCTGGCAGCTCCGGATGGCCCTTCAAACACGCTGATGGGTCTCCCTTCACTGTAAGAAAGTGTGCAGGCGGCCTCTCTGAGCTGCTGCTCTTTCATTTTTTGGATGTAGACGCGTTTCAGGGCTTCCTTTTGTTGAGCATACCATACCTCCGGACTAACCATCGGCATGGGGTCGTCAACTGGGGAAGCCTGATTTGTCTCCGTAACGAATTGAAAGGATGGGGTCCGTCTTGTTTTTGAGGATGGAGTGACGTTCGGACGCGTGTTTGTGGCATTTTGTTGGACTTCTGTGTTGTTCCCAGACTGGCCGGTGCCTGCCTGAGCAGCGTCGGTGCCTGGGTTACCACTAGAGAAATACGGTAATGGAGGTAGGAGAGTCATAGTTGTTGTTCAGGGTAGTATGTTGATAGTTAGCTGGATAAGAATCATGTTCTAAAAAGATTAAAAGGGTGTTTGGGATTGAGTTTGGAAATAACTTATTGATTTATTGGCTTTTTCAAAATAAAGTGTTTGCAATGATAAAAATGCTTTTTATTTTAGGCTCGGCCTATTTCCAACCCCCCCCCCCCCTCCCCTCCTATTTTAACCCCCCTCAAAGCGCCTCGCTTTGGCTAAAGCGAGGCGCTATGCCCCCATTTCAAGGAGGTCAGTACGAGGGGCAGAAAAAACTGAATTTTAAAAGCGAAGCGCCTCGCTTTGGCCAAAGCGAGGCGCTTCGAATCATTTTTTTATTTCGGGGTGTTTTTTGATGTTTTGAATTGGTTTTTTACTTTTTTTTTAATTTTTTTAACATAATAATTTAAAAGGTTAAAAAAATTAAAAAACAAAGTAATAACCCTAATCAAACGTCTATATTGGCGTTTTCGATTTCCAAATGAATCAACGACTTAAACTTGACATCATCAACCACGTATAGTCGAAGATTTTAACACAAAACAAGGTAATAACCCTAATTATACTATCAATAATAACTCTAAAAGTGGTTTTATTATTATTTTTTTTATTCATTACTTCCGGGAAAGACACAACGTTAATCTTCGTTATCCTGTATCATCTCTTAACATGCTTGGTAACAGAGAAAAATACTTTCTTCTTTTGTTATACAATCTTTGTTAGTTATTGTTTACCTTCCAATCGATTTCAAGTATGTGAAGAACTTGATCTTCGAATGCGGTATGCGCGTTAAATTTCATTAAATAAATGAAAAAGGCGAATTAGTCAATCAAGGGATCCGCTTGGAGTCTAAAGCTTTGCGTGTCATCTTGGTCGAACTCATGTTGCAACATTCGACTCGTGTATGTTAGGGTCAGAAATTTTAGGGCCTTTTTCCAATGCTCAAACAACACAGGCAAGTCCTCATCTGATCCACAAAACAAAACCATAACCTTGAAGTGTTTTACTATAGTCATTTTTACTTGGTTTATGAGGAATGGATTGAAGGTGTGTGTTGCAAATATAATAAACAAAGATAATAGGAAGAAGATCAGAGCTCCAAAAGCAAGTGTGAAGATCAAGAGAAAGAAATTAGAAGAAGATGATGAAAAGTGCTCCAACATAACTTGCACCGGCTTGAGATATGAGTTTGATTAGCTTAAATCTCTCTGATCCATGGTATCCACTTTCAATGATTCAAAGAAACTTGAAAGAAGAGGTACCTTGAAGACTAGATTCGGTGCAATCGACGAACATCATTCAAAATTTCAACTTCCCGTTCAGGTGCTTAAGCCCACCAACCTACTTGATCGTTGACAGATATCTCTCCGATAACAGAAGAGTTATCTTCAATGATTCTAAGAAACTTGAAAGAAGAGGTACCTTGAAGACTAGATTCGGTGCAATCAGAATCTGAATATTATATTACAATAATATTACGTTGAGCAAAAAGTTGTGTTTGAAGCCTAGTTCTTTTGGCCACAGGTACAGAAAGGTTATAAATGTTCATGTTGTTTCAGGTTGCCTTCATCGTTGACAGATATCTCTCCGATAACAGAAGAGTTATCTTCAAAATTGATGTAATGTATAAGTTTTAGAGTCAGTAAGCATTTAAAGAACTTACACCGGCTTGAGATATGAGTTTGATTAGCTTAAATCTCTCTTATCCATGGTATCCACTTTCACCTGAAGCTTTATCTGATCCATGGTTGCGCGTTAGCGTCGATCCGATTGTTAAAAGTATCAAGAATCTGAAATTAGTAAAACAACTTTTCAAGCAAGCAAGTATCAGTTGTTATCGGAGAGATATCTGTCAAAGAATTTAATCCGATATACTCTATATCAACCGAAAATGAGTATCATCAATCTGGTATTAGTGGTTGGAAACTGTGATGACAAAGCTTGTGTTGAGGGTAAACCATTCGGAATGGGATGAAGGTGTGTGTTGAAACAAGGTATGGATATGGAGAACATGGAATGAGATGATTTCGATTTTCGTACAAAGATTCCATAAGTAAAAGTCAGTTGTTATCGAAGAGATATCTGTCAACGATCAAGGCAACATACTTGAAATCAATGGTAAGGTAAACAATTCCTGCTCATCATGAGGAATATCTAGTCGATCAGACTGTTGATTTCTTTCTGAAACCGGTACAACGAACTCTGAAGGGTTGCGCGTTAGCGCCGATCCGATTGTTAAAAGTATCAAGAATCTGAAATTAGTAAAACAACTTTTCAGGCAAGCAAGTAAAATTCAGTTGTTATCGGAGAGATATCTGTCAACGATGAAGGCAACCTGAAAAGGCTGAACACGAGTATAATCAAACAAGGGTTGCTCTGAAAAACCACCAACGATCAATTATAATATAGTCCGGAAGTCAAGCATATCAATTAGACATGCAAAAATTATATTCTGAAAAATATGGGTATCGAATGTATAGTCGGAGCACCACGTACAATAATTCATCAAAGTTGTACAAAGCTGGATGTTTCTATTGAAAAACACAAACTAGCAATAAACGAACCGAAACGCCTCAAACGAATTTTCTTAGCTTGGAAACAACTTAAAAAAACTAAAAATGAATTAAAATTATTTTTTAGTCAATAACAAATAATTTTAAACTAAAAAATAATTTTAAATAATTAAAAGAAATTTATTTTTTTTTTAAAAAGGCCAAAGCGCCTGGCTTTGGCCAAAGCGCCTGGCTTTGGCCAAAGCTAGGCGCTTGAGTGGCTTGATTAGACCACAAGCGCCTCGCTTTGGCCAAAGCCAGGCGCTTTGGCCTTTTTTAAAAAAAAATAAATTTCTTTTAATTCTTTAAAATTATTTCTTATTGACTAAAAAATAATTTTAATTCATTTTTAGATCTTTTAAGTTGTTTCCAAGCCAAGAAAATTTGTTTGAGGCGTTTCGTTTCGTTTATTGGTCGTTTGTGTTTTTCGGTAGAAACATCCAGCTTTGTACAACTTTGATGAATCATTGTACCTGGTGCTCCGACTAATCCTAACACACAAAAATTTGTTTTAATTCATTTTAAAGTGTTTTTAATTACTTTTCAATCAATCAAGGTCTTCACATTTTAGTAACATTTTAGATTAACTGGGATTGAGAACAACCATATGTCGAGAAATGATAATTTTCAAATATTGCAGATCAAGATGTTACCAAGCATATTAAGAAATGATAATTTTCAAATATTAAAGATCAAGGTGTTACCAAGCATGTCAAGAAATGATAATTTTCAAATATTGCATGTCTAAATCATTGTACGATGTCTTTTCAAAGGAACCCTTGTTTGATTATAAACGTGTTCAGCCTTTAAACTTCGTTTTTGTTTTTTGATAGAAAGGAACTAAGTTGCAAATATGATAATAATGTAAATAATAATAATAATGTAATAAGTTATGGTTTCGGGTTCCGTTCATCGTTGACAGATATCTCTCCGAGATGATAAAGGTAGATTATGGAAAGTTCAACTCAAGAAACAAAGATGAAACCGATTAATGTTCTTTATATATGAATAGTGACCCTCTGGCAATCTTCGTTGGTATTAATGGCAAGATATGTGGCTTTAGTCCTTTACGCTGGTTTGCCGGAGGGTCATTATTCATATATAAAGAACATTAATCGGTTTCATCTTTGTTTCTTGAGTTGAACTTTCCATGATCTACCTTTATCATCTCGGAGAGATCTCTGTCAACAATGAAAGCAACCTGAAATAGCTGATCTATGGTCATGATGCATACTTTAGTATCTTCCGATGGATTTTTCAATACAAAATGAGTTTTAATTATTGGAATCTTCTACGATATCATCTCATTCCATGTTCTCCATATCCATACCTGACTCCTAGAATACTTGAAGACCAAATGTCTTTTTGCAAAAAGGTAGACCACACCACTAGAGCAAAAAGTTGTATTTGAAGCCTAGTTCTTTTGGCCACAGGTACAGAAAGGTTATAATGTTCATGTCGTTTCAGGTTGCCTTCATCGTTGACAGATATCCCTCCGATAACAGAAGATGAAGGGTTACTTACTACTCTGCACTTCAAGTAGAAGAAGATGAAGAAGAATAAATGAAGTCTATTAATAGAGGTTAGTAAGTTACTCATTACTGGTGGAAATGGGAGTTGGCCATGCCCGTAGTGTTTGAAGCCTAGTTCTTTTGGCCACAGGTACAGAAAGGTTATAAATGATCAGAAAAAATATTCCCAAACAATTAAAAACAACTTTTCATGCAAGCAGGTAAAATTCAGTTGTTGGACAGTGAGATTGATAACTTCTCTATGGAAGTTGCTAAAATAGTTAAACAAAAGCTGAAATTGAACAGTTATTTGGAATGTTCCTGATCATTACATTTATGCCTTTTTTGATCAGAAAATATATTCCCAGACAATTAAAAACAACTTTTTATGCAAGAAAGTAAAATTCAGTTGTTGGACAGTAAGATTGATAACTTCTCTATGGAAGTTGCTAAAATAGTTAAACAAAAGCTGAAATTGAACAGTTATTTGGAATGTTCCTGATCATTACAGTTATGCCTTTTTTGATCAGAAAATATATTCCCAAACAATTAAAAACAACTTTTCATGCAAGCAAGTAAAATTCAGGAGAAAGGTGTGGATTATCGGAAGATTAACGAGGTTAAACTTGGAGTTTGGTGAAATGAACTTGAAGACTAGATTCGGTGCAATCGGAATCTGAATATTATATTACAATAATATTACGTTGAGCAAAATGTAGTGTTTGAAGCCTAGTTCTTTTGGCCACAGGTACAGAAAGTTATCATTCTCACTGTCCAACAACTGAATTTTATTTTCTTGCATGAAAAGTTGTTTTTAATTGTCTAAGAATATATTTTTTGATCAAAGGATCCATAATGTTGTTTATGCAAGCAATAGCACAAGTCCATCTTTAATGTTGTTTACAATTAAAAGGAACTAGGTTGCAAAGGAACTTCAGGTCAGCCAGACGTTTGTCAAAAGAACATACTTGAAACCGATGGGAAGGTAAACAAAATCATGTAAAATCAATGATAACTTCTCTTCAGTAGAAAGGTGTGGACTATCGGAAGATTGATTTTAAGAATTGTTTGAGAATATATTTTTTGATCAAAGGATCCATAATGTTGTTTATGCAAGCAATAACACAAGTCCTTCTTTAATATTGTTTATAATTAAAAGGAACTAGGTTGCAAAGGAACTTCAGGTTAGCCAGACGTTTTGTCAAAATAACATACTGAAATCGATGGGAAGGTAAACAAAATCGTAGAAAATCAATAGGAGGGTAAATAAAATCGCCGATCCGACTGTTGATTTCTTTCTGCAACCGGTACAACGAACTCTGTATGAGTTGCTTGTTAGCGTCAATCCGACTGTTGATTTATTTCCGCAACTGGTACAACGAACTCTGTATGGGTTGCTTGTTAGTGCCGATCCGACTGTCGATTTCTTTCCACAACCGGTACAACGAACTCTGTATGAGAGTCGATTTCCCTTTTGCGGATGACTAACAAAGAGATGCTCTTTTTGATGAATGTATTATTCATAAATATTTTTCATCTTTCCCTTTGCGGGTGACTCACAAAGAGATTGTCTTTTTGATGAATGTATTATTTACAAATATTTTTCATCTTTCCCTTTGGTGGTTATTATTTTGTTTTTTAAATTTTTTTACAATAATTATATTAAAAAAATTAAAAAAAGAATAAAAAACTAACTCAAAACACCAAAAACCAACTAACAATTTGTTAAGTATATATTATTATATGTAACAGTATTTAAATATATAAGAATGTCTTTGTTTGTCATTTTAGATGAATAAGCTAAGTCAAACACTTTTCTATAAAATCAATATATTAACTTATTGGTTTTTCCCATCACAAAGCTAATCCGAACATGTTTTACGAACTCCTTTGAAAAACTTATAAGTCAATAAACACTTTTGACAAAATAAATGTTTGAAAAATAAGTAATCCCAAACACCCTTTAACTACGCTTATTGTATATGGGTCACACATTAACCCACAAAGGATTAAGAATTAAGGTCTATAAAGAGTAACTGCGAGTGGGTACTCCATTCAGTAGGGCTGAGCATACGAAACCGAGCCGGAGATAACCAAAACTGAATTAACCAATAAGTTACGGTTAAGATATGGCCAAAACTGAATCATTCGGTTACGGTTACGGTTGCGGTTTTCCATATTTCCATAACCAAACTAACTGATCAACCGAACCGATAGTTATATATTCATGTGTTTTTCATGTATATCCATGTATTTATAACATATTTTTCATATATTTACTATGTATTTCATGTATTTTCCATGTATATCTATGTATTTGAAACATATTTTTATGTATTATCTAGGTATCTCATGTATATCTATGTATTTTAAACATATTTTTATGTATTTCCTAGGTGTTTTATGTGTTTTCATGTATTTGTATTCTTGAAAAAATGTTCAAAACAGTTGACTAACTATTATAAGTTTATAATTTTGCATAAGTTTTATTTTTGGTAATTAACCAAACATAACTGAAACTGAACCGATAACTGACATATTAACTTAATTAACCGAACCAACTTAACCGATTGATTTCAGATATGGTTTTTCCTAAAACCAAACTTCGGTTATTGGTTTTGGTTATGTGAAAAAACCGAACCGAACCGACATTTGCTCACCCCTACCATTCAGTTTGTATGTTAACCCATAATGGGTGAGAATTACGTATTTAAAAAAGAGAAATTACTAGTGAATATACTAGTAATTAAGAATCATGGTATAAAAAAGAAGAGTACTAGTGAATATTGTATTTGTGTAGTATGCTAACGCATAATGGGTTAAGAATCATGGCGTACAAGTACAACCACACACAGATTACAAGTGAATAATGTATTTAGGACCCACAGTAGGCTAATACATAGGGATGTTTAGAATCACGGTTTAAAAAGATTGATTAATAGCAAATATTATATTGGGGTAGTATGTTAATTCATAACGGGTTAACAATCACGGTCTAAAAAGAGAAATTACTACGTTTGCCAATAACTTTAAAAACAGGGTATATAAAAGATATTAGTGGATATCGTTTTCAGGTAATACGTAACTCATAAAAGCTTGAAAATCATGTTTTAAAAAAGAGAATACGAATGAATAATGTATTTGGATAGTATACTAATGCATAACAAGCTAGGAATTATGATCCTAAAAGAGACAAGTGAACAATATATTTGGGTAGTATGCTAATGCATAACAGTTAAGAACAACGCTCTAAAAAGAAAGATTACAAGTGAATTGACACATTTTGGCACTACGTATGCACAACCAATTAAGAACTGTAACTTAAAAAAAGAAATTTCTAGTAAATATTGCATTCAGATAGTACATTTACACACAATCGGTCAATAATCACGATTCTTAAAAAGAGAAATTACTAGTTAATATCGTATCCACATAATACATTCATAACGGTTAAAAATCATGATCCTAAATCGCATTTTACTAGCGAAAATTGTATATTGATACCTTACGATTCATGATATAGAAAGACAAATCCATAGTCAATACACTGTGGTAGTGAAACCATAGTTATCAAAGCTGCTATGCGCATAGGTCTGGCATGGGTTCTAGGGCAAGGCTAAAAAAGCGAGGGCATGAGATTAAAAAAGAGAACAAAGAAAAAAAGTAAAAATATATTATGTATTAGAAAAATAGAGTAAAGATCAAATACATATAGTTTTTTTGTAAGAACTGTGAGAATCAAAGGGGGTAAAAAAAATTTATTTTTTTTTTAGAATTTTTTTTTCCCATGTGCTTAAACATTCTTTCTATATGAATAATAAAAAAAAAAAAATTTTAGTGTAATTACGTCATTAAGGTAAATACATTAGTTTACACTAGAGTAATTATGTAATTACTCTACACGTAATTACTCTACACCCAATTTTTTTTTTTTTTTTTTTTTTTTTTAGTTTTCAATACTATAATACATGTTTAACAATATGGGGAAAAAAAATTTTAAAAAAAAAATAAATTAAAAATACCCTCCTTTGATTCTCACAGTTCTTACCAAAAAAGCTATTTGTACCGGATCTTTCCCCTAGAAAAATAATACTATTCTTCGAATAAAATAAACAAAAGCTATTATATAGCATGTAATATTATTTGATTAGTATAGAAAGTTCTAAAATATTAATGTAATCTATACATATAATAAACCAAAGCCATTTTAATGACATGGCACTCAAAGAGGCATTCTCCTCCTTGAGTGTGCCATGTGTCATCCCATGTGGCATTGAGATATTTTAGGAAAAAAAATAATTTAAAAACAAAATTAGATTTTTCTCTCTTATGTTTCCTCCATAATTTTTAAACGTTAATATCTTTTATATACGAGATTTTTTAAAGAAAAAAATTACACCAAATTAGCGAGCGTTTTATTATCTTTCCAACGAGTACCATAGTGCTATATAAAAAACGGAGAAAAAAAAACGACTATTATTTGTTGGGTTTTGTTCAAACAGGAAAAAAAACACAAAGTGTTCAGGTAAATCATTAATCATGTATAGGCAAGTCACTAATTATGTTCAAATCAGTAAATATGAATTCTATTTTCAACATGCGTTAGCATTGGAGTTATACATTGTTTTAGGTTAAGTGTTCAGGTAAATCATTAATCATGTATAAGCAAGTCACTAATTATGTTCAAATCAGTAAATATGAATTCTATTTTCAACATGCGTTAGCATTGGAGTTATACATTGTTTTAGGTTACATATTAATATTAGAGTTATACATTGTTTAAGGTTAGACGTTAACATTGGAGATATATTTTTAATTGTTTTAGGTTAGCTGCTACCCGAAGCTTTCATGCATGTAACTGTAAAGCGCATCATTCTATTTCATATGTAAAATTAATATGTCATATTAGATTTTACAACCCCGGGACGTTCCCGGGGTATAATCTAGTAGTGTATAAAAGTATTTTTCCCTA
This sequence comes from Ambrosia artemisiifolia, assembly GCA_032199755.1. Lineage (NCBI taxonomy): Eukaryota > Viridiplantae > Streptophyta > Magnoliopsida > Asterales > Asteraceae > Ambrosia > Ambrosia artemisiifolia. Next base: position 6,650,209 of record CM063512.1, read on the forward strand.
GATAAGAATAGAAATCTAGCTCGAATCCAGCCATAATTTAAAAAATTTGGCTAGAAACTCTTCGAAATTAGAGAATCTCATCGAATTCTATACCTAAACCATCACCTGAAGAATTAAAACATAATTGTCTCGCCCCGCCTGAAAAATGGGTTTAGGCGGGAGTAACCGGTGACTTTTAACAACTTGAGTGAAACATTAAACAAAAACATAACGGGTTATGAATGACGATCTAGAAAGGCAAATCACTAGTCAATACGGTATACGGAGTGATAGTGAAATGTTAGACAAAAACAGGCAAACCGAGTTTCAACATAGAAACATCCCACTAAACATACTCAACTAGTAATAGAAACCCCACGAGTTATGTCAAAACAGTGACAAGATAAGACCTGACAGAAAGTTGATTTACCTTTATTGCAAGTTCGATACAGCAAACACAATGCTTTTTGCAAAAAGATAACATCTCTCCATCAAAACTTTTATTTTACCAGCACAAACAAACAAATTCTACTCTTATAATCCATATACCATGCACACTCTTACTACACATACAAATAACGCTCCAAACAAACCGAACTTTTAATGAGCAGTCGGTGACCGTTTGACAGAAAGTTTGTTCATGTTAGTTCATTTTGATAAATAAACGTACAAGATATGCCGGTCATTTAATTAAACAAACAAAGATGAAGAGATGTCGTATTCGTTCATTTATGTTCGTGAACATTTAATAAGTTGTCGTTTATGTTCATTCATAGTTTGTTAGCGTTTTAAATTTTCATATTTTATTTAAGAACTTCAAAATTTCCACTAATTAATGTTTAATAAATATTAGTCTGTTTTATATTATTCGAAATTTAATATATGTTCATTTGTGTAATGTTCACAAACGCTTGTTTGTGTTCTTTGTTTTCATTTGCGTTAATGAACGTTTGTGCCGTTGTCTAAAATTAACAAACGAACACAATCACAAACAGGGACATAAAATCTCGTAATGTAAATGTTCATGAACATAAATATTTTTAGTTTCATAACAAACGAACACGAACAAAGCCTTGTTTGGCGTTACCTTTCGTTGCACCCCTACCAAAGATTGGGCCTGGAATGGCATTAATTTTGAATCTTTTGCGAATTCGGGTTATGGGAATTCCGGCCAAGAAATGATTACCCAAAACCGATACTAAACCTGTTTACCAACACTGAAACTGTATATAAAATTTTAGAATTATGCTTGGTTTTAAGTGGATTAGGAAGATATGTTGTAACCACTGAAGATCATAAACGTGATAGTCAATCCCCGTTGGTAAAGTGAAGAATGCGGCACTTTTCAAAGTTACTGGAAACTGAGAATTACTAAAACTTTGTAACTTGTAGAATTATATGTCATATTTTAAATTGTTTTTTAATAGAGGGATTAAGTTGTTCGGCCATGCTATGAAATTATGTGAGAGGACAATCGAGACTAGAATTAGAAAAGAAAACTCTATTGACATGTTTACCCGGTGTTTCTTCATATAGGATTTGCTAAAGTTACATATCTCTGAGGCATGACTTGGGATAAGATTTTGATGACACTTAGGGGGCTGTCTGGTAAGCCTCTTAATGAGGCTCTGAATCATTCATCATTCAACGCGTTTGTTTTAACTTTTGAATGGAATGGTTAAGGCTAAACCATTAAGATTTGGGATGTTGCTGAACCATTAAACACTGAACTACGATGAACCTTAAGGAGACTCTCTTACCAATGTGAGACAAGAAAATTAACCATTAAAAGGTCTAACTTAATGATTCAGCACTTAATTATTCAGACCTCTTAATGATTAAGCACTTAATCAACCAAATAGCCCCTTAATCAAGTGAACTTTGTAGTGAAGAGTAGAGATATGTTACTTTAGTCTTTGGGGTTTAAATTTTCTTTGGGTATGCTTAGGATTCGAGTGTTTTCTCGTACTTGTGTCTATATGTTGCCATATGATGCTATCTTATATATATTTCTATTTTACCATGTCATCATTTATTTTGTTATCCGTACCTTTCTATTTCTATATATTTAGTTTGTTTTGAAATTAGAAGTCTCTTAGGAAACAATGTCTCTATCCCCTAGTATAAATAAGGTTTGCCTATATCTTACTCTTCTAGACCCTACCAATCGCTTTGATAGGTATGGGATTTACTAAGTATAGCTATTATATTTCAAGTAAATTTTAGAATAGGTTTGGGATAAGGTTTCTAGGTATGGAAATCTCAACGGATAATTTTTAACGGGCTAACATCATAATCAGAGATGATACCCATTAGGAAACCGGAGGAATCGATGGTGATGGGTAAACCAAAACCGTTGCTAGAGTTGAGCTTAGGTTTTGTAAAGGTATCCTGCAAAACAGTAAGAAATAAGAGTTGAAGGTTCGTGCACGAAGTGTTTTTGAGTGGGAAGGTTGTCATGTCTGAAAAGCAAAAGCAAAAGCAAATAATAAATAATAATAAACTCCATGTGATTTATAGTACAAGACACAAGTATATGGGGACAAAAGAGAGCTGAAGGTCCATCACTAACATGATGGTGGAATGGTCACATATCACAATGTTTTGTAGATATAAAGTGGGGCATAAACAACATCATATGCCCAACAAACTAGGATCTCAATTCGCAACTCTAGTTTAAGTGTGTCACATTAACGACAAGCACAATTAACTATTCTCTTATCCACATAAAGATGCCTTACTTTCTCACCTACACCATAATGCTTTGGTGGGTCTCTATGCTACAAATGGGGAGCAATGAGATCCTCATTGATATCGGTTTTGGATTTTCTACGATACAACTTCATCTCATCTAATCTGGGGCCGTGTAAATGAGCCAAGCTACCCAAGCTTGACTAGACACATGAGTCTATACTAAAATATAATAATTTATATTTTTTATATATTTGCATATTAAATAAAAATAACTAAACAATACATATTTGTTATATATAAACATTAAAACTATACACGCATATATAATAAAATATATATAAAGCTCGAGCTGAGTTCGTTTACACCCCTAGCTATAAGTGGCCATTACATCAAGCAGTCTTGGGGGAAATATGCTCATGATGTTTTTGCCTAATCCTTTGTTTTGTCTTGTATCATGTTTTGATAATACTAGATGGTTACTCAACCTCGACTAAACATCATCGTCATGTCCATTGAAATTATCACTTGGGTCTACCATCATGAATGAATAATTAGTATGAACTCACAAACAGACTTCAAAGAGAGATTCAGAAAAAAGGTTACCCTTATGCCCTTTAGAATTTAGATCAAGGAAAATCACAAAAATGAACAAGTTGACAATCAAAATGAACAATAACTAGATTGTTTGCAACCGAAAATATTAACTTTTTCAACCAATAAAATAATTACACATGAAATATTTTGGCACAGTAGGCGAGATTTACACCTATGAAGTGAACAAACAAGAGTGGGCAAAACTTACGGCTCATGGTAAACAACTTACGGCTCATGGTAAACCACTGGCAAAACTATGTCACCATAAAGCGTAATTTTTACCCCATAAGTCACCATCAAGCATAATTTTCGCCCAATAAGGGCATTGTCATGATCTTGTCCGTCAACCTCAAAGGTGTAAACTTCGCATATTAATTCCAAAGATGTGATGTATAATTGTTTTGTCCATGGAAAAGGGCAACATTATTGGTAAAATATAATTTAGTCGATGTTCAAGTATGCCATTTTGTTGGTCTAGTTTCCATATCTTCCCTAGATATTATGCTCGTAGATCATGTCTAAAGAAGATATCAAATCCTACAGGGGCCATTAACCTAGAAACACAGTATTTGTCACAATATGTTGGGTCGATGATACTTACGATTTACAATTTTTATTTAATTATTTATTTATTTTTTGTAACCATGAGAACCCATAACGGACTCATTGGTATTAATTTAATTTTATTATATAAAAATTTACAATGTGCATAGTCCTCGGAGTAGTAGATTCTTATTTATCGAATGAAATGCTAAACAAAAAAAATATATATAAATAGTGATGTATGAGGAAGTGGAACACCACCTGCTACAATGACACTTCTGAAGAGACTTTAATCTTGGAAAATCAGACTTTATGTGATTACTGTAGGCTTTTCCCTTCCAGTGAAATCCTTAAGCTTTGAGACAGTTAGTGCTAGATCTGACAACATGACAATATAAACTAATGAACCAATGAAAACAAGACAACACCACATAACCAAAGTAACCAGATAGTGTGCAGACAAAACAAACCTATCAAGGGTTTCAGTGCCACCTGAGCATCCAAGTCATGTTTTGAGACATCAGGTTCAAACTGTTCTATATAAATTCTAACCGTTGCGCCTGCTGATCCGGTCCCCTAATTTATATCAAATTTACAAAATAATTTTATTTTACTTTTTTCTGGTAAATAAAAAAGAAATGAAAGTGTGTAAAAAGAAAAAAAAGTAGGCTGGTAGGTGGGTGCGTACTGATAAACGAAATATGATCCTTGAACCATCTGTGAAGACAAATCGAACACCTTGTTTTGTAGATACACTCCCATCTACCTGGTAAATTTCATCTTTAAGAAAACCTTCAACTATTTTTTTTTTAAATTTAAAGCACATCAACTTACTGGATCTGTATAGTTGAAGTCATCAGCAACTTGAAGAGAATAATCGCCTGCGACGGTGTACCAGTGTTAGGATCAAACGCTTATATTAAAATTTACAAAACTAATAGATAAAAAATAAAAACTCACCGTACTTGTCTCCTTGTTTGCTTTTAGAGATCAAGTCTCTGAGATAATTGATCATCTCATTGGCTCCTTCCGACTCACATTCCTGAGCCCACCAGGGATGTCAGAATGTGGCATGAAAACACATGTATAGCAAAATAAATAGAAATTTTATTTTAATATTGATTACCTCATAATCGTATCTGGAGAAGTAGTTCCTGCCATAAGTAGCCCAATGCTCCTTTACAATGTCAGAAACAGAGACTAATTTCTCTCCATGTTTCTTGTTTTTGTTTCTGTACGCAATTATAGATAGCCATGCTAACACAGCCCTGTCATTCACAATATATTAAATATAATTACATTACATTTAAATGATAAATGGATTACACAAAACACGCACCATATACCATCCTTCTCACGGATGTGATCAGAGCCTGTTCCAAAACTCTCTTCCCCACAAATTGATAAAGTTCCAGCATCCATCAAGTTACCAAAGAATTTCCAACCAGTAGGAACCTGAAAGCAATAGAAGAGACTTTTATTTAAAAAAAATAACAATAATAGTAAATAAAAATACTAATACTAATAGTTATTGTTGGAAAGTATTAATCAAGAAATTCGTATTAAATCGAAAGTCAACCGGAAAAAGTCAAACGCAGAAGAAAAGGCGCCAAAACCAAAAGATGTGTCGGTTGTGTTGGAAAGGATGTAATCAAGAAATCTTAATCATATCAAAAGTCAACCGTAAAGTCAAACGCAGAAGGAAAAGGCGCCAAAATATGAAAGGATATGTCGGTTGAACTTTAGATGTGTCGGTTACTTTAGTTAGTTACTTAACCGCCAAGTTGTATGTATAAATAGGTTCATATGTATCACTTTATTTGTGTGGATATTATTAAGTTTGTGCAATATCAAATTGCTCTCCACCCTCTGTTTTCAATTCGTGAGTCCCTGCATCTTTTGATGCATCCAAGATCCGAAGGGCCTCAACATGGTATCAGAGCGTATGGTTACCATGGATCAATCGATTGCAGTCCAGAAGTCATCGCCTTCAACGAAGAAGAATACCCGTAAAACAGAGCATGGAAGGATCGCACGAGACGATCCCGTTTTCGGGCAGAAATCCAGAAAGAAAGAAGAGAAAGAAAGTTTAAACCAAAACAGAAAGAAGATCATGTTAATTGCAGAGGAAATCGTTCCCAGAACGTGTCTTACGCAGAGTGGCGAGAAGAAGACATAAAGTCCGATGATCAGGAGGATCATTCATGGAACGTTTAAAGGCAATCCGAACATGATAAAACTGAATGGTTTACAAAGGCGATCAGAATTCATTAAAGAAAATGAAAGAAGAATCGGATAATTATCGATCAAGGACCGAAAGTTTGAACCGGCGTTCAAATCGGACACCGGATTAATAATTATCAAGGCAAGATTCCTTCACAGCATGAACGTATTAGTTTCAATCGACCAAGACGGCGCTAACCCGCTTCAATCCTGATCAAAAGCATCCGGAGAGTCGAAGTCACAAAAATTGAAATTTCTCAACCGAAGAAGGAGCGAGGCTGCAATCAAGGATGAACGACAACAGAGTAAAGAAGATTAAGATTACTTGATTAGGGGAGTGAATGTTGGAAAGGATTTGATCAAGAAATCTTAATCATATCAAAAGTCAACCGTAAAGTCAAACGCAGAAGGAAAAGGCGCCAAAATATGAAAGGATATGTCGGTTGAACTTTAGATGTGTCGGTTACTTTAGTTAGTTACTTAACCGCCAAGTTGTATGTATAAATAGGTTCATATGTATCACTTTATTTGTGTGGATATTATTAAGTTTGTGCAATATCAAATTGCTCTCCACCCTCTGTTTTCAATTCGTGAGTCCCTGCATCTTTTGATGCATATTCCTATCAAACAAACATGTTCATCATAGATTGATCCAAGATCCGAAGGGCCTCAACAGGTTGAACTTTAGTTGTGTCGGTTATTTTAGTTAGTTACTTAACCGCCAATTTGTATGTATAAATAGGTTCATATGTTAACAGTTTCATTGTGTGGAATAATAATAAAGTTTGTGTGTTTCACAAACTCTCTCCCACCCTCTGTTCTATCCGAGTTCCTGCACATCAATATGTGCATACTCAAGAATATTGTTCATCATGTAAAACCAAGTCTATGATTCGCATAAACAAAGTCAGAAATTGAACAGTTATAACTAATTGAAGTCACAAATAAAGTTTAAAAAATATATTAACAAACCTCAAAGAAAGGGAGATTCAATTTCTCGGCTACACGATCAAGTGCACCGCTTGTTGGCATAGACCGAGCTAAACCCTACATATATTAGAGTCTAAAGTTTAAAAAATACCACATGAAGATCAAAGAGAAGGTAAAATTGTTTTACCTTTGGCCCACTTTTAAAGTATGGAATAGATTCTTGTGCATTGGCTGCAATAATAGCAACAGAATCTGAAGGAGTCACAAAAAACTGTCTACCAAGAATCATATTTCTATCACCATCTCCTGGAAAAAAAATTGCAATGAAAATTTCAGGGTTAAGTTTGAAAAGAAATTGTTATTAATATAAGGTTTATCAGTGCAAGCAGACTAACCGTCACTTGCAGCTCCAAAATCAGGCCCGGTGTCACTATACATAATGTTGACCAAATCCTTGGCATACCTTAAAAAAATAAAAACCAAAAGTTTAACCGCTTTCTATATATAAAGTTTTAATGTTTAGAAGTACACGATATCAAATTAACCATCTATGTATCACTTACGTTAGATTAGGATCAGGATGACCGTGCCCAAAATCTTCTAGAGGCACTCCATTACATATTGAATCCTGAATTAAAATTTAAATGTGCAGCAATGACTTTTATAACATATGCTATTACATAAATATAAGATTTTCACTTTTGTAACTACCTGACTAGCTCCAAGCTTATCTACAAAAATTGGATTTGCATAAGCACCTGTAACCGCATGCATTGCATCAAATGTGAGCCTGACAAAATAAATAAACATCAGACGAAAAATATATAGATAGGTTAAAAATCTTTTAAGATGCCAGAGGATAACATTGTTTACACCTGAAGTCTGGCCGAGAAACAAGACTTTTGATTAGAGAAAAATCAAAGACCTCCTGCAGAAAGGCACAAAGAAACCATGTCAAATTAAATGGATAATAATGTATTTATGATAGATGCATTTTTATTAACCTCCATTAGATCCAAATAATCAGAGACTGGATCAACTATTTCCACACTAAATTTCTTGCCATATTTTGAAACTCCAACAGTAGAAAGATCCACATCTGGAATATCAGCTAACTTTATTTCAGATATCTGCATAGCAGTTATAGAAATTAAAATCAAACTGCAGAAGTATGAGAATTTATTTCTTCAAGAGCAACACAAAAAATTACAAACATGATATTGACATTATCATACAAACAAAAGTCCACACGTGACACGGTATATTGACCAAAAATGTAACTATGTCCACAATAACATATGTTGATAAGATTATCAAAAAACTAACTGAAGATTACAATAGAACTCACAGATGTGTTTATCCATACACAATATTATCCTTATTACTTTAAAATGAATATTGATTATTCTAGAATAGAAAATTTTAGAACTAAAACAGACATAAATATGAAAACCATAGTTTTAGACTTTAGTATTTACATATACAACTTTCAATTGTCTCTATCTGATAAGCAAAACTAATTTTACCTTAAACTTTTCTGATTAGAAGGTCACAGTGATGTGAAGTAGCAAGAATCAGTTGAAAATTAATTTGTTTACATTAAGTTTTGGTGTGTATTGTTAACCAGAAGTTTAATAGTTGCGCTTGGGCATGCTCTCTTAGGATTACCGAGTTACAAATTCATGGATTTGGATGCCACTTGAACATCATTACGATCTTGCATTTTGAAGTCGTACAGATCAGTTCACCTTAAAAGGAAAAATATATCATAGCATGATTTGGCTTTTTATGAAATGTTGGGTTTTTTCAGCTTCAATACAAACCGTTCACGATTTTCAGATAAGAAGATATTCCAATCATCCAATGCACTAGCAAAACCTGATGTAGATTATCAATGTATATCATATATCCGAAATAGATTAACATCTGCTGCATTAGGATCTGGATACAAATTCAATATCAGAGGTACAAATTGAATATGCATAAATCTGCATGCTCACAACCCTATTCCAAAGTAATTAAGAATCATCTATGCAGCTCAAGTGTTAGTTTGGAGTACCTATTTGGATACAAAAGAAACTGTTTTGCAATAACCAGAATCCTTGCTTTGGCCCCCTATTAGGGGTCTAAAATTATGACACGAAACAAAAGTAACACGAAATTAGCAGGCTTGTATTTAGTCTAACACGTTCAGGTTGAACCCACAAACACGTTTAGCTAAATGAGTCGTTTTCCGTTCAACCTGGCGGGTTGACCCGTTTAACCTGTCTATTTTTATCAACTTTGAAGCATAAATATTTCGTGTCAGCTTAAACATATTGGGTATCTATGCCAAAATTTAAAAAGATAGAGATATGAGCATTAGGTTGTATAGCTTCAACGTAATTATTTTATTTTAGTTGTTGTAAGTTGTAGTTTTAGTCTAAGCAGTCAATAGCAGTGGGATATCGGTTATCGGACCCTCACCGATACTCGGTATCAAATATCGGGGGCAAATATCGGTACCGATATTATCGGTGATATTTGCCGATATCCCACCGATATTTTGATTCTCGTATATCGGTTATAGAGATTAGCGCCGCATTTCCGGGTTTTGCTTTTTTATAGGCCAAATTACAATAAAAGCCAATAATAATCATTTTTTTTGGAATAAGCCCATAAATATTAAGAGCCCAACTACCCAAAAACACTTCCAAAACCCTAAATTGGACAGATATGTCTCTTCTTCGTCTTCTACCATTCATCTGTGGCGGCCATCAAATCTGTAACTATTATATATTATTATGTTTTATGTTATATATAGATAGCATTTCAAATATTGACACTTTGGAGTCTTGACTTTTGATATTACTATTAGTAATTTAGTATTATATACGACTATGTTTAGGTTTTATATTATGTTAATATATAAATATTAAAATTCTACATGATATTAAAATTAACGATATCCCACCGCGATAACCTATATATCAAATATCGGCCCTTGACCGATATTCGATTTCCCACCGCATTAATTGCTTAGGTTTTAGTGTATTACTATGCAAAATAAATAAAAAATTGTCTCGCATTAAACAGACCATGTTCATGGCAACCATCAAAAATTCATGTGAGTGTTTGGGTTCATATGTAGAACACAAATTTCGGTCCGTCTCGTGCAGGCGTACGTGTCAAAATTTCAGCTTTGTGTTGGGTTTGGCCCACCAACCCATGACCCATTTGACGCCCCTGGGCTAAATGGTCGAGTAAAGCCCACATAACATAAAAAGACCAGAAAAGAAAAATAATTAAGAAAATCATTTCAGAAAAGAAAGAAGAGAAAGGGAAGGGATTAGAATTTGGCAAGCTTACAAGTTACAACCTGCTAACTTGTCTTCCACTCTTCCTATATCGTGTTAATTCCTTTCCCTTATGGTATGGCCTTATCATGCTTAATTTAAGAAAAAAAAACGTTATTTTCTTAATTTACTGATGCCATCAGCCCATATCCTTCTCTGTTTATTTTTCTAAAGTTTGCCATCACTTAAAAGATTCTTAGCTATTATCTAAAAACATGGGTTTTTTTTCCTCATCCTAGCAGTCATTAACTCTTCTGTGTTCATCAAATTTCTGAATTTTGAGCTAAGCAATTAATGTGCTCTAAAATCAAATATCGGTCAAGGGCCAATATTTAAGATATAGGTTATCGCAGTGGGATATCGGTAATTCTAATATCATGCAGAATTTATATACGTATATATATGACGTAAAACATATATAATATTAATAGTAATATCAAACATCATAACTCATCATCATCATCATGCTCAGTACATCCCACCAATAGCAAACCTAAGGTAAAGTCTAAGGAGGGTAGAATGTAATTGTAGACACCCTTACCTCTCTACCCCATAGGAATAGAGAGGCTTCCGGTGAGACCCCGGCTCAATAGTGGTTTTGCATCAAGCGTTGGACATAAGGCAAATAACACTTAACAATCGGGACAAGCCCGATTAGTGTTGTACCCCCTTGGCTATCAACGCCACTACATGATGCATGATTAACCGTCCGCCGTTTTAGTTATAACGTGATTTTCACGAAAGTAGTAAGCCATGAAGTTTCCCTCCATATCACATTGAAGAAACAACGAAGGGATTAGGCTCCCTATCCCTTCACACATCAACCAAGGGATCCAATATTTGACACCGATATTTGAAACATGATATAATAGTAAGCCATGAAGTTTTCCTCCATGTCCACATCAACCAAGGCATCCAAAATATCGGTCAATCAAATATCGGCCAGTATTGTTCAATATGGCCGATAGTATCATAACCGATATCCCGGACCAATATTCGACACTGATATTTTGTAGAGGGCCGATAACCGATATCCCACCGATATTAACTGCTTAGATTTTGAGAGTACTATACAAGAAAAGCTATTCAAACTCTTCAACTCGTTTAAGCATTAAAGAAAGTGATAATAGCTTAGTTCTTGACTGCTTACATTTTAGGAGTACTATACAAGAAAAGCTATTCAAACTCTTGAACTCGTTTAAGTATTAAAGAAAGTGATAATAGCTTAGTTCTTCACTCGTATTTGAGATCAAGTTTTGGATTTTTTTTTTTTTCTCAAACTCATAAACTTGCTTCCAAAGAGATCGCCGAGACAAATTTTAGGCATTTGGTTCAACCTTTCATGTTAAAGGTTGACTTTTATACCTGAAAGAATACGATTTTTCTTTCCTTGCTTCTTGTATATCTATTTGTGTTTGCAATTTTTCTCTCATCAACTTGTGTGCCGTTTACTGTTTATAAGATTTGTGATAATATTCTAGGATTCATCATGGGCAATTCTTCTTTCGTTATGCTTTGATTGAGAATTGTATCACTAACTGAAGAAAGATTTGTAATATAATTGCATACCTGTATCATACTCTCCTGTCTCCTAGTCCCCAAATTTCTGTTTTTGAAATTTCTCAATATCATAATAAAACATTGCTCTTGATTTTACTAGAGTTGAATTCTTCTACAAACTAAGGTTCAAAGAATCAAACATCCTTGGACAAATGGAGTAAAAGATAAAATATGGTACAGGTTTGGTAATTCCCATATAACGCAAATGCTTAAAAACAATATCAAAGTTGTCACAGATCTATTTGGAATTATAACAAATCATATTCCAAAATATGGATTATCAAGCAAGCCTAAGATAACCTTTCTTATTAATCCTAACTAACTTTCTTTTTAGCTAATATAAGAAAAAACTTAACCAATCTAGCACACCAAATCAAGTGTTACAATGCACAACTATAAGTATATAATCAGAAACACAAATCATAGACAAAAAGCAATCTGTAAAGAGGAAAAAGAGATAACATACCGAAAGTGTGTTTCCATAAATCTTATCAGTAATTGACTCGGGAGCAGGTTGCCCACTGCTGTAATTGAACTGTAGAAGTAACAACAATATGTGCCAGAAAATACTTATTAACGAAGCTGGAACAATCAATCATATTAAGATTATATGCCACATTTTAACACCAGTCAAGCAAAACGACTACATATGGTTTTCATAAGTGATGCCAATTTAACAAGGATAAAGAATACAAGCACTAAATATTCACCTTGATGCCCCAGTCATATTCAGGACCACCAGGATTATGACTTGCACTCATTATAAATCCACCATTTGCCTGCAAAATGCAATGAAACTTACGAGTTACAAATGGCGTTTTATTTCAATTCCCATTATATGAGATCAAAACCATAAACAAAACTTGCCTTTCTCTTCCTTATAATTGCAGATACAGCAGGTGTTGATAATATACCTTCCCTTCAATGACAACATCATAAGGTCATAATTCAGCAATAATAATAAACATAAACATAACTCTAATAACGTATCACCAGACTCACTTTCCAACCAAAACTTTACCAACTCCATTCCCAGCTGCAATTTTAATAATCGACTGCATTTAAAATCAATTAATCATCACCAAATCAAGCACATTAATCAATCTCCAGAACATATTATCACATACCTGTGCAGCTTCTTTGTTAAAGTATCGGCCGTCACCTCCTAATACTAGCAATCCATTCTTATAATCCTCTGGTGGCAACGAATTGAACAACGCCTAAATATAAACATATACAACGCCTAAATATAAACATATAATCAATCATACGTTTAATCAATCCACCAATTTAATCCAAATAAATTCATACCTGGATCCAGTTTGCAAGGTAATTCTCTTGCATAAACACTTTCACCTTATCAAATTCAATACAAAAACGTCACTCCACATCGAACCAACACACAATATAAAATAAAATTAACAGATAATAATAATAATAACAACAACTAACTAACTAAATATAAACTGGAACCTTCTTTCGGAGACCACTAGTTCCAGTCTTCTGTCCTTCGATCGGCTTCGTAGGAATCGTATTCACCTGCAAATACAAAACACCGAATCAAGCATCCGTCTCGCTTTAGAGCATTCACATCCGCACCTTTATATCATTCTCTATAAATAATTGAACTTAAAACCACACTTTTCTCAAAAATTTTGTTTATCTTCTAAACATTTCACTAATCACATTCTTCATTCTTATCTGTCTTACTCACAGACAATAATTTTCTTATTTTTCTCGTTATTATACACTCAATTCAGAGATAAATAGTAACATATTAAATATATATATAAACAGTAACACATCAAATATAGAGATTGAATTTAGTCTCGACGTGATTTTTAGATAAAGATAAAAATAGATAATCTAATTTAAATATTAAATGAACGAAACCTGTATTACTTATTATTTATGTCTAGCTTAGCTCTGAGATGGAGAATTCTAGGTTTTAACTTTCTAACTACAGGAAGATGTTAAATTGTTAATAATAATAAGTTTATAAAGTTAAACCTAATTATAATCCGTACCTTAAGATCCTGAGACTCAGTGAACGTCGTAGACGAGGAAGCCTTGATAATAATATTATTATTATCTCGTCGGGTTTTAAAAGGTAGTTTTGTGGAGGAGGGAGAAGATGTACGACGGAGGAATGAAACGGAAGCGGAAGATGTAACGGTGGTGGTGAGGCGGTGGTGTAATGGTGGAGAGAGGAGAGAGGTGGTGGTTGGTGTGGTGGCCATTGGTGGTTGAGGTTGGTTGTGTGGAATGGAGTGGAGTGTTGTGGTGACGGAGTGTTGGGAGTTGAAAAAGTGATGCCTGCCACATGTTGGACGAAAGGTTATCGGGTGGGGTTGAATAGTTGACATGGCGTGATGTGATTGGGTGGTGGGGGTTTTGGGGTACCCGGGATCACGGTTTGGGACTTGGACCTGAGGACACTTCACGTGATTAGCATGCGTGTGGTCAAGGATATGTAATTTTCTTTTTTATTTAATACTAGTAACTAGTAATTTCCTTATTTCCGGCCACGCATTTTAGGTGTTGGGGTGGCGTCAAAAGATTATACCATCTTAATTAGAACGTAATATGTTTGACCTAACTCGTTTCTGAATAAAATTACGTCAAAACAGAGACAAACTAAAACGTACAAAAAAATAAACACAAAAACGTATTATAATTGACCCGATTCATTTCTGAATAAAATTTACGTCGAAATATCAACCAACTTAAATTTATACTGATATGTACAATAAATAAGCACCCTAAAAAATAGTGTTTTATTTAAATTTAAATAATGGTACCGCATGTTGCTGAGGCGGCGAAATGTAACGTACCTTAAATTTATATCGTTTAATGAAAAAACTATTATATTTGACTCGGCTTGTTTTGGAACAAAATTTACGTTAAAACGTAGAACAATTTGAAAATATAAATTTAAAATACGCATGAAAACGTGTTATATTATACCATACTGATTTTAAAAAAAAATTACATCAAAGCGTAAACTAACTTAAATTTATACCGACATGTACATAAACATAAACATAAACATAAACACCTAAAATTTAAGGGTTAAAATAATATTTTACAAACTTTTTAGAAAATTTCATTGAACTAACTTTTTTAATAAAAAATCACCTCGAAGCTGAGGGCCCAACAGAATTGTGTTAAATCAAATTAAATTTGTGGCCCAATTTAGGGCTGTGCAAAGGGTATGGAACCGACCCGACCCGACCCGACCTGACCTACCAGAACCGCATACCCTTTTATTGTGAAATTAGGAACCACGAACCAAACCTTAAAAAAGCTATATGGTTTCGGGTCCTAAAGGTTCTGATGGTCGTGTAAAGGGTCTGACCCTTTAGAACCTTTTAAATGTAATAGTCACTTTTAGAGGATTACATATTCCTATTCTTTTACCATGCTCGTAAAATAATCTCTCCATATGGTTCTAACCAATGTTGCAAAAGTCGCTAGGTGCTCTCTAGTCGAAGTAGGGAGTACTTGGGAGTTCTCGCCTAGTCGGGGAGTACACGGGGAGTACTCGGTCAAGGCCTAGACTACTTGGACCTCGACAACATACCTTGTAGCGATTACTCGGGGAGTACTCGGCCTTCAAGATCTTATTTTACAACAGTGGTTCTAACAATAGCCCATGAGTTTCTTTTTTAAATCACTTTTCGTTTCTCGATTTATTTTTTCATAACAGTTTTGTCATTCTCATCACTCGAAATGTTATGTGAATCTGTTATGTATACATCATAAATACACGCACACGTACACATCAAAGCGACATACATAGATATTTACTTCAAATTTGGATATAATATATATTATATAATATATCACATCTATGTATATACATCAAGCCGAAAAATATTTCAAGAAAAATACTTTATAATTCTTATAAATAGTATTTTTAAAATTGTATTAACATTACATGAAATCGATTACAATAAAACGTAAAAACGAATAGTGAAAAGACTATAAAAGATTATTTTTTATTTTTTAATATAATATACAAGCGGTTCTTGTGGTTTTTATATTAGAACCATGGGTTTGGAACTGACCCGACCCGGAACCGATAATCCATAGAAATCTAGAACCGGAAACCGACCCATATATTTAAAAAGGTTCGGGTCCAAGGTTCTCGTGGGTCGGGTTCAGGGTTCCTGTGGGTCCGAACCACGAAATGCTCACCCCTAGCCCAATTATTCAAATTCTATTAATCGTTGTAATCCAAGGTTTTTAAATCTTATGTCTAACTAAGAGGCTGTTTGGTTTATTAAGCACTGAATTATTAAGAAGTCTGAAACTCGGAATGGTTAAGAGTCTCTGAATGATTAAGTGTTGAATGGTTCAGCTATGCACCAAGTCTGAATGATTTGGCTCTTAATCATTCGATTCAAAGCCTTTTTTAGGTTGAAACAAACAGTTTGAATGCTAAACCATTAGAGCTGAATGGTTTAGAGCCTCATTAAAAGGCTACCAAACAGGCCCTAATACATAATAAAATTATACTAATTATCATATTGTTAATATATTTTCTATTGAGAAAGTATACGGTATAAAGCCCTTAAAATAAGAAGCGTAAGAAGCCACCAGAGATTGACACCTGTCAATCTAACCTAACCACAGTTAAACCACAATTAAACGTATTTTTCCTCTTCCTGTTCTAGACCTAACCCATCTCATTTTGAAATAAACCGATCGCCACCACCACCAACAGCATCACCACCAGCACCATCACCACCACCATCACCACCTACCACCACGGAACATCGTCGCCAAAGAAAGGCTGCAACCCCAGGTAGCAACCCACCAAACCGTCATCTCATGGTGGATCTGTGGCATCGTACAACAAAGGCAACGACAGAGGCAACGACCGTTTCTACATTTGACAGAGTCTGCTGACGGAAATTGGTTCAAGATTTGTGACCCTACCAGAGGAGCGGTTACTGGCAATGGTTAATGCTCTACTCCACCGTTGTTACGAGTATCCAACCGCCACAACTACGGAGGTTCCTCAATCTCTCAAAAGGAACTCTCTGGTGTTTGCAGGGCTTGTTTTTCAGCAGATGCTGTTAACAAACATGTTGAATTTGTTAGAGAATACAAACAGAGAGTACTCTGTTTGGGTTGAATAGCATAGTTAAAGGAGTGCGTTTGTTGTTGAATAAAAGGGACAAAGGAGTGCGTTTGTTTTGGTTGATATTTGGTTTGATATTAATAAGGTGCGTTTGTTTTTTTGGTAAAGGTGCGTTTGTTTTTTTTTTTTTGGGTTTTGATGAGTGCGTCCAAATTTTCAATGAGTACTTCCAAACTTTCAATGAGTGCATCTGAAAATTTGATTAGTGCGTCTGAAAAATTGATGAGTGCGTCTGTTTTTCACCAACTTCATCTTCTTCCTCTGTAACTTTTTTTGATGAGTGCGTCTGAAAATTTTATGAGTGCGTCTGTTTTTCACCAACTTCATCTTCTTCCTCTGCAACTTTTTTTAACCTAATTTTTATGTTTTAATCATCCTTAATGAAACAAAATCCAGAATATTCGACAACTATTACAATTCATAATTGTTCATATGATTAGTTTAATCCTCTGTTTTTTATTTTTTTTAGATTCAAATACTGATCGTTCATTGTAATCGATTTTTTTTTTGAATTGTGCAATCATTCTGAACATGAATCGATCTGAAAATGATGAAAAATCAGGGTAAAATTAGTTATGTTGTTACGATTTGAAAAAAGAAATTAGGCGGTTTTTACTATTTTACGTTTGGTTAGTTTAACCCAAGTATGATTACGGTTTTTAATCTGCATCCAGAAATCTTGTTAATCTAATGGCTGAGATTGCTTCTTACTCTTCTTACGTTAAGAAGCTTTATACGTTAGCTTCACCCTTTTCTACTTATACCTCCTTATAGAAATGATACTATCTAATGAATCTTCCTACACAAAAGGTCGTCATCACAATATATATGATTGTACAATCATGTGACTCTTTAGTGTCCTATAATGTAGGCAATGTCATCGTAGCAATGTGTACTTTTCACATGATCTAAACAAACCACCATAATCCGTTCTATACGTAGAGTTTCCAACCACACTCAATTAACATGATATGCTTATGTCAAGTGAATACACGTGTGATATACATACAACTACATTGATCAATTAGATAAAATTTTGTTGTACAATGCATGAATGCCCTTGCTGTTGGTCAACAAGTGCTTACGACCAATTAATATAACTTAGCCAACATTATATCTTAATGACTATTTATGCTATCCCTATTATCACTATGTTTTAAGTATAGGTAACATCGTAACAGCCAATAATACCATGGCAACATGCTTGAGGTGAGAGGGTTTAACACCTTTTATGGGTTCCCGCCCGTTGATCAGGTCTCCGGTTCAATTCCTGCCAGCCCTCTGATTCCTGGCCAGGGTCTTGCGTGGTATTTAAGTTGAAGTGCCTTGACGCCATCTCAAACCGATTCCGTGTCTAAAGCAATATGCTGGGTTTACCAGCTGAGCTAGCCGAACAAAAAAAAGTATAGGTAACAGAGTTGTCATAACGACAAGTTGCCCCCATAACTTTAAACATAGTTTTCCTAGTGTTATATTCCTTAATATATTCTATATGTGCTACAATTTCCAAAAGCATTTGTAAAAACCACATTGTCATTATTTTACAACACTACGTAACTTATTGCAGTATCAAAAGTAACCCTAAGTCTCAAGCATTGTTCGCTTTACTTATGACCAGAAAATGATTTGTATGCTATAGTAACACCAATAGGGAGTATAGTAACACCAATAGGGAGTATATCGTAAAAAAAATATTAAAAGTAGCAGTAAACACAATTTAATTATCCGTTTTAATTAACGTTAGTTAACACAGTACATAGGATGATTAGATATAACAAAAGCTAGAAACCTATTCTAAATCTTCATTAAACAATGTCAAAGGACTCAATTGTCTTCTTTTACTAAATTTTACCTTTGATATTCACTCCCCTTTTAAACTTATTGTAGTTCACACTTCACACAAACTTTTATATCAATGTCACAGCAATATGTTCAACATGATGGTGCAAATGGGCGAATATGAAAGTGGCGGCGATTAACCTACAAAGACGAATTGAAAATTTCGGCAAGGAGCAATCGACCTTTATACATAAAAGATGGTTGTAGCGAGTATGATCTATAAAACTCAGTCCATTTAGTTGGGTTTGTAGAAGCCCATATTTTTTTTTTAATTTATAAAACAAATAAGCCTTATGGTATAAAACAAAAATTAGCTTACTTAAAAGATTCTTAAACAATTAACCTCAAGGTATCAAACAATAAATATGTTTAAAAATTATAATAACGCTGGTGTTGCCTATGATTTGAGTCCATCCAAAAGGCATGTCACGTTTGAGGTCGGTTCTCACCATGGTTCCTTCCATAGCAAAGTCCATTGTCATTTTTGGCTTCTTTTGTTTACTTGAATTTACTTTTATGTATTAGTTCGATTATTTCTCTGTATACGGTCATATTTTTTTTTTTACTTTTTTTTAATTAAAGGATTGGATTTATACTTTTTAGAAAATAGAAAGAAATTGCAATAAAAAAAAAAAATTGCAATAGTTTGTGGCTTTGCGAGCTTTCAATAAAAAAATTAGGTGTGTGTGAATATAATAAGCAAGTGAAGTGACTTTTTGTAACACGCTAGGCACCTTTTTTTTTATCGGCAAACATCGAATCTTTCATTTCACCCAAAATATTTACAAGATCGCAAGCAAACGAGACGCTACTTACAATCAATGACTCACCCACATACACTACGTTACAATCGAACACGCTAGGCACCTACTCACCAAGTTTTGTTAGCATTTCATTTAATATAATCTTACGAAATATCACCATTTTCATAGTTGTGGCCACAACTAAAAGTAGTTGGGTCGTGCATTTAGAGTCGTACAAACTATTTAGGTTTAGGGTCTCTTCCTCAATCCCTACAAGGGCGTTGCCGATTGAACTGTACACTAACTGACTAACGAGAGGCCCACAAAACCACAGAGGGGGCATAATCCTTTTGAACTCACACAAATAGTTTTAAAAAGGGAATTACCAGATTAAATCACACAACACGGCAAGTGTATCGATCATAATGTAACATAGTGACTAAAATCGGATATCAATATGTGGACATTATCGGCTGCCCTTAGTACTAAACCTCTATCAAATTCTAATCCATCTAAATCATCGCACCATCAATTCTCGTCACCACCGTCTATCTCAAATAAAAAACTCACATACTAAAGGTTTTAAGCATATAACCAATTTCAAATCCAATATAAAAAGCCGCTGCCAAAGAAATGATCCCCAAATTTGCGGCAATGAAAGTGAATAATCGAAAGATGAGAGATAAATGAGTGAAGACATAAATCTGTTGGATATAATGGGCAGATAAACACACTCATGTGTCGATATACTAGAAGAACCAGACCAAAGTTTACTTTTATTAATCGAATAACTTTTACATTTAACATTATTATATTATATACAATATTAAAGCAGGTGTCTAGATGTTAAGATGCACCGTTATAGTTTGCTAACGTACATCGATGTCTGTTTTTTCTGCAAAACTTCTTTTTATTCAGTATCACTTACTGTTTTTCTTTTTTCTTTTTAGGGATTATCGTTTGGTAGCAGGTACTTGTACCAAGCCAGTACTGTACCGGTATAGTGATAATTATCTTTATCTTTGATTTTTTTTCATTTTAGGGATGATCATTTGATACTGGGTACTCGTACTGGTAAAATGATTATCTTGAAAAACTGAACCAATATTGTCTTGATATTAGTACAGATACCGTATTCGTTTTTATAGATTTTTCAATACAACAGTAAAAAGTCAATTGAAAATGAAGTTATATTAACAAAGATTTATTCGGTAATATTAGCTTTTCACTTCGATACTAGTAACGGAGTTCAAATCACATCCCATAGTCCCGTAACAACACAACACGCTAAAAATGAAAGTATTATTTAAACCTTATATTAAAATGAAAAAAAATAAAGGTAGGAAAAAGTGAAGTACTAAACTAAAGTAATATATAATAAAAATTAAAAAGCGAAAAAGGACGTCTACATTTTCTATGTGCTCGTAGTCTCCGTATTGGAACTGAAATCTAGAGGAGAAAAATTAGAATCCATCCAGTGAATCATCATCGTCATCATCTTTACACATTTCCTATTCAATAAAACGAGCAGACGTTTTCGTCCTCTGTTCTTCATTTTCTTCTTCTTTTGGTATATCCCTCTTCTTCTTCTTCTTATTATTATTATTTTTCCTCAAATAAATCACGATCACATTCATTCATTCATCAATTAGTATTCATCCATTTCTTTATATTGTTCTATAATAATAATAATAATTTCATTCCAAATATTATTACTCTGTTTTCAGGTGTTGATTGCGATTATTGATCTTAATTCCTCTGTACCAAACTCATACCACCCACATGGCTAATATTCCCACTTCAGGTTCCTTATTGTTTACCTTTTTTTGATTCTAAATTATTGGTGTTTTAATTTGTCTTTTCTTGTTTGAGTATATTTATGTATTCTGGGTATTTTGTATCTTTTTGATCTGTTCTTGGTATGTGTTTAGATCTGATCTTGGTTTGCATGTATGAATATATGATTTTATTTGTTAACGAAATGTGAAAAAGCACATTCTGTTTTTTATTTTTTATTTTTTATTTTTTTTTCTTGTTGGGATTCTTTGAAATGATTGATGATGACAAATTGATAGATCATGTCTAAGTTTGAGGTGGTTGTAATTTGTTTTGTGATTTCTGTTACCAGCTTGTAAAATTTATATTTAATTTGAGTTAGTTTCCTTTTTTTAAGAAAACTCAAAGAAAATAAGAAACCATGGTACATGGTGGGCTTGGCCTATCTAGTGTTGTCTGCGATCACGAGCATATGGGGTCGCCTTTTTGCCATCGGGTTACCCGGGTAGCCGGGCTTTTATTCGTTGGCCAGTAAAAATAATCTGCAAGAAAATAAGAAAACCATGGTAGATTAGGGAATATCCTACTAACTACTAAGTAGACCGGTAGATCGTAGCTAGGTGTGGCCATATGGCGGGCTGGGCGGGTTGAGTAGAGGGTGAAAATGGATCTGGGTAAAAAATGAGGTTATTTGGTACCGTTTGGGACGGACTACGATGGCCCATATCAGTTTTTGTCAAAAGAACATATATATATTTTTTTTGTGAATCTTTTGTGTGTCAAACAGAAATAGCATGACAATAACTATGTTTTATTTCACACATTTTTTATGAATCTTTGGTCTAGTTTTGACATTTTTAACAAGTTCAACCCATTTGACCCGTTTCTTTTCTATCTATGTTTAATTTCACACATTTGATCTGTTAGATAGAGATAAAATGTTGAGCTCAATTGACCCAGTCATAAGCGAATGGGTCAGAATTGCTATATCTCTTAATGGCCCTTTTAAGCAACTGATCAAATCAATGCCCAATTATTCTGCTTGTTTTTTTTAACTGACTTGGACCAATTTCTGTGCATTCAGATGGTTTAAAAACCTTATCCCTGTATTCGAATGGAGGCTCAGAAGCAAACGGCTCACTTGTTGTTTGTTTTGGTGAAATGTTGATCGATTTTGTGCCTTCGGTTTCCGGGGTGTCACTTGCAGAGGCACCCGCCTTCCACAAAGCACCTGGCGGTGCTCCTGCTAATGTTGCTGTTGGTATTTCAAGACTGGGTGGTTCATCTGCTTTCATAGGCAAGGTATACGCCGAATCAAATCTTTTATTAAAAATCAAATTATTTTATTCATCTTGTATATGTAATATGATATCCATAAACTTAACATTGTTATATATTTCTTAGGTGGGTGATGATGAATTTGGGCGTATGCTAGCTGACATTCTGAAAGAAAACAAAGTCGACAACTCTGGCATGCGATTTGACCAAAAAGCAAGAACAGCACTTGCTTTTGTTACTCTTAGATCTGATGGGGAGAGGGAATTTATGTTCTTTCGTAATCCTAGTGCAGACATGCTTCTTCATGAATCAGAACTTGATGTGAATCTTATTAAGCAGGTGGACATTTTTGTTTTCTTTTCATACGTTGTTTGCAGAAGATTGTGTATTGACGTGCTTTTGATGTTTAAATTTTGTAATAATCAGATAATAAGTTGTTCTATGTGTTTGCAAGAATCTTGTTATTAAAGATATAAATTCATAAAATAAAAGAATCGACGTTCTATGTGTAAACCGGAAACTAATAATTTGAACCCTTAAAATCCGCTGAGCAAAAATATGATTTTTTTTGTGCATCTGTAACTTTTTGTTTCATGTATGCATTTTAACAGGCAAGTATATTCCACTATGGTTCTATTAGTTTAATAGAAGAACCATGCAAATCGACACATTTAGCTGCAATGGCAATAGCAAAGAAATCAGGCAGCATTCTCTCTTATGATGTGAACTTAAGATTACCATTATGGCCCTCAGAAGATGCAGCTAGAGATGGCATAATGAGCATTTGGGATCAAGCTGATGTCATTAAGGTACCGAGGGCATAAAAGTAAACATACATATCGAGCATTAATCACCTTTTTTACGAAACTAACGCTATGTGTATACACAGGTTAGCGAGGATGAAATTACGTTTTTGACCCGTGGTGACGATCCATATGATGATAATGTGGTGTTGAATAAGCTTTTTCGTCCCAACCTTAAGCTTTTGCTTGTAAGTGAAGGGCCAGATGGTTGTAGATATTATACACAGGCAAGGATTCTTGTTTTTGTAAGGTTTTATTTTTGTTTTGCGTGACCAACAACATGAAATATTTAAACGAACGGAATATGTTTTGTGCAGAACTTTAAGGGAAGAGTTCCTGGTGTAAAAGTAAAGCCTGTTGATACCACAGGTGCTGGAGATGCATTTGTCGGTGGAATCTTGAGCGTTTTAGCTTCGGATACAGATCTTTATAAGGTACAATTTTTTGCCCGTTTTCTTCCATTTGCGGGTCCCATTTTGTTTCTTAATAAATGAAGTATATTAGGATAAATTTTGTTGTTGGATATGAAACATCAAAGTGGGAAAAAGAATCTATGTTTTGGTTCCATCTTTTTATTTCTTTTCATCCATTCTTGATTCTAACCTTTATCAACCTACACTTTAAGGTTTGATTGTTGTTCCTAGTTTCATCATTTTAATCGGGACCCACAATGGTATTTAAATTTCTCAAGTCTTTCAAGTAGTTTCCTTTTAATTTTATTATTCTTTTTTTCTATTCAATAAGTAGGCGTGTCCATCGTATCGGGTTGGTGCCTTGGTGGGTCGATGGGTTAAGGGCTGAATTTGTGTGGTGTCATGTCGGAGCTACTTAAAATCGGGTCGTGTTTTAGGTTAAGCCATTTATTAAACGGGTCATTTTTCTGTTAACCCAGTGGACCACTTTTACAAAAGGGGTCTTGTTAGCTGACCCAAAACCTATTTTTCTCGTGTCGCGTTTGGATCATGCTAGGAAGTGCCGCCACTAATCATAGGTTTGATTGATGGCTTTAATTTACAAAAATAATAAATATGGTTTGGAACTTGTAGTCAAATCTTCATTTCAAATGGGACCCGTAATCACATATTCCTTTGTGAAACGACATAAACGGGCCCCACATGTGTTGGAACTTGGAAGTTTAGCATCTAAGCTTTGGGTACCGTATGAACTACATTTCCCTAAAGTTTGCGTTCGTTCGTTTATTCATTCATTCATTCATTCACACGGGTCCATTTCGTGGGCCCAAAATTACATCTTAATATTGTGACTGGCTGCATTTGAATCATAATATTCATCATTTTCATATGCTATAGGTATGAATAAACATTTAATACCAAGCATCTTGATTGTAATGCAGGATGAAGCAAAACTGAGAGAAGCACTTCTGTTTGCAAACGCGTGTGGGGCCTTAACCGTAACAAAAAAAGGAGCAATCCCAGCAATGCCCACAAGAGATGAAGTCCAAAAAATCTTGAAACGTGACAGCTGAGGGACACGTCGGTGTGATGTTAATAAAATGAGCGGTAAAAAAGGTTTTGTTTGAATCAAACCCTGCAATGTACAAGTGTTTTCTGCGTCAGAAATTCACGGTAGCAGTTTTAGTTTGTACATTGAAGGGGTCTGTTTTGACGGTTTGTATGACATTTTCTAGACATAAATGTAATATGTACTATGTTCCAGTATATCAACATTGCTGGTAATGAAAACAAATGTTGTTTTGATGCTTTGTTTTGCCATTTGTGTGCAACTTTTGAGTGGTAAAATTGTTTTTGCTATATGTTTTAAAACAATATTTATTAGGCCAAACGTAATTGCTGACCCACTTAACTCTGAAGGTGTAAATGTAGCATGTTTTGTTTCATAGACACCCCACCCCACCACCCACACCGACCCATGAGATGCCAAATGTTCATTGTCGTTCTTGCAAATTGATGATATTATTTCAGTTTGGGTTGTATATCATTTTATCAAATGATTGTGGTTTTCATGAGAAGTTTTGAGTGGGAGGATATCAATTTCGAGTCCAACACTTGTAGTCCAGTTGGTTGAGGGCCTAAAGTTTTCTATGGGAGGCTTGGGTTCAATTCCCACTAGCTACATTTGGAGGACATTGGTGGAAGGGAAATGAGGGATGACCCGGCCATTGGCTTGGGTTCGAGTCCTGATCTCGACCGGTTTTACCGATTATTTCACTGTCGTGCCTTCGGGCGGGTGAGTGGTTGGGTTTTCCCGGGAATTGGTGGCAATTGGTGGCCCGGGTACTCTCGAGTACCTGATTCCCCAAAAGGGTGCCCGAGAGTGCTCGGAAATTGATTCATTGGCCGTTAAAAAAATAAGGATATCAATTTCGATTTGAAAATTTGGCGCAGGGAAACAGAGGATGTTAGTGAGGAGACCACGGGTTGGGTATCTCAGATTTCGTTATGTAGGACCAAGAACACGACTTATTTAACACCTCTCTTATCAATATGGTTGGGTCAGTGAGTTTGATATTTGAATTAGAATATATAAATATAGGTGTGAGGTTAGAAGAGAGAACTTGATAACTATATCATTGTAATCTAATAGCATGAGTATTCGTAGTTTGACATTTAAACATAATATATACACAATAAGTTTCATTGTTATCGCGTTATAGCGTGACTTATTTTTTCATCCCACAACCTGCCTTCACATTGTTGTGATCAATATTGATTAGTTGGGAGTCTTAATTAATGTTTATCTAGTTTGTTAGACCGGGTGTAGTGGGGCGTTATTGCCCATGTTTTGATTCCATAGCGCCCGGGAACACTGCTACACCCCGGCGCTATGGAGTGTTTTTGGCTTGGGGCTTCATGGGCATAACGCCTGATTCAAACAATGCTGACCAATCAGATGCTGCCACGTGGAGGGTCCAAACGGTCAAGTGACCGTTACATTTTGAACGGCTATTTTTTTTTTTTGATTTATATATATATATATATATCTACTACACACTTAAAACTACACACATTTATAAAAACACACACAAAACACATATATAAAAATACATCATTTACTTAAAAAAAATGGGTTCCCCCGCGTCCTCATCTGTTGCGAGAGAATATTATAAAGAGTTTCTAGCTGACGAGGGTGATTCGACAGACGAAGACTTGGAGCAAGATGCGGTTACGAGTGCGCTTGCGCTTGCGTCGAGATATATGGAACAAACTAGTGCGCCTACCACTACACCAAAACAAAGTAGGCAGTATTACGAACGAGATCGGGTTGCGGCAAATGCTCGATTGATGAAGGATTACTTCGATGAAAACCCGACTTACCCCGACCCTAAGATGTTTAGGCGTCGTTTCAGGATGAGCAAACGTTTATTTCTACGTATATCCGGAGATTTGGAGAACGCGTTCCCTTACTTTCAACAAAAACCGGATGCTAGGGGGAATATGGGATTCACGTCTATTCAAAAGTGCACCTCGGCACTGCGTATACTCGCTTACGGCAACTCGACGGATATCAACGACGAGTATTTAAAAATGGCCGAGAAAACAACACGCGATTCTTTGGAGTATTTTTGCCAAGGTACATCACTTTTTTATATATTTTTGTATATAGTTAGATCAATTTTTTTATATATTTTTATATATACTTAGATCAACTTTTTTATATATTTTTGTATTTAATTTTTTAGGAATAATAAAGTTGTACGGAGCCCGTTATCTTAGACGGCCCACTTGGTACGACTTACAGAAAATTTACGAGGTGCACAACAATGAACATGGGTTACCAGGAATGCTGGGTAGCATTGATTGTCGTCACTGGCGTTGGTATAATTGCCCAACCGCTTGGAGAGGTCAATTCACACGTGGTGACCAGAAAGGACCATCAATCATTCTTCAAGCGGTTTGTTCAGTCGATCTTTGGGTTTGGTCGGCCTTCTTTGGTGTTGCGGGTTCATGCAACGACTTAAATGTTTTTGAGGGGTCGCCTATTATTGAAGATTTCATTTCTGGCCGGGCGGCAAAGGCGTGTTTTTACGCTAATGGAAACTACTACCCACACGGGTACTATTTGGCTGACGGTATATATCCGAGGTATACCATTATCGCTAAGACCTTCAGTAACCCGTACGATGAAAAACGGGCACACTTCAAACAGGTTCAAGAGGCGGCGCGGAAGGACATAGAGAGATGTTTTGGGGTTCTTCAACAGCGTTGGCATTACATAAGAAATCCTGCTCGTGCATGGACCACAGACAAGCTGCGAGATGCTATGTATGCATGTATAATCATGCATAATATGATACTAGAAGATGAAGGTAAAGCGATATGCCAAAATTATGTACCGGAAGCCGTTCAGGATCTACCGCAAGCCAGTCAGGAAGAAAGAATACAAAACGCATATGCACTTCGTGACCATGAAGCACATGACGAGTTAACGGCGGATTTGGTCCAACATGCGTGGTCGGTTAGGTATATTCCAAATGAAGGCGAAGGTGGAGGCGAAGATGAAGAAGAAGGTGAAGAGGAAGGTGATGATGAAGAAGAAGAAGAAGATTACGATGAAAGCGGAGATGAAAATTAATATTACTTGTAATTTTTTTTATATTTATTTACCTTTTGTTTGTGTGCTTTTTTAATATTATTTGTATTTTTTTTAATTTAATTAATATTAGTTGTGTGTTTTTTATTATTATTTGTAATTTTTTTATATTTATTTACCTTTTATTTTATTTATTTTGAGTTAAAAGAATAAAAAAAATAAAATCCACGTGGACCAATCAGATTCAGGGGCTTTATACATAAAGCCCCACCACTACACCCCTTTTTCAGTTTCTCTCTCCATGCTGACTCAGCAGCCACGTGGACCAATCAGGGTGAGGGGCTTTATACATGGAGCCCCATAAAGCCCCCCACTACACATGGTCTTAGAGTTAATTAGGTAATATGGCCTAGTTGGGATAAATTTGGGAGTTTGGTGATCAAATTGAGTTTAATATAAACAGGGTTTTTTGCTTTGTAATTTTTTGATGGTTTGATTTTTAATAAAAAAAATTATAATTGTGAGTGTGTTTCTCAAAAAAATCTGGTTGTTCGTTGTGTTGTATCCACTTGTTCCAACATGGATACATATGTTTTATAGACTTTATTACTATCTTGACCGTCAAAAGGTATTCTCTTCATGTCACCTTTTGATAGATTCTTTACATGTCGCAACTCGCAACCTTCATCCAACCTCAAAAAAGCTAGAATCAGTCAAACTCGACAACCAAAGAAATGTATACATTTATTTATTATTTATGTGGTTTTTTTTATAGATAAAACTTGAAAAAACATAATACATATATAATAATAAGTTAAATAAGTACACAACCCACATGGTTGGTTAAAGTGGGTTTTCATCATGGGGTCACTCTCAATAGGATTTTTTAGTTTGAATTCTTGTCGTCGTAGAGAATCAGTCTATGAAATCACGCTCCTCTATCGGAACTTCAGGTGACGTTTAGACAAAGGTTTTTTTTTTTTTTTTTTTTTTTTTTTTCTAATAAGTTGAAAAAATAGTTGTTTTCAAAAAATAACTTAATAAAATATATAAAAATTGTGTTATAAAATTACTAAATACAAAAGTTTAAAATAAAAAAAAGCAAAACAAATTAAGTTCAAATATCATTTAAGAATTGTATAATTAAAACCACCTTACACGACGGAACAAGCTTGATAAGGCCTAGGAGCTTTATAGTCAGGGGCGGACCTAGTGTATAACTAGGTGTCGCGTCCGTTGCTGCTCAACTTTGCGTGCGTAGTGGAAAATTAGTGGAAAAATTTTTTTTTTTACGAAATTTGGAAAACGTTGCTATTAAAATGAAAAAAATGAAAAACGTTACTACTAAAATTTATTTCTAGATCCGTCACTGTTTATAGCTTGATAGGTTAAGTTTTTAATACTATAGCTCGTATCAAATTTAATCGATTATAACCAATGTTAAAATAACTGGAGAATCGGTTCACTAGTAGGAAAGGTTTCAAAAAACGGACACTATAACTAATCTAAAATTCATACACAAATGTATAAACTATTTAGAACGAAGTATGGAGAAAATACTTTATCTTTGGCTTGTGGATTGTAATCAGGGGCAGATCAAGCATATGGGAAGGGGTAGCCTGCATTACCCCTCAACTTTCTTGACGACATATATTTTTATGCAATTTTTTTTGTTCTTCGTTTTACGTATCGGCTACTCCTAGCAAGAACTTTTTAGCCAACACTACCCTTTAGCTTTTGTTCTAGTTCCGTCATTGGTTGTAAACTGTAACGTCAACTAAATCTGGACTCTGCAAAAATAATTTAACAAGTATGAACTAATAAATGCAATTTTGGACCGTAAAAAGATAAGTTTTTTTTTTTTTTTTTTAAAAGATGCGATTCATCCTCAGATTCAGATCGACGATTCAAGTGCTTTTGCATCATCACTACCTGATTCAAATGAAGACAGTTAAAAGGTATACTACGGTTCTGATAACATTCATTATCTTTGTGAAGGAAAACTTAAAAAGTTGAAATGAGCGTTACTATTTAAATTTGAAATTTCATAACAATGATGTAAGTTATTTGTAATGCTATCAGACACCCGCTTTCATTTATAGATACTAGTAGTGTTACTTTTGGTATTCCATAAACATAAAAATACAAATAACATTTTACGAAAATATTGTGGATTTAATGGTTTATCATTGTGTTTTTTTTGTGATCTATTGCATTTGTTTTCCCTCATAATTGTGTTATATTGTTCTCGACATTGTTTTATATTTTGAGACTCATCACACCTTTGTACATTTCCTGAATTTAGGAGGCTCAGTATGATGCTTCAACCTATCTTTACATACTTATATATTTCCGGTTTTTGTGTTATATTTTGAGACACATCACGTCTTTGTACATTTCGTGAATATAGGAGGCTCACTATGATAATTCAACCCTATCTTTACATACTAATATATTTCTGGTTTTTCTGTTACATTTTGAGACACATCACGTCTTTACACATTTCCTGAATTTAGGAGGCTCACTATGATAATTCAACCATATCTTTACATACTCATATATTTCCGGTTTTTTGTAACATAAAGCAAAATATATTTAAAAAAAATTAAACCATTCATTCAATCTATAATAATCATACCATATATTAATATATAAGAAAAAGTAAAAAAAAAAAAAAAAAGAACAGTTATGAAAATATATAATTGGGTTGTAAAAACTAAAAAACCAATATTCTTCACTATGCCAAATAAAGCTAACTTTCCATGTGCCTTTTTTGTGCCAAAAACATTAGCATCTGATCACGTGAACAACTCAGGTGACGTCACATTGTCAGACCTTGCCGGCCGGTGCCACGTGGCAATCTCATGCACCAAACTATCCACAATCTCACTCTCTATCTCCTTTACTATCCCCTCCTCCTCCATCTCCACCGCCTCCGCCACCAACCACCGCGTACACCGCCCCATATCCGCCGCAATCAGCCCGTCGATATCCTCCAACGACTCGCAATTAGCCGCCGGAATACTAGAAATTTTGTCACATAATTTTTTGATCAAGTCTACACCATGCATTACACATGAATCCGGTTTTTGGGTCATGTAAGGCTTCAAAATATCCACTAGGGACTCATTTACGAAGTCGAATATTATTCTTCGTGTGGCGGTGGTGGTGGTGATTGGGTGGTGGTTTTTTTCTAGTTGGTGGAAGATTGTTGGGTTAAGGGGGGGAGAGTGTGAGTGCCATTGGCCGGAGGTTATGGGGGTGGTTGAGGTGATTCCACATTGGTTGAGGATTTTTGAAATGTAGTTAAAGTTATCGGAAAAAGTGGCGGCGTTGGCGGTGGCGGCGGAGGTGGTGGTGGTGATGGTGGTGGTGGTGTTGGGTGTCTTGAGGTTGTGAGTGTTATTTACTTTGTATGGTGAGCTCAGTCTACTAGGTAAGGACACCTGAAAAATCATGTATTCCATAAAGTTAAATATTTGATCATGTTGATTAATCATGTAATGAAATATAAATTATACATTAAAATTTTAATTAAGTTTGATGGTTTATTAGATACGAAAAACATGTTTTTAAATAGTTAAATAATGAATTTCGATCACATCATGTAATAAGTAAATATAGTCGATTGGGATACATGGTGTAAACATCCTTTGGATGCGTTGTAATCGCTTGTTTGCCCGGGGATCCTTGCTTTAAGGACCGCTTGTGACGTTTTTGAATGAAGTTTGCTTAAAAAAAAAAGTAAATATAGTACTTTCATCAAACGAACAAATATACAAATATGATTTTATGGTATAATATAAGAAACACTTTTTTGATCTACGAATAAATTTCAGGAGTAAATACAGTTATAAAAAAAAATTACCACTTCAATTATAATCATAAAAGGTATTAGTTTTGATGTATTATTTTTTAAAGAAAACGTATCTTTCTTAGATCTTTTCGATCTAAAAAACTATATAATATAAATTCAATTTTTTAAAAACAGAATAAAAAACTTAAACAGTAAAATTTCAAATAAATACAGTAGTAATTAATACTGCAGGAAAAAGATGCACTGCAATAATTTAGGAATATAGAGTTACAACGAATGACATAAGAATTAACGGTACAACTAAAAAAGTACGTACCTGCAATTGACATGATTTTGCTGGTGAGGAAGATGGCGTCATCTCTTTCTTGATAGAAAGTATCTTCGTTGTGTTCTTCACATTCAAAACATGATTTGGTAGTTTAGTTGACTTTTTCTTCAATGTTAAATCATATCTTTCACTTGCAATTCTTTTAATCTTTTCATCTTTCACCGGTTTCTCATTCTTTGTTATTAATGACTTCTTATAAACTTTTGGTGTTTGAGTGTTTGATTTATTAGAAACCGGTTTGTTAAGATTGCTTTTAATGTCTAGCAATCTTAACTTTGGCGAGTTTGTAAACTGTAGTGGCTTTTCTGGTTTCGGTTTTGGTTTTGGTTTTGGTTTTGGTTCTGGTTCTGGTTTTCGAAGTGTCTCGACCGATGGAGATCTCTTCGGTTTAAGCAACACTAGATTGGAATCTCGTCTATGATCTTTACTAGCTTGCGACATGGTGTTTGTAATGTCGGTACCAAGTCGTCGGCTTATCCTTTCCCTCACTTGATTTGTAATCTCCTTTGCATATTGACTTTTCAGGTCGTCTTGCTGGTTCACTGGTATTTCAGAACGACGTCTTCCCCTATAATTATTGCAATTCTCTTTGTCGATTTGGAGCGAAAGCCGGTGGTGGTAATCGTTATCCGTTGATCGCCTACTAGCGGTTGATATTCTTGGTGTCGACGGTAATGAATGACTGTGGCGATGGGAGTTCGTGGGGGCGGAGGAAGATGATGGTCTCGGGGATGAATATTCAGGCAGTAGATCAAGACCCATTAATCTAGCAACTAGTGTAGGTGTTTTAGTACTAGGAGAGTTGCTACATTGCGAAGATATTTCGTCGGTGATACTCATTTGTTTAGTTCTGATTTGAAATCTACCCGCCTGCATTAAATGTTTCAGATCCAAATTCATTATTAATAGATCTAATGAACTATCTTCCATCATAAATTACGTCATTAAATCACTACTAGAAAACTGGGTCATTTTTAATGACAAAATTCTTTGGAAACGCGTAGAAACAACCATTAGTGACAGTTTTCTGACGAAATTTTTCGTCAAAAAACTTTCCTAAAAATCTATTTTCAACAAATCTGTTCACATTTTTCGACGCATTTCCGACATAATAATATTATACAAAACATATAAAAAAAATTTAAATCAACTTACCGGTAAGTTTAAGTTTGTTTGTTCTTTAACTTTTGACAATGACGGACCACCGTGCACGGCGGATTCCGGCGACTCCAAGCTACTCCTGGGAGCTTCGATCCCTATTAATAACACAATAATTAATAAACATAAATTTTAAAATGTTAAACTCTAAAAACATTACAAAATTTGTAAACAATACCAGACTGTTGCTGATTCGTCACGGTAGATTCAGACATAAAAGAAGGATGATGAAACCGAAACTGCTGGTGTTGAATATCAAACAAATTGAAGATCATACTCATGCAACCAGAAGCCAAACTGCTTTTACTTTTTCCTTTTTTGTTCACGGATTTATTAGCCGTCGCGGCGCTGGCTTTCCCACCGCCGCGACGGTCACTGCAACCATCTAGGCCAGTAGTACTGGCCTTATACAACCACTCTCTTCCCATACTCTAGATTTTTTTTAATAACTCAATACCCAAACAAGGAAAGAAAAGACATGAAACTGTTGCAACTAGATAAGATTGTTGAGAAAACAATTTCAGAATTTCACGGAATTTCATGCATTGGGAAATGAGAAAAGATGACGAAATGAGGATGCTTTTGTGCAGCTTTAGTGTGTATGTCTATCTCTCTCTTGTTGTTGTGATATTTAGAGAGAGAAAGAAAGAGATGAAATGGTAGATGGGTGGTTTTTGTTTTGTTTTCAGCCTTTGTTGTGTGTGCAACTGTGTGTTTTTTTTTTTTTTTTGAATAATACGAGGTTGAGATGGAGGTGATGGTGGTGGTGATGGGTTTAATATAAACTAGGTGTATTAATACGCGCGTTGCGCGTTTTTTCACATGACGCGTTAATACGGATTTTGGTAACCGACAAAGGCATAGAGACTAACCTTAGACAATGAGAAAATACAAAAGTGGCAGCAGCTACGCGAAGAATACCAGGAATCTTCCGCGGTCCGCGGAACATGGTGGAGATGGCGCACGGTAGATGGGGTCGGTGGCCGGCTGTGTACGTTAGAGTGAAGCAGCTATTCATTTCGTGGTCGTTAAATATATAGATGATAAACGGACAAAAACCGAACCCGTGCGAAATCGAGTAAAAAACGCATTATGTCGGGGGCCAAAACGACAAAAAATAAACTTAATAAAAAAGTTGGTGGCCAAAACAGGAAAAAAAACTTAAACAAAAAGTAAAAAAAAAACATTGTGTGGCCAAAATGAGAAAAAAAAACTTAGCAAAAAATTTGGTGGTTAAAATGAGAAAAAAAAAAGTTAACCAAAAAAGCAAAAAAAATGTAGGGCCAAAATGAAAAAAAAAAAAACTTAATAAAAAAGTTGGTGGCCAAAACGTGGAAAAAAAACATAATAAAAAAGTTGGTGGCCAAAACGGGGAAAAAAACTTTAACAAAAAGTAAAAAAAACATTGTGTGGCCAAAATGAGGGAAAAAAAACTTAACAAAAAATTTGGTGGTCAAAATGAGAAAAAAAAAAGTTAACAAAAAAGCAAAAAAAAAAATGTGACAAAAATGAAAAAACCTAAAACTACACTATTTAAATCCTAAGGTGTATTATATATATAATAATAATTGGTTAGTTTAATGGGGATCTGAACCTTTTACCCGTTATGTTTTGAATTGGATTAGCCAAGTATTTATTGCAACTTTTGAATCTCTTGGTTAAGTTAAAAATCCAATCTTAGTGAATGGTGATCGTTGTCTCGGTTTTGAAATGCTAGTTGAGTTAAAGTGTGGGGTTAGGATACTAAGTTTAGACAACAAGAATAATGAAAAAAATTTCTAAAATAACGAGATTTGTGTAGGGAAAGATAATCAACCTCAATGAATATGAGGTGATTGGGAAACCTTTATTTATAATAAAAGATTATACAAATACATGGAAATACAATAATGGGTAATGAATTGTAATAATATACATTGACTACAAATTAATGCTAATGGTTTCCTTTTATAATTTGATCCTTGATATCGATGTCCTTCTATGGAGAGGAGGCTTAGATTCTTCGGAGTCAATGGAAGTCTTCACTGATTCCTACTTGTAAGCGTCTTTGGCGTATGCGAGCTGCATCGAACTATGGTTGTATGAGTTCTCAAGTGTGTGCATATATTCCCACTTGATCTAGTCGTTAAAAAAGTGATATTCTAGTGCTTACCTAGTATACTTCATAAGTAAAAGGTTAAAAGTTTAAATCCTGCTGAACATACAAGTGTATAATCCAAAAAGTTCTAAGATTTAGTGTGCAAAAAATAATTCTTCTTCTATTTTGAAAAAGCTAGGCTTTGTTATTATATTAAAATTAAAAAAAAAAAGACTAAATTACAAAAATCGTCACTTATTATGTTTATATCAAATTGCAAAACTCGTCATTTGCAGCTAAATTAAATTTAGAGGAATCGTACTTAATGTTAGCAAATTCTACACTCTATATCCTTTGACCCCAACCTAGTTAATTTTTATTGTTAAAATCGGATCAAACAATGATACTTTAGTTTTTTTTTTATCCATTTATTAAAAGTATTCTAATAAGAAAAAAACAAATACTTGATATATATATACTGAAGAAACAACGAGTGTAATGAGTAGGGTGCTTACCTCACACGAGGTAATAGATCTAATTCAAAATGTTTAGTTCTGTCAAAGAAAATAGGAGTTGCAGGTATAGACAAAGCTGCACTGTTGTCACAATAGAAAGAAACATAGAATTTTATTTCAACATTTAATTCAGAGATCATGTTAATGAGCCATACAATCTTACAAGCAGCAGAGCATATTACTCTGTACTCTGCTTCTACCGTAGCCAGTTTCTTACTCTTCCAGGATACCAAAGAAAACACAAAATATAATTACTGACTTTCTTGATTCTATGCACATAGCCCAATTAGAATCTGAATAAGCAATAAGATCAAGATTTGGACCTTTACTAAACAATATTCCTTTTCTTGGAGCCTTTTTAAGTACCTTAACAATGTCATAACAATGATCAAACGACCATCAGTGGTTTATGCATATACTGACTCAAGAAGTGTACATTATATGATATATCTTGTATAGTGTGTGATAGATATATGAGTTTTCTAGCCAATTTTTTATAACCATTATTGTTACTCAAAATGGTTGATGTTCATTGTAAATGGATATTATAACATGATTAGGTTCCATAGGGTTGCTGACTGATTTGTATGTTGCCATGCCATACTCAGTCAACAAGTCTAGGTAGTATTTTCTTTGTGACAAACACAAACCTTTCTCACAACATATTAAATCTTTAATTAAAAACTTGGTTTTAAGACTTTATTTTACATTATTTATCTCATCAACAGAATTTCCTATCAACACTATATCATTAACATGAACAAGCAACAAAGTAATCATAGAATTATATTTTTTTGACAAAAATAGAATAATTACATTTACTTTGCTTAAAACCCAATTCACACAAGACTCCCACTAATTTCTCATTCTACACCTTAAGAGCTTGTTTAAGACCATATAGAGACTTTTTCAATTTACATACTCTTATTTCATTACTAGAGAAATAACCATCAGGCAAATCCATATATACATCTTCATGGTAAGTCACGATATAGAGAGGCATAATTTTCCAGTTGTTTTTAACACTTAAGGATATAACACTTTATATCCCTTTTTCTCATATGATTAACAATAAAGACACATTTTTCTGCCTTACTAGTTAACTTGTCATAAACATTTAAAATTGTTTCAAACCACAAACATCCAAACATTTTCAATTGTCCTAGGAAGGGTTCAAATCCATAGAGTAATTCATAAGGAGTTCTACCATTCAGCACTGAAGAAGAAATTCCTATTAATTAAGTAAGATGCAGTTAATATACATTCAGTCCGAAACCTAACGGGTAAATTACTTTCAAAGAGTAAAGCTCTTGTAACATTTAACCAATGCCCATGTTTTCTCTCTACTATACTATTTTGTTGTGGGGTATATGCACAAGTAGTTTGATGTATAATACCTAGTGACTTACAATAGCTACTCATTTGATTATTTACAAATTCTAAGCCATTGTCACTTCTGAAACATTTAACAATTTTACTAAACTGAGTGTTTAAAATATTTATAAATTCTTGAACAATTTCAAAAACTTCACTTTTATGTTTCATCAAACATACCAGCACATTACGGGTATAGTCATCAACTATAATAAGGAAATATCTAAATCCTTCCCTACTAGGAACCCTATAAGGTATCCATACATCTACATGAATTAATCTAGATTGGAACTCTTATGCTAACTAAGAGGAAAATATTCTCTATGTTGGTTTCCTTATGAAAAACATCACAAGGGTTTTCATGTGGAACATACTTGATATTTAGCAATGATTCAAGTTTTTAATGACTATATCAGAAAGGTGACCTAAGCTAGTATGCCACAAATTAGACTCTTTGCTACTAGAACAACCTACCTGATTATTAAAAATTGAACCACCACAAAAGTATAACCCTTCAATTTGGTTACCAGTTACCAGGATTTTCCTTGTTGACAAATCCTGTATGTAACACTCATGTGGTGTTTGTTTTTCTAAAAAACATACGTATAGGCTGTTTTGTCTGCGCCATGCAATTGCCATCTGCAGACTGTTTTTTCGAACACGTTTCATTGAAAAACGTCTGCGCGAGCTCTTCTTGGTGCAGACTTACCGCAACCACTTCTAAGATTTTCTAAGATCTCTAGAGGGTTAAACACCACCACTCACCACTACCGTCCACTGTCCACCACCCATCGTCCACCTCCACCACCATCGTTCACCACCACCCACCGTCCACAACAATCACCGTCCACCACCACCACCACCCACTAGTTACCGTCCACCAGCACCACCACCACTATCTGCCACCACCACCCATCGTCCACCACCACCACCACCCACCATCCACAATAAGCCCCACCCACAACTACCTTCCGTACACCAAAACTAGTTTATTTTAGCAATAGATGTTAAAACACAAACAATCATGTTCTTGCAGACTACAAAGGTTTGGTCCACATCTTCTTCTGCAGATGTTTGCAGATATGGTCTGCAGATTACAGACATTTTTCCTCTGGAAAATTAAACAGCACCTTATGTTCATCAAATCCAATAAATAACTTGTTATCGTTTACAAGTTTATATACAAAAATTAGGTTAACACAGTACTTAGGAACAGCAAACACATCTTGTGAAACAACTCCATTTGCTAATTTTAAGGTTCATATTTTAGTAACCAAAGCATTTGTATTATTTGGGTGTTTTACTAGTATATTTAGATTATAAGCATCAACATCGCCATCTATTAAATCATTTTCATTAATTACCATGTGTTGGTTTGCTCCCGAGTTTATCATCCACCTAACCTTTATTTGTATCCCATCTTTATTTAAACTAAACACAAGTTTAACAAACACATTGGCATAGAAAAAACTATTCACACTACCTGACACATTACATCATTGTATAGTTTCACTAGGCTTCTCACTTACTAGACTTAGTGGTTTGGTCAATTGTTCACTAGTCAAAGATGGAACAGGAATATCGGTTTTATCATTATAACAAGTATTATTCACAAAAGCCTTCTTCCTTTGAATCCTTATTGGTTTCATCTAAGAGGGATAACCAATTATTTCAAAATATTTTCTATTATATGTCATGTTTTATTATAGTGTGTACACTTCAAGTTTTGATTCAAACTTTGTTAGGTTTTTTATTAAATTCTATAACTTGATTAGGATTAGTTACTAAAACCAATAGTTTGACTCCCTTTTGACCCATTGCTAAAGTTTCTATTAGATTCTTCCCTAGAAACTATACCAAAAGCTTCTTTTATAGGAGGAAGTTCATCCTTTAATAAAAGATTTGTTCTAGCACTTTGATACATACCCATTAGAAATTCATTAGTTTAATCATATGGTTAAAAATATTGAAATCCTTAGCAACATTCCAAGTACAAGGAGGCAATTGCAAAATTTGATCAAGTTGTTTCCACATAACATTTAGTATATGATAATAATCAGACACAAGAATATCATTTTGACTCAATAAGTTAATTCTTTGGTACAAATTAAACACAACAGACCCATCTACTTTATCATAAGTTTCCTTTAACTCAGACCATATATATATATATATAGGGGAAGGTTTAAATAAAAACCCACTTAAAACGAAGAAACCCGGTAAACCAAATATCAACCATTGATCAAACTAGATCAATGGTCCACATTTAATTCATGCTTTTTGATTTAAATTAATAGAGTAAATGACAAAAAAAGGGCAAAAGGGTAAAATGACATTTTCTGAAAAAGCATCTATGACAAGTTGACCTGACACATGTCACATCATCTCTCTCATACTTTTTTTATTATTCTCCTAAATCTGCCAGATGCCACTGTTACATATGTAAAATGTATTGTGTTACGTAGGTTAAAACTGAGTTGCCAGTTTATATTATTTAAAAAAGGCTGATTTATTTTTTTTATATTAGACCATATTTTTTTCCGTTTTATTGTAGCAGCACTAGAATTTGTTGCATATGTAACGAGAAATGATATGGTTATATGCCTTTTGTTACTTACAAAAGTGCTAAAAACAAACAAAATGGTCATTACAAAGTGTATCAACAACATAATATTGTTCATCTGCCTAAAACATACTACTGAAGAAAATATATTACACTAAAACTGTATCAACAACAAAACATATAATTAAAGATTCATACCCCCCCACCCTTGCTGCAATAACCCCGACATCCCGCGCTGCAACCAACAGTATCTGACGGCATCCGATAACCATACTTTGCATAAAAAGCCCACTGTTCCTCAGTATAACCTATACCCTCCCATTCAGCCCTAATACGCCGACCTTCTGGATACGTGAACGGCAACACGGGTTTGTTAAGTTTGGGTTCATATGGTTCTTCATATTCAGCCCCTGGGTCTGATTCGTAACCAACCGCCCATTCAGGTGTGTGCTTTACATCATACACGTCATCCTTCGGTGTCATATAGTCTTCTGGTGGCGGATATTCTTCGGGGAAGACGTAATCATAGGCCGCATTCCAATCGAAATCTTCATCACTTTCAAACCCACCGTCCGCCTGCACTACGGGTATAACCGGTTCTAATGGCGGGATGTCCGGGGCAACGGGGGCAGCGGGTTCATGTTCGGCTCCAACAGGAGGGATGTCCAATCCAACCGGTGGGGGTGGTTCAGGTACAATTGCAATGTCCGGTTCATTTTGAGGTGGCTCGTGTACAATTGGGATGACATGGTGACGCTCCTCAAAAACCTCCGAAGGCGGAGTGGTGGGGTTGGAATCCATGGTTTGACTAAAAACAGGACCTGTAACATATGTTATAGCAGAGTAAGTGTTGACATTGGAAATATGAAACAGGGAAAAAAAACTATTCTCTGTTAAAAACATATAGGTAACAGAAAAAAACTCATACATGCAAAAACAAAGAAAAAATCTATAACGAAAAGTGCAAAAAACACGAGTGTTACATGTGTAACAGGGTTTTTCCCTGGAAACACAGACGCAATATAGAAAAACAGATGCATACATTCCACACATTATACCAACTTAGTTCTATTGTTACATACGAAACAGACGCAATATAGAAAACAAATGGATACATTCCACACATTATAATACTCATACAAAAATGCACATACAGGTAAAAAAAAGAAATCAGACATATTGTTGCATATGTTAAGGGACATTAAAATTCACCAATTTTGATTAAAAAAAACATATTAGTAATAATAACATATAAAAAGGTTAATTAATATGTAAACTTACGTGTAAAGATGATTAGTTGTGGTGTTACATACGAAACAGATGCAAACATACATTTTCAAAACCATCACAAACAATCTCTTATTACCAAACACTAATTAGCTCAATTCAAACTCTAACCATTAATTGTTTTCTAACCCCTTTCAAAATCATATTAAAAACGTTTTCTGCTGTTACATACGCAACATAGAACAGAGGAAGTTTCAAATTAGAGGTCAACAAAAAAAATTCAAAAAACCTTATTACTTCAAAACGATAAAAGTTTCGTATCTCAACAAAATACCCTTAGACCCAAATAACTTTCTAATATTTTTAACCTATCCCATCTTTTTAAATAGCCTAACTTTCTAATAATAAAAAAATCAAAACTTGACCTGGAAAACTTGGTGATCACCATTTACGAAAAACAAATTTCCCAAACACCTACCAAACAGTTAGTCCCAATTTCAAATACAATTCATTAATAATAATGATAATAATAATAATAATAATAATTTTTTATTAATCCAACAAAAAAACAAAACAACACAGAGAATAATTTTTTAATAAATCCAATAATAATGATAATAAATTAACACAAACAGATAAAGATCAAGAAAAAAAATGATAACCAACAAAAATCACCAACATTATCCTTACCTGTTTCTCTCTACTCCAACGGTAATCAAACAGAAACAGAGGTGGTAGTGGTGGTGGCGGGTGGCGGTGGCGGTGATGGCACTCGCTACTCCAAACGGTAATGAAAACAGAAAACAGAGGGGAACGAGGATGGTGTGGATTCTTCTGAACCAAAGACTTTATCGGGTTTCATAATCAAAACAGAAACAGAGGTGGTGGTGGTGGTGGTGGCGGTGGCGGGGGGTGGCAGTGGCGGTCGTGGGGCTGGTGGATGAATCTTGAAGATGGTGGAAGACATATGAAGAGAGAGAAAGAGAGGTTTATATAGGAGGGAGGTGGGAAAATTCAAAATAT
Organism: Ambrosia artemisiifolia; assembly: GCA_032199755.1. NCBI lineage: Eukaryota > Viridiplantae > Streptophyta > Magnoliopsida > Asterales > Asteraceae > Ambrosia > Ambrosia artemisiifolia. Next base: position 6,692,249 of record CM063512.1, read on the forward strand.
AAAAAGAGGGGGAAGGGTGAAAGTACTACTTTACCCTTATTAATTAAAATAATAGAGAGTGATGTGGAGCATTGTGGTCCACTAGTTGGGTTTGTGGGAGTTTCTTCATTTTAGAAGGTTTCTTGTCTATACTTAGCCTATATATATATATATATATATATATATGGAGTGGATAATATGGAAACCCCAAATAATGGAAAAACCCTGAAAACTCTCTAGTGACCATTGATCAAGTTTGATCAATGGTCCATAATTAATTTGTATATAATATTCTAAAGCAAGTGGGCCACTATAATAAAAAATAGGAATAAGGGCATTAAGGTAATCTTACTTTATGGCACTTTTTTCTGAATCCTAGGTTTAAAAAAGTTGATTTGACAATTGTCAAGTCACCTCTCTCCTACTTTATGACACTTTTTCCAGCACCAAAATTAACGTACGTTAGTGTTGTGATACAAAATTCTGACCTCGTGTGAGACATCACTAACATGTGTTAACAGGCATATACTAAAAGAACATTATAAAAGAACACATAAAATGTGTATTTATTTAAGAATTGATAAAAAATTCTAACCTCGTGTGAGACATCGCTAACATGTGTTACCAGACATATACTAAAAGAACATATTAAAAGAACACATAAAATGTGTATTTATTTAAGAAATGATAAAAACGATCATAACAATCAACACTAAAACATATCAAAAACCGTTTAATACAAACATAATTATTTGTGAATTTTCAAAAAAACTATCATAACAACATAGAAAAAATCTAGCTATGCTTCGTTCTTGATCCTCATCATCATCTTTAACTCAAAACATCTCTTCACCTACAAAAAAAAAAAGTAAACACGTGTTAGCTGGGCTCTACAAAACACATAATGGGACATCAATGACATGTGTTAGTGTATTCTAAAACATATGTTTTACTGAAATAACGTATGTCATACAAACCATAACACATGTTAGTTGGGTATATACTAACATGTGTTAACATCACTAACATGTGAAAGGGCGTATACTTACATATGTTTTCTGAAATAATATGAACCCTAAAAAGAATAAACCCTTTTTTAGTTTTCATAAACATGTGTTAACATCACTAACATGTGATAGGGCGTATACTAACATATCTTTCCTGAAATAATGTATGCCATATGAACCCTAACACCTGTTAGTTAGGCATATTCTAGCATGTGTTAGCATCACAAACATGTGTATAAAAATATCACGTACCACAGTTAGTTGGGCATATACTAGCATGTGTTAGCATCACTAACGTGAAAACTAGCACTGGAACAGATACACATGTTAGTTGGGATCCTCAAACACATAATGGGGCATCACTAACAAATTTATTCATCAATCACATGTGATCTATCAACCTCATGTCCTCAATCCAATAAAAATCTAACATAAACAAAATAATAATAATAAAAAAAATAAAAAAGGTTAACATAAGTTTTATTTTTCATTCAAGCATTTGATCGAACACTTGGTATGCGAACAAAAAATATCCCCAAAACTGTTATTATTATTATTATTCTAACAAAACCAAAAACCTAACAAAATCAAAACACACAAATCAAAACATAACAGCTTATTATTATTATTATTCTAACCAAAACTGTTATTATTATTCTAAAAAATCAAAATATAACAACAACAAAAGTTTGCAAAACATAACAAATCAAAAACATAAGTTTAATCTCGTACAGATCTACGAAAAAAAACAAAATGTATACTTTTTAAGTTTAATCTCGTACAGTTCTACTAAAAAAACAAAAAAAAGACATGAACATTCATTTGCATCCTCATATATTATATATTATATAATACTATATAAAATTTCCTATACTTTGAGTTCATAAATCATGCAATGATTGTTAGATGCTTTGTTTTACAGCTTTTTACACTAAATAATAATACTAACCTTGATAAATTGTAAAGGAAAAGAATCGTAGCCGAGGCATCTTCTTTTTCGTTGCTGTTGATAGCACTTTGTGATGTACAGCTTTATAATTATTGATGTCTGAATATCGAACGAGGCGATGCAGAACGAGGTTAAGTCGGAGGTGGTGACCGGAGGTGGTGATGGTGGTTGTGGCTGGCGGTTCTAGATAGAGACACAGAGAGAGAGAGAGCAGGGTAGAGAGAGAGATGGCAGGGAACAAACTCTAGATTTGAATTTGAAAATAAAATGAAGAGAGAGAGGGGGGAAACAATATATATAAGGAGAGAGGGAAGGGGCTAGTAGAAATGTCTATTGTGCCCTTTTAAATATTATACAATATTATAATATAATATAATGAGTGACGTGGCACAACATGGACCAAGGGTTGGGTTTCTTAGGGTTTTTGCATTTTGAAGGGTTTTCTCTATATACTTACAATATATATATATATATATATGTGTATATATCACTTGCAAGTTTAGAAAAGACTTGACCCATATGTAACTCATTACTTATAGAGTTGAAAATCCAAGTGAAAACAACAGAGTTACATTTATCCCACTGCCTAGCGAGTACCATGTCAGTTTTAGATTTCACACAAGTTCTATCAATAAATCACCATTTCTTTTTAACTGTCGTTAAAAAAAACTATTTCTTTTTAACTTATAAAGCAAGTGTCATAGCATTTGACCAAATAGAATAGTTCTCTAATCCTTTCAATTTAACAAAAACTATGGTTAAATTGCTAGAATCAGAAGCATATAGATACAATGGATCACTAGCATCCAGTTTACTAACTAGGGTTTCATTAACAAGGTTCCTATTGTCATCATAATCATCATCATCATCAACCCTATCATTATTACCAGGATCAACCTTATCACCCATGTTAGACTGATCAAATAAACCGTAGTCACAACAATGTAATCACACGTTCAAACATTACTATAGATCCAAGTCAGAAACTTAAGTAACAGTTTAAACAATGTTATCACAGATATACAGAAACATAAAACTAAATAGCAAAACAGATAAACCACAAACACTAATAATCACAAGAAAAAACAGGAAATAAAGAGCACAAAATCAAGCTAAGGACCAGTTCGTTGGCTCGTCACTCAAGGGTGCCAATGCAGGCTTAACTTGGGAGCCACTACACCTAAGACATAACTCAAACCACAACTAGTTAAGTTTCACCACCGCTACTCCTAACCCGACCAAGCGACTTCCAAACTATACAGGCTAAAACTAACCAAGTTAGGGTTTAGAACAGTTTAACCAAACTACATCCAAGTTAGGGTGACTCCTTCCCAAATCCGGTTATACAGTAACCTTCACTTAGGGTTACTGAATCTAACGCAAGAAGATAAGATCCATGAGCAACAACCAAGATCAACAACAAGATAACATATCTGCCAATATACAATATAGCTTCTTGAACCAAGAACCAGAATCTCTGATGAATATACACCAGTACTAACAAGTCACAATGGAACACACAAAAACCCAGATCCACTTAATAAGGACTACGAACAAGAACAAATTCCAATCCTCAATATCAGGAGACCCAAATCTAACCTAGGGCGTTGATACCATGTCCGATAACATGATATCAACCGTAAACTTCCAGACGTTTTATTAAAAACTTCAAACCAAAGTTACAAACCCTAACAGAAAGAAAAAAATTCCTAAACCAAAATAAAAAAAAAATCTCACAACTATAAGAAACTCTCAACTAAACTTTGACATAGATTAGACTCACAAAATAACAGCAATGAGATAATTTTTTTATACAAAACTATCAAGAAAACCCGAATCGTCTAAAGCTCTGAGATAAGAGCTATGAGAGAGAAACAACACAAAAATATATCTGGAATGAGTGAGTGAAGGGTTTCGACCTCTGCCCTTTTATATGACATGGCTTTTAGTTGGTATAACAAACTAGGCAAATGGGCCTAGTAACACGAGAGCCCATTTAAAACATGGCCATGAGCCCATCATGAATGACTATTATCAGCTGCTTCTTGAGTCCAATAAGCTTCGTTAGCTTAGCTGCTCCTTGAGTCCAATAAGCTCCATCCATCCATTTAGCCCAACAAGCCTTATGTGGATTTATGTACCAGAAAATTAACATATGCAACATATAAAAAGAATTGTCACGTAAAAATGTAAAATTAAAAATTACGATATTAAATTGTAAATTTTAACACATAATGTGTTTAGACCAAAAAGAATTTGAATGTAATACAGGCCACTCCCCTGATGAGTGCAAGTTATCATGTTATACACTGTCTCAATTCTGGTGAACACAATGTGATGACCATTCTGGTGAACACAATGTGATGACCAAGGAGAATGATCAAAATCATAGTGAAGATGAGGGATATATAATATAATGATTATAATTACACTCTCTCAAATAATTATAATAATAATTACAATTAGAGGATTCAATCTAAAATGAGTGGCTTCAAAGAAAACAAGTTTATAGCCCAGAGGTTTGTGCTACCCTAGACGAACTGAACAATTATAATAAAGACTGAATTACAAGTTTTGTCCTTTAGTTTTGTATCAGATTGCAAGGCATGTCCTTCAACTTTAAAATTGATTGGTTTTGTCCTTTATCTTTTAAAATCTTGCACGTTATGTCCTTTATGGCTAACCTGGTTAGTTTTCTCCGTTAAGTTTGGTCATGTGACCTGCACGTGAGGGTATTTCAGTAAAATCCTCTTATCTTCTTCCCCAACTTAAAATCCACCTAAATATCTCCACCCCACCCCACCTTCTTTCTACTCTTTCACTCATCCTCAACAACACTCCACCATCCACCATCCACCACCATATCCAAACCACCATTCTGTCAACCATCACAATCGTCACCCTCAACCTCAACCTACCACCGTCCTTCCACCATCAAAGAAACCCTATCGGAGCACCGCCACTCCAACACCATTCGTGTTCTTTACAAATCTGAAACAATCTGAGATGCGATTTTGCACCTTCCAATGCTTCTGTCTTTCTCTCCATTCTCCAACTTTATCCCACACCCACCACCACCTGTGACATCATCACCGTCGCCCTTGAAAAGAAACACCACAACCCCGATTACAGGTACTACCGTACCAGCAACATTCCTCCGATGTTTGTTTTCAATTTCACATCTGTTTTGTTTGCAGTTTAGTCCATGATAAAATTGAATTTACATTCACTGCAACCAGTTACCTTGGTAGCCAAAGATCTCAAAAGTCAAAATTAGGCTAAATATATGTACTCCATGTCATTCAAAGGAATCACCACTTGACTGCTCCAACCTTAAGTTTTATTAGAAACCATCATAGAGAATACAATTAGGCTAAATATTATCACATAACCCCTAGAAAATTATCACGTTCTAGATCTGTTGAAATGATACCGCACGTGGGGACGTTGACAGTGGTTGTCGTGGTGGCATATGGTGGTGGCCTGGTTTAGTGTTGATGGTGGCATATGGTGGCAATCTAGGGTTTATAATCTGGAAATTGGAGAAGAATATAAGAGGGGTAGATGATTTTACTGAAATACCCTCATGTGCAAGTCACGTGACATGATTTAACTGAGAAAACTAACCGAGTTAGGCATAAAGGACATAACGTGCAAGATTTTAAAAGATAAAGGACAAAACCAATCAATTTTGAAGTTAATGGACATGCTTTGCAATCTGGTATAAACCTAAAGGACAAAACTTGTAATTCAATCTATAATAAATATATTAATAGGCCAGTGATTTGAACAGTAACTTTGGTTTCCTGCCTTTTATAATGCTTTATATAACATAATTTGTAACATTCTTTCAATGTTGTGCTTTGGTTCAGTGGTTTGTGATGAGCTTTACAATCAGTCGACCCAGGTTCGATTCTTTGTGGGGGCTTTTTGGCTAATTTATTTTTAGGTTGTGTTTGGCAGATGGCTATGTATGGGGGTGTGCGTGTTGGCGGTTCATTAGCCTTCTTCACTTTATAATAACATCTCTGCTATCTCTCTACAACCGCTGCGTAACATATCTCTGCTCTCTCTCTCTACAACCCCTTCGTCTTCCTCTTTCATCCACCGTCTGTGATCACCATCTTTATTTTTTGAAACCTCCACTGTGATAGGTATCTGGTGTTACGCCGAAATCGAATGGCAGGTATTGATATTCTCTTCTACTCTTTACTCTCGGTCTCGGTCTCTGTCTCTCTCTCTCTCTCTCTCTGTTTTTCTTTATAATCCGTGTTGGGTATCTTTGAGACTATTGTTACCAGACTACATACTTTTGGGTCTTTAGTTAAGGTTTTACAAGTCAAGGGACTTTTTTTGTATATATGATAAAGTTTCTAGGGTTTTGTTGTTATTCGACATACTTATCAGGGGGCTAACGTACTTAATGTTAAATACGCCGGCCCATCAGACTCTCTATATATAGAATGTATGTGTGCACCTTAGGAGCTAGGGTTTTTGGTAGTCTCTAGTGCACAAGTTATCAATTTGGTTCGTTTATGTAATTTCCATGGTTTCGTATATTTAATCAGTAACGGAAAACATCTTTTGATTATCTTGTGTGTGTCGGTTATCATCGTTTCATCTAGTTATTTTTGGTTTTAATAGATTCATCACCCAAAACACCTAATCAATAAGTGTTTGTGTGTGATATCAATCTTTTGCACATCAGATCTAGATTATTGGGACATACAATTTGCACATTGAATCTGTTTAGATACCAAAACCCTCATCTAGTTGTTAGTTTTTATGTTTTTATAGTTATACATCTTTGGTTTCATCAAAATGATAGAAAAATGATTTGAATCTGTGTTTTTATGGAATAAAAAAGTGTTTCTGATTGCAAGATTGATTATCCAAGTATTTCAGACTAATTGAAACAATTTTAGATTGCATCAGATTAATTTTGAGTGTGTTTTTGAAAGTTCAAAAGTGCTTTATAGGCATACTTGTTCTATTGTTTGCGTACTTGTCCATCAATCTGCGTACTTGATATTGAGTACTCAAATTATAAAGTTTTCATTGGTTAGCGTCTTTATTTAGGGTTTCAACATATTTTTTGTGATGTTTTGCTGTGAGCGTATTTGTTATCTCAGCGTCTTTAATGTTTTGCATAAACCCTTGTCCTGCGTACTTGTCAAGTGTTAAATTTTGATCGTGTACTTGTGTGTTTTTAGGTGAAAGCTATGTATTTGATTTGAGTGTGTTTTGACCATTCTGCGTACTTACCAAAGGAAACTTTGGGGTCAGTGATCTAGTCTATTGTGACTTTATCACGGTGTACTTGATTTGAGTGTGTTGTTATAGTTATTACTTCGTTTCTGGCGTACTTGTGCACTATAGACTTTCAAGGATCAGCTTACTTCTCAGCGTACTTAAGGACTATTGAACTAAAGACTTAAAATCAATTAAAAATCATGGCTGGTAATCTTAACAATCTCACAATGAATCCCATAACCCAGGCTGAACTCGAAATAGGAACCATAACTCGGATTCCCAAGTTAGTTGGGGCTCAAGACTATGGAACTTGGAAAAATCGAATGAAGGCCTTCTATTATGTGAATGATTTCACATAGTGGACCTCTGTTCAACTTGGGCCTCACATCCCAATGAGAACCACTGATGCTGGGGAGGTGTACAACAATGATCCAACAACTTACACCGACCTTGATAAGCAACTACTGCAACATGATCACAAGGCCTATGGTGCTCTCACCATGGCTCTGTCGAATGACGTCTACAACATGCTCGAAGAGTATACCACTGCCCAAGACTTGTGGTTTGCTCTTAGTGAGTACTTTGAAGGAAATGCAAAGATGATTCAGAATAAGCAAGACATGGTTCAGAAAGAGTATGATATGTTTGGAAGCATTCGTGGTGAAAGCCTGACTTCACACATCGACAGGTTCATGAATATGTTGACTAAAATGAAGAAAGCCGGTATCCCCGTCAACAATCGAAACTTGATCAAGAAACTGCTTGACTCACTGCCAAAGGAATGGAGTCAGTAGTGCATGATGATTAAGAAATAATTCCTGGATCCTCAGTCCACTCTAGCTGATCTTATCCACACATTAAAATCTTTTGAAATGGACATCACTAAGAGGGAAATGAATCAATCTGTACCAAAAGGAAGTCCAAGCAACCCTCTTAAGAATCTGGCTTTGATGACACCTATCGGTGGAGTTGCTTCAAGCTCGTCTCCAGTGTATGTGGATTCTGTTGGTGGAGGAAGTTTAAGTTCTGGAAAGGCCATTTCTTATCCTGACAAGACAACAAAGCTTCCGAATGCACAGCTTGCAAAGGTTGCCATTGAGCATGTTGAACTCTTTAACATGTTCATGAGTAGTTTCGAAGCCCTGAAGACTGGCAAACTGAAGAATGAAATTCTCTCTCCTGAAGATACGTATCAAGTTGATCCTGACGACATGGAAGAGATGGACTTGAGATGGCAGATGGCTATGATCACTCTAAGGGTGAAAAGGTTTTAAGACAAAACTGGAAAGAGGATTGGGATTTGAAAGGCAGGATTTGACAAGTCGAAGCTTCATTGTTATAACTGCCAAACCCTTGGACATTTCAAGTATGAATTCCCCAATCTAGCTCAAGTTGAAGTTGAACCTACAAGAAGGGTAGAGGAGGCACTGATAGCTGAGAAAACCAAAGACACCAAAGCAGAAGAAAAACAAAAGGAGGCTATCACGAAAAGTGATGAAAATGATCTGGTAAGTATTCCTCTTGAAATTAAAACAAAACTGTGCACATCGAGGTGTCTCACAACGGTTGTTTACTGTTTGTCTCACAATAGAAAAGTTTTAAAAGAAAGGACGATATTAAAAAATTAACAATGAAATGAAAGAAAATGAGCTAGCATATCAACGAAAGTTAAATGCAATTCTCGCTGAAATGCAAACTCTTAAAGAATTTGTCCTTAGAAAAGATTTTCTAATAAATGATTTAACGACAAAGTTAGAAAAATCTAGAAATGAAACAAATCATCTTCAAATTATTGTGGACAAATGGAACGTAAGCAAACAGGCTCCTGCGGACTTAGTGGATTGTTTAAGGCAATCATTTACCAAAGATGGAATTGGATATAAGGATAAAAATGGGATTGAACGATCCTTATTTTTACCTCCGAGCCAAAGTAATTATATACCAATTCCCAAACCACATCCTAAAAATGATCTGTGTAAAAAAGAAACTGCCGAATCTGAGTCTAATATTAATATAATTAAAAGTAATGCAGATGTGACACAAAAGGCGGAGGTGGAAGATGGTGACAGTTGTGGTGGGAAGAAGTTGGGTTTAGGTCACCTAGGAGCCAGTTACTCTATAGTTAATTGGTTTATCTAGAATAATTAAAAGACTAAAACTATTTTAAATTCAGATGATTGTAATAGTTTATCTAGGCCGGATTACTGTAATAGTTTATCTAGGCCGGATGGCTGTAATAATTTATCTAGGATGGATGATGTAATAGTTTATCTAAGAGGGATAATTGTAATGAACTTAATCCTAGGCTAGACTTGAAGGGCATAGTAGCCCTTGATGATAGGAAGAAACCTATCCAACGTTCAAATGTTTGTGTTGATAATTATGTGCCTACTTGTGTTGATTTGAAATCTGCATTTTGTGATGATAAAATTGCATATGAGCCATCTGTGTTTGTACCAGAACTAAAACGAAACAGGTTTGGAAAATTTCTCACTGAAGAAATTCCATAATTTATTCCATCATCTACAGATACTTCATGTTCTGAAGAATCACAGAGTGAAACAGGTCAACCAAGTTCTGAAGACTCACAGAGTGACACATAAAGCATCATCAGTACACAAGAGTGCAGCACCGATGAAGAATCAATTGACAGCAAAAATGAATCAAGTTCAAGTTCAAGCTCAAGCACGACCAAGCAAATAACATCACAGCCATCATCATCCAAATCTTCTCCCGTTACAAAGACCAAACCTCATTGTTCTCGATGCTTTAGATGTGGAAGAGAAGGACATGTCGATTAAAAGTGTCATTTAGAAAACAAACCGCAGAATGATTTCAAAATTCAAAACTCTTTTTCAAATCAAATCAAAAATCTTCAAGAAACAGTGAAAAGTTTTGTAAAAACCTCACAGCTTTGGAAAAGAAAAGAGCTAGTTATGGGTGAAAATTATGATAGATCAAAACTAAAACAAACATGGATTCCAAAAATCAACTAAGTACATATTTTGATCATCTTTGTACACTAATTTTCTTGTAATTATTTAATTGTTTTTTATTTCAGAATAAACTGCGAAAATGGTTGATAGCACTCATGAGATATCTGTGGCATGTTGATAGCGGCGCTTCAAGGCATATGACGGGGCTAAAGGAACTCCTCAAGAACTATCAGTTCATTGATGGAGAATTTGTGGTGTTCGCTGGAAATGAGAAGGGATGAAAGATTGTGGGAATAGGGGATGTTGTCTCCGACACCCTAACACTTGAAGGTGTCAACTATGTTCAAGAATTGTGTTACAATCTCTTGAGTGTATCACAAGTTTGTGACAAAGGAATCTCTGTGCTATTCAACGACATGGAGTGCATTTTTCTTAAACCAGGATTCATCCCTCCTACTAACATGATCATGTTGAAAGCTCCTAGACAAAATAATACTTATGTGATAAACATGAAAGATGCTAAATCTGAGTGTCAAATGACTTGCTTTGCTATCTAAAGCATCTGAGTTTGAATCACTGTTGTGGCATAAGCGATTGGTACATGTTAATTTTAAAAACATAAACAGACTTCCTAAGCTAAATCTTGTTCGTGGTCTTCCTCCTAAGGAATTCCCATTTTCTGAAAAATGTTTAGCATGTGCCAAAGGAAAACAACACAAAAAATCGCATAAGTCCAAAACAGTGAACACAATTAGCTCACCACTTCAATTGTTGCACATGGATCTTTTTTGTCCAATTAGTGTTAAAAGCCTTGATAAGAAATCCTATTGTTTGGTGAGTACAAATGATTTCTCTTGTTTCACCTGGGTGTACTTCTTGGAGCTCAAAAGTGAAGCTGCTGAAACGTTGATGAATTTCATTCCTCTAATAGAAAACATTGTCAAGTTAAAGGTGAAGTCAATCAGAAGTGATCAAGGAACTGAATTCAAGAACCAAAGCTTCGATCATATCCTTCTGCAACAACAAAGGAATTCATCTTTAGTACAGTGCTACCAGAGCTCCTTAACAAAATGGAGTGGCTGAAAGGAAGAATCGTACACTGATTGAAGCTGCACGGACGATACTTATATTCCGGGAAGAAGCAGTTTATACCGCCTGTTATGTTCTCAACAGAGTCTTAATAGTTAAGCCTCATAGAAAAACTGCTAATGAGTTACTTTTCACAAGAAAACTCCTCATTGAATACTTCAAACCTTTTGGATGTTCATGTACTCTTCTCAACATTTATGAAAATTTGATGAAGTTCGATGCTGTGGGAGATGAATGCTTCTTTGTTGGATACTCATCAAGTCAAAAAGCATATCGGGTATACCACATACGCACAAAAATGGTTCTTGAGTCCTTTTATATCGACTGGCAGGAATCTAACACCACAAATACAGGAACAGGTCCAAATTGGTTCTTTTGATGTGGATGTTGTCTTTAACAATTTTAATATTCCTATCCCTAAAAATCAACCCACTGATCCCTCTCCTTTGGAAGAAGTACTCTATTCTTCTGAAGATGATGTAGCCCCATTCACCACTCGCTTCTCTCCACTTGTAGCTAATCCTATCTCCCCTTCACAAACCATAAATGGTGATACACCTACTGAAAATACACAATCTTCTGAGAATGCTCCATCTACAAAGGAAGTATCTCCATTACAGCAGTCTGTAAATGATCCATCTACTTCCTCAGACCCTAGTGATCATGTTACAAATCTTCTTCAACAAAGTCAAGAAGAGCAGAATATGGGATACAAGTCTTAAAAGAATCATCCTATTGAAAATGTTATCGGTCCAATCTCTGAAGGAGTTCTTACAGGAAATCAGACAGACAAACTAAACACTGCTCTTTCAGCTTTCCTATCTCAAACAGTGCCTTTCAGCATTGAAGATGTTGTCCATGATTCAAGCTGGGTGGAAGCAATGAAAGAAGAACTTTTTCAATTCAGAAAACTTATAGTTTGGGAATTGGTGGATCTACCTGAAGGAAAATATCCAATTGGAACAAGATGGGTTTTTCGCAACAAAATGGATGAATGGGGAGTGGTGATAAAGAACAAGGCTCGTCTGATAGTTCAAGGTTTTTCCCAACAGGAAGGAATTGACTATGAAGAGGTCTTCGTTCTAGTTGCGCGACTTGAAGCCATTCGCATTTTCTTAGCCTATGCATCATACAAAAACTTCAAAGTCTTTCAGATGGATGTGAAAAGTGCCTTCCTATATTGGAATATCAAAGAAGAAGTTTATGTCAACCACCTGGGTTCGAAGATCCTCACCATCCAAACAAATACTACAAACTTGACAAAGCCCTCTATGGTTTACATCAAGCACCTCGGGCTTGGTATGAGACTTTGTCATCGTATCTGTTACAAAATGGATACACCAGGGGGAAAATCGACATGACTTTGTACACCAAGGAAGTCAACAACCATTCTATACTGGTTCAAATTTATGTTGATGACATAATCTTTGGTTCAACTGATGAAAACTTGTGTAGGGAATTCGAAGGCATCATGAAGTCACAATTTGTAATGAGCATGATGTGGGAGCTATCTTTCTTTTTGGGTCTATAAGTTGAGCAAAAGAAGGATGGGATTCTTATTAATGAAGCAAATTACACAAGAGACATCCTAGCAAAATAGAATCTATCCGACAGTAAACCATCCAGCACTCCTTTTGCAGCTCAAACCACTTTAGTACCAGATCTTCAAGGACCATCAGTAAATCATCATATATATCGGTCCATGATTAGGTCGTTGATGTATCTCACCACCAGTGGACCAGACATCATGTGGGCAGTAGGATGCTACGCCCATTTTCAATCAAATCCCAAGCAATCTCATGAATCTGCAGTCAAGAGAATCTTCCGCTACCTTAAAGGAACTCCAAAACTTGGTTTATAGTATCCCAAGATTGAAAATTTTGATTTAATTGCTTACTCTGATAGTGATCATGTGGGTTGTAGAATTGATAGAAAATCTGTCTCAGGTGGTTGCCAATTCTTGGGGAATCGACTTGTGTCATGGCAAAGCAAAAGGCAGACAATAGTGTCTATTTCCATTGCTCAAGCTGAGTACACTGCTGGAGTACGGTTTGAATTTCATGAAAACCCCAATCTTCATTGATAACGATGCTTTTCGTGACATCGTGAAGAATCCTATCGACCATTCTCAAACAAAACTTATTGAGATCAGGATTCACTCTATTCGCGATGCTCATGATAAATGATACATTCTAGTGTTACCCATTGATACTACTGATCAAAAAGCAGATATCTTCACAAAGGCTTTTGACAAAACTCGTTTCCACCAATTGGTAACTTGGTTCGAAATGATCAATTTTGAATGATCACATACACAAGTCATGGTCTTTCGTAAATAAGTCATCTTTTGATTAAAAAAAACTGTCTTTTAAAAATCTTATTTTATTGTTCAAACAAAACAAGATTTTTGGGGGAGAAACGAAGACCGGTTTATCACTCTGTAAATAAACAAGAAATGATAGGAACTAATTATATTATGTCAACATGGGAATAAGACCCGGAAGATGTTGCGGCTTCAAGAAACGATATGTCGGTAGGTTCAGCTTTAAATTGAGTAAACTGCTATTAGGTGAATAACAGTAAATCTACACGGAAATCTAGATACCCACTATGTGTTAGGTCTGCACAAGCTGAGTCGGGTCATACATAGGTTGAGAGAGTAAAAGACACAGAAAATTTTGTGAATATATACTCAAAAGACACCTAAGAGTGCAGCCTACCAATGCGGGGCCAATCAATCAAATGAGCAGCAAAAGACACGCAATGTTAGTGATGTGCAAATATATAAATAGCTCAACAGCAATCAGATGATCAACTTCTCTGCTTATGGAAACATAGATCTAAAGCTCTCATCATCTGATTGACATAATGATCATCTTCTCTGCTTATGGAAACATAGACCTGAAGCTCTCATCATTATATCTCGAAAAACCTTGAGGATCGGTAGGCTTATACCTAGCACAAGTGGGGTCTACAAAATTTTTGTCAATATTACCAAAAACATGATAATCTCATCACCAAACGTATGTTGAAAGAAGAGAGGCCTGGGCTTAAGTAGACAAGCATACCGAAAATTTTTTCTTGAGCCGTAGCTATCCAACGGAAAGTTAAAATATGGTCTGACAAGTACGGTTAGTATGATCTTGTGTGCAAAAGGTGAGAAACGGTTATTTCTTTACTCTTAATTTTATTTTTATTAAAAAAAGGGCCTGCGTATTTGACAAGGTCCCATTGTACTTAACCTAAGTACGCCGGCCCATAGCTGATGTGTATATATACCACAATAAATACTATTAACTTTAGTCATTTTCAAAATTACAACCTTAATCTGCATTATCACCCTCTTTCACCCCAAATCAGCATCATCATCAACGTCTCAACCCTCAAACTATCTTAATAACACTCTAAATCTCTCGTTCATCATCTGTTCATCCTTATTACTGCATTTTAGCCGAGTTTTAAGTATTGTATTAATGTTGGTGCCATAAACTATTGATTATTCTTTGGATTTGCCGGATTTACAGGGCTTTGGTATGGATTTTGATGGATTTTATTCAAGTGGTTCAAAGACGCTGCTGCGTCTTTGTTCTTAACAAAACCTAAGCAAGCGTATTTGTTTATTTTAAAACCTGGTTCAGTGTTCTTGTTCTTGAACGAACCCTAATCTGGCATACTTATCAAATCTTGAACGAAAGTTCAAGTCTAGCGTATTTGGAAAATACGCTGGTCTGTTGGACTATATGTCCGTCGTATTTGATCAAGTCCTCGTTTTTGCTCGAACATGACTACCCGCGTACTTATGGACTGATTTTAGATTGGACGGTGTATTTGACCTGCGTACTTAAGGTTTTGGACAATATGACAATATAATATCGTATTATATATCCAATATTTTATTTAACTTAAATATTTATTTAAATCAAAGTAATTATATATATATATATATATTATTAATTGATTAATTAAAGTTTAAGTTAAACAAATAAAGTCTTGTAAAAATTGCAAGTAAATAAATATGTTTACGTTCGCCATCCGTCTAAGTCAGAGTCGATAGTGTACTTACATATCGTTTCAAATCATTGACTTGTTTTTCGTGCACGTGCTCAGGTAAAGATGAATCTCTCCTGGGATACAACCAGAAAGCACAAATCAACTTGGAAAAGAGCGAAAGCAACTTCAGAGATGTCATCGCGTGGATTCGTCACAGCAAGATCGGTTATATCGTAGAACATGATCTGCCTATATACGTGAACCACCTGGAAGACTTCTGGAGATCAGCAAAATACCAGGTCGTTGACAAAGTCAGAGTAATCAAAGCAACAGTTCGTAATAAGCCTGTGGTAATCTCTTAGAATACTGTGAGGAACATTTTTTGCTAATAGATCAATCTGGGGAAGGCAAGATGATGAAGAAAGAAGATATTTTTAGAGTGTTCAAGAAGGTCGGGTATGAGGGAGATTTCGAGACAAAAATTGAGATAAAGAAAACAAAGTTGACCAGGTTTGGAGGTTTATATGTCATGTCTTTGCAATGTCTAGCTCACCGAAAGGGAGGTTATGATAGGTTGAAGCTAGAGTGGGCGTCCACCATGTTGCAAATCTGTAACCATGAGCGGTATAAATTATCTGGGATGATCTTCAAATGCAATTCAAGCGATTGGTACCCAATGTTCAAGTCTATGTATCCAGCCCAAAGATATCCTACCATAGTCGAAATGTATCAGAAGTACAAACAAAGGAAGAAGGCAACCCAAAGACCTACCCCTCAAGGTGTTAGTTGCATTTTTAGGCATATTTTATACTCTTTTTAGTAGCTAGTTTTAGCGTTTTTATGCATTTAGGTTGTACATATTGCATCAATTTCGTTAAATGCATGTTTCGGTGGAATGGAATCTACTTTGGCCTGTTTTGGTTGATTTTGTAGGTGTGGAGAATTGACAAGAGCAGTGACGAGGCGAGTCCGCAATTCACTTGGACTTTATGGCACTCTTGAAAAGAAGTTTAGGCAACAAATGGAATGGACATAACTAGAGGGGCTGAATTGAAAATATGATTTAAAAGGATTTTAACTAATTTTGAGTTTTTGGTGAGAGATAATGGGAAACCTCCTTATATTTTGGAGAGATTATGATACCAAATATAGGATTCATCTTGGGAGATAAAGACAATCCTTGGTTGGCTGGAAAAAAAAAGAATACATATCTCGAAGGCTGCTGGGGGACGGATCCAACAAAAAAGCAAAACACTTTGGCAATTTTATGGTTTAAAGCATTAAGGCACTTTCTATTTTTTTTGTATCGTAAGATTTAATTTTTTTTTATGTTTTGTATTATTTTTGTTTTGATTGAACTAGCCGCCATGTCCGGCTAGAACCTTTTAATTCCGGCACTTTGGTATGTTTTCTTAATTTTGATTCGTAGACTTATGTGAAACTCTTATGAGATCCAATTCTTGAATGGTTTGTTTGGTTGGTTCTTGATTTTATACCATTAGGTAAAATATTAGTTGGTTGATAAAATTGGCCACTTTGTTAATCATTCTAATAGTGTTCATCAATTTATAAAATTTTAACCGGTTTTATATATTTGATAAAAAGGAACAAATAACGGTTTAGGTTTGTCTATGAATTTAAATTTGTTATAGAATTAAACAATATAATTGAGCACTCCGAACGGCGTGAGTGTTTGGTTATAATCGATACTTCTATCATTGCAACCCGCACGCTAAGATCCGAACGGCGTGAGCTTGGAGTAGCGGGTTGGCTCTAATCAACGAACGGCGTTTGGTTAGACTTTAGATAGAGTGGATGTCCGAACGGCGTGACGTCTAGTATTGATACAAACCGTTTAATTAAAGGATCATTGCACCATAATTGTTAATGATCATAAGTCCGGGTCAAATTAAGAAACTGCCTTAGTGTTGGAATTAGCTTTAATCTCTGAATTTATCTCACTATTTAATTAACGTTTTTTTAGTCATTTGTCTTATTGATTTTAGTTTTATTTTTATTAATTTAAACTACACCAACCCCCCCCCCCCCCTTTTTATATAGTCGTATTTGTGCGAAAATCGTTTTTGGTATAATCAGTTGATCTGTATCCCTGAGGACACGAACCTTACTTTCACTCATACTAGTAGGTTTATTATTTATTTATTTGCTGGATTCGACACCCAACAAATTGGCGCCGTTGCCGGGGATACGGCAATTCTAATTGTTTTATGCCAAGATCTTCTCGTACAGGTACACCACTTGAAGTTGATCCGGAAATAGAGAAAACTGCAAGGAGATTAAGGAAGCAAGCAAAACAACGAAAGAAGTTAGCAAGCTCCTCAACCTCTATCACTTCACCTCCGATCACTAACATTTGGCAAGACGTACTCTTGTCAAGTGGATCTGAACCTGAAACCGAATCACTCTCACTTCCACAAACACTCATTACTCCACCACACTCACCCACCAATACCCATCAAGAACCAAACCCACCCGAACCAAATATGGCAGCTGAACAAACCCTTAGACAGTGGGCGAATCGTGATGTCCCACAACAACCACTCTGCATCAACTACCCTGCAATGGAAAACTTCGAACTGAAATCCGGGTTGATCCATCTGTTACCCGTTTTCCGAGGTTTAGAGAATAAGGATCCACATAAGTTCCTCAAGGAGTTTCATGTTGTGTGTTCAGGTATGAAGCCACACACCATTACTGAAGACCAAATCAAACTAAGGGCATTCCCCTTCTCTCTTCAAGATTCAGCAAAGGAATGGTTATATTACTTGCCACCGGGGTCGGTCACCACTTGGAATGAACTTGCAACACTGTTCCTTGACAAATACTTCCCGGAAGTCAAAGCTTCAATACTCCGCAAAGAGATCATCGGGATCAAGCAGATCAAAAGAGAAGCATTGCACACCTATTGGGACAGGTTCAAGAAGCTTTGTGCTCGATGCCCACAACATGGCATATCTGAGCATCAACTCCTTCAGTACTTCTGTGAAGGATTGGCACCGATGGAGAGGCGTTTGATAAATGCTTCTAGTGGAGGAGCTCTACTTGATAAAACTCCAACTCAAATTAGAGCTTTGATCACATCAATTGCTGAAGACTCAAAGCATTCAGCACATGAGGAAGAATGGTATGTTGATCCGCCAAGGGGAGTCAAAGAAGTGAATACTCCTCCTCTTGAAAGCCAAATCGCTGAATTGACAAAAGCCGTGATGCTACTTACCAAAGAGAAAGGTGTGGAACAAAAACCAAAAGCTTGTGGGATATGCCTACAACATGGACACCCCACGGATATGTGTCCTACATTGCAAGAGGATGTTGAGGATGCAAATGCAATTGGTTACTCGGGACAGAATTTGAGACAATATGAACAACCAAGAGGCAATCAAAATTGGGGACATCCTTCCAATATGGGTTATCAACAGAGGCCGCCACCATTTCAACAACGCCAGTCCTCTCAAGGCAATCAACAACATCAAAACTATCAGCCTAGGCAACAACCACCCGCACAACAACAAGCGGGAAGCTCAGGGCCGTCTTTAGAAGACATTGTGAAGAGTTTAGCCACGAGTACTCACTCATTCCAACAGGAGACTAGGTCCAGCATCAAGAATTTGGAGCAACAAATGGCACAACTCGCTAGCTCGGTCAGCAAGATAGAATCTCAAGGCAAGTTGCCCCCACAAACCGAAGCAAATCCCAAACACAATGCTTGTGCCATCACCTTGAGAAGTGGAAAGAGTTATGATGCTCCCGAATTGCAAGAGGAAGAGGAAGAAATTGTTGTTGAGAAAAAGGGCAATGATAAGCATGAGACGCCCAAATCTGATGAAGTGAAGGCAAAGTTCACAACTCCTCCTCCATTCCCTTCTAGACTACGAAGCACACAAAAGCAAAGGGAAGAGCAAGAGATCATGGAGACCTTTCGGAAGGTAGAGGTAAACATTCCTTTACTTGATGCTATTAAACAGGTTCCACGATATGCAAAGTTCCTAAAAGAGCTTTGCACATCGAAGAAGAAGCTGAAAGGTAATGAAACTGTTAAGGTTGGTGAAAATATTTCAGCGGTTTTACAAAAAAGATTACCACAAAAGTGCAAGGACCCTGGTGTTTTCACGGTCCCTTGCAAATTGGGGAATCTAACCATACCACGAGCCATGCTCGACCTTGGAGCCTCTATTAACGTCCTACCAAATTCTATTTTCAAAACACTAAATGTAGGACCGTTAAAAAGGACCGGGGTAGTAATTCAGTTGGCCGACCGATCTTTAGTATACCCAAAAGGTGTATTAGAGGATGTTTTGGTTCAAGTGAATGAATTGGTATTTCCTGCTGATTTTTATGTGTTGGATATGGAGGATGATGACACTCCAAGTTCAAGTTCCATTTTATTAGGGAGACCATTTTTGAAAACTGCTAAAACAAAAATTGATGTTTATAGTGGTACCCTATCAATGGAATTTGATGGGGAAGTTATCAATTTTAATATCTATGATGCTATGCGTTACCCAAGTGATGTTTCATCTTTGAATTGGTTAGATGTTATTGAACCCTTGTCTGATGATTGTTTTGAGTTATCTAACCATGATGTTTTAGCATTAGTCTTAAACAGAAGCATTGATGAAGTTGCAGCAAAAGAACTTACTGAAAAGTTCAAGCTTGGGGAGGATCTGATGGAACTTGTGACTTTTATGGATGCACAAAGGAAAACAAGGTATGAAGCTCCAAAAATACAACTACCAATTACTAACCAAAAGCTTCTTCCATCTATTGTGCAGGCACCGGACTTGGAGTTGAAAGCCCTCCCCGAACACTTAAAGTATGCATACCTTGGGGAGAAGGAAACTTTGCCGGTGATTATATCCAACAAGTTGTCAAAGGAGCAAGAAAGTGAGTTGGTTGAGACTTTGAAGCACTATAAGGAAGCAATAGGATGGACTATAGCCGACATCAAAGGCTTGAGTCCAACACTTTGTATGCATAAGATCCTTATGGAGGAAGATTACAAGCCAACAAGGGAAGCACAGAGAAGGCTAAATCCTCCTATGATGGAGGTTGTGAAAAAGGAGATTCTCAAGCTGTTGAATGCAGGTATGATCTACCCAATATCTGATAGCAAGTGGGTGAGCCCCGTACAGGTAGTGCCAAAGAAATCAGGTATTACTGTCACTGAAAATGAACAAGGTGAGTTGGTCCCCACCCGTGTACAAAACGGGTGGAGAGTGTGCATAGATTATAGAAGGCTCAATGCCTCGACCCGCAAGGACCATTTCCCGCTACCATTCATTGACCAAATGTTAGAGAGGTTAGCGGGAAAGACCCATTATTGTTGTTTGGACGGGTACTCCGGTTTTCACCAAATACCCGTCGCACCAGAAGACCAAGAGAAAACCACGTTTACGTGCCCCTTTGGAACATTTGCATATAGGCGCATGCCTTTTGGGCTTTGCAATGCCCCTGCCACATTCCAAAGGTGCATGGTAAGCATTTTTTCAGAATATGTTGAAGAAATCATTGAAGTTTTCATGGACGATTTTACGGTTTATGGAAACTCTTTCAAAGAATGTTTAACAAATTTGACAAAAATTTTGAAAAGATGCATTGAGACCAACCTTGTTTTGAATTATGAAAAATGTCATTTTATGGTTGATCAAGGTCTCATTCTGGGGCATGTTGTTTCTGCAAAAGGTTTGGAAGTTGACAAGGCAAAGATAGACATTATCAAATCTTTACCCTATCCTAACTCTGTCCGCGAGGTGCGTTCTTTTCTTGGTCATGCAGGTTTTTACCGAAGGTTTATCAAAGATTTTTCAAAGATAGCAAGACCAATGTGTGAGCTTTTACAAAAAGACGTTGAGTTCAACTTCTCCGAAGCATGCAAGAAAGCCTTTGACACCTTGAAAGAATTGCTAGTTACCGCTCCCATAATCCAACCGCCTGATTGGGATTTACCGTTTGAGATCATGTGCGATGCAAGCAACCATGCAGTAGGGGCGGTGTTGGGTCAAAGGAAGGATCGAGTACCACATGTGATCTACTATGCTTCGAGGACATTGGACCATGCTCAAAGCAATTACTCGACTACAGAAAAGGAGCTCTTAGCTATTGTTTTTGCTTTAGAAAAATTTAGACAATACTTATTAGGTACTAAAGTAATTGTTTATTCTGATCATGCAGCTTTGAGATATCTCATGACAAAGAAGGATGCAAAACCGAGACTGATTCGGTGGGTGCTTTTACTCCAAGAATTCGATTTGGAGATTAGAGATAAAAGTGGGAAGCATAACTTGGTAGCGGATCATCTGAGTAGGATCATCAACAATGAGGACCCGATGCCTTTGAACGATTCATTTCCGGATGAACAGTTATTCGCTACTGAAGTGACGACTCCTTGGTATGCGGACATCGTCAATTACTTGGTGACGCACACTCTTCCTTTCGATCTTTCACGTGCTCAGAAGGATAAAATCAAGAAGGAAGCAAGGCGATATGTTTGGGATGATCCATACCTTTGGAAAATCTGTGCTGATCAAGTCATAAGAAGATGTGTCGACAAAAGTGAGGTACCTTCAATTTTAGATTTTTGCCATTCACAAGCTTGTGGAGGACATTTTGGTCCAAGACGAACAGCACACAAGGTACTTGAATCCGGTTTCTTTTGGCCAACTATATTTCTTGATTCATACATGTTTTGTAAATCTTGTGAAAGATGCCAGAAAACCGGTAACTTGAGGTCTAAGGATCAAATGCCCCTCCAACCCATTTTAGTGTGTGAAATTTTTGACGTATGGGGCATTGATTTTATGGGTCCGTTCCCAATGTCGTTTGGCAACGTTTATATTCTTTTGGCCGTGGACTATGTCTCCAAATGGGTGGAGGCAAAAGCCACGAGAACTAACGATGCTAAAGTTGTTTCAGATTTTGTGAAGGCTAATATTTTTAGCAGGTTTGGTACACCAAGAGCATTCATAAGCGACAGAGGATCACATTTCTGCAATAGAACCATTGAAGCACTTTTCAAGAAATATGGTGTTGCGCATCGAGTTTCGACAGCATACCATCCACAGACGAATGGTCAAGCAGAGATATCAAATCGAGAAATTAAGTCGATCCTCGAAAAGACGGTTAACCCAAACCGTAAGGACTGGAGCTTACGCTTGGATGATGCATTGTGGGCATATCGCACGGCCTACAAAACACCTATAGGTATGTCGCCGTTTCGCCTGGTCTTTGGAAAAGCTTGTCATCTCCCTGTTGAACTGGAGCACAAGGCTTATTGGGCCGTGAAGCAGTTCAACTTGAAGATTGACGAAGCGGGAATTTATCGTAAGCTACAAATTCAAGAGTTAGAAGAAATTCGTAACGATGCTTACGAAAATTCCCGAATTTATAAAGAAAAGACTAAAGCTTTCCATGATAAGGTAAACACACGGAAAACTTTTAGTGTGGGCCAGAAGGTATTGTTGTTCTCCTCTAAACTTAAACTATTTCCTGGCAAATTACGGTCACGATGGGTCGGACCGTTTATGGTTACTAATGTTTATCCTCATGGTGCAGTAGAAATAACAAGTGAACAAACAGGGAAAACGTTTAAGGTGAACGGGCATCGTTTGAAAGTGTTTTATGAAACATTCCAACACGAAGAAGAGTGTGCAATGGAGTTGGAATGCGTGCATTACCAAGATTAAACTCGGTCTAAGTCTAGCCTAAAGACATGAAAGAAAGGCGCTGCACGGGAGGCAACCCGTGGTTCCGTAGTTAGCTATTTTTATTTATATTGCAATTTAAAAAAAAAAAAAAAAACAAAAACAAAAAAACAAAAAAAATAATAAATAAATAAAAAAATAAAATAAAAATTGACCCGGGCGTGTCAGGAGTTCACCCGGCCGGGTTGAAGAACTTTATTTTGGCCGAAATTTAGCCCAGGCGGGTCACGAAGAGACCCGGGCGGGTCATGAAGAGACCCGGGCGGGTTAAAGTTTCTTAGAAAAATAAAGAAAATCCTGAAAATTAGCCCGGGCGGGTCACGAAGAGACCCGGGCGGGTTAAAATTTCTTAGAAATTTTTTTTTGTAAATGCTGAAACTTGACACGGGCGGGTCACGAAAAGACCCGGCCGGGTTGAAGATGCCCTCTAAATGCCGAAATCAGACCCGGGCGGGTCAAAATCCTTACACGGCCGGGTAATTTTTGAAAAAAGATAAGAAAAAAAAAAACTTTAACAGTTATCTTCTTCTTCATTGTTAACCTTCTTCTTCTCAAACAAGAAGAAAACCCTAGAAGAACAATACCCTCATCACCACCTGACCTCCATCACCATCACCACCACCACCACTTCACCACCACTCGCCAAACACCCTCCGCCGCCGCCCTCTCCGTCAGCCCACCCCCGTCCGCCGAACACCATCTGACAGCCCTAACCGCCCTGTCAACCCTCCTGCAACCATCACCTCACCGCCGTCAGTCCAACCATCCCACCACATAACCACCCTCCGCTGCCCCTCTGCCCAGCCACAACCATCCTTCTTTTCCGGTCACTGCCCTCCGCCCTATTCACCTCTGTCACCACCACCGTCCGCCGCCGCTTACCCGATCAACCACCACCACGTCGGACCTCCGACCCCCACGTACTCTGCACCACCACCACGACTCTTCCTGCAACCACCACACCACTCGCCGCCCCTCTGCCCAGGTAAGGTATGTTCTCTCTTTCTCTCTTCGTTCTGTATGCCAC
Source organism: Ambrosia artemisiifolia (assembly GCA_032199755.1). NCBI lineage: Eukaryota > Viridiplantae > Streptophyta > Magnoliopsida > Asterales > Asteraceae > Ambrosia > Ambrosia artemisiifolia. The sequence continues at coordinate 6,716,200 of CM063512.1, forward strand.
CCTGGTCCACCCATAACCGCCGCCGCCAACCACCACCCCTTGTCACCACCTATTCACCTCTGTCACCACCTGACCAGCCGCCCCTAACCACCAACAGCCACCACCATAGCTGACCGCTGCTTGACCACAGCTCCTCACCGCCCCGACCCGACATCCTCTGTAAAACGACTCACCACCGTCCTACACCTTGAAAGGCAATGATGTCGAGCCCTTTGTCTGAATTGTTATCATCCAAGCCTTTGTCTGCTGTTAGTTTGTGCCATGAATGTTTATTCCTTGACATGGATGCTTCATTGTTTTATTTGTGATTCTTACCATTCAATCTTAGATTCTTGCTGTATTGATTTGAATAGGTATGATAAGTTTGCCTCAGTCATGAAATGCCCCTAATATGATATTGGTTATCAATCTGGGTTATATATTGGTCATCAAAGGGTGGTAATTTCTTCAATTTGGGTGTTATATATTGATTATCAATCTTATTGATGTTTGTCGATTCTCATGGGTTTTTGAGTTAACATACCAGGTCGCGTGAAGATGCGTATCACAAACAAACAGAGCGCGACCGTTTCGCCATCACAGCCACCTCCACCGCCGCATTAGATGCCTTCCGCTCTCGTCTCTGAGCATTGAGGACACTGCTTTATTCAAGCTTGGGGAGAGGTATTTTCTATTTCTTTTGTTTGCATTAGTTTGTTTATATTTCATGCATTAGTAGCCATTTTGCATAAATTAAAATTGAGAAAATATTCCCAAGGTTTTCTGATTGCACACGAAAGGCACCTCTCATTCATTGTAAAACGTAAGCTGAAAGCGGGTCGGTGTAGGCTTACATGCTTTAGGACGCAAATTCTTTAAGTTGCGGGATAAAGTAGGCCCAACATAGTCAATATTTTTTTTAGAAAATATAAAATGTTTGGGGTACTTAGGATGGTGTAGTTGACTGGATAGTTGATAGCTATGCATGGCTTGTATCGGCAACCCAATTCCATACGTTCAGTGAGTTTTGAGCCTTTAAATTTCCATACATATATTCATTGTTTCGTTTGATGTGTGTATACCGACATGATTCATCGTTTTAGAACTTGTACATTACATACATTTTGAGACCTTGTGTTGGGATTTAACATAGAAGTGACAGAGGCATTAGGATTACCCATTTGTTGAGCCTTTTTCGTCATCTTTATTTTCGTTTATTTTGTTATTAACCCAATTGAAACATTCCCAATAGTAGCCCATTTGAGCCTTGGCCTTTTCTTTTGATTTAACCCATGATTTGTTTTCTACATCCGGTTTAACTTGTGTTTACATTGTGACTTTGTTGATGTATAGAAATAAGACAGAAGAGTATCTTAAAAAAAAAAAAAAAAAAAAAAAAAATGAAAAAAATGAAAAAAAAAAAAAGAGAAAAAGAAAAAGAAAAAAAAAATGAAAAAAAATAGAATAAATTGTTGAGTCGAAAAGACTAAGTTTTGTTATGTGTTTAGAAGTTATAACCGGATTGTCTTTTCTTTTGTTTTCGCCATTTTCCCCATGTTTTCCCACCTTTAACCCTTGCCAACCCAAAAAGCCCTCTTGATCTATGTTAGGTTTTAACAATTAGGTGTAGATTTGATTAATGTACAAGCTTATGATAACGATGTTTTTATTGTCCGGTTTTGAGAGAATCACTCCAAATTATATATATAACCGAGTGTTGAGTGATTATTGTGAGGGGTACATGCTATGTATGGTTGGATTCTTGAAGGGAGGCGAAACTTGAATAGGTACGCCCATGGCTTTTAAAATGGCACCATCTAGACTTGTTGGGTCGTAAATCTATTGATCGTTGTAAGTCTTGTGAATTAATGTGTTCCTACGGTTTGTGGCTTATATTCGACTTCGTTTGATGTTAGTCGTCTATGTCTTGGGAATGTGTTAGACGTGTTTAGCATGAAGTTTGCCAAGGTATAAAAAGAATTTTTTTTTAATTATTTCAAGCATACATTTGTGTTTTTTTTGTTTTCGTGTTCGCTCCTCGATTAAATTTTATTCTTGACTTCCTTGAGGACAAGGAAAGGTTTAAGCTTGGGGAGATTTGTTAGTTGCATTTTTAGGCATATTTTATACTCTTTTTAGTAGCTAGTTTTAGCGTTTTTATGCATTTAGGTTGTACATATTGCATCAATTTCGTTAAATGCATGTTTCGGTGGAATGGAATCTACTTTGGCCTGTTTTGGTTGATTTTGTAGGTGTGGAGAATTGACAAGAGCAGTGACGAGGCGAGTCCGCAATTCACTTGGACTTTATGGCACTCTTGAAAAGAAGTTTAGGCAACAAATGGAATGGACATAACTAGAGGGGCTGAATTGAAAATATGATTTAAAAGGATTTTAACTAATTTTGAGTTTTTGGTGAGAGATAATGGGAAACCTCCTTATATTTTGGAGAGATTATGATACCAAATATAGGATTCATCTTGGGAGATAAAGACAATCCTTGGTTGGCTGGAAAAAAAAAGAATACATATCTCGAAGGCTGCTGGGGGACGGATCCAACAAAAAAGCAAAACACTTTGGCAATTTTATGGTTTAAAGCATTAAGGCACTTTCTATTTTTTTTGTATCGTAAGATTTAATTTTTTTTTATGTTTTGTATTATTTTTGTTTTGATTGAACTAGCCGCCATGTCCGGCTAGAACCTTTTAATTCCGGCACTTTGGTATGTTTTCTTAATTTTGATTCGTAGACTTATGTGAAACTCTTATGAGATCCAATTCTTGAATGGTTTGTTTGGTTGGTTCTTGATTTTATACCATTAGGTAAAATATTAGTTGGTTGATAAAATTGGCCACTTTGTTAATCATTCTAATAGTGTTCATCAATTTATAAAATTTTAACCGGTTTTATATATTTGATAAAAAGGAACAAATAACGGTTTAGGTTTGTCTATGAATTTAAATTTGTTATAGAATTAAACAATATAATTGAGCACTCCGAACGGCGTGAGTGTTTGGTTATAATCGATACTTCTATCATTGCAACCCGCACGCTAAGATCCGAACGGCGTGAGCTTGGAGTAGCGGGTTGGCTCTAATCAACGAACGGCGTTTGGTTAGACTTTAGATAGAGTGGATGTCCGAACGGCGTGACGTCTAGTATTGATACAAACCGTTTAATTAAAGGATCATTGCACCATAATTGTTAATGATCATAAGTCCGGGTCAAATTAAGAAACTGCCTTAGTGTTGGAATTAGCTTTAATCTCTGAATTTATCTCACTATTTAATTAACGTTTTTTTAGTCATTTGTCTTATTGATTTTAGTTTTATTTTTATTAATTTAAACTACACCAACCCCCCCCCCCTTTTTATATAGTCGTATTTGTGCGAAAATCGTTTTTGGTATAATCAGTTGATCTGTATCCCTGAGGACACGAACCTTACTTTCACTCATACTAGTAGGTTTATTATTTATTTATTTGCTGGATTCGACACCCAACACAAGGAATCCTAGAAGCACCACCAACTTCCACCCCTTAATCAACTTCAGCCCCTCAACCGACACCTGTCCCACAACAAACTGCTGAGGAAAGAGCACGACAGAAGGCTAGAGCGAAAAGGCCGGTAGTTGAAGAAAATCCCTCAAAGCCTGTTAAAACAAAAAGAAAAGGGATCATGAGTGAGGGAAGAAGAACACTATCTGCAGAACAATTATAGCATGCATGTGATCTGCATCAAATCAGAGAGATGGAGAAAGCAGAAAAGCGATTGAAAAGAGCTGAGATTACTCCATCGGTTAGAAGGACCCTCCACAGTTAGAAGATCAGCTCATAAGGGTCCTTCAAAGAGAAAGCACACTGAGCCCTCTCCATCAGCTCCTGCAACACAAAGACGAAAGCTAGTACACCAGGTCCTGTATAGGAATCTAGTGAAGGAAGTGGAGAAGTTAGCAGCCAAAGAAATCTGCACGTTAAAGAATACAGTTGAGAGCACTCATGAGTTGAAGAGAAAGCTAAAAGAAACGAAGAAAAAGAACAAGAAGCTAGAGAAAACGGCGGTCGATCAAAGAAATCTGATCAAGTTCAAAATGAATGTTCAGATGAAGATGTTTGAGATGATCCAGGAACTACAAGCTAAACAGAACATCGAACCGAGGGTTAATTTTGAATAATTATTTGATTTTGGGAAGTTTATGGAGGAAGAAGCTGAGAAAGAAAGACAAGCGGCAGAAAGCGAAGAAGAATTGGTTAGTGAAGATGAGATGCCGGTGACTTTCATTGAGATCGGAGATGAGGAAGAAACAGTGTATGAATCGGGTGATGGTTATCCTATCAGTCCTCAGAGGCTAAAGTGGTTCAAAAGAAAGGAAGATTCATTACCAACTCTTCATCAGAACATCCAGTACAGTAAAGAAGCCCATCGGGAAAAGAAGATAATATCATTGAAGTATGATGATTTGAAGGGGTTGTTCATAATCAAGAGACGAGGGGGAGTCATTCAACACTTTGTGAACCAACACGACTTACAGACTCTCCCTCGATGGGATATTAGGGAACTAGCAAAGATAGACTTGATCAACCCTGCGCACAGCTCAACTGGAGGTGATCTTCACAATTTGATTCGTCGAGAGTGCGACAGGAACTTCACTGTTTTCAAGCCCCAGAAGCCAAGGAAGAAAGTGTCAAAGACGACGATCGACCCTATCACAGGTCGCGGGAGAATCACGTATGTTGTTGATCCCCCGAAACTCGTAACCAGGGTTCCTATTCCATCAGAACAACCTGTGATGTTGAACAACATGGAAAAGTGGTTTTATAATAGCATGATTGGGGAGGCAGTGATCAAGAATAGTGCAGGAGAAGAGATTATAAGACTCGTTGATACGGTAGATGTGTTCACGTTTAATCTATCGGATTGGATGCAACTGTTTGGGAACACGATTAGATTTGGAGCTGGTCAGACACTGCTGGAAGAGGGAATGCTATTTCAAAGAGCAGTAGACCGAGTGAAGGATAGAAAGCTGGAAATGATCGAAATATTGGACAGAATCAAAGCTGCTGACAAAGAAAAGGAGTTTGAGTCAATAGAGGTCCCAAGAACTGATGAACCAGAAAAGCCTCATCAAGAGAAACCAACGGGGGAGGATGATTCGAGTGATATCTCGATTTGAGGCCGGGTGAAGACAAGTTATTTATTGGATTTGATGAACATAAGGTGCTATTTAATTTTCCAGAGGAAAAATGTTTGTAATCTGCGGACCATATCTTCAAACATCTGCAGAAGAAGATGTGGACCAAACCTCTGTAGTCTGCAAGAACAAGATTGTTTGTGTTTTAACATCTACTGCTAAAATAAACTAGTTGTGGTGTACGGACGGTAGTTGTGGGTGGGGCTTATTGTGGATGGTTGGTGGTGGTGGACGATGGGTGGTGGGGGGTGGTGGTGGACGATGGGTGGTGGTAGACGGTGGTGGTGGTGCTAGTGGACAGTGGTGGTGCTGGTGGAGGCCCTTTTCCTGCTAAAGCCTAGCGTCATCGTCTACATTTGTTTAGATGATGGTGGTCGTCAGTTGGCCTGTGATTGAAGGGATGGAGGTCTTGGGCCTCTGTTGCTATTTTTTAATGGCATGCATTGATTTTCAGTTTCGGTAAAATATTTATTTTTCATCAATGATCTGGACACTAACATGGCTTCGCGAAGTCTGTCAGTTGTGTTTTCTGTGCGTCTGTTTGACTTGGATAACGGGTCAAAACATTTGAGGTTTTGTCAGTTGCATTGTGTATGTGTTTATTTAGTTATTTGCTATTCTACGTCTAGAATCGGCTCCCACGTTAGGACCTGCGTTGACACCTCGGAGTGATGAATCAATGATCTGGACACCAACATGGCTTCGCCAAGTCTGTCAGCTGTGTATTCAGTGCGCCTGTTTGTTCAGTTGTTTACTATTCTTACTTATTTTTTTAGCCTGTGTGTCTGCGTCTAGAATTGGCACTGATGGATGTTTTCTTTATGTCATTTGCTACTTGGATAACGGGTCAAAACATTTGAGGTTTTGTCAGTTACATTGTGTACGTGTTTATTTAGTTGTTTGCTATGCTAGGTCTAGAATTGGTTCCCATATTAGGACCTGCATGCATTGTCAGCTTTTAGTGATGAATCAATGATCTGACCAACATGGCTTCACCAGTTCTGTCAGTTGTGTATTTTGTGCGTCTGTTTGACTTGGATAACGGGTCAAAACGTTTGAGGTTTTGTCAGTTGCACCGTGTACATGTTTATTTAGTTGTTTTCTATTCTAGGTCTAGAATCGGCTCCCACGTTAGGACCTGCGTTGACACCTCTGAGTGATGAATCAATGATCTGGACACCAACGTGGCTTCTCCATGTCTGTCAGTTGTGTATTCTATGCATCTGTTTGTTTAGTTGTTTACTATTTTTACTGAATTCTTTAGGTTGTGTGTCTGCATCTAGAATTGGCAATGATGGAAGTTTTCTTTATGTCATTTGCGACTTGGATAATGGGTCAAAACATTTGAGGTTTTGCCGGTTGGATTGTGTACCTGTTTATTTAGTTGTTTGCTATTCTAGGTCTAGAATCGGCTCAACGTTAGGACCTGCGTTGACACCTCTGAGTAATGAATCAATGATCTGGACACCAACGTGGCTTCGCCAAGTCTGTCTGTTGTGTATTCTGTGCATCTGTTTGTTCAGCTGTTTACTTTTCTTACTGAATCTTTTACCCTGTGTGTCTACGTCTAGAATTGGCACTGATCAAAGGGGTTGTCGTGTCACAACCCGACCAAGGTGGGCCTGGTCGAAATACAGGTTGGTACCAAACTTGCACAACGGGAGTAACAATTGTTCAATAATAATAATTTATACAATTTCTAGTTCTAAATTAATACAACTCAATAATAATAATTAAACTAAACTACTGTGTGGACGAATTGTGGCACTCGTCGATGCATTCCCGGATGTGTACTTCACTAGATCTCTACCGATGCTTAGCTCTAATCCTCAAGTAGCATAATCCCTGTGTCATGTAGCTCTTCCAAAATATCTACACATTCCCTGAGCGCACATATATATATATATATACCTCGTTCCTCGATTCCAATCCAGAAGTGGTACCTGAACACATGCTTAAAAATAGGTTTGGGTCAACAAATATGTTGGTGAGTCCGTGTGTGCGTTAAACTGGTTTCAAAATAAGTTTATCGTTCAAAAGTCGGTTTCTAAGTTATATGGTTTCCCACAAAATAGTTTTAAATTCCCAAAATAGGTTTACAAATTAATATGGTTCAACACATGGTTGCACCGGTGATGTACAAGCCACACCTCAAACCATACACTGAATCCATCTGCTCTCATTATGGATTCCCATGGCAGAATACGTGTCACAAACCTCAGTGGAGGGTTCCCCGGGTTTCCGGGTCCACTGTGTGTGGGGGTTTCCCCCAAGTAGTACTACCCACATATTAAGTGGCCCAATCTCCCGTTGGGTTAATGAGTGTGAAGCGTCGGTATTCGAGAGCACACCTTGTCACATCAAACTGGTTTATCATTCTGGTTTTTACACTGGAAGCATATGTTCACCCCAAAACAGTTTAAAACAGAAAAAGAGGGGAGGTTCACGGAACTCACCTGGATGTAGTGCACATGAAAAGTCTATGATAAATAGGGCGCCTGATATCCGGTACTGGTATTCTCCTGGTCGAATTCCTAAGTCGACAAATATTATTAGTCTTGGTTTTTATTAATGGTTACGCGTGGGGACGAGCTCAAGCGTATGGTTCTTATTTATTATAGTTCCACGTCTACGTTCGGGTTCCAATAATCTTATATGTTTCAAGTTCATATCCAAGCATCGCTTTAATCCATTCCAAGTCTTAGTTTCTAAGGCTCATGTGTCGAGTGTTCAATGTCCAAAGCTCCAAGTTATCTAATGTATATGCGACTAGTCTAAATGTCCGAGTTTCATGTTGTAGTGTCCGACTCAAAGTGTCATGTGTAAGTGTCCGGATGTCCAACTAAATGAGCAACAATGTTTTAAAGCTCCAAGTATTCTATGTCGAGATCATAATCGTCTAAGTCTTTATACCTTTAATCCCAAGTTCCAACACCGCGAGCTAATGAGTGCATTCAAATATTTCATGTCAATTTCCTAATATTAATCCAAGTCTAAGGTTTCAATAATTATATCTATGCATATAAGTTTACACTTAGTATACATCGCTTATGTCTCAATCTGAATCTTATGTCCTATTATTATGCGTCCAAGTCTTGAGTCCCAAACGTCACTACTACTATTCCAAAATATATAAGTTTATACCTGTCATATGTATAGCTTCTACTAAGTCCAAGTCTTAATCTCAATGTCCAAGTTCATACAACCAATCCAATTGTCCGAGTTATAACGTGTCATATGTATTGTCTAGTAGGCTCGCATAAGCTCGTCAAATCCCACACGCAAAGGAATATTATATATAAAGATTTATAACTAAATATCTATAGTCGTCAAGTTATCGGTTTTTAATTATACCTCTGTTCGGGTTAATGTTCGTATTGACCGACGTTGACTTGGTTGACCAGTTGACTTTGGTTGACTGCTTCGTTGACCAAACTGACTCGGTTGAGTTTAGTTGTCCCGCTTCCTAATAACCAACACTCAAATCCTCTACAACATCACCACCATTGATAACCACCTCCGACCACCATGTTTAACCACCGTCACTCGTCACCAACACCCAAACCTTAGCCCTCTGCTCACTGTCCACCAATCATCACCCTAAACCACTCAGCCTTCATCGTCGACCACTTAGATCCACCGTGTACAACCACCACCTGCAAATGGACATGACCGGCGCCGCCCTCTCTTTAACAATAACCCATCATCATCAAGATTTACCACTCACAGATTTGTATTGAAAAATAGAAAGGGGTAAGTTAGGGTTTTACCTTGGAATCAGGTCTGACCCGATGACAAAGATATCGCCGCCGACACTGTGAACCACCATCATCCTCCCTTTCCTCCTGCTCGTCTCTTTCTCTCTCTAACTCTTGCTCTCTCTTTGATCTATCTTGATAGGATGATGGTGGTGTGGGTGGTGTTAAAGATCCGGCGGCCGGAGCTCCGCCATCAGCGGCGGCGGGAGCCTCCAGCTCCTCCTTTCCTCTTGACTCTCTCTCTAAGAACATATCAGGAAGGTGAGAGGTGTGTATGTGTGTTGTGTGAGAGATTTTTATGTATGTATGTGTGTTTATATAATATATATGGACATGAGGTGTCAAGAATATAGTGGGGGCATGTGTCACCTTGGGAAGGTGACACATGTCCGGTTGGTGACTAATCAAGAGTCACAGACCGGGTTCGGGTTCGTATCGTGTTTCAGTCTGGTCTCATAACACGCAATCTAATAATATTCTATATATACGATGGTTTAGTTTTTAGTATCACAACTAATCTTACTATTTAATATTTGCGGTCGATGGTTTATTCGTCGTATATAAATAATAATTCGAAAAATTTTTGGGGACCCGCTCTGGGTTGTTACATGTCTCTACAGATGAATTTGGAGAAATGGGTTTGGAAGATGATAACCCAACAGCTGAGGAACTCATCTTACAGCTCCAATCATCCTTCTTTTCGTCAGAGGTTAAACAACTAGCCAAAACATTGATGGAGCGTCAAGAATAAATGAAGGAGAGATATTGGAAGCTGAAAACTTGTTGGGGATTTTCAGGAATAATAAACAAATAACCGGATAATTGAGATCTCTGAAGACAAATAATTGCTTTCAGATTGAATCAATACGATGGTTCGATCGAATATTCAATCGGATATAAACAGAGATTGAGAATTTTCTGTAAGTGTATGTTTGAGAGAAGAACCAGAGAATTTTGACCAAGAAGATAATGAATTCGTGATCATCAAATGGTCCATTAACTGCCTTTTAGTCAGTTTTTCAAGGGTTTCAAAATTGCCAAATTTAGTCCCTCTATTTCCAAAAATTAATTTTCTAAGACATTTTTACCATAGCAAATTTTTGAGACATTTTTACCTCTAGCTCGAGCCCAGCCAAGGGCTCTGCCCCTTGGACCCCAACAGGGGCTGCTGCCCCTTGGAACCTACTCCCAGGGGCCTGCCCCCGGACCCCCGTCCCTTAGGGGCTTCGCCCCTAAGTTCATAATAAATTCAAATAGGCGTGTACTCCGCACCACCATACATATATGATGTCTTATTATGAATATATTGGTCAAATAGTCAATCCAGTTACACTAAAATATCCAATAATCCTCCCCTATTTTCGTGTAATCCTTGAGTTACTAAAACAAGTAATCTCAAATATTCAAACTTTTGCTTAAATGAAATGTAGTGACGATTGAATTTCATATTAGTACATTACACATTTTGAATATTCGAATACTAGGGTGTCGCTTAGGATTGAACCATGGGAACTCATCTTGAATACACAATGATAATGTACACAAAAGTTTACATACATAGTAGTTCTATCTTACATACATAGGGTGTCGCTTAGGATTGAACCATGGGAACTCATCTTGAATATTCGAATACTCCCATGTCTTACAATTTTGTATGTAGAAGCGCCTCCTATGTGTTATAAATAGGATGTTGGTATTAGTTATTAAGGTTGATAGCGCCGAAAATTTTTAATGTAGAACTGCCTCTTATGTATGTAAAACTGCCCCCTATGTGTTATAAAAGTCAGTTTCAGTTATTTACGTTTCCGTTCTTATATGATAGATTATATAATGTAATGCATACATGTAGTTGCCCTCATATGTGTTATGATGAGTTACACATACTTTTGGACAACCAGTGACGATGGCGTGGCAAGGCCGTTGAATGACAGGTCTTAACCTGCAATCCACCTTGAAGCCATGCTTCTGCAAAACTCTGAACCAATTAGGTTATTCATCCGTCTTAGCTAATGTAGGCTTGAACAACAATGATGGCTGTAGCGAGGGTTGCTTACTGTTGGTTTGTGTTAGGTCATTTGATCACATTAGGCATTTAATAACAAATGCTTTTTGGTGTTTTTTATGGATTGAGTTGTAACAATACCTTTTGTATTTTTTATGAATTCAGTTGTAGCAACACTTATTTTTATTTGTTACATTAACGATGGTTTCGTCTATGTTTTCTCGGCTCTTTTCTTTATGTTATGTTTTTTTTACTATGTTTATGTTGAAAGAGTTGTATGTTTAATGTAAGAGATCGGTTTGTGTTTCGTTGATGACAAAAGTGGAAGGCGCGCATCACGCGGCCACCGATTCCAGTAGTTTCATTTAAAAGTTGGATTGGTCATTTCCCAATCATTTCCGATTCAAATGTCGTTTCCATCCTAATCGTATTCAAACCATTATCCACAATACTACAACCAACCTAACATGCCAACGCAAATCACACCCGGTCATTTCACTTTTTATCCAATTTAATATTTATTTTATTTTTTTAAATTAATGAAAATGCGTTTTTACTTAATTTGTTGCCAATACTTAATTCTTTGTTTAGAAAATGTTGTTGTTTTATTAAACGAGTTTTATATTTAAATTTAAATTAGAAAAAGTTTCTTACGTTCAAGTTATCAAATGATGAGTAGGGGTGTGTATGGGTTGGTCTGGTTTGATTTTTACCATTAGTTATAACCATAAACGATATCTCGGTTATGGGATTTCCTTAACCATAACCATAACCAAACTACGGTTATGGTTAATTGGTTATGAATTCGGTTATGGTTATTAACCAAAAACTTTAACTCAAAATAACTTTCGACTAAAGTTCAAAAATTAAAATCGCGTGGGTCTACAAAATAGAAAATGGAACCTACAATGGTGGACTTAACTCAAGTTTTTTTATAAGACTAACAAAATTACATTTTTTTGTTAAACTACCAATAAGGATCTTTGTTAATAAGATATTTCTAAACAAGAAAAAAAACTTACTTAAGCCTAAGTTTAATTCTTTAGCAAAATAAAGATCACATACATTAAGATCGTGTTGTTAATAGCAACTTTTATGTTAGTAGAAAACCTCTACATGATTAGTGTAAAACATAAACCTATTACATAGACTTAAAACTAGATGTTTGGTTCGGTTTTGATTATATCGGTTAACCAAAGTTTCATAACCACGACCATAACCGCTCGGTTAGTTAAAGAAACTTCATAACCATAACCATTGGTTATGTCGGTTATCGGTTAAAATCGGTTCGGTTATGTCGATTATTTTTTATTATTGGTTATGGCGGTTAATTCTGCTCGCCCCTAATGATGAGTGTCCATGTAAAAATAGATGAAAATGTGATCTAATGATTAAATAATATGACAAGTTAAAATTGATGATATTCATTGATAAGTGATCAAGTGATTATGTGTGTGGAATGCCCATCCTCTCTAACTTTAAGGGTTTGTCTGGTACGAGGTAATAGAATGAATTATTACCATTTTATATCTTGTTTGTTATCATGTGGAAATGAAATGAATCGTTTCTTTGTGTTGTTTGGTAGGCAGAAAAAACGAAGGAATAATGCTATGGTGAATCGTGGTAGTGGGTGGCGATGGCGGCAGGGATGATGGGTGGGTGGTTGCGATAGTGGCATGGTGATAGTGGTTGGGGTGGGTGGTAGCAATGGTGGCGGACTGGTGGTGGTGGGTGGCGGCCGCGACAGGTGGTGGTGACGACAGTGCGTTGCGGTGATGGGTGGTGTGCGGTGGGGGTGTTAATGATGAGTAAAAGAGGGAATGAGATGAAAAAAAAGCATTAGGGTAGATGAAATAATTTTGAAAAAAATGAAATGCCTTACGTAATTCATAAATTCATTTTGTTGACCAATCAAACACTTTTTGTTTCATTGCCTCACAATATTTATTCCAATCCACCTTTTGTTCTTGCATACTAAGCACTACTTAAATAAAAATAGCATAAATTTACATAGGTGCTAGAATATATAATATATAATATTTAACTTTTACTATTTTATAAAGGTTGATTATTTTTGTAAGGTGAATTTCATTAGAAAGCCGATCAACCTACAAACATGTTACATACAAATAAATTTACACCAATTGTTTGTTTTTTTATTAAGGTTGATCAAAGGTTAAGATACAAGAGTTAACTTATTGCGAACATTAGCTCAATTGGTTGAGGTGAGGTAGGAAAGTTTTCCCCCTTAGAGGTTTCTAGCCTAGGTATCGTTCCCACGGGAGGAAGTGATTAAATGCCCGTCATATGGGATTCGAACCGGAGGACATGGGTTTGGCGCCATAGGAATATCCACTTAACCACACCTTAAAAAAGGGTGATACTATTTGGACACCCTAAAAAGTTATTTGGACACCCTAAGTATGCCTCGTATAGCTCTATACGAGGCATATGCACTTTAATGTCTCCCATTCAGACAACATTCTGACAAAAAAATGAACCTTATTTGCTTCGTGTAGAGCTATACGATGCATATAGGGTTCACGTGACCCTTTAATGTCAACTCGGCACAAAATTAAAGGACCAATGATTGGTGCCATATCCCTCGTATTGGTCTATACGAGAAATATTTGTACGATATCCGTTACGATGTAACATAAAGCAAATGTCAGTGTACCCTATACGACCCATATAGTTCTATACGATGAATATTTAACCAAAGTTGATTATTTCCTTCTTTTCTTCTTCTTCTTCCCTTCGTTTCTTCTTCATTTCTTCGATAAATCTATTTCTTTCTTCTTCTTTCATATTTAACCAAAGTCTAATATTTTTTTTCTCCAAAATGTCATGGTGGCCTAATATTTTTGATGAATCCGGTATTCCTAATTCTTACGAGACGGTAGGTATTCTTGATTCTCAAGCAACAGTTATTCCTTCTCAAGAGGTTGTGTCTGGTTACCAAAAACCATTGTTGCCAGACCTGAACGAGCCGTGCTATGAACCCAATGTTGAACATTCATATGTAAATGTTGAACATTCATACGTAGGGGAAACCTACCAACACTACGAGCACGGTGGTGAGTATGGGTACGTACCGCAATACTCTTCGTACGACCAGAGATAAAACCCGGAAGTTCCAGAAGGGCAACCCCACTACTCGCATGTTTCAGACAAGCAACCACAGTGGCCACATGTTTCGTATGACACTGAACAAGATTTCGTTTTGCGAAAAGATTTGGTTACGTGGGTTAAGAAAAAGGGAAAAGATAACGGTTACGTCATTGTGACCCGACGATCCAAAAAAGTTGCTGATTTGGATGTGAAGGTTTCGCTAGTGTGCAACCGAGGTCGCGAGCACAACAGTGTAGCCACCGAGAGGAGAACGGGTAGCCAAAGAACTGGTTTTCTTTTTCAAGTGGTCGGGTTATATGACGGGAAACGTCACGCCTGGAGGGTACAGGTGAGGAATGCCCAACATAACCATGGTCCTGCTGAATATCTTGAAGGCCACGCGTAAGCAAGAAGACTTTCTCCCGAAGAATTAAATTTGGTGGAGGAGCTGTGGGGTCAGGAGATGGAGCCGCGTAAAATCTGGAAACCTTAAAGGGACACTACCCGGAGAGCATGTGTGTTTTGAAAGATATACACAATACTATTCAAAAGATTAGTGCTGTAAAGAAACAAGGTGGATCGCCCATGCAGGAACTCGAAAACTTGCTGTTTCAGAAAAAATACACGTATTACATTCGGGAGGATCCTTTAAAAAATACGATTGAGGACGTTTTTTTTGTGCATCCGTTATCTTTCAAAATGTGGCGGGCGTTCCCGCATGTATTGTTGATCGACGCGACCTATAAGACCAACATGTACCGTTTACCGTTAGTGCAAATTGTCAGTATGACGTCCACAAACCAGTCATTTTGTGCCGCTAATGCCATTGTTTATAAGGAACGTGAAGAAAACTTCATATGGGTCCTTGAGCATCTGAAGTCTATGTTGAAACAATGTATGGAGCCGCTTGTTATTATAACTGACAGAGACCGGGCGCTTATGAACGCGTGTGACCATCGGAGGTGACCCTACCCGATTCAAACACACCCGACTCATCTATACTAGCCTAAGGTATGATATTTTTTGATCTTTTCATCAATATTAGGATAGATTGTTGTTGATTGTTGATGTTATTCGTTTTTTTTAAGTCCGATTGTTGTTGTTGATTAGGATAGATTGTTGTTCTTGATTGTTATTATTATTATTATTATTATTATTATTATTATTATTATTATTATTATTATTATCCGAATAATAATAATATTATTATTGTTATTGTTGTTGATTATTGTTGTTGTTGATTTTGTTGTTGTTGTTGTTGTTGTTGTTGATTATTGTTGTTGTTGTTGTTTTTGTTTTTGTTGTTTTTGTTTTTGTTGTTGTTGTTTTTGTTTTTGTTGTTTTTGTTGTTTTTGTTGTTGTTATTTATTATTTATTATTGTTGTTTTTGTTGCAGCAAATGGCGATTGAAATTGAAGATGATGATGATCCACCGGATCCAGCAACCGAAGATTTAGTCACTTTCTATTTTTAGCAGAAAACGGAGTGCAGGCAGGGGGTCCTTTATCCGTTGGACTGTATCAACCGATGGACGCCGCTAACATTTTTGCTGATGGTGACGGTCGTCGGGATGCAGGCAGGGGATCCTTTGTCTGTTGGAGATGAACCTGCGTGGGGTGCTCTTGTTAGTTAAACCAACACTAACAAGAACTCCGGATCAGGGGATGAACTTGCATGGGGTGCTCTTGTTTGATAAACCAACACTAACAAGAACTCCGGATCATGGGATGAACCTGCATGGGGTGCTCTTGTTAGTTAAACCAACACTAACAAGAACTCCGGATCAGGTTCAAATTTTGTATGTAGTGGTCACTACAGATGAACCTGGATGGGGCCAGGTTCAAATCTTAGTTATAAACGCAAAACCGCAACGTCGGTAATTTTGTATGTAGAACCGCCTCCTATGTGTTATAAATAGGAGGTTGGTCTTAGTTATTAAGGTTGGTCCTAGTATTGAGTCTGATACTGGGCTTGTAAGGGATACTTGACCCTTATCTGCTTCGTATTGATCTATACAAAGCATATCAAGACCCATATCACCCCCAATACGGTCCTCATATCAGCCATACGAACCACACAAATACACACTCAAACACACACACACACACAGGATCAAAACACACACTCAAACACACTCGGTGGTCAGATCTTGCTTTGATTAAGGTACGTTTCCTTTATTTTTTTCACACATATTAGGTTAAATTAGTTGATTGATTGATCTAGGTTAGATCTAGGTTTGATTTTGGGGCTTAATTGAGGGTTCAAACCTGGGTTAGTGGGTTTGATGATGAACGATGAATGAATATGCCTCATACAGTGCTATACGAGGCATATTCATTCATGGAACTTGAATTTGGGGCTCATGATGATGATCAGATATGGGTTTGTTTGTTGAAGATGAATGAATATGCCTCATACAGGGCAATACGAGGCATATTCATTCATATATACATATATATATATATATATATTTTAATTTTATTAATCTTTTACATTAATAATAATAATAATAACTTATATGCAGATTTTTTATTAAAAATATTTTTTTAAAATAACATGATTTTTTAAAAATAACATAATTTTTATTAAAATAACAATTTTTTTAAAATAACATTAGTTTTTTTAAAAAAATAACGTAGTATGGCGGATTTCTTTGATGACGGGGACGGTGACTTTGACGGGGAGGAGGGAGGGGTAGCGGGACCACCACCACCATCATAGGTTGACCCACTTCTGGGTCACCCGTACTTGGACTTTCCTGCTGACAGCCAGGCGTGGCGCTGCTGTCAGAAGCTTAGGAGGATGTAGGTATTATTATTATTATTCTTTATTGTTTATTATTATTAATTATTATTTGTTATTATTATTATGTATCATTATTTATTATTATTATTTGTTATTATTATTGTTGTTATTACCATAATGCAGGTCGCGGCTCACAAGTCCGTTTCTTATACTGCGTTGGAGGAGTTTGGTGAGCTGGCACGGGCACGTGATATCATCGGCACTGATACGCCCCGGAGCCGACTGTTTGATAGTGTGCATACTCCGACATATCGGGAGCTGACCGTGGAGTTCCTGTCTTCCTTTACCTTCACCGCCCGACCAGCAGATCGACCGGATGAGGACGATGATCTTGCGGATCCTTTCCATGAGATCACCTTCCGTCTTGCCCAGCAGACGTTCCAGATGTCCCTACGCGAGTTCCCGTGGCGGTTGGGGTTTTACACGGAGCCTGAGACGGCTACCACGTTATATCGAGACAGTATACGCGCGGCGTCTAGGCCTACGTTGCTTGGGTTTTGGGCGGTCATAGCTCTTGGTCACCGGTTTCAGAAGGATAAGGGCAGGGTGACCGCCATTCGTGACCCCCTTTACCGATATATGCACCGGTTGATCGCTACGTCGATCCAGCCACGCCATAACTCCCGCGAGTGGTGCACGAGGACAGACCTCTTTTATCTTTACTGTCTATTATATCGGAGGCCGTGCGCGCTCGCGCATTGTATGACGGATTGGTTTGCCTCCGCATACCACCGTCAGCGGCGGGGAGAGTTATACGGCGGTGCGTATGTCACCGTCCTCGCCCGTAACTTGGGGCTTCTCCCCGATGGTGACCCCCACTTGGGACCTCCGCTCCAGCCATCTCAGCTGGATCGTAGGACGATTATCGTCATGCGCGTTACGCGCAAGTTCGCTGGGATGGGTCGGCGTTTTAAGAATGCCGAGGGAGAGCTTTTTGAGCTGGTGGAGTTACCGGAGGTCATCCTACCTTATCCTTGGGATGTTGTGGAGGATATGTTGGAGGACGTGGATGGCCCGTTTGAGGTTGACCTGGAGCCAGAGGTAAAGGATGAGCCTCAACCTCCAGAGCTGCCTCAGCACCCAGCTCACGTTTACCGGGGTGTCCCTCGTGACGTTGTAGACAGGATGCGCCGTATGGAGGGCAGTATTCGGGATCTGCGGCGTGGTCAGGACGCTATTCTTGACTGGATTAGGTGGCTTGCTAAGTCGGAGGCGGAGAGGAGACGGGACGCAGGATTACCTGAGAGACCGCCACCAGCGCCACGTGCGGCACCCGACGCACATCAGTAGTGTTTTATGTTTGTATTCAGTACTATTATGACTTCTTTTGTATGAACTTGTTGGTTGATATGTATATATTCAGTTTCAGATATTTATGTTTGTGATGTTTATTTACTGTTGTTAATAGTTCTTGATCAGTTATTCAGTTACAATCAGTTTCAGTTATTTATGTTTGTGATGTAAATTTGTGTTTGTGTTGTATATACAATTGTTAAAAATCAAAACTATTTAAAAAAAATGGAAAAAAATATTTAAAAAACAAAACCCACTGTTTAATATAGGCTACCCTTAATATAAGTAGTATTAAGACGAGTCCATTCAACTTCAAAAAGTATATGTAATAAATTCATATCCCTGTTATTGACGTATTGATACGAGTCCGTTCAACTTCAAAAAGTATACATAATAAATTCATACTGTTATTTACTTATTGAGACGAGTCCGTTCAACTTCCAAAAGTATACGTAATATATTTAGACTGTTATTGACGTATTGAGACGAGTCCGTTCACCTTCAAAAAGTATACATAAGAAATTCATATCCCTTTTATTGACGTTTTGAGACGAGTCCGTTCAACTTCAAAAAGTATACATAAGAAATTCATATCCCTTTTATTGACGTATTGAGACGAGTCCGTTCAACTTCAAAAAATATACATAATAAATTCATATCCCTTTTATTGACGTATTGAGACGAGTCCGTTCAAATTCAAAAAATATACATAATAAATTCAGACTGTTATTGACGTATTGAGACGAGTCCGTTCAACTTCAAAAAGTATACGTAATAAATTCATAATGTTATTGAAGTATTGAGACGAGTCCGTTCAACTTTAAAAATTATATGTAACATATTCAGACTGTTATTGACGTATTGATACGAGTCCGTTCAACTTCAAAAAGTATACGTAATAAATTAATACTGTTATTGACGTATTGAGACGAGTCCGTTCAACTTCCAAAAGTATATGTAATTATATTCAGACTGTTATTGACGTATTGAGACGAGTTCGTTCAACTTCAAAAAGTATACGTAATATATTAATACTGTTATTAACGTATTGAGACGAGTCCGTTCAACTTCCAAAAGTATATGTAATTATATTCAGACTGTTATTGACGTATTGAGGCGAGATCGTTCAATTTCAAAAAGTATACGCAATATATTTAGACTGTTATTGACGTATTGAGACGAGTCCGTTCAACTTCAAAAAGTATTTGTAATAAATTCATATGCCTTTTATTGACGTATTGAGACGAGTCCGTTCAACTTAAAAAAAAATATACATAATAAATTCATACTATTATTGACGTATTCAGACGAGTCCATTCAACTTCCAAAAGTATACATAATAATTTAGACTGTTATTGATGTATTGAGACGAGTCCGTTCAACTTCAGAAATATACGTAATATATTCAGACTATTATTGACGTATTAAGACGCGTCCGTTCAACTTCCAAAAGTATACGTAATATATTTAGACTGTTATTGACGCATTGAGACGAGTCCGTTCAACATCAAAAACTATACGTAATATATTCAGACTGTTATTGACGTATTGAGACGAGTCCGTTCAACTTCAAAAAGTATACGTAATATATTTAGACTGTTATTGAGGTATTGAGACGAGTCCGTTCAACTTCAAAAAGTATACGTAATATATTCAGACTGTTATTGACGTATTGAGACGCGTCCGTTCAACTTCCAAAAGTATACGTAATATATTTAGACTGTTATTGACGTATTGAGGCGAGACCGTTCAACATCAAAAAATATACGTAACATATTCAGACTGTTATTGACGTATTGAGACGAGTCCGTTCAACTTCAAAAAGTATACGTGAAAAATTCATAATGTTATTGAAGTATTGAGACGAGTCCGTTCAACTTCAAAAAGTATACGTAATATATTCAGACTGTTATTGACGTATTGAGACGAGTCCGTTCAACTTCAAAAAGTATATATGTAATAATATTGTAAGTACTCTTCGTATTGCACTCGTTAAAAAAAATCCTCGTATTGCCCTCGTAATAATATTGTAAGTACTCCTCGTATCGCACTCGTTAAAAAAAATAAAAAAAGAAAGTATATGTAATAATATTGTAAGTACTCTTCGTATTGCACTCGTTAAAAAAAAATCTTCGTATTGCCCTCGTAATAATATTGTAAGTACTCCTCGTATTGCATTCGTTAAAAAAAAAAATAAAAAAATTCACATGGTAGACCAAACCCTAAGTTTGAAAAATTAAAAATGTAAACCCTATATTTTTCGTATTGAGCTATATGGGTCGTATAAGGTACCAGGTTGCAGATAATCATTGTCTTGAAGTCACTGTTCAGCCTTGTGCTCTTTATATTCCTCGTATAGTCCTATACAAGGCATATACAGGATGTTCAAATAGATTTCAAGGGTGTTTAAATAGACATGGCCTAAAAAAATTAAGAAAAACGGATTGCGAACTTTTTGGGAGCCTATTGGGAGGCACGTGTATGTTCCTTTTGAAAAGCGTGCATGTACAATTCTTAATCTTCAAATCATTATGTAATTTATAAAATATTCATAACCGTTATGGATGCAGTTTGGTTTCTAAAATGTTTTAAGTTTAAAATTATTAGTAAAATAGTAGTAAATACACAGTTCTAAACAAGATTTTTTTTTAATATCATAACCGTTATGGATCGCATCTTATTTGAATTAGTGTGTTTTACATTGATTAAATGTTTTATGTTGAGGAAGTAATAAAATTATAAATATAATGAAGATAAAATATGGTTGAAAGAAGTCTCAATGTAAAAAAAAAACGTTATCATTGTATGTTTTTATTTAGAGTAAATATTAAACACAAATAATTTTAACCTGCTAAACATCAAAAGTGAAAGGGGAAATTTTTTATCTGCATAAGCATGCTTTTTAGTTTAATAATATAAAATTTTTATTTTTTTAACGTAATTATGTCATTAAAATAATTACAGTAGTTTACACTAGAATAATTACGTAATTACTTTAATTATGTAATTACTCTATATAATTTTTTTAAGATTTCAGTACTAAAATACATGCTTAACAAAAATGAAAAAATTCAATAAATAAATAAATAAATCACTCCTTCACTTCTCATTTTAAAAGTTATTTATAGGATAAAACCTATTTATGTCCTTCACGGGTAGCTCAGTTGGTGAATGAACCGGTGATCCCTCTTGGAGGTCCCGGGTTCGATTCCCACGAGGGACATAATGAGAAATGATGGATGACTCCTGGCCTATGGTCACGAGTTTGAGTCCTGATCTCGCCCGGGTTTTACCAATCCCTCACCGTCGTGCCTACGGGCGGGTGAGGGGTTGGGTTTTCCCTGGTTTCGGGAACTGCATGGGCGGGCTTGACTGCACCAGCCGCCCGAGGTACGTATGAGCCCTTCATTGGGTTGGTCGTGGGGGTCTGTCCATAGTGTAGAGACTCCTCTGAATAGTCGTGGCAGTTAAAAAAAAAAAGATAAAACCTATTTATACAATAACTTTCCTTTTATTATTTAAATCTAAGTTCATCAATGGTTTTAATCTCCATATATATGAAATTTTACGTACTGTACTATTTTTTATTAAAAAAAACTTTTACCATAAAATTAATAATTATATTATATTATCTATTTTAAGTTGAGTTCATTATAATGTATTTTTTTTAACAAACTCATCATTAAAACAAATTACATTTAGATAGTGGGTAGACGGACAACAAGCTACACCGCTATCTCTTTTTGAATCGCAAAGCCTAGCATGTTAAATACAAACTCTTGGTTCTTAAGGCTCTATGAGTTACTGTGGACCACCTTCTGCACTCGTTTAAAAAAAACGCACTGCCTTAGGGGCTAGGGATCCAAATGTGTCAAAAGCAAATGGTAGGAACACATGCTGATTCTGTAAACAGGGTGCTTCATGCTTAGTGACCTTCTTAGCTTTCGCTCTCAAAACTGTCTGTCCCGGTACAAAACCGATGTCCCGTAAACCCACTAAGGGGGATACCTCAGTAAGGTCAACGCATGCATGCTTGCCCCCACCTAACTAAACACCCGCGGACTAGTCTGGTGCTTCATTCTTGGCCGAGATACCAGCACGTCAAAGCACATCCATAAAACATCTCTGTCCAAGTCATAGCGATACTTGAAACCCCGCAGTTCTTTACAGCGGAGCGAATGTTCCCAAAATCTATCTGGACATGCTTTTTTGCAAATAGGGTATGGTTCATCAGGTGGGAAAAGAGGTATCATGAGCTAGTATTTGGGAACAAACATATATTTAACCACCGACATCCGCTGCCCAAGCCCTTCAATGGGTAAGACAGTCAAAAAGTCCTTAGCATGCCCCCCGAAGGCATGCAAGCGCTGCCTTTTTTCGCGGCAACATATCAAACCGGTCCTCTATAGACTACACGTGTTTACCATAAAGAGCACTCGCCAAGGTTTGTTGAGGCTTCTTGGGGGAGGTCTCCTTATCGGTATAATCGCCTAGATCAAAATCCGGAAGAGTTGTTTTAATATTACCAAGTGCGAGGGTGTAGTCAGAGTCCTCCCTCGCCACACCATTACTTCGGAGGATGTGGTCCTGCAATCCCCACAAATGGGACCTTGACGCTACAAAGGCATATGTTGACACATCCTTTGCTGAGGATAGCCCTAAGACCCCATACAACATAGGCAAGGATGCTAACCTCCACTAAAGGTCCCCAAAATGCGCCCCTCCACAAACAACAATGTTTTCAATTGCCTCCCGTACGCCTGCATCATAGGTGGACACGGCCTCTTTGTCACACCACGCCAATGGCGGAAACACGTGGCGCAACGCTCGAAAGTATATCAAAGTCAAGATTAACACAAACTATATTTAATTAGACAAGATCAATTTATTAGAATGTCGGAAATGAGTATCTCGTTACAATATTGCACAAGGCATTATTTAAAACGATGAACATTAAGTTTTCAATATGGGAATTTCCGTTTATGTTCCA
Source organism: Ambrosia artemisiifolia (assembly GCA_032199755.1). Classification (NCBI taxonomy): domain Eukaryota; kingdom Viridiplantae; phylum Streptophyta; class Magnoliopsida; order Asterales; family Asteraceae; genus Ambrosia; species Ambrosia artemisiifolia. The sequence goes on from CM063512.1 coordinate 6,739,327, forward strand.
ACCCGAAGGTAACAGTGAATGAAATCCCGACCAGTATCCGACATCCCGAATTCCACCGCACTAGCCCCATATCTATTCAGCACTTAGTTACCTGAAAGATATGTTTAAAAAGACGTCAATATATAAAATATTGGTGAGTTCACAGGTTTTAGTTACATAACAATAACATTTTCACAACCATCGACTCGACTCACTTTACCGTATAATTACTTTCCCATTTAAGTAATTATACTAGGATCTTGTCGATCGATATTCCGTTTTTACAACATGTGCGAAACCTGCACAACTTGTGGCCTTTGTAAGGAGTAGCTAGCTCCTACAAACTATAATGATGGGCAATCCCTTGAGCCCCATAACCAAACCAAGACTAATAATAATGCCCCGCTCCAAGTCGTTCCTCGGAACCCAACGACTTAATTTCAGAATACGTGCACCCCAGGCATACGCCGATGCATAATCGACGCTATCGATTAGGGGTGGGCCTTGTCAGGCACCAATAGTACTATCCAAATATTCTTTCGGTTTCATTTCCCTGAATTAATGATTACGGAAGAGAGGACTCAACCCCGAGTGGCGATCACTGCTCAAGTACTCATCATACCACTTATCACATTTTAACCTTTGAAAACCTTTTCAACATGTGACAATATTTGACAAACATATCTTTCCCCCAGTTAAAACAGTAAAATGGGGCCGTGAAACTCACCTGAGCACTGCCTGGCTCACTAGGTAGATAGCATAGAGGGTCTCGCACCTACAAACGTCCTAGACGTGTAAGTCACTATTCCTATAGTGCATGTGCCTTGGCAAGTTGTACACCCAACTCCCGACCACGAGTTATTCCAAATCCCGTTTAATTAAGCGCGTATCCTAGGTTTCGTTGGCGTTACATTACCCTTTGTGTTACAAGTTATATATTACTCTTGTTAATATTTCCTTAACTTGTATTTTATTATCATCGACCCGACTTCACTTAACATATAATTATTTTCCCATTTAAATAATTATACTTAAGATCGCATTGCTCGATATAATATATATTTCATCACCTGACCCGACTCACTTTGCCGCACATTTGTTTTCCCATTTAAACAAATATGCTAAGATTTTGTCGTTCGATTGTATATTCTTAACACCCGATTCAACTCACCATACCGTATATTTATTTTCCCATTCAAATAAATATACTAGGATCTTGTTGGTACGGCATACACATATATATATCCTCGTCTACTCGTCTCGTTTTCCTTTCCTCATATCTACTTTCCCATTTAAGTAATTATGCTAGAATTTTGCCGAGACGAGCGTACATATATATAAATGTGTAGTTTTTCTTGTTAAGTATATACGTTTGTTTAACGTCTCATTTGTTTATGTTGTACTTTTCTCCACGAATAATTCCCTTATCACTTAGGAAAGTGTTTGTTAGTCTTCACCCATGTATATATATATTTTACTTCCTAAAAATATATATTTTCTCATCTTGCCGCAATGGCATTTTTCTCACGTTTTGTCCGTGTATGTTTCGTTAACGCGTCTTAGTTCGATATCTTAACTCGATTAGTTAGTTCTTCCAAGTCTTTCCCAACATGTGTTTTATAGAAATATTATCCACATTTCTAACCCATGTTACTTGGAAGGTTTGTATTTTAGCCCAACTTGTTAACTTAGATACAAAAATGCTTCCAATACTTTTATATTCCCATTTATATAAAAGTATTCATTTTTGTATAAGTTTCTCAAGTTTGATTCACATTTTTATAAAATCTCTATTTTATAAAAATCCTTATTTTAAAACCCTTTGTATTTTTATAACTTTCAAAAAATACACTTTTATACAAAATACCCAAGTATTTCTACTAGTATTTACAAAAATCATCCTTAGACTTTATTACTTACATTTTTGACACCGAACTTTCCATACTTGTATTTTTTTGGACTAATAGTTTCTAAAATATCCATTTTAGTCCTCTAACTTTCAAAGTTACAACTTTAGTCCCTTAACTTCCAAAAGTTGCATTTTTCCACTCTAGCTTCCAAAGTTAACATTTTTCACCCAAAATAGTAAACTTTGAAGATTCAACTTTTTATTGGTAAGTTATTTTTGTATCAAAACACTTATGTTAGTCTTGTATTTCATGTGGAAGACTACTTGTATGTGTGTTTTATGTATTTGCCCATTATATCAAAATATCAATCTTCTAAGTAAGTAAACTTTAATTTTTCATCTTCTTTATTCTTGAACTTTTAACATGTTCCATCATTTATTATGTCTTAAATGATCATGTTAAGATGATTAAAGTTACTTTTTAATACATTCAAGTTTATTCTACAAATCTCAATCAAATCACCATCTACTTAGTGTATGTGTAGATTTTATACATTTTCAAGATCACTACTTTACCATTATCAATCCATGATCCATTTACATATCTTTAATTATCCATTTTACTCATGTAAAACCCATTAAAGATTATGTTTCAAACCTCATTTTAAACCCTTCATGTACAACTTGCTTCTAGGAACACATACATGAATATTATTAATCAAAACAAGGTTAAGAAACTTACTACTAGCACAAGGCTAGGGAAGACAAAAACCTTGGATTTGAGAGGGGTTTAGTGTGTTCTTCCAAGTGGTTTAGCTCCAAGCTCTTGAAACACACAATAGGGGTTTGGATGATGGATTGTTTAGGAGTAATTTGGAAGTGTTAAACTTGAAGAACAATGTGTGTGTGTGTATGGATACCCACGGCCTCAAGAAAGGAAGGAGAAAGAAGTGTTTTGCTTGTTATTCAATCTTCTAACACATGTTATTTATAACTTTATCACATGTAATCTTCCATGGATCTTGCGATTATTACTAAAGATATGAGAGATATGTATTGTACTAAAGTTGATCTTGGATGGATGTGGGGAATAGGTGGTGGCCGTGGGTTTTAAGAAGAAAAGAGGGGGTTAAGATCTTGCCAAAATATCACACAATCTTAGATGTAATCTAGTAGATTAAGCATGCTTGTACTTGGTAATCTTCAAGTGTGTTGTATCCTTGTGGGTGCCGTGGATTTAGAGAGAGAATGGAGAGATTTTTGTGTGTTAAAATGGTTAAGTAATCTCCATACAATCTCTTATAATCCTTCCAAACATGCATGAGATCCCTTCACTAGATTAGGCACTCAAGTGTGTATGTTTAAGTGGTATTATGGAAAGCTTTTGTGTCTTTGGATCTTATGGCCTTAGGGCCGAAATTTTTCACAAGGAAAAGACAAATGGAGCATGCTTTGTACTTGCCATGTCTTACACATTTGCCTTTTGTCCATGCATGCTTTTGTCATAGGTTCTTAGCTTATAATTATTATTAACACAAGTTATGGACACACCAAGGCTCCTAGGCCGGCCCCTTGGATGGGTTTGGTGGGGTCCACAATTTCAAATATTTACCCAATACTTGTTAAGTTAAATCCCCCGTCGTTCGGGTGTCGTTCGGGTATTTTTCGGGTTTTAATCGCGCGTTATTCGGACATTAAAAATACCTTTAATAACCCTTAAATATAGTTTAATTTAAGCGTTGATTGGTTATTTAGGCCTTTGCCGGGTGAAATTATGAGTTATACGCGTATCGGGTGCGGTACGCGCAATTTATTCGTTACCGGGAGATTTGTACAAGACGTTTTTACTTATGGTTTTGGAGTTCCAAAACTTATTATATTTCGTGAAAATACCCTTTATTTTATATCCTGGGTGTCCGGGATCCTTTTCATTTATTTAATTATTACCGGGTAATTGCCAACGTCCATACCGGATAGCTTGTTCGCACATGATCCAATCATGTTTTACCATTAAACGTATGCATTCCTATGCACTATTTGGAAATTGCTATCTCCTAAGGCCTTGAGAATTAAATCACACATAGTTGCATTTAATTACGTTAATCATATACTAATTAATCTGTACGGAATTACCTTATTTTTGCCGGTTGTTACATTCTCCCCCCGTTAAGAGAATTCCGTCCCGGAATTCAATTCAAGTTACCCATCACAATAGTATCCTTGAACAGGGCGGGGTGTTTGCGCTTCATGAGATCTCCTCTTTCCTAATGAGCCCAGATTCATGCTCGGCTCACGCTTAGTGCTTTATCAAACACAGTGTCATAGTTCAACTACGACTAAGCTCTTGGTCATCCCATCTTGGCATATCTATCGGTTTTCCCGAAATCGTAGAGCTTATTGTCAACCGGACTTCCGCCGGTCGAGGGATTGGCCAAAACTTCCTCAGGCCAGACTCGCGGGATTCATTAAGAGTCCCACTAAGCTCTTACGATAGTCCGAGCTTAATCATTACGAGACCAATTTCGATTGATATCTCCGTACCACCGAAGTATTAGGAACTTGGCCTACTACAAACTCTAAGCTTATTGACACCTCCTCGGAGTATGACCCTCAGTGTAAACCTATTATTAGACCGAAGTTCTTAAGGCCTTCGCCTTATCCGCATGACTTCTTAATAGGTTCGCATCTCATCCGAACAGCTCTTAATCTGCAAGATCTACTGGCCATCTCCCGAATAACCTAAACCAGGTTATGTATCTATCTCCGTCTGTCAATCGACGCACTGGAGATTTACACGTATGCCCTCCAAGGGCTTTGAGTAGTATACCCCGAACACTGGGATGCTAATTCCTATCACATAGGAATTTTTGGTGAGGAAGCTCATGGGTTTGATCTGCCACGAACATCAATCGTGTCGACACGGAACAGTTCCGTCAAGTACATTCAATTTGTCCGAGAATGACAAACCATACTCGTCTCAAATTGAGTATCCCATGCTTGTGTACAAAGTTTGTCGAACTTGAGGTAGAGTGATCACTACAATCCGATATAATGTAAGTTGACAATTCGGTGTCTAGTCATAACTCTCTCCGAGAGTATAGGTAACTGTCCGTATGCCTCATCTCGAAGCCACAGATGAGTACGGAACGAGAGGGCTCCAAGCAACAATCAATCATCACTTGGGTCACATCTGACCCCGGGACACCTCGGGTGTCATGGTGATGTCAAACAGGTGATCTTACCGCATCACATAAAAGTCCCCTTGGAAACCTCGTTGGGTATCCCCGTTTTATTTACCCTTCGGCTCGACTCACTTTACCGTATATTTACCTCCCCATTAAGATAAATATACTAGGTTCTTGTCGACCGAACAACCATATTCAAAATGGGACTTTATTTCTGTAGAACCCTCTAGGTACCGAATTGCTGTTTTCCTCTTGAGTAATTGTGGTTAATGGTACTAGGACGCTTATTATGGACTGATGGAGGTCGAAAGTTTTTGCGTCGCTTTCACCCCTCAGTCCCCTTACATTAAGCAGTGTATACATGGCGCCCGGGCCGTACAATTCCACAATCCTCGAGTAGAACGAGTCGACTCATCACCAACGACAAGATGCTTCCAGCACATAGGTCTATACCGAAAAGAGTTATATGAAACATCATAAATTGTTGTCGCAATGAACAACGTATAAGGTTTATTATGACATATCAACACGTTGGCCCCCATTGCGACAAGTATACAGAACACCAGTAGCTACCCAACCATGGGTATCCAGTACCAGTTCTGTTATATGTGCTTCATGGGCACTAGTGTTCTATCGTCAATAGCAACCTAGTAAATCAATTCCGAATAGTACAGGCCACATGCCCCTGCATTGACCTTCAGATCTTATGCAGAGATCTGAGTGAAAGGAGTCCTGAAACCAAAACCCTCATTCATCGAAGGTTCCATCCTTTCGGAATCTTTTTATGTAAATGGTGAAATCGGGCCATAGATGCATGCATTTAGCATTTGGCTTGACGGCTTCATGCGCTCAAGTCGTTACTTAAACAAGCGAGCGACTGATATCGTACCACAAGTACTAGTCCTGAGCCTTCCCACAAGGCATCCCATTCAATGCCTCAGTAGTCACACATATGGGCGGAACATGTAAGCCTTCAAGCTCGTCCTGATTAGTCCGGTGCCATACGCCCTGACCTGGCAGCTCACATTACCATGGTGCCTCTAACAGCGTCTATCAAGGATAAGGGGTTTTGCTCTAGTGTGAGCAATGCTACTTAAAGATGACTGGGAACACCACTATCGACTCGAGGTCGAAATTGTATTCCATTGTTCCAAGAATCTACGCCACGACACCAAAGCAGGATAAACCTTCCATCAAGGGAATAACAACATTAATCGATGGGTCGAGACGATCACCCATCTCAACCCAGTAGTGTGGCACCTTTAAAGAGTAGGTAATGCTGCACGCCCTTCTGGATTCAGGGTTCATAAACCTCTTAATCATGTACCAGGGACTTCACCAATGCACGCCCATGGGTGGGTCCACGACGGTATTCCCATAACCATCAGTATGGTACGTATGACTCCAAATGAATCCACTGGTGTGAGCAATAATTGAATCGAACCTTTCAACTCTTGCTAGTCCCAAAGGTATAGATCATAATATCGCTCATAATTACTTGATACCTTCAGGTTCGAGACGTATTCGAAATCCCTTATCACGAAGGTAAGTCTCGTCTTGTCACGTGTAGATCACAGGGTTTCTTCCCGACATTGATTTGCATAACCGATCGCTGGGCGACCAAATTGCACAAAAAGGTTAGGGCTGGGCATAGCGTCACTGGTGCCTCAGATCCTGAAGATGTACCGCTCACGAAATGCGTGAGCATATACAGGGGTCGGCACATGACTCGGTCACCTACTCAGACGACCACGAGATTCAGACTTTAGGGGAATACACCCGTAATCACCAAGGCTAGAGTGTCTAAGCACGACTGTTAGAAAGTCCGTTGGACACCCGAAATCCTACATAATCAATGTCGGCACTACACAATCAAACAAATAGAACAATGACGGCACGAGGGGTTTAGGTGATGTCTCCATTTCGAGAGAAACAAGAGCAATGTACACGACAAATCATCACGTCGTCGAGGTAATCCAACAGCTGTAGCAATACGCCCTCTGAGCAACACGACAGTAGAAACAACATGGCAATGCCAGCAACATACCCACGAAGCACATCAACTAGGGAACACCACGCAGGAGCAACATGACAACAGAGAAGTATGACGACAAGGCAACGCCGCAATAGGAACCGTACGACACAGAGAAATACGATGGCAAGGCTACACTACTGCAGGAGCAGTAAACAACAGGAATGCATCATTGACAATGCAGCGTAACCACCTGGATACGCAACTAGCAAAAATAATACAACTGCAAGCATGCACAATGGCTGGGGGGGGTAACACAGTAGCACGAATGCACGCGACAATATGACGCTCAACATGGAGAATCCCATAGTCCACACCACCATAAAGCTCCGTTATGGTGGGCACGCATCCCCGTGCGTCTCAGATCACTTGTGGAGGTGGGAATTTCATTCGTACCTTCGGCCTTGGGCCTAACCTCCATAGGCTCAATGGTAGAACTTGGTTAGATTGGCTGGCGCATTAGTCGTCATGGGAATGACGGGTTCCACATAATTTGGCTGACTTCTCAAGCCGATATTGTTCATGGAGAGAACGACCAGAGGCTTGTTATGAGTCACTCAAACAATGGCAACAGAAACATCGACAGTTTCCACTGAGGCCTGAGAACCATTGACAATGTTAGACTTCCTAAGAGCCCAAGGAATGATAACTAGTAGTTCAATGAAAGCCTCAAGAGAATGGAATTAATAACAACAAGCTCCACAAAGACACATAGATGGTCATAGTGGCCTGGAAAGGGTCATAGAGACGTCTTCGTTAATATCATTCACTTCTGCAGGAGCCTCAAAATTAACAACGTCAACCCGAGCAGAGCCATAGAACAACATCATCAAGCCCAACATGGACTGTACAGACAACGACAATAATGAACTCAACAACAAATATAGAAACGATGACATCAAGTTCGATAAGTGCTATCGAACCACTGATAACAACAAACTCAGCGAGAGCTACACTTAAAAGCGTCAACAGGATTCGCTTGAGCCATAGGATAATAATAGGAGCAACAACGTCAGGCTCGACTGGAGCCTTAAACTCGTCGTAGCTATTATATGTGTGGTGACTGGTATCCATAGGACCTGGAAACCAACCTACATTTTTCCCGATAACAAGGGTAGTGGTCACAACGAGCATAGCAAGCAGAGGTAGAAGGATCACGATTTATCGATACACCACGATAAAATGAAAACGATACCGACTCTGGCTATCCAGCCGAGTCATTCTTCTCTTTAGGGTCTCCTTACATGCTATCTAGCACCGATAGTAATTAGCTGGAATGCCTCTCTGTCACTCAAGCGAGGCCGGTGAACCTTCTTCCTGATAGGCCATGCTGTGAGAGTATCGAAATACGGCAAGAGATTAGACAGGTCACTGTGTCCACAACGAATGGACCTTGCAACCTTAGTTAATAAATCACCGCCACGTCTCAATATCTATGGGGATTGATGGAAAACACTTCGCGTCATTTGCCGCCCCTATTAGATTACTAGTCTCGTCATCATGACGAGGGTGACGAATGTTATTGCCATAAGAGCAATGGGATTTCCGTCCCATAGGTAAGTTTACCAGATAAACGTGACCACTTCCAGTAGTCCGTCGTTCGATTTTCGAGGGGGATTTTAATGTCAGCAAAAAGCGTCTTGCAACATTCTGACAATCACAGAACACTCTTACGATTATGATTCCCAAAGTGTGGTTCCACTTTCCAGGATTTATGACGGATTCAGACACAGTACGTGTAATGAATCTACTCTGGCGTTTCCTCGACCGAAGCGAGACTACCAATAATCCTTGAAAAACAAACAGGAGGTAGATAGAAGAGTCTGATGATAACCTTTGTACCTCAGGAAGGTAGTATGGCACAAGTACCAACATGCTGAGTCCATCACAATTCATCTTCCGAACACGATCCAGTGCTATTGCGAAGTTTGTTAATCCACACTTGAATACTCAATACATTGAGTAGTGGATTCCCACGAGTTAATCGTATGCACTTCCGAGTGAGTCCATCGCCAAATGTCGACTGGGGCTTGCTGTTCTACTATACGCCATCATCATAACACTGGCAACAATGCCGCGGTCGTGATTAGTGCCCGAAATTCTTGACATCGTCGAAGTTTATCACAGTCCTATGACTCGCGGATGTGCAACATGGCATGCTGATTTCACCATCAGTCCATGTCTGCATTGGTACAACCAATACTGTTGATTCAGACGAGGGCTATCGAGCCTTCCAGATAACAATGATCAAGCTTCCTAATCCCGCAACTTCGATTCTGTCTTCCTACTGGGGAAGAAGGATACCCAACCCTTGAAGACAACCTGGGCATGCGTTAGGTCGAACATGACTTATTCACCATGATAACGCCGCAGCACACGGCCACGAGTCTCATATTTAATCCACGCAGGGTCCCGTTCTCTAGACGCACTAGTCTAGCAGGGACGCACCCTAAGTCTTCACTGGGTTCCAAGTTTAGCATTCCTCACATCGTACCAGGCATTCATCTCTTCGGTAGGCGGCGCATCCTCGTATGCCCGCTCCTTTGGAAGAACTTTGTGGCGGAGACATTCCACTCCTATACAAGGAAGTTTTCGTCTCCCGTCACTATCCAATGCGTGGGTTTACGTCAAATTTCTCTCATGAATAGACGTTCGAGCTCTTCCGTGCTCGTACCATAAAGGTAATGTCGAAGAAAGCTTATTAGGTTAGCTAGGATCAGAATAAAGGGACATCGGCGAAACCTCCCATTTAACCCATTGGTTAATCAAAACTAAGACTGAATCTAAAGAACAAGAACAACTAAGACAAGGAGTGATCACCAATCCCGGCCCTAGCGCCCACCAAGGTTACCGTGCACCCCAAACTATTATTACGTGTGCACCCGAAATGATAATTTGTGTTGCCAGGTAATCTTGTTGCCCGCTAGTTCCGAGCTTCCTGATCCACAACCGAGATTTCATACCACAAAGACTTGATCTAGTTTCGCCTCCAAATCATAAGCAACTTGGCGACATCCATTATCGCGATAGAGATTAGTCCTTCCGATCATCCCGTCTACAGGCAAGCAAGTGAGCTCGTCGTAGACCACAGTGTCCTTCCTCTTGGCTGGTACCGGTGATCGATGCAGGAGTGTGGACTAATGTGAAGCGCGACACAACAACCTTACTGGCAAAATATCCGTACTACGTATATGTATTAACTTAATCTTAGAAAATCGGATTCCTACTATAAGCATCTTATCCGCATTTCCTAATACTTCATATATTGACACACATGGCTAGTCGGTCGGAATTTCCCCTTGTACAATCCATGTACAATCTTCTTTCTTTTCTAAAAATATTTTGTTGTGTTTTATTTTTGAAAACTTCGTTTTCGAGCCAAAACCGGTTATAGTCTAGATTTTTCAAAAATGCTAGTTCGCTACAACCTTGGCTCTGATACCACTTCTGTCACACCACGCCAATGGCGGAAACACGTGGCGCAACGCTCGAAAGTATATCAAAGTCAAGATTAACACAAACTATATTTAATTAGACAAGATCAATTTATTAGAATGTCGGAAATGAGTATCTCGTTACAATATTGCACAAGGCATTATTTAAAACGATGAACATTAAGTTTTCAATATGGGAATTTCCGTTTATGTTCCAACCCGAAGGTAACAGTGAATGAAATCCCGACCAGTATCCGACATCCCGAATTCCACCGCACTAGCCCCATATCTATTCAGCACTTAGTTACCTGAAAGATATGTTTAAAAAGACGTCAATATATAAAATATTGGTGAGTTCACAGGTTTTAGTTACATAACAATAACATTTTCACAACCATCGACTCGACTCACTTTACCGTATAATTACTTTCCCATTTAAGTAATTATACTAGGATCTTGTCGATCGATATTCCGTTTTTACAACATGTGCGAAACCTGCACAACTTGTGGCCTTTGTAAGGAGAAGCTAGCTCCTACAAACTATAATGATGGGCAATCCCTTGAGCCCCATAACCAAACCAAGACTAATAATAATGCCCCGCTCCAAGTCGTTCCTCGGAACCCAACGACTTAATTTCAGAATACGTGCACCCCAGGCATACGCCGATGCATAATCGACGCTATCGATTAGGGGTGGGCCTTGTCAGGCACCAATAGTACTATCCAAATATTCTTTCGGTTTCATTTCCCTGAATTAATGATTACGGAAGAGAGGACTCAACCCCGAGTGGCGATCACTGCTCAAGTACTCATCATACCACTTATCACATTTTAACCTTTGAAAACCTTTTCAACATGTGACAATATTTGACAAACATATCTTTCCCCCAGTTAAAACAGTAAAATGGGGCCGTGAAACTCACCTGAGCACTGCCTGGCTCACTAGGTAGATAGCATAGAGGGTCTCGCACCTACAAACGTCCTAGACGTGTAAGTCACTATTCCTATAGTGCATGTGCCTTGGCAAGTTGTACACCCAACTCCCGACCACGAGTTATTCCAAATCCCGTTTAATTAAGCGCGTATCCTAGGTTTCGTTGGCGTTACATTACCCTTTGTGTTACAAGTTATATATTACTCTTGTTAATATTTCCTTAACTTGTATTTTATTATCATCGACCCGACTTCACTTAACATATAATTATTTTCCCATTTAAATAATTATACTTAAGATCGCATTGCTCGATATAATATATATTTCATCACCTGACCCGACTCACTTTGCCGCACATTTGTTTTCCCATTTAAACAAATATGCTAAGATTTTGTCGTTCGATTGTATATTCTTAACACCCGATTCAACTCACCATACCGTATATTTATTTTCCCATTCAAATAAATATACTAGGATCTTGTTGGTACGGCATACACATATATATATCCTCGTCTACTCGTCTCGTTTTCCTTTCCTCATATCTACTTTCCCATTTAAGTAATTATGCTAGAATTTTGCCGAGACGAGCGTACATATATATAAATGTGTAGTTTTTCTTGTTAAGTATATACGTTTGTTTAACGTCTCATTTGTTTATGTTGTACTTTTCTCCACGAATAATTCCCTTATCACTTAGGAAAGTGTTTGTTAGTCTTCACCCATGTATATATATATTTTACTTCCTAAAAATATATATTTTCTCATCTTGCCGCAATGGCATTTTTCTCACGTTTTGTCCGTGTATGTTTCGTTAACGCGTCTTAGTTCGATATCTTAACTCGATTAGTTAGTTCTTCCAAGTCTTTCCCAACATGTGTTTTATAGAAATATTATCCACATTTCTAACCCATGTTACTTGGAAGGTTTGTATTTTAGCCCAACTTGTTAACTTAGATACAAAAATGCTTCCAATACTTTTATATTCCCATTTATATAAAAGTATTCATTTTTGTATAAGTTTCTCAAGTTTGATTCACATTTTTATAAAATCTCTATTTTATAAAAATCCTTATTTTAAAACCCTTTGTATTTTTATAACTTTCAAAAAATACACTTTTATACAAAATACCCAAGTATTTCTACTAGTATTTACAAAAATCATCCTTAGACTTTATTACTTACATTTTTGACACCGAACTTTCCATACTTGTATTTTTTTGGACTAATAGTTTCTAAAATATCCATTTTAGTCCTCTAACTTTCAAAGTTACAACTTTAGTCCCTTAACTTCCAAAAGTTGCATTTTTCCACTCTAGCTTCCAAAGTTAACATTTTTCACCCAAAATAGTAAACTTTGAAGATTCAACTTTTTATTGGTAAGTTATTTTTGTATCAAAACACTTATGTTAGTCTTGTATTTCATGTGGAAGACTACTTGTATGTGTGTTTTATGTATTTGCCCATTATATCAAAATATCAATCTTCTAAGTAAGTAAACTTTAATTTTTCATCTTCTTTATTCTTGAACTTTTAACATGTTCCATCATTTATTATGTCTTAAATGATCATGTTAAGATGATTAAAGTTACTTTTTAATACATTCAAGTTTATTCTACAAATCTCAATCAAATCACCATCTACTTAGTGTATGTGTAGATTTTATACATTTTCAAGATCACTACTTTACCATTATCAATCCATGATCCATTTACATATCTTTAATTATCCATTTTACTCATGTAAAACCCATTAAAGATTATGTTTCAAACCTCATTTTAAACCCTTCATGTACAACTTGCTTCTAGGAACACATACATGAATATTATTAATCAAAACAAGGTTAAGAAACTTACTACTAGCACAAGGCTAGGGAAGACAAAAACCTTGGATTTGAGAGGGGTTTAGTGTGTTCTTCCAAGTGGTTTAGCTCCAAGCTCTTGAAACACACAATAGGGGTTTGGATGATGGATTGTTTAGGAGTAATTTGGAAGTGTTAAACTTGAAGAACAATGTGTGTGTGTGTATGGATACCCACGGCCTCAAGAAAGGAAGGAGAAAGAAGTGTTTTGCTTGTTATTCAATCTTCTAACACATGTTATTTATAACTTTATCACATGTAATCTTCCATGGATCTTGCGATTATTACTAAAGATATGAGAGATATGTATTGTACTAAAGTTGATCTTGGATGGATGTGGGGAATAGGTGGTGGCCGTGGGTTTTAAGAAGAAAAGAGGGGGTTAAGATCTTGCCAAAATATCACACAATCTTAGATGTAATCTAGTAGATTAAGCATGCTTGTACTTGGTAATCTTCAAGTGTGTTGTATCCTTGTGGGTGCCGTGGATTTAGAGAGAGAATGGAGAGATTTTTGTGTGTTAAAATGGTTAAGTAATCTCCATACAATCTCTTATAATCCTTCCAAACATGCATGAGATCCCTTCACTAGATTAGGCACTCAAGTGTGTATGTTTAAGTGGTATTATGGAAAGCTTTTGTGTCTTTGGATCTTATGGCCTTAGGGCCGAAATTTTTCACAAGGAAAAGACAAATGGAGCATGCTTTGTACTTGCCATGTCTTACACATTTGCCTTTTGTCCATGCATGCTTTTGTCATAGGTTCTTAGCTTATAATTATTATTAACACAAGTTATGGACACACCAAGGCTCCTAGGCCGGCCCCTTGGATGGGTTTGGTGGGGTCCACAATTTCAAATATTTACCCAATACTTGTTAAGTTAAATCCCCCGTCGTTCGGGTGTCGTTCGGGTATTTTTCGGGTTTTAATCGCGCGTTATTCGGACATTAAAAATACCTTTAATAACCCTTAAATATAGTTTAATTTAAGCGTTGATTGGTTATTTAGGCCTTTGTCGGGTGAAATTATGAGTTATACGCGTATCGGGTGCGGTACGCGCAATTTATTCGTTACCGGGAGATTTGTACAAGACGTTTTTACTTATGGTTTTGGAGTTCCAAAACTTATTATATTTCGTGAAAATACCCTTTATTTTATATCCTGGGTGTCCGGGATCCTTTTCATTTATTTAATTATTACCGGGTAATTGCCAACGTCCATACCGGATAGCTTGTTCGCACATGATCCAATCATGTTTTACCATTAAACGTATGCATTCCTATGCACTATTTGGAAATTGCTATCTCCTAAGGCCTTGAGAATTAAATCACACATAGTTGCATTTAATTACGTTAATCATATACTAATTAATCTGTACGGAATTACCTTATTTTTGCCGGTTGTTACACTCTTTGACATGCTCTGGCTGACATGTCCAGAGTCCAAACACTAATCTAGCAACCCCCATGCACGATCGCAGTATGAGCAGCTCACTTTGTGGGTCCCTCAATTTCGACAAGTGTTCCATGTGTTCAACTGCGCGCAAGACTCCTTTTATTGCTAAAGAACGTATATAATCTGCACCCCGTCTAACAGCTCCCTCGAGGAGTTTAAGTCCCCAATCGGGCCTACCAATCTCACTAGGGAATAAGCCTGACGTTGTTTTCGAGCCATTGCACGACGGCCAAAAAATCCCAATTTTCCGCACCTTAAGCATGGGCCCCAATGATGGCCCTTAAGAGAGAATGATATCCAACGCCCTCACTACTTCCTCTGTCTTACCTATAATTGTGTCATCGTCCAGGTACCAAGCATGAAAGGGGAGGGAGCATGCGTCCTGCACCCGGATGACAAGCGGATGAAAGACCAATGCAAAAAGGATGGGCCTGAGGGGGTCCCCTTGCTGAACCCCTATAGTAGCACCAATGCGAGTATCACTCACGTATAACCTGGCGGGCTGGGCATATAGGAACTTCACCCACGGGTAGATAGACCGATAATGACAACTAACTTCCCTCAGTAATGTCGTACGGTCAACCATGTTAAAAGCGTTAGAGAAATCAACAGTATGCAGTCTTGCACAAAGCAAATAGGTTCTTGAACATGTTTCATTTCATTATTAGAACACATTTTAAAGAAAAATGTCCATTTTCAATGTTAATGTGTTGTTGATTATAACGATGATTTTAAACTAGTCTAAAAATATTGATAGTGATTAAATGTGCCACATCCTGAATTGGGTAATTCAAGAAGAAACAAAAACGAGTATATAAATTGCTATTGTAAACATGTTTACCAAAAAATTGGCCGAAGGATTGCGTTTATTAGTTGTATTGAATAACACAACAGTTCATGAAAAAGTGTTTTTGCTAATTAACAGTTACTTAATTAGTTCAATAGCAACTCTATCAGCATGAAATTATTTAGTAGGAGATCAATGAGCACTAACTTAGTTACAACTGAGGATTTATACGTAAGTCGTAACTTACTACTCGTCCCTAGGTTGTTCGATTCATATTTAATTTTGATAATCTAGTTACTAGTGATAGAAGTTGCTACTAATCGTGTCGCGTCTTGGTCTCTACTAACATTATTTTTAAGATTTTTAAACCTTTAAGTATAATAGTGCCGCACACTATATATTCTACGGAATATGGATAAATAATTACATGGCCATGTTTACTACTTCAAACAGAAAATGTTGGGTCATAGGTTGCTCGTAACATGAATTGCGAGCTTGTTATCTTTTTTTGTCCTCTTGGTACAGTTGTCCAAGTTGGTATGGAGCCTATGACATGCACTATACCTACCTACCAATAATTCTTTTCTTGCTTTCTTTGTTCTCTTCGCCTTTTCCTCAAATTCCAATCTATCACATCCAAATATATAAAATCAATCAGTGAACTTTCATCAACTTTTTTTTTAAAGATGATTTTCTATATTGTGGCAGAGATCATCACAACCCCCCCAGAAGGGATCCCCTAGCCACTCTACAATGGTCAGAATATGTTGTCTTAACCGGTTCCACGCTGACGCGAGAGTGGCTGGCCCACAAGCGAGTCGAGGCTGCGCATAAGGGGCACTAAGGCTTCCACCCGGAAAATTTCCCGCCACCTGCCACTTGACAGATGTTGCACCCTCCACAAGAGGCAAGCCTCTCTGGAGTAAATGCACGGTAGTAGAAAACCGGGGGGCCATCAGAATCGAACCTGGCACCTACAAGTAGGCTAGTTTCGACCATCACTTGGCGAGTCCCTCAAATGCTTCCAGTGGGAATCGAATCCAGCTCCCCCAAGAGGAAACCGGTCCGTTCACCACTAGGCTATAAATGAGGGATAAGTTTCATCAACTTTTACTTTTATATTTTCACAATAATCTATCTGATTATATATGGGGGTGTGTCTGTGTATACATGTGTATCTATTGTATGTAAATACTTGTTGGATATTCATTTAAGCGTTCCACTGTTGCAATGATTTGTCTGCATACTGTGTCCCATTATCACTGACTATGTATAACAGGAGGCCGAATCAGCATATAATGTGTTCCCATAAAAACTTCTGGATACTTGCAGCTTTGATTTTGGATAGTGGCTTTGCTTCTACCCATTTAGTGAGGTAATCTATTGCTATAACCAGATATCTTAGTTTCCCTGGAGCGGTTAGGAATGGTCTGACTAGGTAGACTCACCACTTCTGAAAAGGCCATGCGGCGATTAACGGGATCAGATTATTCTTCGGCCTTAGCGTTTGAGGTGCATACTTTTAGCAGCTTAAGCATTCTTAGTGTTCTTCAATGGCCATTGCATGCATTCCAAGACAATAGTATTCTATGTTCATAATCTTAGCCACAATGGCTCGCGGCCAAGCATGATATGTCTTGAATCAAGTGCTTGGCCTCGACCGGAGTAACACTAGTCCAAGATAAGATTTTCTGCAAAGGATCACATTCTGGACTTCATACTGCAGGGATTTTGTACGTATCTTCTGGGCCTCGGCCTTGTATATGGGAAGATCATTGCTTTCAAGGTATTTCTTGATTAGGGTCATCCATGACATTTCCGCCGTAGATATGGCGTGAACTTCTACGACCTCTATTGAAGGAGCTTTTAATGTCTTACTGTGCACTTCTTTTTCAAGCCCTGCGGATGCTAACTTATTTAGCGCATCTGTGATGTCATTTTTGTTTCTGCGAACATGCGTTAGTATTATGTATTGGAACTTGTCCATTAACTCTTTTCTTTTTAACAAGTATCAGGCCATGGAGTCGTCGCCCGCTTCGTAGGACTCAATAACTTGATTTTTAACCAACAGTGAGTCAATGTACGCATTGAGCCGTCTTACACCCATTGCGAGAGCCATACAGAGTCCCACCAACAACGCCTCGTATTCTGGCTGGTTGTTGGAACACTCGAATTCAAAGCGTAGAGCATACATAAACTTAGTGCCGTATGGGCTGATAAGCATCAGACTGACCCCTGCCCTTTACCACTAGTTACCACTGGACGACCCATCAGTATAAAGTTGCCATGTTTCTGTGGCGGAGCTTGAATCATCACGTTGGGAGTTTCCCATATGGTCCTAGATTATTTTCCCTCAGAGATTTGGAATAAAATCTGCTAGCACATCCCCTTTAATCGCCGTCCTCTTTTTATAGGTGATGTCTAAGGCTCCAAGCTTGAGGTTAGAGTACCGTGAGGCCGGGTTTGTGCTAACTCGAAACCCGAGGCTTGTTCTTCTTTTTCTTTAAATTCGAATGCGAGACGAGGAATGTCAATGGAGAGTGGGATACGTCTTGAATAATGCCCGAGGGCGCTATTGACTGGGCGGTGCTTTGGTTTTCTGCAATTGAAAAGACTACATGGGATTCTATTGTGTCCCGCGGATGGCGCCAATAAAGAAACAAGTACTTGGAGGTTGGATCTTTTGGGGTGAATTCACACCTGTGTTGTTCCAATAGCTTCTGACCTACACCTAGTAACTGCAAAATAGGAACTGTTATGACTTGTCACATGATTGGGGTTGACCTTATGATCACTCTCCGGCGTGAGAATAAATACTCATACCTGAGAGATATAATGTGGGAGAGAGGATTGTGAATGATTTACAAGGATACCTACTCGTATATTTATAGTGTTCGGCAGATTTATGGTTCACCTCTTAGAAATTGTAATTCGGTTGTGATATCTCCCCAAAATAAAGGAGATATAATAAATGAGAATCTTCCGTAAAAGGTGTAGATTCTGTAATTAAGTGATAATGATGTTACCCTATTGATAAGCTTGTTACCTTATAATGAATACGTCGGTTAACATTGGACAAGATTTATTGGGTTTAGGTGTAGGCCAGTGTAGCTGGACCGGACCATACCTCGTCAATTTAATAAAAACATATTGCTACATGTACCCGTACAGGAGTGGGTGGCCTTTCGCTCAGGCATCAATTTAATAAAAACATTAATCCATATAAATAAATGTTTCATCCAAATAAAGGGCCCTCTCTTTAATCATAGACTTTTGCAACAAGTCTAATTTGAATCTCTCGATTTCTTTATTTGATTTTTATTTCATTTTATAAGTCCCTTTACATCCTTATAAGTTTTTTTTTTGTCCATAGGAAGAGCAGGACTTATCCAAGTTTGTGTTTGTGTTTGTATTTTTTGTTCATAGCAATAATCCAGTTAGGATGTTAACTAGTTTTTATAACATATTTAGGTTCTAACACTTTTATTTAATATAGAACTTATAAACACAAACTCTCAAATAACAACTTATAGAGTAATTCACTACTTAAGTTACCTTCTAAAACATAGCATTAAACGTTTCATGAACACTTAACAATTCAACTTGATATTCCCAAAATTGTTTGGTAATTTATATGACTACCAAATCACTATCAATTGTTGTCGATGTGGATTCAGTTGGAATCATTTTAATCAAGAAATTAGAAGTCAAACTGTGACTTTCAAAATGTCAAAATTGGATAGTTTTAAAGAAACGTTGTGCCTGTTCAATAGGATTGTGTCGATTAGGTTTAGATAGTTAACTAACCGTTATTGTATAGCTATATAAGGCCTCTTAAGTACAAATTATTGTGTGTGGAATAGATTATTGTTTATGTGCTTATATAGTTTCCCACCCACTATTTATCATGAGTCCATAAACATATGGATATTCATATACATATAATTGTTCATCCACAATTGATCCAATTTAATCGAATCATAAAGGGTCTGTGATACATCCTCTCTTAGGAATGGTGTGGAATGGAACCCCTATAGGTTCGATTCTGCCACCTTAACGCCACATTACCTCCTCCCATTAACACCCATGAAATAGATTAAAGCCCACTCATCATTACCCAATCATTTATTTAATTTATTTTCAATATAAACACTATTAGTATTTTTAAATATAAAAACATTTATAAAACCATCTCACCACCATCCTTGCCCCATTTATAAAACCATCACCACCACCACCACCACCATCAACAGCCACACCACTAACCACCATCAACTACAACAATCAACAACCACACCACCATCATCATCATCATCACCACCACCATCAATAGCCCGCTTCTTCTTCCTCTTTAAAAAAGAAGAAGCCAAGCAGTGGGCCCCCATCTTCTCTCCCGTGAGCCGTCATTATTCTGCTAACTTTCATTCAGTGATACCCCTTTAGCGGCTAGGAAATGGGATGGGGGGTGCCATTGTTGCATTTGACTGAGGTGAAGAGGGCACCACCCCCATACCGAATAACCTTACAGCTATTGCTGAGCTGCCAGTGGTGAGAGTTGAAACTTGCAACTCACTAGTCACCAACATCACTGATCACCCTCTAAATCTCTAATTAACACCTTCTCATCATTGAGTGACTTTTGTTTTCTAACATTTCTTTCAATACAATGAAAACAAAAGTAAAAAGAAAATGTTTAAAACATTCAATTCAATAACAGCTGTTTGATCGAAGATTAAGTTTCCTGAAGGAAAAGAATTTATAAATTGTTCATCTCTATAAAAAAATAGTTACTTGACTTGAACAACAAGGACCTGCTAGCAACATTCTACACTAACATCACATACCATTACTGCTCTAATACAAGTCAACCATTACTAATCTAAACTAAGTATGTATTATATGTTAGAAAAACTTACATAGTAATCGCCGCACGTCTTTCTTACATGAAGCTTACATGCATCAGAATCTCTATACTTGCTGCACCAAAATCTAAAAAGAAAACAAAATCATAGAAGTGAACCGGGCTTATGTTTGACACAATTCCCTTAAACAGATTCTTCGTCTGTTCCCAGGGTACACCGGTTCGAAACAGTGGTGGTGCACTGCCGGACTATCCCACTTGCCTAAAAAATAATCGAACTTGGTTGCTACTGCTATGTATTCGGGTTGTGTTTTTAGTGTATGTGTGTTTCTAAGAGTTTCTTCATGTATATTTCTCATGTCTCAAAATGAGGTACAAAAACTCATATGTATACATGAACTATGGCTAGTGAAAAGTCTCACATAAGTAGAGACTTAAATTTTATTTATTAGCCATAAAACTCTATTCAAGCATCATAAAGAATATTTATTTGTCTTGAATTAATCACATGAAGAATATAGTTAATAATTATAATTTCACTAAATTATAATTAAATCTACATTCACCTTATTTCCAACAATCCCCCACATGAATGGAGATTTATCAAAACACGCATATTTCGAACAAACCCCCACATGAATAGGAGTCATACTCAGAAACAACCTCATTCCGATTAAATTTCAACAGTTGAGTTTTGCATACGATAGGTAGGTGTGACCCTTTGAACCTTCGCTTATGAAACGCACTTAGCCCACTAGCTCTGAGTAGAACGCGATGTCTTTGAACTCGTCTGCCGTTTATGTGGACGACAATACGCTTCACACAAGACTCTCCCTGACAACGTCAAGTCCTCATAGTTGTGTCCGTTATGGTCATGGACACGTGCCTGGTTCTGCGAGAGCTCTTAAGTATTGTGCCCCAACAATACCTTTCGAAGCGACCCCACTTCTCTCTCACATAGGTGATCTACTGGGACTGGTTACCTCAGTCAAATCATTAAAAGCCATAGGCTTAACCTCCACCTTGTCACTTTTTAGGAATGGGCTAGGAAGCTTATTTAATTTATAGTAAGCTCCCTTTTTCAAAATGTGGGATTTCCAACAACTCTTTCCCACAGTGACCTTCGCCAGTTCATACAATTAGGTTGTCCTATTGAACTCAGATCTTGGGATCTCCAGTCAGCTGAGTTAGGTTTCCTTCGCATAAACCTAGCCTTTCATGGGCTTTAGTCCCATTCCCATTGACGACTTCTAAACTAACTCTCTGCTTAAGCCTTTTGTTAGCGGATCCGCGATGTTATCTTTTGACTTCACATAGTCAATAGTGATAACTCTTATAGAGATTAGTTGTCGTACCGATCATGCCTACGTCTTATACACCTATTCTTAATGATACACATTGTGATATGAGCTCTGCCAATAACCGATTGACTATCACAGCGTATGCATTGGGCCAATGCCGGCTTCGGCCACCTAGGTATATCCTTAACAAATTGACGTAGCCATTCTGCCTATTCATCCTCTAAAGCGATGAATTTTGATTCCATCATGGATCTAGCAATAACAATTTGCTTAGATGATTTCCATGTTATCGCAACACCTCCAAGTGTGAATAAACACCCACTCGTTGCCTTGGAATCATTTGTGTAAGATATCCAATTCGCATCACAGTAACCTTCAATAACTGTTGAATATCTTTTATATTGCAGCCTGTAGTCTCGTATGTATCCTAATTACCAAAGCACCCGTGTCACGTAATTCCATGAATTGAACTTAGGTTGCTCGTGTATCTACTTAGCTTGCTTGCTAAGTCTGGTCTGATACAACTTATCAGATACATCAGGCTGCCAATAATTCTTGAGTACTCTAATTGGTTAACAGGCTCACCTCGTTTCTTAGCTAGACATTGACTCGTGTCGATGAAAGTTCTAGCCTCATTAGAGTCATTTCCATTGAACTTCTCAAGAATTTTGTCCACATAATAGGACTGACTTATAACAAGTCTGTTCTAGGTTCGTGTGATTTGTACTTCCCAAAATCACATTCGTTCATATCAAACCTTCTATTTTCAAATGCAAATCACCTCCACACTTAAGTGTTATTGGATAACTACCAAATGGGGTGATGAAAGTTTCTTCTTTCATATGTACCTTGAAAACTTCTCAAGAACCATTTTTACATCCCTATGGATTGTTTCTTAAATGGCTCTTCCCCCCACATTGCTTTCACTTTGATTAAGTTTTAGTAATACCACTCATGATGACATTAGACACCCGTGATAAGATAGCGACTATCTTATATCTTTGTGTTATTGGGGTCATCCATTATATTACTCAACCCATATTTTTCACATGAACCGTTTTCTGAGCTATATGAGTTCTCCTCATATTCAGCTAAATAATTTCATAGCCAATGAACTATTTATTCGGTCCTTTCGAGTCATCCTTTTTAATGAATTATATATTTGCTTTTACAAAATTCATTCTTATGTCGTCACATATGTTTGAATGTTCAAAGTTAATTTATTCTCCGTGGAGCATCTAAATTAACAAGTATTAGTCTAGCATGCTTTAGACTACGAATACTTAGCATGTGAACAGAAGATGTCTCATTCTGATTCCTCACAGCCTTAAGAGATAACTCACTATCTCTTTCTAACATTCACGTCTTAGTTTAGACACAAAATGAGATTTTGTTTACCATTCCAAAACCTTGGTTTAAAGAATGCTTCAAAACCATAATTAATTCCATCCATTAGGATAAAGACTCGTTTGCCTTTAATCTCCAAGGCTTCACCATTAACTCTTTAGGACTTATACATAAGTCTTAACATAAGTCACTTTGATGAACATATTCATCATCAACAAGTCAATTAGATTGACACTCGACGACATGACATTCACATGTCCCTAAGTGATATGTATATATTTGTTGAACTTATTTATTGGGTGACTCTCCCAAAATATATTACAAATCCTTCATATAGTTCAACCAACATTGATGATTTGTAGAAACTCTACACGTCCATCACTATTCTAAGTCTTTTATAATAAATCTCGCAATATTTATCAAAGACTTATGAGTAATAACATACATTTCTATCATATGTTATAGTCATCAAAACTACATTTGTGCATTTCTACGTAAATGCTCTCAACATTAGATAACATATCTCGTTTTTGTGCATTTAACTTCAATACACTTGCCACGTTGACCATGATTATCTCAATGGGGATGGATGAAGAGTTTTTTTTTTTTTTTTCTTAGTCACTTAATTAGAGACTTAAGACTCTAATAAAAACCTCATCAAATGGCATTAAGAACTCTACTCAAGAGTTTCACCATATGAAATGAAACCTCATCAAATGGCATTAAGAACTCTACTCAAGAGTTTCACCATATGAAATAAAACCTCATCAAATGGCATTAAGAACTCTCCTCAAGAGTTTCAATTATACACTTAATTTAGTCTTAAAACTATAATCAAGTGTCATAAATAAATTAACTCTACTAAAGAGTTTTCCTTCAATTCACCATATGAAGAGTTTTACCAATTAATAATTATAATTTACCAAATTATAATTTCAATATAATCCAAAATATATATAACATATTATATATATCTTTAACCGGATTCATATAAACATCAAATCTCAAAGTGTTATTCTCTTCAACACTTTATCGTTCGACGAAATGATAACAATTATATCGTCTCATAGTATGTTTCGAGGTACTCCCTCAATACACTGTTCAAAGCAACAAAGTTGTTTAGACTTAACTATTTTCAAGTAGTCGAACAAGTAAATATGTCCAAAACAACATCAAGTTGTTTTACACTAAATAGTCTCTCTAGACTATTATATGGTTAAAGTCATCTTACTTTTCACACAAGTATCAAACCATATATAATTTGCAAAAGACATGTTTTATTCATACAAACATTTCTACTTTTACAAGTATTTTCCATAAAGTATACATATTTATGTTTTGATTACAAATCAAAACCATGAACTCTAATATAGTTTTATTATTCAAAACCATTTCTAACTCACTTGTTAGAATACAAACGATTACACGTTTCATCATATAGAGTTTTGGTTAAATAAACCTTTTTCTAACACACCCGTTAGAAATAAACGATTACCCAAAATCGTTTTAAATATCATTGTTTTATATTCTCAACCGTTTCTAACATGTTTGTTAGAAATACATGATTATGACAATCACTTTAGAACTTATTGGTTTATATAAAATAAACCATTTCTAACACGATCGTTAGAAAATTAAACCATCTACATAAATGGTATTAACTTTGGATTTTCCAAAATATGCTCGTTTCAAACTTACTCGTTAGAAACCGTCAAATTAACCAAACCGGTTTAATGTTGGAAAAGGTTGAAACACCCAATTCTCCATAAACCCATGAGTTGAAACATTTCATTAAAACATTTAAGAATATTTGACCCAACTTAATGGTATTCTTATTATTTTTAAGTTTCAACTTTGAAGTTTTAATTAGTATTCTTACTAATACCTTCAATAAAACAAAATAAGTTTATAACTTTTTTATTTTCACAAAATTTTCAAAGTACAAATTTCCAACACTTTTGTGTATTTTGTACAATAATCTTTTCTAACACACTTGTTAGAAAATATAAACATCTTATTTTGTCTTTACAAAATCATCAAGCTCTAACACGCCCGTTAGAGAAATCAATATATAAGTTTACAAATTAAACTTATGATTTTGTAAATAATAATTTCTAATACGCTTATTAGAAATGTTTCATGACACGTTATTCTTTCAACGCCGTCGATTCTAACACGCTTGTTAGAAATGCATGTTTCAAAACATTCTATTTCGAAACCGTTTATTTTCCAATATTCTCATTAGGAAAGTAAACATTTCAAAACCTTGAAATCATCTTTCTAATACGCTAATTAGAAAGAAAACGTTAGCAAACGTTTTTAACGTTTTTACATGGGTTTACAAATATTATGACTTTTCTAATACTCTCATTAGAAATTTAGTATTTCAAAACCGTCTAAATATATGTTAATAATCCAGTTTATCTAAACACGACACAAAACCCATGAACCCGAAAAACCATAAATATTCGGATTAAAATTTCACTCCAATCACAAATTTAATCCGATTCGATGTACCAAAATAAAACACTTACAAACTTTCGCGAACCCAAATTCCTTAGGAAGAACACGAAAGTTTGTTTACTAATCTGTTTAAGTTTGTTAGAAAAACTTACATAGTAATCGCCGCACGTCTTTCTTACATGAAGCTTACATGCATCAGAATCTCTATACTTGCTGCACCAAAATCTAAAAAGAAAACAAAATCATAGAAGTGAACCGGGCTTATGTTTGACACAATTCCCTTAAACAGATTCTTCGTCTGTTCCCAGGGTACACCGGTTCGAAACAGTGGTGGTGCACTGCCGGACTATCCCACTTGCCTGAAAAATAATCGAACTTGGTTGCTACTGCTATGTATTCGGGTTGTGTTTTTAGTGTATGTGTGTTTCTAAGAGTTTCTTCATGTATATTTCTCATGTCTCAAAATGAGGTACAAAAACTCATATGTATACATGAACTATGGCTAGTGAAAAGTCTCACATAAGTAGAGACTTAAATTTTATTTATTAGCCATAAAACTCTATTCAAGCATCATAAAGAATATTTATTTGTCTTGAATTAATCACATGAAGAATATAGTTAATAATTATAATTTCACTAAATTATAATTAAATCTACATTCACCTTATTTCCAACATTATATTAGGGGGGAAGGGGCACTCCAGACTACTAGCCTGGTCTCGACCAATAATATTCTGTCATCTCAAATTCAACCCAAAGTAGCCTGGAACCCCCAAAACACTCAAGGCTACTAGTCTGGTTACTTTTATTATTTTATTATTTTTCATTTAAAAAGAAACAAAACTTAATAAAAACACATTTATATAACATAATAATATACATAAATTACAAAAAAAAATATAAAAATACATTTAAACAAGAAAAAAAACTAAACACACAATTAAAGTAAAAAAACACACAAACAAATTAAACTTAAACTTAAAACCTAATTATCAAGGCGTGCCTTCATCAATTGCCACGCGGAGATGTGGGGGAACTTAGAACCATACTAAGCTTGGTGCTCAATATGGGCGAGCTCAATTGCTGCGTCCTCGTGCGTGTTCTCACCCTCCTCCCACAAAATTCTTTGGTATTGGGAGTTGAGGCGATCACACTTTTGAAGAGGTCATCCCGCAACCGGTGTAGGGAATCGATCGTGCGGTTGGTGCCGCTGACTACCTCCTTAAAGTTAGCTAGGACACAAGGCCAAAAAGATGACCATGGTGGAGTCAGTGCATCCTTGACCGTGGTGTTGGTGGTCACCAAGGCAATCTCCTCTTCTTCCGTCTAACGAACCATGATCGGAGGCTGTGACGGTGGTGCTCGGTGGGATTTTTGGGAGGTTGTAGTGGTGCTCGACGATGGTGCTCAGTGGGATTTGCTGGGGTTGTGGGTGAAAATGACCGACGGTACGTGGTGGGTATTTATATTAATAATTTTGGTAAAAAAAACTTTAAACATTTTGACCGTTTCTGCACGGTAAAATGTCAGAACGTCAAAAAAATAAATGCTTTTCAACCGTTGCAGCTCGGCAAGATGTAACCGAGCTGCTTGGTTTGTAACGTAGCCAGGGGGTGGCGGTAATGTAGCCATCCGGCTACCGTAGCCGAAGGACCCTAGCCGGTCAATTCCCCGTCCCCTTAGCTATCATCACCAATTCAATCATACGGAGGATTGGACTTAACATGTTCCCTAAGGGTGTAAATGATACGCAGCGGCTCAAGAGCTACCCGAGATCGGCTCGGTAAAAAGCTCAAACGAGTCGAGCCTTAACGAGCCCGAGCCCGAACCTAAAATATGGCTCGTTTAGTTATCGAGCCCGAGCTCGAGCCCTAGATACAAAGCTCGATTGTGCTCGCGAGCCTAAACGAGCCCAAACATAATTATAAGTTATTTATATACCTCTTACAATTTATAGCCCACATCTCCAAAGCCCAAGTCCTTATTTCATAGGCCCATTAAACAACACTCGCGAGCCGAGCTTTTGATTTTGCTAGCGAGCCGAGCTCGAGCTCAAGATTGTAGGCTCGAACCGAGCCGAGCTCGAGCTTGAGCTTCATAAAACCATGACGAGCCGAGCTCGAGCCCAGTCAGGCTCGGGCTCGGCTCGACTCGTTTACACCCCTAATTGTTCACCAGTTAAGATACTTAATTTAAATTTGACCATTCGTATGTAAATTTGCATGGATTCTGTATGGAATTGAAATGCGAAATTCGATTGTTCATATTTTTTGAGCGGCAAGAAACAATGGGCCAACCATCATAACCCCGGGTGTTGCGGCCAAGGTCGACTATTCGACCGCCGTCAGCCCCTTGGCTCTCCCAGATGTGCGGAAACCCGACCTCCACTCGCCCGAAGGCACGGCAATAGAATAATCGGTAAAACAACGCCTCCCTTCCGAGTTGAATCGGCGCCACCCGTATTTGCTCCTCACCTGGATACTACAGAAAATAATTGGGAGAGAGAGAATCGAACCTGATTCACAAGAAATACCAAGTCTTTCCCCAATCACTCCTGTAACATTCGATTGTCCGTATACCTCAACAAAATGTTTAAATCCAATTATATATACATATATCATCAATAAATTATTAATTAAATTCAGTAGCATTTTATTATAATTAGTAGCTCATAATCACTTCTAGAAAACTTGAAAGTTAACAACTCCACATTATTTCGATATGTACATATAATATATTTGATATAATTATAGAATACTTTTGCCGATGAAGCCTAGCTCAATTGGTGAAAATTGGGGTAGCTAGAGTGGAGGTCATGTGGAGGTTGAGGGTTCGATTCTTGTCAGAGCCATATTTACCACATGTTGGGGTTTCACTTGGGGAGATCCCCGATCCAGGCAGAATGGGTAATCAGTACAGGCTGGCCCAGGGTGTTAGCCGGAGCTCCACCGATTGCACCACTTGCGGTTCAAAAAAAAAAAAAAACTAATTCTGCTTTTGTTTTTGTTTTCTGGTCATTAGGTCAAAACATTTAACAACGGGGTGTAAATTATTATGGATGGGATGGAGTAAATTTGTTAGGTCAACATTTAACTTTGTCAGCTTACGTACTATGCATGCATTCTATTACAGGAAATTAACAATTGGACTTCAATGTTTTTCACCCAAAATTTTTATTGGACAAATGGTGTAATTTTAATATATGAGATGAGATGTAATTTTTGTAACGAGTGTTTGTTTTCAGGATTTTCAGCTTCTTGTTAACCCCATATTCCTATATATTATGTACGCTTTTGAGTTTTCACTTCTCGATTATGTAAACAACATTAACCTTTGTGATTTCTTCATATTTATTAAGAAAACATATTATACAAATTTGTTTTCACAAAGTTTTTATTTATATTTTTTAATGTCTATTTGACTTTTTCTAAGCGTGAGATATGAAAATGTTGGATTATCAGAGTGTGGGTTATGACGGTGTTGGAATATTCAAGTGTGGGCTATGGAAGAGTTGTTGGCTACAGAGAAGTCAACTTATCTATGGAAGTGTCGGCCTATTTGAGTATGAGCAATGAAGGTGCCGGATTATCGTAGTGTGAGTTAGGGAGGTTCCATCTTTGCTTATTTTCTGATTGGTTGTTTTGAACTGTTTAGTTGAAAACATGTAAAAATCACTGTCTATTTTGCTGATGTCTTTGGCCAACATGCATATTATGATAATTTTCCAGATTTTTGTATATTATTTGCCGATTTATTTACACCTTTCTACTCACTATAATAATATTTTCGGTGAACTATGTATTAAATATCTTCAAAACAGTTTAGAACTTAATTCTACTAGTCATGTTTTCGTTATAGTATTTTCGGATCATGATCAACATCCAAGTGTACTAGTAAGTTAATTTAAAAGACACAAGGTACAATATTGATAGTTAAGAAAGCTTGTTGGTAACTTCCTCAACTAAAAAAAATAAGCCTCATCGACCTAGTTAGCTTTCATGGACTAAGATATTTACTTGTTTGGATATGTTCTTTCTAATGTCTGGTCTTTATTTGGCTGTAGCTGGGGACTCCTTACAGGGTCCCTATGTGTACTACCTTTATTCAACATATGGCTATTGAAAGGGAGATATCGGGCATATATTCATTGCTGGCTTTGGGACATCCAAGCTGTTTGGCACAGTAGTAGGCTCTGTAGCTAATATCACGTATGATTTATTTGAAATTTTAAAAAATCATTAAACCACCGTTACCTTCTAAGACTAGAGGGAGTGGAGGGGCGGGAAGAGGGGGTGAAGCGTCATGTGACACTTGTGGGACCCATGGGGGGGGGGGGGGAATTGTGGGGAGTGGAGGGGGAGAAAGGGGGTGAAAGGAATAATATTATATTGTGTTAAAGTTAAATAAAAAAAAAGAAAAAAAATCAGCCAATGAAGACACCTCACCTCCCCCCTCCCCCGCCCGGCAACCCCTCCCCGCCTCCCCTCCACGCCCCTCCTCTCCCGCTCCTTGGGGGCGGTGTTCCCGCCTCCACATCAGCATACCGCCTCCCCTCCCCGCCCCACTCCCTCGAGTCTAAGGGATTGATCAAATAAAAAGTATGCTTAAGTAGCCTAACTCTATTTTATCGGTAACGGACTCAAACAAATTCCAACTGAATTCATTCAAGGGCGTTGAAACTGGTTGTCGAACTCTACCATTTTAGCTTTTAGAGTTTAGAATTTAGAGTTTAGCTTTTAGGCTTTAGATTTTAGTTTTATCTTTAGGGTTTAACCTCTAGGATTTAGTCATTAAGGTTTAGCCTTCAGGATTTAGCTTTTGGGGTTTGTTTTATGATTATATTTAACCTTTAGCTTTAGAGTTCGATGAGCAGGTTCCAACGCTTCTAGAATGAACAATCTGAGTTCGTTTGATCTTGTTTCAATCCAAAAAAGATTTTTGGACTACATAGGTAGAATTGACATTTTAGGGGATTCCTCGTCTTTTAAAGTTGTTAAGATAAAATATCAATGTGAAGTAACATAAATAGTTCCCACTTCTAAAACTTATGACATAAACTGTAATTCCATATGATCTTATAAACCTTTTGTAGTAACCCGATAAGCCCAAGAAACCCATAACAACAATAGTGGGATTTGGCATCAATTTTTAATGGGTCAGTTGCCACACCCTGTTTAGTAATGATGCAACCCAAATATTCCACTTTTTGTTCCGAAAAACTACATTTAGAAAGCTAGCAAACAATTGGCTTTGCCTCAAAACTTCTAACACCTTCTGTAAATGAGTTCTATGCTACTCCATATCTTGGCTATGAACCAATATATCATCAAAGAAAACCAAAACAAATTTTCTGAGGAAAGCTTTGAAGGTATGATTCGTAAGAGCTTGGAATGTTGCAGGTGCATTGGTTAAGCCAAATGGCATTACCAAAAATTTAAACAAGCCTTGATGAGTTCTAAAGACTGTTTTATGAATATTACCTTCATACATTCTGATTTGATGGTAACCAGACCTCAAATCCAGTTTAGAAAATATAGAAGCCCTCTTAATTCTTCCAATAATTCATCAATCAAAGGAAGTGGAAACCTGTACTTCACTGTAGCCTCATTCAGTTGCCTGTAGTCTTTACACATTCTCCATGACCCATCTTTTTTCTTGACCAATACTACAAGAGCAGCAAAAGAACTTTTACTGCTTCTGATAACCCCAGAACCCAACAGCTCCTGTGTCATCTTCTCTACTACATCTTTTTACAAGGCTTGATATCTATATGATCTTAAAATGATAGGCTTGTCCCCATTGTGCAATACAATCTGATGATTATAAAGTCATTTTGGTGGTAATCTCGTAGGGCCTTGAAAAACATCCTTGTAATCATGCAATAGTTGCTGCAACTTGTTATAGGCAACTGGATCAATCACTTTAGAACCAAAGTGTCATGTCCTTTAGGGGTGTTTAAAAAAACCAAAAACCAAAAACCAAATAAAAACCGTAAACCAAATCGTAACTGAAAAACCGATCCGAACAATGAATTTGGTGTTTGGTTTGGTTTTTGGTTCTAATTTTTTTTAATTTAGTTTATTTGGTTTATTCGGATAACCAAATAAACCGGTAAACTAATTAATTATTAAATAAAAATAATAATATTTAATTAGCCATATATAATATATAAGTAAAAATATTAAATATAAGCCCAAAATAAAGCCCACTTATTTCTATGATGATTGTGTTTGTGTGTAAGACTATTTTCCATATTTGTTTGTTTTAATTTTCTTTTAAACTTTCTTTTACGTACAATATATTGTGTGGTTTGATTTTTTGGTTTATATTAATTGCTAACTTTCTATTCGGATTTCAGAACACAAGGTATATAAGTTAAAGAAAAAAAAACTTCGGTTCAATTTGGTTGAAATTGGTTTTTTGGTTTTAAACTGAAACCAAACCGAATTCAATTTGGTTGAATTTGGTTCGGTTTACATATTCCTAATTTGGTTTGGTTCGGTTTTTGGTTTGGGGTACAAAATTTTGAAAACCGAATAAACCGAACCGAATAAACCAAGTAAACAGTAAACCGAACCGATAAACACCTCTACTGTCCTTCACCATTCATTAACTGCAGGATAAACATTTGAGACTAAATTACCCCTGTACTTCCATCCACCAAGTTAAACATCTTTTCCATGGAACATATTTTCACCCCATTAGTTTCAGTCCCTTTTAAAGTGTAAGTTTTATCCTTAACTTTGAATTGCATGGTTAAATCAGCGAAGTTCCAAACTATGTCTCCCAATTGAGATAACCACTCAATTCCCAACACCATGTCATAAATATCAAGGGGTATACATATCAGCCTCAAACCATACCCCTTGCATCATCCATTTAGACCCTACACATCTCTGCCCACATTCCAATTTATTTCCATTTGCCACAGTAACTTTCATGGAACTAACATATTGCAGAAGGCACTGCAACTTATTAATCAAGTTAAGGCTTATGAAATTACGAGTCGATCATGAGTTAACGAGGATAAACAACCTCCTGGTTCCCATATATCCCACTATTTTCATACTTGAGAAAGATGGTATTCCAATAATGGCATGAATAGAGATATGTGGTGTTTATATAACCTCAATTTCCTCATCCTCAATCACTATCTCATCTTCTTCACTTATCAACTCAATAGTAAACAATTGCTTATTCTTACAATTATGAGTAGGAGTAAACTTTTCAGTACGCCAAAAACATTCCCCCTTTTTTCCCTTTTCTCAGCCCATTTCTTTAGTTGTTAATCTTCTGGTGGTTTTGGTTGAATCTGTGTTAATAGGTTTGTAATCTTCTCTAACATTGACTACAACTGTAATTGAATTTGTGCCACTGCTACCTTGTTTTCTTCTGCAGTTGTTGCTACATTTTGCATGTTTTCATTGATCAATTATGAATTGGCCTGTAAATCTTGTACAATAATCTCCAGTTTCCCAATCATCATTTGATTATCTTTTATTTGTTTTTTCGAATTCTTGTTGACGTGTAATAGTGGTCATTGCAAATTGTGAAAATGAAGAATAGATTAAAAAGAAATGAAGATTGAATGAATATTGATGAATTAGGATAGAGTTGATAACAAATTGATCAAAACCCGAGTAGATTGATCACGATTGATCAACCTGAGGACAAGAATTGAAATAAGGATTGAATTGAACGAATAACAAATGAAAAGAATGAAGAAAGAAGATGGTCGGAAAAAATGGTGGCCAGTGGCCGGAGTTTGAACGGATTCTGTTACGACAATTAACGATGATGGTGGTGGTTGAAATTCCGGTAATTTGAGGTCGAAAGGATCAACGCTCTGATACCCTTGATAGAGCTCAATTTTAGAGAGAAAAACTAGAAAGAGAGAATTCTCAAAACCAAGCTAACTGACTGTTAGCTCTTCTCCTTCTATTTATTAACGATCATAACGACCTGATACAACATATTACAATACAGACCCCATACTTTCATTTATTACAATTTCTACCCTTAATACTTTCAACTACCTTTCAACTAACTCTTATTAACTTCTAAACTTGACATAACTAGACCCTGAACTTTATTAAACTACTTAAACCATATCAAAATAATCTAGAAACCAAGATTTATAAAATTAACATGTATTCATTAGACAACCTAGGTAGTAACTAAAGTGTAGCTATTCATATTAACGGAACAAGATAACATCGTCTCTAAATATTGTAAGTAAAACTTGCAATAAGCGAACCCGAGCCTTCAATCTTGATTCCTAGCCTTCCAAAACTTTACAAATCCTCTCAAAGTTGTCGATTAAGGCTGCTGTCTCGAAGATAATATTCAGCTGTCAATGTCGAGATCCCCTCTAAAATACTATTGATCCTGCCGTCACGAATTTTCCCCCCTTATTAAAACTAGGACCTATTAAAATAAATAAATGGGCTCCAAACAAAATTGTGTTTGTTAACTTTCATGTGGTATTAAAACTACGGCCCAACAGCTTTGAATCAAATGAATTGGGCCCAACTTTCCCTGCTGGGCCAGTCTTGCAGGCCCGCTAGGCGCACAAAGACCAAACAGCAGCAACCAAGTCCTTTATTTTCTTTGGGCTATTATTCGGATCTGGGCCTGCATTAAATTCTTTTGTTTTTTTCTCGCTTGGGCTACTACAATATGGCCTCTAACCTTGTTTTTAGTCTTTCAAATAATAAGGATTCTTTTGTAAACAATCTCTATGCTCGCTGCTTGATTATTTTCAATTTAACCTCCTATCCATGCAAACACCTAAAAAACAAATAAATTACTAAATAAATAATACAAACAACTAAAAATTGAATTTAAATGATAAAATACCAAGTAAATACCAAAAACGACCCAAAACGAATAAAAAACTATTAAATAATATACAAAAGTACATAGAAAAATAGATGTGTTTTGCAACATATTAGTGGGAACCGTCTTTAAGTCACAAACATCGGTGTGAATTAGATCAAGGTGTTCGATTATTCTTTTAACCGATTTAAATGATGATCTTGTAACGGTTCGCATTTAGAATCCGAATAAATATGCAATGTTGGTATATTTTTTAATTTAATCAAATGTCGCATTGAATTAAAATTTGCATTCCCTGGTCTATCATGCCCAACATTTATTAGACTCAACAATATAAATAGAAGTAGTAGCAGTTTATTCATTTCGTTTTTGACAGCCATTTACATTCATCTTAAACATCTATATTATCTATAATCTATAATACATTATAAAGGAAGAGTGATGTACAATGTTGTCATTTTATTATGGGTACAAGTTTTGTAGCTACATATACAATTTAATAAAGCTTATTTGATAAGGGTAAATTAGTCACTTAGAGGTACATTAAGACACTTGCAAGGTTATAATAGTAATTTTATGTTTTGTTTTTAGTTTACAACTCAAATGTCATTCCTTTACTACCCTCCTTCCTTTCACATTCTCTAACATACGTTGCCACCATCAATGAAGGAGAAGTAACCCACCATCATAAACACCATTGAATGATAACCTTCATAAAACTTCTTCAATTCATAACCCCCAAAGCAAATGATTAATTAAAGAGCGTTCATTCCATCATTCGATTAAAGCCTACCAACAAAGGGTCTCATCTTCAATTTCGCCCGTTACCATCATTCTATGTTTACTTTATATTCATGTGTATGCATGTATCTGTTGTGATTATTGATCAATTGCAGGTTATTAGGCAATAAAATCCCCTTTTCTCAACATAATTTGCAAGAAGATGCTATGGACTAGGACGAAGAACGTCTTGGCTAAAATGTAAGTTTTTTTTACTATTTGTTTAATGGTTTAGTTTGTGTGTTGATGGATGTAATTGGTGGTTGTTGATGTTTTTAAATCTAACTAGGTCAACTTGTTTGGGTTAAATCTAAGTATATATGTTGTTAGATGAGGATCTTTTATGAGATGGTTTGCATTTGGAAGATAAAAGGGTGTCTGTGTGATTTTTTTATTATATGTTTTTCATTAATGAGAATATTTTTAACAGGAGCGCAAAATGTGTTGCGGGATGTTAAGGATACAACTATCATCACACTTGTAACAGAGGTTTCTTCTAAATTCATTAAAAAAGTGTAGAAATGGTTGTAGTACTTATGAGTTGTGGGTTATTTGTTATTTGTTATTTTATGGGCCAACTTATAAATGGGTTTGGTTTAGTTATTTTCGGATGATTAATTTGTGTTGCTGTTTCAGGTCAGTTTGTACAAGGGCAATATTGAAATATCAACTTTTTGTTGCATAATAAATTATATTTTGGCTACTAATTAGTCAGCAAGGCAAATTTTGATCAAATATGTAATCTCGGTTTGTTTTCGAGTCAAAATAATACAACCGTTTCTCTAAAAAGCTGTTACATGTCAACAAATTGATTCGGGTTAGTTATATTACGGTTCAGCAGCTATAAGTTGTTAACGGGTCAGTTCTGTTTTTTAATTTAGTTTAGGATTGTTATCCATGCGTGGTTTGTTTACATAAACATGACGGATATGGTTCAATCTGAAGTCTGAATTTCTTATTCTTTGCAGGCTAAGAAATCATACAAAACATTGATGCATATGACTCGCAAAGTATATTGCGATGTTGAGATTGCGGGAAAACTTGTTGGTATGCCATAGTCTTTCCTTTCTAATATTAACTTGTGGGTCATCGTTACCTTAATGAATCAATATATATAGCTCTTGTATACCATTTATAAACACGAAAAATCATTAGTAACCAGATTTCTTTTTGTTTATTATATTATTATATTATTTGACAATTTTTTTAGAATAGAACCACAAAGAACGTTGTAGACTTTTTTTTTTTAAGTTGTAATAGTTGATACTTAATCTTGCAAATCTCCATGGTTTAGCGTTTAGACATGGGTATACTCTTTATTTCGGTTCCCAAAAGATGAAATGCAGTAGATGGGTTTAGTTTTAGTTAAATGGAATCATAATCCTAAGCAATTAGAAAATATAAGTACTTGAATACTGTGGGAAGATATTTGAAAGACTTGAACAACATATATATATACCACAAAAAAAAATAGATGAGTATCATTCTTACTGGCAAAATTGTAAAGAAAATATAGATATTTGGAGGTTGTAAAAGGAAATATTAGGGCCTATTTTTGTAGGAAATCGGATAACAGTAAACATACTGGTTGTTATCAATCCTTTATTAATGTCAAATCTTGTACTTGTCGTTAGGCGATTCATGGACCGAAGCATTAATTTGAGTCACTTATGATATATATGTGTTGTGTATATTTCTTCCTAAATTCCCTAAATAGTATCTCATCCCTCTTCGTGCTTTAAGTCCTCTTTGAGAAGTCCTAGACAAAAGGTAATAGCATATTTTATCATTTTTACTTAAAATGTGTCGTAGAGTTTCATCTAATTATACTAGGAATGCGTTTCACCCAATGTAAAAACAAATAAGTCGTGTATAGTTAGTTTGGTTAAATTACCATTTATTCTCCTTATTATATGCGTTTCTCACTTTAGGTTACAGTTTTTTTCCCTCAAAGGCATGTATTTTTTTAGCTCAATGATTAGCTATACGGTAAATAAATTGTTTATCTGTTTTTTATTGCACTCAATATGCACTATTATCTTTCTTATTAACCTTTTATATATATATATGTGTCCTTAATGACTATCTTTTTATAAATTTCTTTATTTTCAAAACAGGTAAGGCTGCAATTTATGTGTATAGTTGCTTAGATTTTCCGTTAGCTTGTCGGTAATAGGTAATTTTCTTGGTAATGCTTTGGTAAAACAATAAGATGGTTTGAAGGTGACTGGGACTGATTATGTACTTTGTTACATAACAGTATGTACTTTAAAATGTTTATTAAAATAAAGTTCATGACTTCATCTGTGAAAACTAATTTATTAAAAGTTTGTGGTTGCATCTTAACGATTTAAATGGTTAATTTGCGTGGCATTTTATCTTAACATATTTAGCTAGAAGATGAACAAATCAATTGGGTAGCACCGTTTAAATTTTGTCCAAAGTCTATTTTTAATGAATATAACATCGTGTGTTATAATAATCTTTGTTGCATAAGAATTAGTGCACTAAACATCTATGAAAAATAGACGAAAAAGGTGTTTACGGGTCAACCCAACTCCTACCATACTAAAAATGAGTGGCTTCAACTCAACCCGAATGAACTATCAACCGACATACTCTATAAAGGTCATGTTTTCAAGAAGTTTTGTGTGCGCTAAATATAATCACAACTATACATAAGTATATAACTCCTAAAGTTGCAACATATTTGAGTTAATTTACAAAACATGATTTCAGGTACTTATTATTTTTTCCCATATTCAAATAGATGGCCTCTTCTATATCGAAATGGATGAAGTGATGCTGCTATCAATGAAGTTGAATGCTGCCTTTTTGTGTATCAAATTGAATGTAATGAAATAGGAAAATGGTGCTCGACAATTAAACTGTGTGTGCTATTAAGAAGGTACCGACGCAACGCCGCGCTGTTTGTATGTTTAAATGCCACGCCACTGTGAATGTAAATAACGTCATTTTAAGGGAAAGTAACTTTTACATTTATCTTGCTCCAACGCGCAGGCTGAAATACTAGCGACAATTGAGATGTAATTTCATGTCTTTGAATTTGGAAACTGCTTGATTTGATCGTAATAGGTAAAAAGCACTTCCGTAACAACTAGATGTTTTCTTTGATTTTGAATGCCTTAGATGCATGTTTCGGTTCCATGACATCGTTTCCACTAGATTTGTCGTTTTGTAAGCAGCCTCCAGGCAACGATTACTAATCTAGAGCACACCTATATGAATACGAAACTAAATACGAATAGGAAACTACTAAGAAAAATGAGTAGCGCTTTTCATAAGATGTCAGCCGGGATACCCGCCGCAACGCGCGGGCATTCCCACTAGTTATTACCTTATAAAGAGGAAGAGATGGGTAAAAAAGTCCAAAATGTCAAAGTTAATGTGGCAACTTAAAAGTCACAAGTGTAATTCTCTAAACATGACCACTTTTCTTCCTTTTATGCCCTTGTCAATGCATTAAGATCCTTGTACCATGTGATACATTAAGATGCTTGTACCATGTGCTTTAACAATTTTGACATCAATATTGTGCATTTAATTGGATGCTTTCAATGATAAAGGTATTGAAAGCAATCAAATGTTTTATCTTGTTTTACACACTTTAATGAAAAATTATATGTATAATCTATAATCTATATTACATGTACAATAGTTATGCCTTCTATTTTTAGTTGATTACTAACTAATTATCATTTTTTTAAATGTGCATTGTGTAGTGAGACTGAAGTGAATAAGTTTGCTTTTTCATTCACCACATCAATAAGCAGATTATAAAACTAATAAAATGGTCATGAGTTCACTAACTATGGAGATAAAATATTATTTTTTCCCATATTCAAATAGATGGCCTCTTCTATATCGAAATGGATGAAGTGATGCTGCTATCAATGAAGTTGAATGCTGCCTTTTTGTGTATCAAATTGAATGTAATGAAATAGGAAAATGGTGCTCGACAATTAAACTGTGTGTGCTATTAAGAAGGTACCGACGCAACGCCGCGCTGTTTGTATGTTTAAATGCCACGTCACTGTGAATGTAAATAACGTCATTTTAAGGGAAAGTAACTTTTACATTTATCTTGCTCCAACGCGCAGGCTGAAATACTAGCGACAATTGAGATGTAATTTCATGTCTTTGAATTTGGAAACTGCTTGATTTGATCGTAATAGGTAAAAAGCACTTCCGTAACAACTAGATGTTTTCTTTGATTTTGAATGCCTTAGATGCATGTTTCGGTTCCATGACATCGTTTCCACTAGATTTGTCGTTTTGTAAGCAGCCTCCAGGCAACGATTACTAATCTAGAGCACACCTATATGAATACGAAACTAAATACGAATAGGAAACTACTAAGAAAAATGAGCAGCGCTTTTCATAAGATGTCAGCCGGGATACCCGCCGCAACGCGCGGGCATTCCTACTAGTTACCTTATAAAGAGGAAGAGATGGGTAAAAAAGTCCAAAATGTCAAAGTTAATGTGGCAACTTAAAAGTCACAAGTGTAATTCTCTAAACTTGACCACTTTTCTTACTTTTATGCCCTTGTCAATGCATTAAGATCCTTGTACCATGTGATACATTAAGATGCTTGTACCATGTGCTTTAACAATTTTGACATCAATATTGTGCATTTAATTGGATGCTTTCAATGATAAAGGTATTGAAAGCAATCAAATGTTTTATCTTGTTTTACACACTTTAATGAAAAATTATATGTATAATCTATAATCTATATTACATGTACAATAGTTATGCCTTCTATTTTTAGTTGATTACTAACTAATTATCATTTTTTTAAATGTGCATTGTGTAGTGAGACTGAAGTGAATAAGTTTGCTTTTTCATTCACCACATCAATAAGCAGATTATAAAACTAATAAAATGATCATGAGTTCACTAACTATGGAGATAAAATATTCTTTTTTTATTTTTGCTTAAATACTTTGTTCAAGAGATGTAAGACGCGACCTTATAGTTTCTTTAAGACGGCAGTTACCTAATGTTTTATAATGACATTTAATCATTCGTAATTGATTGATCATCACCCGTTTCATCAATAAATTAGATTATTATTATTATCATCAACCATTTCTATTGAATCCGCTACTCTTGTACTTTCTGAAGAAACCATACCCACTAAAGACAATGGGTAGCCAGCAAAGACGATGGTTTATTAATCATCAAATTCTGTAAATTCGCCGAATTCCCCACGGTGGGTTCAAGTTATAAACTTCATTGCAATAATAATATGTACGTTTGTCGTCAATCTTTCCACAATCTTTCTAATGGTAAGATATTCTCATTTTATATGTTATAGTCTTTGTGTTGATCACTTGATCATTTTATCAACTCAAAATTTTTGGATTTCTAATTCGGCATGTAGCCTTGCATGATCATGACATTGGCGGTACAGTCTTCTATAGAATATTCTATCCATAGAAAGGTAAATCATTTCTTTCATTTATTTTTAACAATTAATTTAGTTTTATGTAAGATACAATTGGCCTTTGTTGCAGACCATAATATTGTAATTTCAGTTTGTTAACTCCAATAAAGTAGTTATTTCATGCAGGCATGATTTTTTTTACGGACACTAGAGGGCTGTCTACTTCCATGCTAACTTCAAAATCAAGTGAAGGCTCATTCCTCTCTGATCTATTATCCATAAAACAAATTTGAACTCCTGAACTTACTATAGGTAACTGCATAAAATCATCTCAACCCCCTTTCACCCTTTTAAGTATCCTAAATTCTTATTTACAGTTACCTAAGTGCCATATTTGTATACTTATTCCTTTTGTTGATCTACTTACCTGCTTTCTTACAACTATAGTAAAAGATTACATATAAGATGAAACAGAGGTTAGTGAAACATTCATATCTCAATGTAATAGTTAGTGATTACTTTTAGTAAATGTTGTGTAAAATATTTCTTTATCTGTTCATAGTTTGCATATCAACGATAGTTTTGCTGAGATGAGTTGACAAATTTTCCTCGCTTTAGGCCAAGATTGCATGGTCTAAAATTAGTATCTATAGGTTAATATGCAAAATGTGTTCTTATATGATATATCACTTAAGTTTTATTGTTGCCGTTGTTTCTTTAATATGTTTAAGCATGTATCTGCTGTTTTTTTTCTTTCAATGAATGCATTACTTACCTTATTGTTTTAAATAAAAATATAAAAATGTTTACTTGTAATCAAGTATCACAATATGCATATTATATCAGCTCGCTGATCATTTAACTTCTAGAACTATAATTTTATAATTTATTGTTTGTGTTGTTATGTTCAACATTTGGATGGTAAGACATACTTCCAAATTGGAGTTAACACGTCAAACTTAGTCAATAGGAAATAAAGGGGGTGCAAAAGTAATGATATTATTCAACTTGATCACACGACACTTCACGAGTAGCTAAGTATTTTTTTAAAGAATGGTTTATTTGAAACACAATGCTAGGTACTTGGTTGTACTATTAAATCTGCATTTTTGTGTTTTGTAAATGAATCACATTGTTGTATTGCAAACTTATTTAGACCCCGCGGCAACGCGCGGGTTATCCTACTAGTACAATTAACGGCATAGCCCTTACCAACAAACATTCAAAGTCCACATAAAACAAATTCGACCGATTCAAACACTAGACGAAAACTGAAGGCAACTCTCATCCTTGTGGTTTGTCACCCACCATGTTGACCTCTTCAAACATAGCCATTGTCAAACATACAAAGGCGGCTCTCAAGCAACATTCGAAGTTCAAAGTACGTCGTCAAAGCGCCTCTATATGTGCGTGTTAGGGTACCCCTTCACAACTTTACTAGTGTATGCTTCCCGGGAACAATAGGGAAAGAGGGTACCTACTAATATACAAAGTTGCAAAAATCGGACAACTCGGCCTTGGAATCAGTGGGGAAGTGCTCCTCGGAGGTGTAGCGCAACGATTTTCCTCTACTCAGCCATCAAACCTCGGAATTGGTCAAACTCAGCTTGGAATCGGTCAAATTCGGTCAACTCGGTATGACTCGGGATGGAATCGGTCAACTCGCTATGGCTCGGGATGGAAACAGTCAAATTCGGTTTGAATCACTCAAATTTGGCCTCTAATTGCTGTTTTTGAGATACTTCTAGTATTTGAAGTTTGGACTTTGAACATTAAATATCCTTATTATGAATCTATGACATATATAATCTTTAAATTATTAAATTTGTATATAAACCACCATGTCCGAGTACTCCCCGCCAAGGTCGAGTATTTGCAACTCCCCAGTCGGCAGAGTTGAGGGCGCATAGCGGCTTCTGCAACCTTGCTTATATGCCACCTTAAGTTTTGTTTCTCCCCCCTAGTAAATTTAAAGATAAAAAATGTAACATGGTAACCTGATAATTAAATACTATTAGAGTATTGAAAAAGTTTAGTTACTTTTGAGAGAAAAAGAAAAGTTTGGATGACTTAATTGAAACAATTAGCAAACTTGGTTACATTTCAGTAACATTCTGTCTTTTTTTTTTATCTTAGTAGTGGTGGCGGTGGTGGTAGTCATGGTACTAATGGTAGTTCAACCCCACAAAACCACTAACGGCCGGCCTTCAACCCCACAAACACCTCCTACAGCGCCGCCCTTCACCCCCACAACCACCACTAGACCCATCGCCCTTCAACAACAAAACCACCACCAGACCGTTGCCCCTTCAACCCCACAACCACCACCAGAAAACATTGTTCTTCACCCCACAACCACCACAAAATCGTCGCCCAACCAAAACTACCACTATCATCTTCAAAACCCCACAAACAATAGCCGCCCATACCTCTCTCAAAGAATAACAAGAGTTGGATCCAATACTTCCCAACAACCACAACCAACAGCCGCTAAAAACTCCAACATCGAAGTCGCTAAGCACCAGCATCGGCAAAATCTGCTCACTTAATTTAGAATCTAGACATTAGTTTTCTCTAGAGTGGGTTTTTGAAAGTAGGTGAGAGAGATGGATA
Source organism: Ambrosia artemisiifolia (assembly GCA_032199755.1). NCBI lineage: Eukaryota > Viridiplantae > Streptophyta > Magnoliopsida > Asterales > Asteraceae > Ambrosia > Ambrosia artemisiifolia. The sequence continues at coordinate 6,782,456 of CM063512.1, forward strand.
TGGATGTGACACCCAGCAAACTCCGGTTAATAACTTTTGTCAAACTAGTAAGTCTACCTTAGTGAGTCATTACAGTGATCCACGGGATCATTGGAAGTCGGTCTATAACCATGTGAACAAGAATTGGTGATTTGTAGAATCGTCGGGTTTAACGCACACACGCAAGTCTCGAGTCCCGAGAATTGGTGAAAGAATGTGAACGTGTTAGTTATCATGCATTATGTGTTTATAATCATTCTGTGACTTGTCAGTATGCGAATATGCAGGTGAAAATAGTGTTTAACGCGCCAAAAACCCAAAATACATTGATGCAGGTGATTAGGAATCCTAATTGCCTATAGCAGGGCATATTATAGGTGATTAGAGCCTACTCGCCTATAATATTGGCGATTAGGAGCTCATAATTGCCTATTGCAGCCCTTACTCGCCTGTAACCTTGGGAACGAGTAGAAACACCTATAAATACCACCCTTATGTTGTAAAACCTCATTTGTGAAACCCTAACTCGCCCCAATCCTCCCTCACACCATAATCACTCTCTGGAACACGTTTTTGCCCTAGAATCCATCCTATCAAGCTTTACACATCATTCTCTAGCAAACCTAAGGTGTGTTATCCATCCTAAATCTATGTAATGTTGCTATTTTGATCCCTAAAGGTCCAGACCTGGTTTTGTGATGTTTGCGTCTTTGATAACCCTTTTAAAACAAACCTAAACCTTCATACTTGTTCTATGTGGTGTTATCATTCAAGATATGATTTTTATAGATTAAATATGAGGATTCCTACGTGTTTAATGCATTTCTGATACAAATGAGTTGTTCGGATGTTTATCTATGAGTTTGAAGGTTGTTTGTTGTGTTTTGATGTCAATATGCGTTTTGACCTGTTTTAATGATTTAGAAGGATTTAGGATGTTGTAGTATGTTTTGTTGATTGTATGATGTTAGGGTTTGCTCTAGGATGATGTAGAAACAGTAGGATGTTGTTATGCAACGTTATCATGTGATGAAATCTGGATATTTGCCATTTAAGGTAAGTTTTGCATGCTTGATGTGATGTTTACACAATACTATGCTATTTTGGGAAATGCTTGCAATTGGGGTTGTTAGAATGATGATAAATTGGGTGGTTTTTACTTGGAATAGGTTGTTTAATGATTTGGGTTTGATGTTGGGTATTTTTACATGTTTCGGATCTGATTTGGAGGGTTAAACGCGCGAAATACGACTTGATGCTGCAGGGGGCGAGTAGGCTCTACTCGGATGTAATTATAGATGATTAGCCTCTACTCACGTGTACAACAGGCAATTACAACTCCTAATTGCCTGTTTGACTTTCATAATTGCATGTGGACTTTCCTAATTGCCTGATTGATTCCTAATCGCATGTTTTGCTGTTGTAAGTGTATTTTGACATCCCGAAACATGGTTTGACACCTAGGAACATGTTAGGAACCCCGTGACATGTCTAATAACCTGATAACACGTGTTCGGAATCGTTTATGCGTTAAATGAACTGTATGCTAGACTTAGTGAACTTTTACGCATGTTAGGTGCATATTTGCATATGATTGCATGATTTCTCATTCTTGAACAACACGTGGGATGTCGGGTCATCAATGGGATGTCGGGTCTTGTCTTGCGTGGTTTGGTTATCAGTTAAACATGTTTTCAAACGTATAATAGTTATGGTCTGGACATTTAGGGACTAGCTGACCTGCGGGTCGATAGTTCGGGTACTGATATGCATTTAATGATAGGTTGCCAATAGTAGGATTGTCATTGCATTGTCTGTGGTTTATTAAGAAGAACACAATCAAAGGTGAGTTCACGGCCCCGCTTTTTACTGGTTTTGCTTTCGGAGGAAAAAACATGTTGTGTTCTTTAAACGTGTGTCAACTTATGTTTTCATAAAAGATGTGTCAAACTACGTTTTGGTATTCGTAAAAACTATGATTTGCTAAGTACTCGTATTGGTAAAGCGTACAAGGTAGTCGTTGGTTACTATATGGTATTACGTACTGGTATTCTTGAATTCTTTATGTATTGTGGGTATTCTTTTAGATTGCTATACGATTTTTTAAAGTCCTGGGGAAAACCATGAATGTTCGGTGGTTACACAACGGGGGAAATGTGGATAGATCTATTTGGGCGTGACCGGCCCCACTCGTTGACCGGAGGTCGGACGGGTGCATGTTGTCTCTTCAGGTATTCTTGCATTCGTGTATTCGGGCAGGTGTATTAATGTATTCTTGCATTCGTGTCCAGTAATGGTTTTCCAATCGTAGTACTGACATGTATTCATTTGGTTAGTATACATATGGCCTGGTTTGGCTGGGAGTATTCCTTGAAACTTTCGGAGTCGTTTTTCATAAAAAAAACCTTTGAACTCACCGACATTATTTGTTGACGTTTTTAGCATGTTTTTCTCAGGTCGCTAAGGTAGCAGCAATCGATAGGCGAACGGAGTCTCATGGCGTCTAGGTTTTCACTTGCATGGTTTTGAACACTGTTAGACTTTCTATTTTTTTTATTGAATTACAAGTTTTGTCCTTTAGCTTTATATCAAATTTCAACGCATGTCCTTTGTCTTTAAAATTAATGAGATTTGTACTTTATGTTTCAAAATCTTGCACGTTTTGTCCTTTGGTGCTAACCCAGTTAATTTTTTTCGTTAAGTGGAGGGTAAAATTGACTTTTTACCCATTTATTTAGAAAAACAGCACCACCCACCTCCATCCACACTATCTGTCACCACCACCCACCTCCACCCCCACACCACTTGCCACCGCCACCACCCAACCCACACCAACCACCGTCCACCACCCTTCAAAATCTAGCCAAAAACACACCTGCAGCCACCACCTCACCTTGCCTCTCCACCCCACCCTTCAAAATCCTTCTCTCTCATCTGTTTAGTACCGGAAGCCCAAACCCTCCCAAAAATCTCCTCTATTGTCCAACCTAGATCCTCGTCGGCCAGCCATTCCTGTCACCATCAACAGCCAGCCCCACCCCCGTCTTCCGTTCTTCCAATTCGATTATGTGTGTTGATTAATGCCTAAGTATAACACAGCCCAGAAAAACTATTGGTTACTAAATCAATTTCAGAGTCTTGTAACAATTACCATAACCTTTAACTACTGGAAATAAGACGAATGAATGTCAGATCCGACCTTGACTGTTGGCGAAGATGGTGATGACAGAAGAGATGGTTGCAAGTGGTTTTTGCTCGTCGGAACGATGATGGACTTTTGGGGGTTAGGGTTTCGAGAAGTGGTGGTGACTGGTGGTTTAGCGCCAGTGGAATTAGGGCTAGCGTTTGTGTGATGGTGGATTAAGAATTAGGGCGGTTGTGATGGAGGTGATGGTGGTGTGGGGATGAAGGTGGGTGGTGGTGCTGATAAATGAGAGAGAGAAGAGGGGGGGGGGGTAGGGGGTTATTAATATATAAAATTCTTTTGTTTTAATTTTAAAATGTTTTTCTAAATAAATGTGTAAAAAGTCAAATTTACCCTTCACTTAACGAAAAAAATTAACTGGGTTAGCACCAAAGGACAAAACGTGCAAGATTTTGAAACATAAAGTACAAATCTCATCAATTTTAAAGACAAAGGACATGCGTTGAAATTTGGTATAAAGCTAAAGGACAAAACTTGTAATTCAGTCTTTTTTTTTTCTTTTTGGGTTGTAATAACACTTTATGCTTCCGCTGTTATGGATTTGTTTTGAAAACTTATGAAGTGGTTTACGTTGTTTTCATATCATATAGTTTTCGTTTATTGTGACCGTTGACTTGGATCCTGGTATGTCACGCACCTCGCGGTAAAACCCCAAAGAAATCTGAATTTGAAAGGGTACCAGAAGAGAGACTTATATATAGAGTTTTAAAGACTCATAGGGTAAGAGAAAAAAAGTTGTCAGGTGATATAGAGAGAGATTAATGTGATGAATTAATAAAGAGAGAGATTAATGTGATGAATTAATAAAGAGAGAGATGAGAATAGTTAAAAGACTTTAATATCAGCTTTTTATTTGGTTCTTAGGTTCTCTCAACTGAGAGCTGTTCCCAACAAACTGAATCCTACTTATATATAACCTTTGCATCTGTAGGAAACATTAAAAGTTAAAATAACGGAAAATTTAATAAAATATGCATATCTAACAAACCTATTTCCAAAATAGACATTGACTATCATTTAAGGCTTAGCCCGCGTTTTTCACCCGCAAATTAACGGCATAGCCATAAAATTTACCGGCTACGCCGGTGTTTGACTAATTGCTCAATTGTTTATTTTAATAATTTTTCCTTTCAAATGCATATGAAGAAATTTGTTTTATTGGTTTTTATGTAAATAACATACGCATTTGCACGTAATAAGTAAAACTTAATATGAACTATTATACAAAAAAGTTGAACAATGCAGTTGTTTTTGTTATCGCAATAAGATAATGTTTTGTAATGAATCTCACCCATACACACACGTATATATATGAACCGCCATACAAATATTAGGGATGTATAAAGAGCCATTAACATTCACGTTAAAAAAAAATCCAATCCACATAAATGAGTGTTGTTTGGTATTAGCATTATAGTTTTGCTATATGTTTGCTGAGTTTTGGCTCATTCATATGAGCAGCAAATCGGTTTCCCTCAGGTCATTGATAAAAACATAGAAAAATGTTTGAATTATAAATCTCCAACATTTTAAGAGAGGCGCAGACCAATAAACAGATCTGTTTCCACCTCAGTAAACTGCTTATTTTCGCTACAGTCAACCATGTCTTTCTCCTTCATTGAGTACTGTGGAGGTGATATTCCAACATGCTGATATAATTAAGATAACAAATATTAGGTAGATTGACAATTCAAACTATAACTTGTTGGCTGATAATAACCATGTGAGCAATTTTACCGATAACACTTCGAACTTTCACTTTCGTTTCGTTGTCAAGAACAATCACATTCACATAATCATAACAGACTGACGATTTCAACTCAATTTCGCTCATAGGGATGACTATGAGCCAAATGAGAAAACATACCTTTCTTGGGGGTGAAATCTAGTGGAACAATTGTAAAACGAGTAGATGTAAATATATGATAATTTTGTGATTGCGATTAACCTTGACAACGAAAATGAAAGTTAGAATTATCACCGGTTGAATTGTGTAAATGGTATCAGGGAATAGGTCACAATTTGAATGATAAAAATCCATTTTGTCTAAAACTATTTTCCCTTTTGTATCTTTGTTTTGAAAAAGGCAAAATAAATATATTTGCAAAATCTTCAAAATGGTCATTTTGACTAATGATCTTGGTAAAATAGTCTCGACTTTTATTTCTATTACAAATGCGTACATAATTTGACTTTTCTTCTTTTTGGTAAAGAAATTTTTTTATTTAGCCAGAAGCTTCACTACTAGAAAATGGCTTGTTTTACTAAAAAAATTTCTCACAACTCAAAATTTGTGACCAATTTGTGACAAGTTTTCGACAAACAGGAAACAAAAAACTAACCCACACGTGGCAAATTTGTGACGAGAGCGTTTGTCGGAATTTTGCCGAAAATTTTGTGGTAGTTTTGTCGGTATCCGGAATACCGACAAGTTTTTTACTCACGAATTGTTTTGTGACAAATTTGTCGATAATGACCATTTTCGACAAATTTCCGACAAATTTGCTTGTCGAAAACCTAGCAATTTTCTAGTAGTGACATGAAACCCCAGGGCATGCACAACAAATTTGACCTAGAGTATGATAACGGTTCTATTCAACCAAATGTTAATCTATTGTGCTAAAGGACGCTTGGAAAATTTCTGAAGTCAAAGTTATATTGTCAAACTCCTAGATCAAGATAGCCATTTTAGTGATTTTTTCAAATGTCTTTAGTTATCGTAGTAAAAAGATGTACCTTTTGGCATAAACTTGTTTTTTCTTGCCATAATCTAGCATTTTCTTCCAAGAGGCATCTTTCCTGAACATGAAATGGTGAGAAAATTAGAAAGAGATGCATTGATTTTTATAGAGCTATTATAAGACAATGCAAAACCTTTGCTTTTAATTTTTCAACTTGTTCTTCATATAAATTAGCCTGTAATCAACCAAACAAACTATGTTAATGGAACTGAAACTTATTGATGGAACCTAAATGAACATATTGTACATACATACCTTTCTTGCCCTAACGGTTGTCAATGCATGTTCCAACTTCCTACCTAACTCGCTTATTTCATCTAGTGAACATGATACTATGTCTTGTCCCAGAAACCTCCTATATGGTAACCAACTTTAATATGGAGAAAATGAAGCATAAAGATTAAAAAAAGGAATATCCAAAATTGAAAAGTTGACCCTATAAGAGCATTCACAGCCCGTCCCCCATCCCCAACCATATAATTTAAGGAAAAATCATAGTTTTCTAAATTTGGCTCTCACTTTTTCAAATTCTCTCACATCCCATTTCCCATTCCCCATTCATATCCCCTATAAGACCATAAGTAATGGTTGATGCCCCTTAGGGGGCATTTTCCGCCACATCATTATCATAAAGCCCCTCAAAAAATGTGTAATGGTTAAAGCCACTTAATGCCCTTTTTAGTTATTACTTTCCATATTTTTTTATCCTATTTGGGCATTATACTAGAAATGCCCACCCTCTTAATGCCCATATAATGCCAAAGGGGATGGTGTTGGGGGCATTATTATGATTAGAGATGAGAGAATCGCATGGTTGGTCCCTGTGGTTTCCAAATTTTGCACTCTTGCTCCTAGTAGTTCACTAATTACAAGATTAGTATCTAGGTTTAACAAAAGTGCACTCGATTGATCCCCATGACTAACGACAGTTAACTTTTTTGGTTAAGTCCACCCACATGGGGGTATTATAGTCTTTTTATATATGAACCTACTATAAAACCCCACCCTTCTTCTTCGTTAAACCATCACCCCTGCACCTCCACCTTCTTCTTCATTAAACCACCACCATCTCCTTAAACCATCACCCCTAAACCTACTATAAAACTCCACCATCATCTGCACCTTCAACTGCCTCCCCCACCCGACCACCATCTGCATTTACAACCACCACCATCTCCTTAATCAAGGGCCGCCACCACCATAACCTACCATCCTCAAACCCGGATCTATGGTTGACGATGCATTGACATCCACGCCGCCACCTGAAACCCCTAATTAAACCCACCTAGATGAAATGATTGGCCGGATTCGTCGAAACCAAGCTGCCTGACATCTCCCACCTGAAACCCCTAATTAAACCCGGATCTGTTGGTAGGTGTTACGGGTTAGTGGTTTTGGTGCTTGTGATCCGAAGATGAAAGCGAGTGGGGGTTTAGGTTTGAGATTCGTTGATGTAAAGCGGTTGCGGGTTGGGTAGAGCTGGTTCTGGATCGGTAATCTTGGAAAGGAGGATGATGTTTTGGTTAGGGTTTTGGAGATGGAGGCTGCAGCAGATAAGGAAGAAGAAGGGTGGTGGTGGTGCAGGGGTGATGGTTTAAGGGGGTGGGGGGGGGGGGGGGGTGTTGTGTCGTTTTCCAGTTGCAGGTTGCAGGTGGTGGTGGCTGGTTGTGTGTTTGGTCATGGGCAGGGAAATGGTTTGGGTGGCAGTGGTGGTGTTGGGGAAGAAGATAAGGTAAGGGTGAGGGTGTGGTGGTTTAGTTATTTATTTATAATGTTTTATTTTTTTATAAGGGCAAAATAGACATTTTGTATCTATTTAACAGAGAATTTTAACGACCGTTAGGGGCTAGGACCAATAGAGTAACGAAATTAATACATTTGGATCATGTTAGTAATAAGTTTACAACCCTCGGGACCAATCTTGTAATTAGTGAACCACTAGGAGCAAGAGTGCAAAATTTGAAAACCACAGGGACCAACCATGCGATTCTCTCAAAAGAATATTAGGGTCACAAAAGCGTCAGCTAAATTTAGCTAGCGGCTAAAATTTAGCCTACCCATTTTAGCCACTATCTGAAAAAAAAAAAAAACGCAGGCTAAACATTAGTCTTTATTAAAAAGCAGCATCTAAATTTCAGCGTTGGGCAATGTTTTTTAACGATATACTAAAAGGTGACTACATATAAGGTGTGGGCTAATTTTTTCCCTGTTTAGCAAGCACTTCCTCTACTTTAGTAAGAACTAAAAGTCAATATTTATTTTGTGAACCTTCTGGGTCAACTTGTCTACTTCAATAATTTTCCCTTAAAAACGAAAAACTTTGTGGCAAAGAGAGTAATATTTAGGTAAGGAACCGTGTTGAAGCTTCAAGTTGCTCTATTTCTTTTTGATTGATTGCTGCGGCTTCGTGATTCAGTTTCTGCAAAATGATGATTATTACAATTATTGAAGTTGTTAAACAAATAATGGTTTATATATATTACTTTTAGTTATGAAACTAAAATGTGTTTAGAATCTTAACCTGTGTATATACACCAGTTTTGGGATTGCTAGTTTCAACCTTTTTAACATGTTCACGATACTTCTTCATTGTCTTCTGCATGCTATATTCTCAAGATAAAACACGATTGTTAGTGTGAAAGGTTATTCATGCATGCAAGGCATTTACACTATTAGTACATATGTCATGATAATTGAACTTGAAAAAAGATGCAATTTATTAGTACAAATATGTTGGATCAACCCTTTTCATTCTGAATGACTTTAGTAATTGAACAAAAGAAATGTTTGTTTTGTTTAATGCTTCACGAAGTCTTGCATTCATTCAATCACAAGAGATTACAATAAACAGAGAAAAATACAAACTTGTACCTAAGGATAAGCGAAACTACTCTTTTTATAACATATATTCTTAGCATTTGAACCCTCCATGCATCATGTGGTGACGTTTATAACCAAAAGACAAGAGGGTATATACACCAATCAGGCTTGTCTGATTGCTAAGTGTTATGTGTTTGTCACACCCTCAAATTTTCACTGCGGGGTTTTTATACCACGAGGCGCGTGACACACCAAGATCCCCATAGCCATTAGTTACAAGAACGACTCTAAATGCCCAAACCATTTAGTTCGTTTTCAAAAATCAAGTTTAATGTTTAACCAAAAAGCTTAAATAAGTTTCGGAAGCGTAAACCAAACGTAATAGTTTAAATTCATGCGCAAAACAACGCGCCCAAAATAAAACCAATAAATGTAATGCAAAATATAAGTTTAAGAATGTTCATAAGCCCATGACACAATGATGCATGTCCTAATGTGCTCCAAACCTAGAGACCTGTAAAAGCATGCTATCGTGTGTCAACATAAAGTTGGTGAGTTCGCAAAGAAAGAAAGTAAGTAAAAGTGCAAGTTTACAAAAGTTTAGGTTTCCCAAACCGTACGTGTAACCAATAAACAAACCACTAGTTCAGCGTATGCCAATGGTAGCTAACGCATTCATGATAACTAAACAATTAGATACCCATCTGCTAGTTAAATGATGCATTCACCCTGTGAGTTGGTTTTTGCCTCCTATCATTTCCTATCAACAATGATAAAAAGCTAAGTTCATAGTTCACGCCCGGCTCCCAGCACGGTGTGAGGATTTTCAAACCTAATAGCGCTATCAACTAGTAACTTGCTTTCCGTGACCCGGCAACTCATTCGGTAAATAGCGAAGGACTTCCGTAATAGTATGCAGTTTAGTTCATCAAGGACAAAAGGGGTGAAACTAGCAAAACCCGATCCACACAAGGATCCGAAAACCTGTCCCACATAAGGAGTCAAAGCACCCCAAAAACCCGGGATGTAAAAGTAGTCTCAAACCAGACTAGAAAAGTTTAATAAGTTAGTCTCAAACCCGAGATGCGTGCTTATGAGAAAAGAGTAGTGAAACTCACCTTAGGTTGCAAAGCAAGAATCCAAATCCGTAAATAATAGGAACTCACTACCGACTCCCTATTATACGTGCCACTAAGTGAGTATATGTGTATGTACAATACACAACAAGACTCGTTTGTTCAAGACATCCAATGATGTGAAAAGTTGTTAAAGTGACACTAATGTTCTACATGCACAAGTAACCCTACGAACCCGTTGGTGAATATTATGTTTAATGTCAATTATACACATCCTATACATCCCATACAAGTGTACATACAAGTTCAAGTCATAATTAAGTCATAAAAGTCTTCAAACAAGCACTTATGCACACATGTCAAAATCTGCGTTTTTAGGACAGATTATGCACTACCAAAACGATTTTATTAAAAATACTTACACAATGAATTAGACTCCCAAAATTTTACTGAATATTCCTAGGAGTCCATTTGTCGTGTCCATGTTTTTGTTTCGTGACAAAACCATATAGAAAAATTATAAAAAATCATTTACTACAGCTAGGTTCTGAAAATATTCTCATCAGGACAGTTTACGAGAAAAATTCCTAATCATCGTGTATTCATCCAAACGGGATGAATCCACTTGAAACATCCGAGTTCTTCTTATATCGACCTACTGTCCAAATTTCGTGACCTAACTCCTTGTAAAACTCGAGTTATGGTCGTTTAAAGTTGACCCAAGATATTAATACGAAAATCAGATTTGACCCATGTTTGTATAAAATTCAAAAAACACATCAAACGATAACCAAATCACGCAATCTTACACATTCTGGAAAGCTAAGATCACGTACAACATGTTCAAATCAAGAAACAATCAAAACAAGCAATTTAGAATCACATGACTTGCCCTACAAGTTATAGCATACAATCTGTCCTTTTTTTAATCATGCGATTATCTTAACTTTTACAAACCCTAGATGCATAATATCAATGAAGAACCTAATACATACAACATACAAGACTCCTAACATGTAAATCTGATCAAAACATGTAAGTTTCATCAATCCATAATACTTATACAAACCCTAGATGTTCAATAATCATAAAATGCATTAACATAACATATATCACATAATAACACAAGAACACATTGTTTAATCATGTTAAGCCTTTACAAATAAACATATTTTAATCTTTATTAGTTCACATCAAATCACATATTTTGTTGTTTAAAAACATAAAAGAAGTGATTAAAACAAGTTTAGGAATCAAAGTTATACCTAATGCACTTCAAACAATCAAATCGAACACCTTCAAGCCTCCCGAATGGTGTTCTTGAGCCAAAGCAGGTGACTGAATGTTAATATTTAAAAGATGTTTAAATAGGTGATTAACCGACTTGGGCTCGTCAGCGTGGCTCCCGCGGACCGTGGAGAAGATAGACTTCTCTCCGCGTTACGTGGGGCGTCTAAAAATCCAGAAACAATATTTTAATCCCTCCCAGACCGCGGGGATGTTTCCCTTCCCTCCGCACTCCGCGGGGAAGACTTATTTGAAAATTTTTTATTTTCTTTTTATTTTTAATATTATAAATCTATTAATAATAAATCACCTTATTATTAATAAACCATAGAGCATCCAAGATGTTCACATTATAGTTTCGAGTCCCGGTCCATTCCCTCCCGATTACCTACCCGACAACGTTAAATCATGTAAATTCACATAATCACGCAAAAGCACATAAGTTCAAACATGTCAAACACAATAGTTATATTCACCCATTCACCAACCTTCTGGGTTCAAGATTCATGTATACAATCCGGCAATACCCCAAATTACCATTTATGCAGTTATTATCCTAACCGTGTACGTAGTTCGGTAATTCCCCGAATTACCATTCCGTGTAGTTATTAACCTATAACTGTGTACTGTGCGACTCACTTAACTAACCTCAATCAAGTGCAATGCCATGAAATATCGTGTAAGTTAACTAGAGCTATGTTAAACTATTAACCCGAAAATGCGGGGTGTCACATCATCCCCCAGTTGAAAAGAATTCCGTCCCAAAATTCGGCAAGTTATTAGTGAAGCATGTGTTAAGAGAGAGGAAAAAGTTTGAAAAATTTTCTGGGTGTCATATATGTCCAAGGCTTGATGCAAAACCACTATTGAGTTGTGATCTCACTAAAAGCAGCCTCTCTATTTCCACGGGCTAGAGATAAGGCTGTCTACATCTCACCCTCCTCAGATCCCCTACCTTAACTTTGCTATTGGTAGGATTAACTGAGTATGATTATTATGACTATATATCATGTACGGATAAAATACAAATGGATCTTAACATAGGTAGTAGTGAAGATTTTATATATAATTCCTTCAATATTTTTTGATTAAAAAATATGTTTGACTAGATGAAAAAAGTATTTCCTTCACTTCTCACGTTGACCAACTTAAGATCCATTTGTACTATAACCTTACCCTACACACACAATATATATACACATATGTAGGTACATACATACATACATACATAGATATATATGCATATATATATATGTATATGTATATGTATACGGCTTATTATTGTTAGTGCACTCCGTGTATGTCCCCAGCTAATGATAGGTCAATATTAGTTGTAGGCATGTTTATATGTTGATTATAGTGATTCGTAGTGTTATATGTAGCATTTCTAGGTCTTAAATGATGATATCATTATCATGTATCTAGGTCCAAATGTAGGAGAGTCCTACGCCAAGGAGGTTGGAGACATAGGAGTCCTATGCCTGAATGGTTTCAGGCGTAGGACAGACACTATATATATGTGCCTTAGCCTCTAAGCTCCATAAATCTTGTGTGTATTACTAAGCAAAACAACCAGAGAACTCATTTTCCTGGTTCTCATTCTCACGCCAAACACACATACACACTCCAAACACACACCTAAGAGCAACTCCAAATCAGCCTTAAAATCAAGCTAGGATCTATACCCAGTGCCAATGCATGATGAAATTCTTGTTCATCTAGTGTTCTACACATCATAAGGTATCTCCAAATCCCTTTTATTTAACCTAAAACACTTATATGTGGAAGATGGTGAATTAGGGTTCACATAAAAAACGTGATTTCTTGGTATCACTAGGTTTCTACATGTTGTTAGACACCAAAGGAACGATAATATGTGATAAAAATTGTGTGTTGATAGATTCATGTGAAATAGAAGGAATATTGTGTGTATGAGAAATGGGTTTTAGCCCTAGGTATGAACTACACTTAGTTGTAGGGAAATCTTACATTGCTATGTGATTAGTATAAGGTATATGTGATAAATGATGTAATTGAACCTTTGTTGTTAGTCAATTAATCATATGGACACTAGTGGCGAAGCTTGACCCGAAGGTTCGGGGGGTCGGAAGTCACTAGTTTTGGGGGGTCGAAACCCTATATTTCCAAAATTTTCTATACGAATACTATATAATCGGAACATCTGCGCGAAAATTCGGGGGGGGGGGTGGGTCGGCCGCCCCTCCCCGCCCCAACTAAGCTGCGCCTTTGATGGACACATTCATGTAACCTATAAAGCTTAGAATTTACCTATAATAATGGTGCACATAAGGTGCTCGATAAAATGCCTAAGAGAAAACACAACAAGTTAAACAAGGTTATGACTCGAATGAAATTGGCTAAGAATGCTAGATATTAACTTAAGCAAATTACATGTCATAAGTAAGAAAATAGCTCATGTTGGGCTAAGGGTAAAATAAATACATGATGCCTTGGATAATGAAAGAATTCTATATTATGTATTCTAACAAAAACAAGGTTTGACATGTCCCTAAGTAAAGTACAAGAACTAGGGAGCAAATAGGTCAAACGGATGCAAGCTCAATGCGAATGAAAGTAAGAACGGATCCAAGGTAAGTGTTACTTACGCTATTATACTAAAGATCATGATATATGCATTATGTGTTAATTGTTTAAACCTAGTTTTGGGTTAAAGGTAGGACCCTAATTGGTGAAAACTACTAGTGGGTCTAAATGAGTGAATTTACATATAAACTTGTTTTATGACAAACAATGAGGTGACATGTGCACCCAAGAAAGGAAAGGTACTAAACGGATTTAATTTTGAAAAGTTAGGTTTTGACTCAGTTATGACAATTAAAGAGTCTATATTTTGAAACAAGGTAAAATACATTAAGTGGGTTCTATCATGTTGGATTAGAATGAATAATGTTTTAGTAAACAACAAAGTCAAATGTTACAGTCGAAGTGTGTAGTCATGAAACATGTCACTTGTGGTGATGTCCTCACCATTAGAATTCTGTATTCAATGCTTGAATATCAAGTGTTATGGTTCAAAGGATATAAATCAGTCAAATGGTGATGCGTCGCCATTTGTATCCCAAAATCTAATGTGTGTCAAGGAGGTTTATCCATAGGTAATCGTTTTGGAATTGGGCACATGATGTTAAGGATTATGGAAGAGAAATATCACGTTTTAGGAATGGAACAATGCTATACAGTAAGTCTGTAGTTAAATAATCGTCTTGGGCAAAGTAGTATGTGCGCCAATACCACTCATATGAAGTGAGGATGCTAAATTGGTAAGTTATCTTCTAATAGGACCTAAAGCACGTTAATGCGCTTAGAAATGACTACATTAGTGAAGTCTTGGGAATGGTAAAAATCTAAGTCCGTATGGTCTTAGAGGGATCCAAATAAGTCATTGAGTTGAGAATTAATGGATTTAAATCGAGTAGTGTCGCCACAGATGGTTAAATTGATTTATTGCCTATAAGGGAATTTTTAAATCTAAGAACCGGGTCATAATTAAACAAATCGGACGATTTTTAGCAAAACAAATGTCCAATGGGTTGATAATATGGTTTTTATACTTCTTGAATGGTCAAATAATGTTTTGTATAACCTATGGCCTTAACGGGTCGATTTGGTAAAAATAACATAAGCATTTGAATGACCGAAAAGGGAACTTGTTCATGTGAAATGACATCTTATAAGCATGATAAAATGGTGTTAAACAAGTCCCCAAGTGTCCTTAATAAGGGCCTTGAACATAGGTTTAAACGCATCCAAAGATTGGGGAAACAAACAAGGAAAAAGAGGCCAAGTCTGAAAAATGGAAAAGGGGACAGAAGCTGCTGGCCGTAGCCTACGACGGGAATGTTTCCCAAAAATTTTGCTTGGATGTTTGATCTAGTTCGTTCCGTTTTCGAGTTGTATCGACGCTTCCACTTTTCTAAATGCATTATTCACTAACCATTCTTTGTGTAATGGTGCTAGGTACACATTCATTGGGAGTCGCGAAGCAAGGATCAAATCGCGAGGAGAGCCGAATATAACCGGACACTGAAAAGCTTCCGCAACAAGAACTCTCATTTAAAACGCAAAAACTTAGTATATGTTTTAGTAGTTAAAATGTAAAAATTGAATTGTGGGATCCAATAATGTATAGATCACAATGGTTTGGGTTTTTCATAAATATCAAAGTTTTAATCGGGAGTGAGTTTTAATTAAGTCTAAAACTTGTAAGTTTAAGTGCTAATCACACGTTTACGGGTTAGGGTCTTACAAGTGGCATCTTAGCCATTGATTTGAGGGATCCGAGTGTCGGGAAGGATCCTTGGACTCAAATTGTGAGCTTAAAGTGTTAAAGGGTATTTGGTTTGAGGCTTGATCGTGGAATCTAGTAAGTAATATCCGAAATAACAATCCGGTTTGATCGGAGATTGTTATGGGTAAATAATGGGGATTTTGTATGGTTACACATTATCTCAAAATCTTAGTAAAGAAACGGATACGTGGCGTAGGGCCTAGCCAAGGACTAAATCGGACAACGAAAATTGCTTGTGTAACAAGTATATTCGTACTCCTATTACAAAGATGCATACTAACAATAAGTTGTCATGTTGCTAATCAATTGTAAATGTGCCAGGGATAAGTCACTGCATCTGACCATGATGGGATCGAATGATTCACGCAACACGGTGGTGAAAGGTTCAGGAGCATGACTGAGAGCACGCTCGCTAAGGACTAAATCAAGTAGCGATTCAGAGTAATGAATAGACAACAAAAAGGGTCATATGGGCAAGTATCAACCAGGTACACGCTCTAAACCATATTAGGCGTAATAGTATGCAACCTTCACATGATGATAGGTAGTTGCACACGTAATCATGAGACTTTGGTAAAACTGGATGTGATATTCATCCAGGATAATATTTGCAAGAGAAAATAAGTTGAAAATGTGCACTATTCACAATAGTGAATAACCAATGCACAAGGGTAACCTAAACACAGAAACCGGGATGGGAGTAATCATCAAAGCAATGTTTAAAACAAGAGAATGCTATGTAGGTCCGTGGAATGGATCGATTACAAGATTGATTAGGTTAATCAAGGTGCGGAATCCCTTGATTAACATTTATGCAATAACCGAATATAAAACAATCCAGAACGAACACAAAGGAATACTATAAAATCGTCTTCTATTGATTATAAATGGATTACAATCCACTCAAGACAACGCTCACGAACTTGGTTGCTACTAACTCTCTAGAATTACCAACTATAAACCCTAACCCCATGTATTCTATTTATACAAAGCATATTGGAATATTCTCTAGTGAAGATGGTAATATTCTCTAGAGTAGATAGGAATATTCTCTAGAGTAGATAGGCATATTCTCTAGTGAAGATAGGCATATTCTCTAGTGAAGATAGGCAATTAGTGAAGATGGCTATCTTCACTAATTAGCATCTTCTTTAGGCTATCTTCACTTATTATCCATATTCCCTTATGACTAATTTCGCCTACCACCAAGTTCGCTAATTACAATAAAGACGATTACACATTATACAAAACGACTATCTACTAGCTATTCTATCTAGTAAGCTGTTGTCACACAGAAATGCACCAACATGCTAGAAACACGTAGTGGTAACATCAATGAATGTAATCACGCAAAGCTTTATAAAACGAAAACACATCTTTTATTCTTAATGAATGAATGTAAAACCTAACATTGAATAACTTATCAAGAAAGGGTTTCTACCAAATAAAACATGGGACATAAGCACGAGCTAAATATTTTCCTACATAGGAGGTAATGTATTACTTATATTAAGTCCATGTGTACCATATGCGAATCACTTACCCTAGCCAGGTAAGTGTTAAACATATGATATGATGGGTTTCTTATAATTAATACATATGCAATCTATATGGTAAAGACTTGGTAAGTGTGAGGAGTCGGGGAAAATCATGGATTGGTCATATATGGTCTAGAGGACCATGATTGAGAAAGGGACATGTAAAACCAAGGTATAGGCGACTTGTAAGGTTGTAGAGTCCGAGGTGGTGTTCTAGAACATTAACCATATATGGTTTTGGTTGATGAAACACAAACAACAGACACGGGCTGTGATAAATCAGTAGATCATTTAATTTTCAGGTTAATGATGTAAAGAGGGACATGTAAAACCGAGGTATAGGCGACTTGTAAGGTCGTAGAGCCTAAGGCGTTGTTCCAGAATATTAACCATAACTACGGTATGGATGATAAAATACAAGAAGGAAAAATAATAGACGAGAATATAGGAATTTGAACGTTAACATTCGATTCCTTGAAATGGGTTAGACTTGGGTAATAAACTTGAATGACACCAAGAAAGCATGAATACTAAATCCAATCTTAGTTTATGACAAGATTGGAAAAAAAAGAGAATGAATCCTAAAATGAAGTTGGCTAAATTGAAAACCAACCTCAACCTAAGCCAAGATTGGTAAATCCCTATGAGGGTTAAATAATATATAAGACCAAGGTATAAACATCCGGTGGGGATATTTCAGGTCGAGGTACTACTTGATGACACCGATAAGGAAACACAATACGAAACAAAAGAATAGAGACGTTGGAAAAATTTGGGACTAAATGCTCAAATATACCCAATGAGTCAAACTATTTGTTTTCATATAGACATAAAAATTGTCGATTTAGGTCGCTTAAGTGAATACCCAAACTTAATATTGGGTTATGATTGGAAACTAACTATAACAAGTATGTGATAATCTAAATACAAGAAGAGTACAACTTAAACCTAGGTTGAGTTGGGGAAATGCGAAAGTTGTGACACCCGGCAAACTCAGGTTATTAGCTTTGGTCAAACGTATAAGTCTACCTTAGCAAAACATTCATAAAACACACTTAACTGGATTAGTTGGGTCATTACGATGATTCAGGGAGTCATCGAGAGTAGTTACGATGGTTTTTGGAATCATCGGGAGTCAGTCTATCACCATGTGTCCAAGGGTTGGTGATTCGGAGGATCACCGGATTTAACGCACACACACGAGTCTCGAGTCCCGTAGGTTGGTGAATTAACGTACACATGTTAGTAATGGAGTAATAAACGTGTTACATCCATTATATATCGTGCCAACGTGCATACGTGAAATTATGTGATATCATAGCAAACGACTTGGTGGAGGCAACTAGCTTTGCTAGTTGTGTGTTTAGGAGGCAACTAGCTTAGCTAGTGATGTGTTTTAGGAGGCAACTAGCTTTGCTAGTGGTGTGCGTCAGGAGGCAACTAGCTAGCTAGTGGTGTGCATCAGGAGGTAACTAGCCTAAGCTAGTCGCCCCCATGAAAGCTAGTCACCCCCTGAGTGCCAGGTGACTAGCCACAGCTATAAATACTATATTTGACTTGTTAAACATCATTTGTGCAACCCCAACTCGCCCCAAACCTCTCTCACACCATCCTTAACCTTTAAAACCCGTTTTTGCCCTGAATCTACCATTTCCAAGCTAAAAACATCATTCTAAGCAAGATCTAAGGTGTGTGTTATTCATCCTAAACACTTGTTATGTTATTATTTTGAACCCAAAGGTCCAGATCTGATTTTAATAAGCTTTTTATCCTTGAAAACCTTTGAATACTCTTGAAAAACAAATTCTAATCTATAACTTAACGTCTACATGGGTTTTTGATAAAATAAAAGCTTGAAATGGTTTTTGATGATCTAAACATAGGGATTCTTATGTATTTGATTGTTTGATGATATGAAAGAGTTGTTAGGATGATTATATCAGATTATGAAGGTTGTTTCATGTATTTTATGAATAATATGAGTTTTGACCCGTTTGAGGATGTTAAAAGGATTTAGGATGTTATGTGATGATTTGATGATTGAAACTTGTTAGGGTTTATGCTAGAATGATGTGGTAATAGCATGATAATGTTTGGGATATGATTATGTGATGAAATCTGATTATTTGCCATTTAGGGTAAGGTTTTCATGTAATGATGTAATATTTCCATAATATTATTCGATTTTGGGAATTATTTGCAGTTAGGGTGTTAAAATGATAATAAATTGGGGATTATTGGTAGGGTTGGTTTATTTGATGAATGTGGATTGATATTAGGTGTTTGTACATGTTTTGGATCAGATTTAGAGGGTTTCACGTGCGAAAATAGCTGAACAGCCTGCAGGGGGCGACTAGCTAAGCTAGTCGTGTGCCCTGGGGGCGACTAGCTTAGCTAGTCGCCTGGTTGGATGCTATTGGTGTCCCACAGGGCGACTAGCTGCTAGTCGCCTGTTAAGATGGCCAGTTGCCTGTTTTAATGCCTAGTCGTGTGTTTTGATGCTGGAAGTGTATTTCGGAACCCCGAAACATGTTTGAACACCTAGGAACTTAGTGTAAGCCCCGTGACATGTCTAGGAACCTAGTAACATGCGTTATGACACATACGTGCAACATGTGGACTATATGCTAGACTCGGTGAACTGTTATTCGTATAAAGGAGCGTATTCACACATGATTACTTGTTTACCAGTATTTGGCTAACATGGGGATATCGGGTCACCAATGGGATGTCGAGTCTTATCTTGTGTGGTCGGTAAACGTTCAAACATATTTTCCAACGTACATGGTCATGGTCCGGACACTCAAGGACTAGTTAACCTACGGGTTATCAATCAAGACACTTATTCACACTTTATGATAGGTCGTCGGTAATAGGGACTATCATTGCATTGTCGGTTCATCTAAGATAGAAGAACGCAACCTAAGATGAGTTACACACCCGCTTTCACACACTTTCTCATGGGGGAGAAACATGCTACACATTTATGGATTCATAAAGATCATGTTATACTATTGTTATCATTTGTTTACTATACGACTCATCTAAGTCCCAGGGAAACCACTAATATGGGGGTACATAACGGGGGAAATGTGGATAGATCTATTGGGCCTGACAAACCCCACCCGGGTCGGCTGGGAGCTGGATGGGTGCATATTGTCTCGAACAACGAGTTCTACCGAGAATGACGGTAGTCCATTTAGGCAGCATCAAAAGGAACATCATGTCAGTAATGGTTTCCAATCGTAGTAGTAACATACTTAACGTCTAGCTAACGTTCATATAACATAGTAGTAACGGGATTAATCTTTCAGAACTCAGGAACCATTTTAGTAAAACCTGTGAACTCACGAGCATAGTATGTTGACATTTTTAGTATGTTTTCTCAGGTCGCTAGGGTAGCAGGAATTGGATAGGCGCACGGAGTCTAGGTTTCATGCATTTTGTGAACTTTTAAACATTTGGACACTTATTTACATTTTGGAGGATTGTAAACTTAAATCATTTCCATTGTGTTTTGGTTGCTACTTTTAAACTGCATGGTTTGGTTTACATTATTTGATTCATATAGTTGTCGTTTATTGTGACCGTTGATTTGGATCCTAGTGTATCACGCGCCTCACGGTAAAACCCCGCAAGTGGAATTTGAGGGTGTGACAAAAGCAACCTCTAGAGTGAAAATTTTCAAAAAGGGGGTTTCACGGTATATGTCAAATGATAGTTACGGTTTCTAAATGCGTCAGTTTAGACATAATTTCAAATTGACACTATTTTCACATGAAAAGAAATCGACCTCAACTTCTGTTGAGGTAGGTCAATCTGTAAAAAAAAGATTTTTGGAAAATAAGCATTCTAATAGATAAATGATCTGAGCTTTAAGGCTCAAAGTCTTTAATTAGGTCGGTTGGGGTAATAACCACAAATCGATTTCAAAATGACAGGATATGAATTAGATATGTAATGGGAAAGCCCATACATAATGAATCAGGATAATACATTTGGTTTATGGTTAAGCAAAAAGGGTAAGCCTTAGGGGTTATACCTTAGAATAAATGCTTGAAATAAAGAAGCCTAGCAAACCGATTGGGTAAGGTGTGGGAGTCGGTAATGATTTCCACAATAATCACATGAAGGAGAAGAAGCCAATAAATGGCAAATTCTTAGAATAGAACTAGTCAAGGGAAGGAAAACGACAGTGTAAAACAAAGTTTTTTTTAACATTCTAACAAACATAAAAGAAATAGGAGTTGGGTCCGGGAATGGATCCAAGGAACGGGGAAACGACCATGTTAAGGAGCCGGGTTAGTCTTGAAGACCAAGACAAGCTACTTGTTAATAAAAGATACATAAACATATGCATATGCAACCAACAAATAAGTAGCACAATAGGTACCCTAAAGGTGTGTGATAGAAAGGACCTATGAATCATTATATCTGCCGAATAATTCTAGATGGGAGATGGTTAGCAGAACTATAGTGTATCTATGAAAAATACATAAATAGTTAAAATACCCGGTAGGGGTATGCATGTAGATATTACTCCATGAGATAGCATCTCGTTAAACAAAAGGGTGGTGTGACTCGAAGTAATGATACAAAAGTTGAGGCTTTCATAAAATCATCAAAAAGTAAGAAGCCGAGTAAAGGGATAACAACCCTAGGCATATAATAGTAATTATCGATAAGGCTATAGAATGGCGAAAGAACAAGCGGTGCTTAATTTGGTATAAGGAACTAAAGTTCCTTGGGTTTGACCAAAGAAACTTCATGAGAAAAGGTTTCGAGGACGAAACCTTCTTTAAGGGGGATGGAGTTTTAACGCCCCAATATCTATTATTAATTAGGCAAAAGGAATTTAATAATTGGCTGATAATAATCACACATGATTTTTTTCCCTCAACCAGTTCCACTTTTCAGACATTGTGCTATCAATGGACCCCCATTAACTAACACTAACGTCATTAGCTGAAACTCACAATTCTAGGCAATTATTCACGGGATTTGATAGAGGGAATCGAGAGGATAATATTGGTATGTCTAATTGCAGAAATAAGCATGGTTCGTCGGTTATAGGTTGATGTTCTCCTCGGATGGGATGACAGGAACCGACGATTAAACCATCGAACCATGCTCATTTTTGCAATTGAACATACCAATATCATCATCTCGATTCCCTCTTTCAAACCCGGTGAATGATCATCTAGAATTGTGAGTTTCAGCTAACGGCGTTAGTGTGAGTTAACGGGGGGTCCATTAAGAGCAAAATGTCTGAAAGGTGGGATTGCTAGAGGGAAAAAAACTCAGGTGGAATTATTAACAACCAAAAAGATAAAGGTGGGATTATTAAAATCCACTTTGCCTATAAATTATAAACCTTGTATAAATGAGTAATGGAATTCTTGTTCATCTAGTGTTCTAGACATCATAAGGTATCTCTAGATCCCTTTTATTTCACCTAAAACACTTATATGTGGAAGATGGTGAATTAGGGTTCACATAAAAAACGTGATTTCATCATTAGGTTTCTACATGTTATTAGACATCAAAAGAAAAATAACATGTGATAAAAAAATTGTGTGTTGATAGATTCATGTGAAATAGAAGGAATGTTGTGTGTATAAGAAATCGGTTTTAGCCCTAGGTATGAACTACACTTAAGTGTAGGGAAATCTTGCATTGCTATGTGATTAGTATCATGTATATCTGATAAATGATGTAAATTGAACCTTTGTTGTTAGTCAATAAATCATATGGACACGTTCATGTAACCTATAAAGCTTAGAATTTACATGTAATAATGGTGCACATAAGGTGCTCGATAAAATGCCTAAGAGAAAACACAACAAGGTAAACAAGGTTACGACTTGAATGAAATTAGCTAAGAATGCTAGATATTAACCTAAGCAAATTACATGTCATAAGTAAGAAAATAGCTCATGTTGGCCTAGGGGTAAAATGGATACATGATGCGTTGGATAATGAAAGAATTCCATATTATGTATTCTAACGAAAACAAGGTTTGACATGTTCCTAAGTTAGGTTCAAGAACTAGGGAGAAAATGGGTCAAACGAATGCAAGCTCAATGCGTATGGAAGCAAGAATGGATACAAGGTAAGTGTTAGTTACGCTGTTATACTAAAGATCATGATTTATGCATTGCGTGTTAATTGTTTAGACATAGTTTTGGGTTAAAGGTAGGATCCCAAGTGGTGAAAATTACTAAGTGGGTCTAAATGGGTGAATTTACGTATAAACTTGTTTTATGACAAACAATGAGGTGACATGTGCACCCTAGAAAGAAAAGGAACTAAACGGATTTAATCTTGAAAAGTTAGGTTGTAACTCAGTTATGACCATTAAAGAGTCGATATTTTGAAACAAGGTAAAATACATTAAGTGGGTTCAATCATGTTAGATTATAATGAATATAGTTTTAGTAAACAACAAAGTCAAATGTTACAGTCGAAGTGCGTAGTCATGAAACGGATCAAGTGGTGATGTCCTCACCATTGGAATCAGATATTCAATGCTTGTATATAAAGCGTTATGGTTCAAATGATACAAATGGGTCAAATGGTGATACGTCGCCATTTCTATCCCAAAATCTAATGTGTGTCAAGAAGGTTCATCCACAGGTAATCGTTTTGGAATGGGGCACATGATGTTAAGGATCATGGAAGAGAAATATCAAGGTTTGGGAATGGAACAGATGGTTAAATTGATTTATTGCCTATAAGGGCATTTTGGGAAATTTTTAATGGTTCACTAAAGGTTAAATTTAAGAACCGGGTCATAATTAAACAAACCGGGCAATATTTAGCTAAACAAATGTCCAATGGGTTGATAATATGGTTGTTTTACTTCTTGAATGGTCAAGTAATGTTTTGTATAAAACAACATAAGCATTTGAATAACCAAAAAGGAACTTGATCATGTGAAATGACATTTGAATGGATAGGGACTTGAAACTCCATTAAAAACAACACGGGTCCATGCCCTAAATGAGCCCAAGACATATTTGGCCCACGGCCCATGCGGATGGCGGACGTCGGGTTTGGCGGATACAGAGCGACGCGGATGTATCGCCCACACGACACCCGCCAGGTTCAGCATGGATACGTGCGGACGAAGGATAGCAGAGCACACGGATGGAAAAAGTTACAAACGTACAAGCCTGTACAAACCAATAACAACTGCTAGACGTGCGTTATAGGTCATGCTGCACGATCAGCCAATCAGAGAGTGCCAGCAAAACAAATCTCCATGACCATGCAGAGCCAAGCAGGCATTCTGTACAACCTCCAGCACGAACTTCCAATCAGGAAGCTCCACCAAGGAGCCAGGCCTGTAAGCACGTGGTTGCGGACCCGCCGAAGGGAACAGCAAGTATAGTTCCTATCCGCATCAACCAATGAAACCACGCGAGGCCACCTCAACAACAATCTCCACTAACGGATAGCAGGAGAGGAGACAATAGTATAGTTGACAAAGGGAATTAACCAATCATGGCATGTCAAGCCTGCAGCTAACAGGCAGATGACACGTGTCCAATCCCTAGGCATCTCCCCACGCGGAATAGACGTTACACACAATCTCTCTCTCTATGATTTATATAATATAATATGACATATTATATTGGATTAATTGTGGGCTGATGTGGAGGCAAGCCCTTAATTGGGCCTTGGCTCATTGGGTAAGTTAAGGGTGAATGTTGAGGCCCGTGTGAAACCTATTTAAGGAGGACTTCACCTCCTTGGATAGGCCATTCAGAAAACCCTGAAGAACACACTGAGGTCGACTACGTTTTTGTGTCTGCTAATTAGAATCTCTCGGGATTCGAGGCGGTCGCCCCACATCGGACCGTTGTGTTATTTCAGGTCTTACACTCACACCGTTCACTGGACCACTCATCTAGCGAAGGATCAATCTTGAAGTAACGTGATTTAACTTCTCTACTCGAAGGTTAGATCATTGTTTCTTCAACATCTTATAAGCATGATAAAATGATGTTAAACAAGTCCCCAAGTGTCCTTATGAAGGGCCTTGAACATAGATTTAAAAGCATCCAAAGATTAGGAAACAAACAAGGAGAACGAGGCCAAGTCTGAAAAATGGAAAAGGGAACAGAAGTTGCTGGCCGTATGCTACGACCCTATGGCCATAGCCTACGGCAGGAATATTTCCCATAATTTTTGTTTGTTTGTTATAGTTCGTTTCGTTTTCGATGTGTATCGACACTTCCACTATACTAAATGCATTATTAGCAATCCCACTAACCATTCTTTGTGTAATAGTGCTAGGTACACATTCGTTGGGAGTCCCAGAGAAAGGATCAAGTCGCGAGGAAACTGAACACACCCTGAAGGGATAGGGTACCTAATCCTGGAGCGAATAGCAACCCTATCCCATAAAATGCATCATCTATAAGGAATATGCGGAGCTCCAATCCGCGGAAAGTGGGTTCAAACCAACAAGGACATCAAGTCCTCTGATGGCCATGGAACCAAACCTGCGCATGATAATAAAGCTAAGGCGCAAGGTTGACTCAGTTGTATAACGTCATCGAGACAAAGGAATCTCTGCGCGTGAACCTATGCGCGGAATATTCAAATAACATCAGTTGAAAGTACGAGAATGTGTGGATGATCAAGAATTAAGAAGATCCTATCAGATCCTGAGCACACTCTGCGCAAATCATAAAGAAACACGTGTCAGTAGTGGTCCAACAACCACTGACAGGGAATAGTGATGTGACTGCTCCTATGCTTCCACCATGCTATTGTGAACAGTACTCGTCAGAGTATTGTACAAGCGTGTCTACCTGTTTCCAGACGTCACGTCAGACGCCACCAGTTAGTCAACCATGTCGTGTCAGAATGAAGCGTCGTCTGCACCCAATCACATCACGCCACGTCGATTTTCAGCAGACCAAGTCATAGCTTCTCTCACATTAGCATTAATTGTCACCTGGTTCCCGCCCATTTCATGGGCCGAAGACATATGGGCCTGAACTCAGGCCCAGATCGATTACTCCATTCATGGGCCACAACAATTGGCCCATATATTTCCATATAAAAAGGAGATCTCCTCTCGACCTCTCCTTTGCAGTGGATCATACACTTCATGCAAGAATTAGTAAAAAGAGATAACTTTAACATACTTGTAACAATCTTTCTTGTATTTTCTCGAGTAATAAAGATCTATCTTTACAGTGGACGTAGGTCGATCTAGACCGAACCACCTACATTCTTATGCCATTGCTTTCAAGACACACTTCACACTCTTTGTTATCTCCTAGGGTTTCAGTTTCGGTTATTAGTGTGAGCGAAGGAATATAATCTGAGTGAACACCAGTATCAAACCAAACTTATCCACTTTCAGTGTATGTTATACCCGTTGTTTCTTCAAACCCGAACACTCAAAAGCTTCCTTAAGAAGAACTCTGGTTTAAAATGTAAAAATTGAATTGTGGGATCCAATAATGTATTGATCACAATGGTTTGGTTTTTCATAAATATCAAAGTTTTAATCGTGAGTAAGTTTTAATTATGGCCAAAACTCGTAAGTTAAGTGTTAATCACATGTTTATGGGTTAGGGTCTTACAACTGTTCATCATACACCTTAATTGTTCACTCATACGCCTGAATTAAGAGTCCTTATGTGTCACTGTTCATCATACACCTGCCCTGCTACGCCTGTAACCTTCACATGCCTGAATTATCACTCGTACATGTGTAGTTAGGCTCATACATGTGGAAACACCTGTTATACGTGTGAAAGTCAAACTTAGTCAACTTTTGAGCCGTTTGAAGTTTACTTTGTCCAAACATCACCCATAGTTGACTTTTGTTAACTAAATAAGTTATACATTGGTTTTTGCGAAAATTTTAAGTGCAAAAAATTTCGAAAATTTTCTAGCAAAAAACCTCTAAAATGTCCAAATCCAAATCCAAATGCTGGTTTAATAAAATCATCCATGCTGAAGACATAAAGCCAGGGTCAATACATTTGTATCATGGGATCCATTCTCTGAAAGTTAACATCAACTAAGGATCAACATGAAAGATCCATGGGCACTCGTCGCATCCGCGAATCAGTCACAAAGCGTCCAAAGGATCCTTGTGAGCGAGAGGGAAACAAGAGGCAGTAACAAAGATTTGGAAAATACAATTGTAGTCAAAGTATTGGTTGAACATGCGGATAAAGGATGTGAAGGGGTTACAAGAGTTCAGGATGAAGAAGAATCTTTAAACACTACTCAGAGTTCAGAAGAACGAAGTAGTGAGACAGAAGAGAGCTCAAGTGAGGAAATTCAAAGCTCCGATTCAAGCTCAATGACTTATGAAGACGAGTCAGGTGAAGAAAGTGAATCATCTGTTGATGACAGATGGAATGGGTCAAACATGGGTGCTAGTGAACGTAATTGTGTGCTTTTAATGTCATTTGAATAAGATAAGTACGTGATATTGTATGATTGCAGGATAATAGCGAAAATGGAAGGAATTATGATGTAATGGTATACGCGTGTTGAGTGAGGATGATAATTGAAGCAAATGAGTTCTTTAGGACGCGTAATCGAATAGGAATGATGATGTATAAGATTATGGACGAGAAGAAATGAAGGAAGGAAAGCATTCGGGTGTAGATTACGCTAAGAGTTCAAAGAATGAGAGCTAAGGATTCATGCCGTAGGCATTTGTTGAAGGCGAGGTGGAGGATGTGAGTGAAGGTGAGGATGATTCGGAGTCTACAGCACCTAAAATAAATAAAAAGGTAACTTTTCAAATATCTAATAATCTATCTGAAACAGCTATGCCTAAGGAGGTGAACCAATTCCAGTTCCATTTCCCGCAGCTTTGAAAAATCTGATGGAAAAGGGGGTGGTTAATAAAAGGGGACCTCAACAAGAAAAATTTGGGAAATCTTAAAACAGGTCAAAATTAACCTACCTTTGATTGATGCAATCTAACAGATTCCGGCTTATGCCAAGTACATTAAGGACATGTGCACCCAGAAACTGCACCACAAGTTTCCTAAGAAATTGGATTTAATTGAAAGAGTTAATTCCATTTTGACTTGGGCCCTTCCACGAAAGCTCCATGATCCGTGAACGCAACTCATACCCATTCAAGTGGGTGATTTTAAAATGTAGGTGTTACTAAATCTCAGAGCTAGCGTGAGTGTCCTTCCGGAAAGATTATATGAGCAATATGACTTTGTTCCATTGTAAAAAGCTGACACCACCGTGGTGTTGGCTGATTTGACTCTTAAGCTTTCAGATTTGGATATCCGAAAATTTTCAAAAGTCATATCCGAAGGTGGAAAAATTTTATTATCCCGTGGATTTCTTGGTGCTTGATTATGTTGCATCTGATAAAATTAAGTAGCCAAATGTTATTTTGGGTCGTCATTTCTTAGCCACAGCACGTGCATTGATTACCTGTCGTTATGGGATAGTTGATATGAATTTTGGCTATAGAATGATTAGGCTTAACGTGTTTTCCAATGCATCTGACTCTCTAATTAGTGCTGAATGTTTCATGGCAGACATCATTGACGGGTGCCATCATCACCTTGAGGATGTAACCACACAGACTTGTTTTGTGTGTGACATGGTTGAACAGGAGCATAATCATGATTCGGAGAAGGAAGTCAAGAGTTTGGAAGTTATGGCAGTGCATGACGGTAGACCTCCATGGATACATCATGTGGAGAGTCTACCCACTAAAATTTCAAAAGGACTGAAGCCATCACTTGAGGGTCCACCAAAAGTGGAACTGAAAGAGATGCCAAAGCATTTGAAGAAATGTGTTCTTGAGGATGATTAGACTCTCCCGGTCATCATTGTAGCTAATCTGGAGGAAAAGCATGAGGAAGCACTACTAAAAGTGCTCATGGCTCACAACGCGGCTATTGGGTGAACAATTGCGGATTTAAAAGGTATTAGTCCATCTATTGTTATGCATAAAATTATAACTGATGCAGATGCCAAACTCACATGGGATACGCAAAGAAGATTGAATCCCAACATGCGTGAGGTTGTGAAGGAGTTTCTCAAGTGGTTGGATGTTGGGATCATCTATCCCATTTTAGATAGCGCATGGGTGAGTCCAACACAAACAGTGCCCAAGAAGGCGAGCATTCAGATCGTCAAAGGTGAGAGTGGTGAGCAAATAGCAACCTGGCCGGTAATCGGGTGGTGTGTGTGTATTGATTACAGGAAATTAAATGTTGCCACTTCAAACGACCATTCCCATTAATGTTCATTGATCTTATTATCGAGAAGCTATCAGATCAGAAGTTTTAGATGGTTACTCAGGTTACAATCATATCGCCATTCATCCTGACAATCAGGAAAAGACCACATTCACATGCCCATATGGCACCTTTCCATTCAGGCGAATGCCACTTAGGTTGTGCGATGCCCCAGCCACCTTTCAAAGGTGCATGATGAGCATCTTTTCATATATGGCCGGGTACACCTTAGAAATTTTTATGGATGATTTTCAGTTCTTGGGTCATCATTTGAGTCATGTTTAACTTAATTAACTAAAGTTTTAAAACGGTGTGTGGAAACTAATTTGGTTTTGAGTCGGAAAAAGAGCTATTTCATGGTTCAAGAGGGAGTCGTGTTGGGACACGTAGTGTCATGTAAGGGGATGGAGGTTGACAGGAAAAAGTTAAAGTGATTTCAACCTTACCTCCCCCTACTAATGTTAAGGGAGTTCATTACTTTTTGGGAAATGTTGGGTTTTATCGCGGGTTTATTAAGGTGTTCGGTGTCATCACAAAACCTCTTTGCAATTTACTGTTAAAAGATGTTCCATTTGAATTTAATGATAAATGCTTAAAGGCTTTAATGTGTTAAAAGAACAATTGGTACAAGCACCAATCTTTCAATCACTTAACTGGACAAAACATTATGAAATAATGTGTGACGCAAGTGATTATGCAGTTGGGTCAATGTTGGGTCAAAGGATGGATAAGAAACCGGTTGTGATCTACTACGCGAGCAAAACCCTCTCTGATGCACAGTTGAACTATACAACTATAAAGAAGGAGTTGCTCGCAGTTGTCTATACATTGGACAAATTCCGGTCTTATATCTGTGGTAGTAAGGTAATTATTTATACTAATCACAGTGCAGTGAAATACCTGATGGAGAAGAAGGATGCCAAACCAAGGCTGATTCGGTGGATCCTGTTACTGCAAGAGTTTGATTTGGAGATCAAGGACAAGAAAGGATGTGAGAATGTAGTGGCTGATCATTTGTCACGCATACCTGCCACAAAAGAGGACACCATACCCATCATCAATGAGCAATTCCCAGATGAGCATTTAATGTTTATTTCTAAATTGCCTTGGTATGCTAACATTGTTAACTATAAAGTGACAGGTGAAGTACCCAAGCATTGGGTAAAGATGAGGAGGATGCATTTCTTCTCGCAAGTGAAGAAGTATATTTAGGATGAGCTAGACTTGTTCAAAGTGGGAGTGGATCATGTGATTTGAAGATGTGTAGCTTTGGAGGAGATTCCATCTATTTTAGCGTCTACACATGCATCACCATGTGGTGGTCACTTTAGTAGGCAGAAAACAAGACATCAAATACTCACCTATTGTTTCTATTGGCCTACTATTTTTAAAGATGTGGCTGAATATGCTAAAAATTGTTTAAAATGTCAATAGGTCGGAAGCATTTCAAAGAGGAATGAGATGCCCATGCAACCAATATTAGTCGTGAACCTTCTGATGTTTGGGGCATCGATTTCATGGGCCCATTCCCAAATTCGAGTGGAAATTTGTATATCTTGGTGGCGATGGATTATGTATCTAAATGGATTGAAGTAATCGACACCAAGACAAACGACCATGACGTTGTGTGCAAATTCGTACAAAACAATATTTTTATACGATTTGGCATCCCTCGTGTGATCATAAGTGATGGGGGATCGCATTTCAAAAAGCAATTCCTTACGAAGTTGCTCAAACGATATGGCGTGAACTACCGAACTGCAACACCATACCACCCACAAACAAGTGGGCAAGTGGAGGTGTCGAATAGGCAGATTAAAGAAATCTTATAGAAAACGGTTCGGACAGACCGCAAGGATTGGTCTAACAAGCTTAATGACATATTGTGGGCATACTGAACCGCTTACAAAACACCCATCAGCATGAGTCCATATCGGTTGGTTTACGGGAAAGCATGCCATTCACCTGTAGAATTGGCCCATAGAGCTTTGTGGGTAAAGAGCGGAAGTTGCAACTCAACGAGATAGAGGAGCTGAGGGATAAGACGTATGAGTGTGCCTCAACTTACAAAGATAAGATGAAAATGGTACATGATGCCAAGTGGAGGTTGCAGAAGTTTGAAGTTGGGCAACGAGTGTGGTTGTACAACTCCCGTCTAAAGTTATTTCCAGGTAAATTGAAAAGCAAAGGGGAGTGCCCATATTTATTTGTGAGGGTTGGAAACGATTGTGATGTTGAAATCGAGGACTTCGATGAGCATCTCCGTCAGGTGGTTAATGGGCACAAATTGAAACCATATCTGTGTGCTAATGATATGAATGAACAGCAAGAAGAATCGTCATGCTTCCTTATAAGCGTGCCAACGGATGAGGTCGTCTGAGGACCAGGTAAAATCGGGCTGAGGACTATAAACTTATCTTTACCGGGAGGCAGCCCGGAAATTTGTGGATTTTATTGTTTTCTATTTGTCTGTTCTAAATGCTTGCAAGACATTCTGAGGTACACCTGTTGTGTCACATAACTGTGGGGAAGGTTGAACCACACAGGTATGTTTTCTAACCCCACCAACACACATTTGCAGCAACATATCACCACAAAAACTTATCCTTCATCTCTTCCATTCATTCATTCATTCTCTAAACCTTCATAAACACATCAAATCTTCATCTTCTTCAATTCTCAACCAAATCCTACATTTTTGTAGTCCATTTTGCTTAGTTTTTCGAGAGCAACAAAACCCTTGTCTTTGTTTCTCACGAATGACATTCGTTAGTGAGCAATCAATCAAGAACATGACAAACCTTAGATTTCAAATTCGGGGCTTTTCCATTTGGAGTGTTATTCATTGCAATTAATGCTTAGTCAAGTCTGTCTAAGTCATAAAGGTATGTATTTGGAAACTTTTTTCTCATAGTTGTTTGGAGTGTTATTAATGTTTGAGGCAAGTTTGGAATGTTAGTTATTGTGCATGAAATAGAGAATGCGGGTTGTGTTATTGAGAATTATTCATAAATTAGGATTAAATTGATGATTTATGTTGAATGTTGGGTATGTTAGGGCTACTAGTTGCATAGATGGGCTTGTTGAACATTGTGATAATGTTACAATGGTTGATAATTGTTTATAAACCTAAAGATTGTTAATTTTGAAAGTTGGAAACTATAAAAGTTTTAAATTCTCGTTTCAATAATTGATGGGAAATCTTTTAAGGTTAGTTTCGACAAGTCAGGTAGCCTTAGTGAGAAACAAGTGTGGCAAGATTTTTAAATTTGCACACTTGTTGATTAGTTAAAAATAAGAGACTAACTTGCTTTGTTTATTTGATTATGTTTGTGCAGAATGGGGAAGTCGAAGTTCTTTTGGAAAGACAAGGGGAAGGATCCAGAATCCTCCTCAGCTCCACAATTTGGAGCAACTAAGAAGAGAAAGACAACATGAGCCATGATAAGGGATACTCCTATGGAGGAAGAGAAAGAGGTGTCTGAACGACCGAGAAGCTCGACTGTAGATGTACCTTATAGAGCCATGTGGACTAAGGGTCCGCAATGTAATCAACCAACCCAATGTCAAGAAGAGTTATTTTATGATGAAATGGGAGATCACAGGACTATCAAGGACAACATGTGCCTTGAGAAGGAGGTTTACAGACCCGGTTTTCGGGCATTGGGATTTGCAAAGAAGTTAAGGAATTTGGGTTAGGAAGCTATCATAGAATTCGAGGGTAATGAGAGTGGGGAAGTGTATGTTGACAGTATCATGGAATGGCCGAGTACCTTGAAAAGAGACATTGGGAAGAATCCCCCAAAAACAATTACTCTTACGGGGAAGGTTGGCAGGAACACTGCAGTACTATCTCTTGCCACCCTTAAACAATTAGCTAAATTTGATTCCAAGGGAGATAAATGGTACAGGTACATTAGAGAAAATGATTACTGGAATCACATTAAAGAGATAGAGGAGGAGAGCGTGATGATGGCATGATTGTTTGACCTGAACAAAGGAGTTGAGATGAAGAGGGATAACCTTAAGCCGATAGATAGGGTGCTACTTCAATTTGTTATATCTAACATAGCACGAAGATGGGGGGATAGGATGTCGGTGAGAAAATGGAAAATCCTGGTGATGTATGCGATCATGACAGGTCGCATGAGGTTATCTTTTTATCAACTGGTTATCATGCATGTTTGGTTGGCAAGGAATGCAAAGGTAAAGAAGTTAACCCCGCATGCCAAGTTATTGAGTACATTTTTGGAGAAGCAATGGGCGTTGGTAGGCAGGGAGCAGCCCTACAAGAAAGCACATGCGATTTTTTCCTTTGTTGAATTGGCCAATGAAAAGTGGACTTACACGAAAATCAAACTGTGGCATAAGTTGAAAATGGGCCCGGAGGAATAGGTGAATGTGCTCCAGTGGGAGAAGAAGGCACCTAGCATAGGAGAGATGGATGACCAAGATTCAAGTTGTGAGGAGTTGCTTAGTACGCAAAGAGAAGTTGGGTAAGAACGAGTGAAGGATCAAGTCAGCCCCAAACAGGTGCACCCAGACTCTCATGGGGGTGTTTGATGATGAGTTGCAGGTGCAGGTGGTGAGCATGAGACCACCTGAGTATAGTACTTGGGAGCCGTTTCAGTAGAGTATTTATGATCAGAACTCGAAGTTAGATAAGACCCGTACGAGGCAGCATCAGGAGTTGATGGAGCACAATAGGAGGATGGAAAGAATGTGCCATCTAGATGCGCAATGGAGCTCAGCATGCGAGCTTATGATGAGAACCAATACAGGAGGCACTTGGATTATTATTCGGGGACTCCATATGTGGACAACCTTCCATATGTGGATTACAGCACGTTGGAGCGATATCAGCCAGGGATGCCCAGGAATCCGTCTCCCAAGGTTCACAGGTCTACGTGGTTGCCTCAGGAGTCCACAACTCCACACTACCAAAGTTTTTATCCATACTAGTCACCGCTATATGAGTACCCATCATAGCAGCAGTAGCAGTCATCACAACAGCAGGAGGAAAATCAAGGCTTGGAAGGTATATTTAATATGAGGGTGTTCTATGGCAGACCGCCCGATCAATCTTACAGATGAGCCCTCCCCACATTTAATCATGTCTATGTACTTATTCCTTGCCTTGTACAGTTGTATTGTGGTTTCTTTATTTGCTTGTTTAGTGTGTTTTGGTTGGTTGTTTTGTGTGCTAGGTAACTAATCATTGTGGGTGGTAGTTTATAGTCGTATATGATGGTTTCACGGTTGGTTAAGAATTTAGGGAAAACATTAAAAGCACCATACAGTAGGGACAATGTACCCCAAGTGTGAGGATGGGGTGACCCTAAGAAAGTTAGGGGGAACACTTACTTGTAAGAAAAATTGGGAAATTTTGAAAAAAAAAACATTAATAAAAAAAATGAAGAAAAAAAAATCTTGCAATTGTCACCTTTCACTAGATCAGGCCTGAAAGCCAAAATTTTTAGTCACTAAAGAAACCTATGCCAAATACAAAAAAAAAGGACTGGGATCCTTAATCATGATTGTCTCTTTAAGTTTCATGAGAGTATTTCTGACGAAAGTTTTTAGAGGAAATTAAAAATAGATGCCTAACTAGGGGTAACATGCTTTAGGGATTTGCATATGCTACATGTCGGCAACCCATATCCTATCTTGGTGAGATTTTGTGCCTACTAGAGATATTAAAATGACTTACACGGAAATATATTCATTTGCTAAGAGTAAGCCACTTGTTTCTCTGTTTTAGAACTTGTGTCATTTGATATATGCTGAGACTGTGGACTGGACGTTTATGCACGTAGATTATAAGGCAATTTAGGAACCCCATTTTGTTTCACACCCGTTAGTTGTTTTTGTTAACCTGTGCACCCAAGATATTACCCTTATTAGCCAATTTTGAACCTTTTACCCCTTCATTTGTTGAACCCACATGTGCACCTAAAATGACCCGTTAACTTGATGAATTGTTTATGACATCCAAAGTATGAAATTTTGAAGTTGATAATGAAAAAAAAACAAATTAGAAAAGAAAATACAGAAATAGAAGCATGTTTGTTATCGGTTGAATATGACCCAAGTTGTGTTTGTATGTTAGTTCTGTTGAATAAGGATTGTCAATCAATTTGTTTTACCCATTTTTGTTGAGCCACTTTCTAGCCAAACATTTCCTACCCTATTATTAACCCCAAAACTTGTAAGTCCTTTAGATATGTTCATTGTCTATGTGATACAGTGGAGGTTTGATTATCATACAAGCTTATGTTAACATAGTCTCATGTTGGTTTTTGAGTGACTAATACAAGCACATTACACGCTAGTTCAGAAATAAAACCTAGAGGAGCGAACATTGTGAGTGGTGTGTAGCATGTGTATTTGACCATAAGCATGTTAGGCTTAGTTAGGTAAGTCTTGAGTTTTGAAAATGCGCAACGCCTTCTTATCAGTCTGTCAATCTCGATTATGTCAGTCTATGAGATGGGTATGATTGGGGATCTTGGGAAATTAATAAGGTAGGTGAATTGGAGGTGGCTTGATAATGAGGTGAGTAGTGTTTTGTGACGGCTTTATTAGGACAATCAAAGGTAAGTATGGAAATGTGATGGAATGGGTCAAACATGGGTGCTAATGAATGTAATTGTGTGATTTAATGTGATTTGGATAGTTATGTGGCTTGAATAAGATAACTACGCGATATGGTGTGATTGCAGGTTAAATGGCGAAATGGCAGGAATTATGATGGAATGGTATACACGTGTTGAGTGAAGATGATAATTGAAGCAAATGAGTTGTTTGGAACGCGTATTCGAAGAGGACTGATGATGGATAAGATTAAGGATGAGAAGAAATGAAGGAAGGAAAGCATTCGGGTGCAGATTACAAGTTAAGAATTTGAAGAATGAGATCTAAGGATTCACGCCGTAGGCTACGGCCTAATGGTCGTAGCTTACGGGTCTCATGTAGGCAAGAAGGAGATTTACATCATCGGCCATCACCCGTAACCATGATAATATAAACCGTATAGCTAGCAGTTTGATTTAACAAAGAAGGAGGGTCATGAAGCGCCAGCCATAAGCTACATCTGGTAGGTCGTAGCTTACGGCGTGAGTTATGAGGTTTTGGAAAGTCGAATTTTTTATTACAAAAGAAGATTTTTAAAACCCTAATCATTATTCAGCCGTCTTGGACGATTTTGGGAGCACTTTTGGGAGGTTCCAGGTTGCAAAAACATCAAAACAACATATCACAATCATTCGTTCAATCTGATTCATCATGTCTTCGATCTTTCATCAATCAAGTGACATGTTTTCCACCATGAGCGGCTAAACCACCCGTGATTCTCTCCGGGTGAATGGTTAGTTACGTTGTTGGGGTTTGTTTGATTGTCAATTGATTGAAGTGAATTTTGTAGTTGTTTCGTTATAACTTTAAATTGTCGTTTCGTATGAATTATTTGTTTTAAACTGTTTAATGCTTGAATTACTTGTTTTTTATTTCTTCAACCATATCGGTCCTGTAATCGGTGGTCATTGGTTAATTTTCAAGTCTAGTTCTTTCAATCTTATGAGTAATCGGTAAATTTTTAAGTGGTAATTAATTAAATCAACAGTATCAGTCCAATTATTGGCTGTCAGTTAGGTTATTAATCAACTTACAATCTAAATCATATTTTTAAATACAAATCGTGACTATGTGATTTCAGTTGAAAATTCATGCAACCTTTGGCGAGAGTGACTAACCAGAATCCCGGAGAGATCACATTTTCTCATTACTATTCACAACTCAGTTTGCTTTCAGTCTCTTTAGTTAATTTCATTGTTCTCAACAATCCAAACAATCGATTTTACTTTATTTCCTAGTTTAATTCGGTAGCTTAATATAAAACTTTCCACAATACTCCTCGAGGTTCGACACCCGACTTACCCTATCTAATAAGGTAGTTGGAACTTTTCTGAAGTTCTTATTTTTGAACAGTCATTCAAAACCGATCAATGAACAAAGCTTCGAATCAACCAGCAGCATAGATGTAGAGTGTTCAACATCTAGAAATGATGATTCGGAGGAAAAATAGAGGAGAGAGATGTTGACACTCCAATTCGGTCAATAGAAAATCAGACTGAGCAACATAATCAAGTAAGCTCTAGCCCTTCTAAACCTAAATGTGATAAATGCTTAGATCTAGAAGGTAGGTTAGAGAATCTTAAAGAACATAACACAAGTCTGGTATGTGATTTTAGGTCATGCACTGATTCTAATGCAGCATTGAAAAAGAATGAAAAAGAATTTGAACAAATGGTTTTGTTGTTAAAAAAAGATGTTAGTGAGCTTAAACGAACAGTTTTAAACAAACAAGAGGACTTTAACAACTACACCACTGATTTGCAACAAACCAAGAAAGCATTAGCAGTAGCGCAGTGTGACTATGAAACCATCAAAAGGAAGTAGGAGAGTTATTCCAACTCAAGATATTTGCTAGATCATATCATTGATAGTTCAATCACAGAAAAATCTGGGAATGGGGTAGGTTACAATACAGTTCTCCTCCTTTGCGTGACAATTATTCTAAGTCACCAGAGAAGACAGATCTGACAAACTTTGTTGACACAACACCACTTGTTGTTGACTCATCTGAAATCAAGGAAACTGAGATTGTTAAAGATGAGAATTACGTGTTGGTCGAAACTGATTATGAAGATTCAGATGAGGAATATGAGAGGCCGAGTTTAGAATTAAAATCAGATATTCCACTTGAAAATCACATTGAATGTGATCCTGAACCCAAAGTCAAAAAGAAGCATGGTAAACCTCAACGGGTAAAATTACAAGCTGCTCCTTAGAAAACTCATCAAAATCAACGGAACTAACATAATCAATCTAAGAAAATCCATTGGGTTCCAAAGAAAAATTCTCAGAAGAACAAGTCAGTTCCTAAGACTAAAGAAGTGAAGTTTGTCAAATCTAGGGGTATGGATCAGGTGCAATATTTTGAAAACCACTCAAATCTTGAGTATTGAACAAAAAGATCAAAGATATAGTGCACCTAGATCTCATGACCAAGAAGCATCCTCAAGTACCACTAGATTTGGAAGCTCTAGCCCGAGATCATCTCAATATAGCTCGGGGTATTCATAGTACGAACCTCAATACTATGAAGAGTGGAGGTCATGCTTTGAGTGCAAGGAGGTAGGACACATTAGATCTAATTGCCCCCATCTGAGAAAGATGAAGGCTAGCACGAATGAACCCCAAGAAACAACAGCGAAAATCATTTTGGCTCTCCAAACCGAAATTTTTATCATAGTTATTATCAAAATGAGAGACCAAACCCCTTTAAAAGAAAACAAAAAATTGTTGTTGAAAATCCAAAGCCTAAAACTAAGAAGGTTGTAAAACCGAATGTCTCAAAGCCTAAGACAAGCCCTAAGACTAGACCCAAACCTGCAAAACCAAAAGTTTTCAAAGATAAAATCCAGCATGTTTGGAGACCTAAATTAGTAAATTCTTCTGAGGGTTTAACATCAAGCGATCCTACTCCTACTCCTCATGGTAGGTGGATGGATCTACCTATGATTGATGACCCAGGCCAACCAAAGACCATCAAGGCCTGGTTCCCCCTCCAGAACTAATCTTTAAACGAGTGTGCAGGGTGTTCTAGGAGGAACTATCAAGAATCATTTGATTGTTGACAGTGGGGCATTCTAGCACACAATAAGTGACATATCGCTCCGGTAACATGATCAAAACATCTTTGGAGGATATGTAACTGTAGTCAATCAAAGGAGGGAGTTTGTTGTGAAAGAAGAAAGAACAGAGTCCGATGAGATTAAATTCATGACCCAATGTTCCGAATTAAAAACGGGTGTTAGTAATGAATAAGAGTGGATTGGGTGGTTGCTGTAGAACGGTTCCTTCATTATCTAAATGGTTACCGACCAAAGGTCTATGGTACTCTAATAGCGATAAGCTGAATCACATTGACCTTGGTGATTTTGTCAATGGTAGTTTCAAAGTTGAAGCTGAATCCACAACGGGTGGATATCAGTTCACGGGAGGTCGTCACGTATGTTTCCTGCAACCTGCGAAGCCGAATTAGGTAGTTGCATCGAGCTACTGTTTCCAGGTTCTTTTGCAGCATACGGGAATATTGAAGAAGAGGAAGAGGTATCCATGGAAGCGTATGAAGAACATGATACATCTTCATCAGATGATGATGATTTTGTTGATTCCCATGAAGTGCTTTCAGAGCAGCCAGCGGATCCGTCTCATACTTCAAATCATACGGGTTTACTGCTCCTACAGGTAATACTACAGGTAAAAGTGGTACAATGATAAACTTCTGATGTTGGTCCATCTTCCTCTGGTGAACCTGTTCTAAATTTCTGAATAAGTCAACACATATGCATGACTATGGTTTGCATTTTCTTATCAATTTCATTTTCTTATTGATAGTGTAACTTCCATGGCAATCACTAAGGATCCAGTGATTACTAATGTCCTCAATGACCGCCAAATTGCCAAAAAATTCACCAAATCACTTGATAAATCCAAATTTGACCATTTTTTAAAGTTAAAATGCATTTTGGGAAAATATGAGAAAACCCTATAAGAAAATCATTTTTTGTTTAACCGTTTTCTATCTATAAATCCAAAAAGATTTCAATTTCTTTTAAACTTTTTGAATTTTAGGGGGAGAAAATTCCAGAAAAAACATAAAAACATAGAAAAAACAAAAAAAATAAAAATGAGTTTTTGCTGTGAGAATAAGTGAAAATGATAGTAAATTAAGAGACTGTTGGATTTCCTAAAACTTAAACTGCAAATGATAATCAGTCTTACAAATGATAAACGGGTTCGCCTGAAAATCATTTCAAAGTTGGCATTGTGATATAAACATTAACTAAAAGTCGAGTGGTTATCCCGCCGCATTGGCATATGGTCTTAGTACTGAAATCTCGATTGATCGGTTGACAAAATTTGAGGTTTCGGGTCTTTAGGCCAGTGATACATCCAGTAACGCATTAAAAAACTGAAATGGCATCTCAACTCAATTTCACAAGCATATGTAATCTTCTGCGGTACAAATTTTCATACACAAGCATACTTCAATCATTTTGCATACATATTTCTTTCCATGTTTGTTACTAGAAACATATGCAAGAAGTGCAAGCTTGGCGGATAACACTA
This sequence comes from Ambrosia artemisiifolia, assembly GCA_032199755.1. Lineage (NCBI taxonomy): Eukaryota > Viridiplantae > Streptophyta > Magnoliopsida > Asterales > Asteraceae > Ambrosia > Ambrosia artemisiifolia. The sequence continues at coordinate 6,822,885 of CM063512.1, forward strand.
CAAATTTGCATACAAGAGCTTTTTTTTAAATATATTTTTTAAGAAACTCATATTGTGTATTCCATGAATCAAGAAGGTTGATGAGACACTATATGAGCTATGGATTGGAAAAAATTTAAAGATTGATTTATTTGAAAGATCATAGGCATATTTGTGAAACTTTATGAAAATTAGAATCCAAAATATGAGATGAACTTTACGGAATACCTATTCAAAGGGTTACTATATCTAAAATCTGATAGACAAAATGTTTTTAGTTGATGTCTTGAATTCTTCCAAAATATAAGAGTTGCTAATCTATAGCGGTAAAGAAGACACTAATAATTAGCAAAGAGTTGTTGAACAAAAACAGTTGGTTGTTGAGGTAAATGTGGAAACTGAAAATAAACATAGATATGTAGTCCATGTATGAGAACCTAGTGTGGATCATTATTTATCTACTCTTAAAAGTGATCTTGTGAGGTTGTAACAACTCGACTTTTATTTACTATTCAGAACTAATTATTTTGTTAATAATGAATTAATTACACAGATGTCCTTATGGTAAGATCATTTTACAATTTTTGACCTGTTTTCATATATTACACACATAGCACCCATTGTTCACTCAAGTATAACATGGTTTGTCCTAGCAGGAAGTGAAGTTAAAAATTATGTTAACTAGTAAATGCGTCGGTCGCGTTGCGAAGGGTAGTGTTCACCAACCCGCGCATTGCAGCGAAAACACCTTATGTACACGAAACTGTTAAACAACCTAGATTAAACACGTATTTTAAGCAAAATAACCGATTTGGTTCGTGAGACAAAAATGAAATGTGATTTTTAATTGGTAGTTCAATACACACCACCACTACAGGCAAGTATATACCAAAAATCCTTTTTAGTTGTATACGTTCTCAAACCACTCTTCAAAACCATTAGTTTTCTAAAAGAGTAAAACCACCAATATTTTGAAAGATCCCTCATTCACAAAATTTAGAGATAGAACGTGAATGTGTGTGCCCATGCTTTGCATATTTGAGTGAGAGAATGTGTGTGAGAGAAATAGAGCTCTCTAGTCTCTACTCCCTTTGTTCCATGTGGCCTACCGGATTCTGTTGACAATCTCACCTCCTCTCCTGAACTCAGCCAGCCTAGACCCATGTTTTCATAATGCTGGTGTTGCGGCTTAGTGCGGATACAGTCGACAACAACCGCATGTTATGGAGCGGACGGCGGAACACGCCGGCGCGTTCACCGGCTACATAGATTGTCTATGTAGGATAATAGGACATGCAGACGAAAACGGTTAGTCGGAGTGTTTGACGTGTCTCCGTCAGTTAACCTCCATGTCTTTCTCGGGTTTTCTGTAGTGTAAATCCAGGCGTACAATCTGTAACCACCACCGTCTTTGGTTCCGATGGTGGTCATGACACTTGGTTGGTGTGAGTAGGTGATGGTAGATAGCCGGCGTTGCCCGCCGTCGCGGCCGCCTGCAACACCAGGTTCGGATGGCATGTCTCCGTATCCACAGGTGATCGGTGTTCGTGATACCCGTGGGAAAGCTGGTAGTTACGGATATGGTGGTGTTGTGACTGGACCATGGGTTTCTTCGTTGTGTGAAAACTGTGGCGAAACGAAAAGAACAAAAGCTTGTGGCAAGAAGTTGGAAAAGGAAAGGTGGTGGGGCAAAAGTTAGAAGGGGAACAGTCGGCTATTGCCCCGACTGTTGTCCTTTAATATATATACTAATAATTGTTAGTGTAAAATAACTAATATACTCTTGTTAAGTTGGAACAGGTGCCCCACGGGTAAGGATTTGCGGTTTGCAACACACTACGGCTATACCGCCACCACCCCCTTGGGTAACGCGTGCGGGTTGTGAACTCGGGTAGAAGAAGCGCTTGAACAACAATCCATATCGACTAATAAGAAAGGTCAAATGACCATTAGATCTATATAAAAAAAAAAGATTAATTTAACAATATAATACTTATGCCATTTTCTTACAAACAAAAAAATTATCGATCGCTCTCAAATAGAAGCCAATTTTTTCATCTCTATCAATAGTAATAGCCTTTGGTTGGAACATAGAAGAGAAAATTGTTGGGGAATTTATATAAACAATAGATAATCTAAGAGGCATGTAGTCACTTTCACATCGAATTATTTTGTTGGTTCTCCAAAAAATCCAATCGGAAACAGCTCATATTGAGAAATAAGAACTTAGTATATGATTTAGAGTGAATTTAAGAGCTAGAAATTCCTTGAGAAATAGATATTTTAAACCGTACTTCAAGATAGACCAAACTCTCCTATTTATAGCAATCAAAACTACCCTTGGTAGTTAATTAACCACCACATCATAACCACCCTTGGAAGTTAATTAACCTCCACACAGTAACCACCCATGAAAGTTAATTAACCCCCACATAATAACCACCCATGGAAGTTTCTACATAATACCTACATTGGTAGTAATTTAACCACCCGTGGCACTGTGTAAGTTGCTCAGTGATAGTCGCTCACTTAATTTGTTGGAGCTTTTAAGTAACAGAATTAAAATAGTCCTGATCAAGTGTGCACTCCGCACCTCCTAACTTGTATCAGTGTATATTTTCATTTCTCATTTGGTCTTAAGTGAATCCCAATTACCCAAAATGGCTGACACTAAAATCACCAACATTCCTCCCACATTTTAGTGTAATCCTTGATTCACTTGAAAACAAAATCACTGCAGAAAAAAAACTTATGCGTAAATGAAATATCGTGACGATTGAATTTCACATTAATATATTACACACTCCAAATATTAGAATAGTAGGGTCTCGCTGTGGATTAAACCCTTTCTATTCATAATGAATACATGAAGATAATATGCACACAAGTTTACATACTCTTATGTTCTTACTTGACACTATTTTTACTAGCCTGCGTCCTATCCTTCAATTAAAATATCAAAACTAAGTCCTAGCTTCTTGAGGCAGATAAACTTCATGTCCATATAGGTAGTTCTTTTAATTCTTGCACCTGCATATGCAGGTTTTCAAAAGAACTATTAAGAAGATAAACTTCAACCTCTGTTACTATCAGGTCAGCACCTAATGTCATATGAGATGGGAATTGGGTATCTTAACATGAGAAATTTTAGGTGGACTTTAATCCTATCCCTACAAATATTTTGTGCACAAGATCTCTACATAACCCTTTGGTTAAATAATCATCTAAATTTTGTAAAGTTCTCATAAACTCCACTGATATCACACCATTCATGATGAGCTCCCGAATCATGTCTTGTTTGACACCTAAGTGTCTACATTTCCCATTATTCACTTGACTATAAGCCTTAGCCAAGGTAGCATCACTATCATACCTAATAGATATCTGGGATATCAGTTTAGGCCATAATGGAATCTCATAAATCAAGTTTCATATCCATTCAGCTTATTTACCAGCTGATGTTGATGCAACAAATTCAGATTCCATTGTTGAGTTAGTTATGCAAGTCTGCTTCTTAGATGCCCAAGATATAGCACCTCCTCCAATTAGAAAAGTCCATCCACTTGTAGAAGAATGATCTTCCATATTAATAATCCAACTTGTATCCGAATAACCTTCTATAATAGTAGGAAATCTAGTTTTACTCAAACCATTTTTCACGGTTCCTTTCCGTATCTAAACACTCTGTTTACAGCTTGCCAATGATTTGTACCTAGATTGTTGCTGGTATACCTACTAAGCTTTCCAACTGCATAAGCTATGTCTGGTCTAGTACTTATCATAGCATACATGAGAGATCGAGCAGCTCTTGAGTATTCAAGTTGATTTACAGCAATACCTTTGTTAGGTAAGAGCTTAAAAGCAGGATCTATAAGAGTACTTATAGGAGAACAATCATGAAAATTAAACTTCTTCAAAATCTTCTCAATATAATGAGATTCAGAGATTGAAATACTGTTGTTCTCACATTTAATCCTTATACCAAAGATCATTTCAGCCTCCCCCATTTCTTTCATGTCAAAGCAAGATAACAAAAAATTCTTTGTTTCATCAACTTGATATTGGTTAGTACCAAAGACCAACATGTCTTCTACATATAAACAAATTATGACTCCTTTACCAGAATTATCAAATTTGCTATATACACACTTGTCCGCTTGGTTCAATACAAAACTATTAGACAACATTGGGGGTGTTCAAAACCGGAATATCCGGTTTTTGATATCCGAAAATTTCGGATAGTGAATATTGATATTTGAATCCGTATACAAAATTTCGGATATCTAAAATTTCGGATTCAGAATCGGATTGTCCAACGGATATCCGAATCTAAAAAACAAAAAAAAAATCGATTTCCTGCTTATTTTAAAACAAAATTCAGATTATCCAACGAATATCCCAATCTAAAAATTAAAAAAAATCGATTTCCTGCTTATATTAAAACAAAACTAAACCAAACCTGCTTAATCAAATATTTAAACTAGCATAAACATTCAAAACAATTCAAAGTTTCCAACCACAAACATTCAAAACAATTCAAAGTATCAAATTCAAAACAAATACAAAGATATTTGATGGTCGATAGCCGGAAATAGACGAAAGTATTTGTCGATGGTCGATAGCTGTATATTTGTCGATGGTCAGAGACAGACGAAAACATACTTAGGATTTTATATTCGGATGTTCAATGATCGATAACGAAATCGAAAAAGTTACGGATCTATTAGATGGTTAGAAGTCGGACGATGGAGGATGAAGAGTGGTTGCTAGGCTAGTGGGAGGAGAAGTCGGATAAGAATAGGATGGAGGCGCCTGGAGGAGATGAGGAGTGGAGGGAGGCGACGATTGTTATTAGGGTTAGGGTTGGAATGGGGATAAAACATTGTATATATAATTATATAATATATATATATATATATATATATTAAGATTTCGGATTCAGATATTTTGGATATTCGAAAATTTGCAAAAGTCATATCCGAATCCGAAATTTTGGATTATCCGATTTTTGGATATCCAAAATTTCGGATATGTCGGATAAGGATTTGGATGTTTTAGAACACCCCTACACAACACCATTTCATCAAAGTTTTTATGCCATAATTTATGAGCTTACTTTAAACCATACAATGACTTAACAAGCTTACATACCTTATGCTCATTATTAGGCACAATAGAGCCCTCAGGTTGTTTCATATATATCTCATCATCCAAATCACCATCACGAGATGTTATAGCCTTAGTACAACTTCTAGGATCTTCCACAATATTGAAACAGTTTTGATATTGACTTAGAATCTCATTTCTAGATCCTTCGACCAAATACAGTTGAAAATCATCACCAAATGATTTAGATTTTCTGGCATGGATGATGACGTCCACTGACATGGCATGCCGCATCATCATCCACGTCAGCGTGAGGATGCCACGTCGGCGTCCACATCATCATCTACTAACTGAGTTAGTTCTCAATTAACAAATGTGCATTGTTGGCCAATACGTTGAAAGTTGGGATCGTTGTTGGGAATTTTTGAAGTACGGATTATTTCCGGCCAATGGGTGAAAGTTTGGATTATTAAAATCCAATACCCCATTCTTTTATAATGTACATGTCCTAGTCTTGCATGCCACAATTCTGAATCAATCAGTTCATTACTAGTACTAGAAGAAGCAATGCAAATAGATTCATTATTGAGAGAAACTTCAAGATTTAACATAAACATACCATTACACAAATAACCAAAACCTACAAAAGTACCATGTCTTAACAAGATAAACTCGCCACTTCCAATCACTTGTTTGTAACCACAATTATTCAACACAATACCAGAAATCAGATTCTTTCTAATCGCAGGTACATACAATACATTGTCTTAAAGTAAACAATTTCCAGAAGTAAACACTAATTCAACACTTCCTAAGCCCTTGATTGGTTCAGTTGCAACATTGACCATTCTAAGAATAGATCCATCTTCTATTGGTTGAAAGTATTTGAACCAACGAAGGTCTTTGCACACATGGCTTGTTGCACCAGAATCAACCAATCAAGCAACATTATCATCTTGCACATAAAGTGCTTCAAAAATTAGTGATACATAATTCTGAACCAAATTGTTATTTAGTACTAAATTCTGACCTTGTTGCTTGCCTGGGTCCTTAGACCCACTTGGACCAGCCTCATGCTTATTCATTGGACCATTCTTGTTATTGTTCACAGCCTTACAGTCCTTCTTAAAGTGACCCGTTTTACCATACTTCCAACAAGGGTAATTTGACTTCTTGTTTGGACCCGAGTTGTTGATACCCTTAAACTTTCGTTTCATTTTAAACTTGTTGTTACCCTTGGATGATTCACCTGCTTCAACCATGTTCACAAAAGATGGTCCAGCATGTTTCCTGTCATCATTGGCACACACTTTTTCTTGTGATCTCAAAGACTCTTTTCAATTCTGAAGTGACTTCCAAGTTCAGCCAAACTTAATTCTCCTTTCTGATGTTTCAATAGGTGTTTGAAATCTTTACAGGAAGGAGGCACCTTGTCAATGATACTTGAATCCGAGATGGATTCATCCATCTTCATGTCATGTTGGGTATATTGTCCCAAAATTCTCAATAATTCATTGTATTGTTCCAAGACAGGCCTAGAATCAACCATATTATAATTGCTGGAATTACTCACAATTAACTTCTTACTAAAAGAATCTTCTATCATATACATGGTTTCCAGAGTGTACCACAAAACTTTTGCTATTTCTATGTTTTGATGAACATCAAACGGAGAGTCACACATATTATTTAAGATGTCGCCAAGACAGATGTAATTGTCGTTCTCCCACTTTGAACGCTTCCAGATTGCCATCTTCCGGTATCTCCGGTATGGGAGTGCTTTTCAGAGTATTACGAAGTAAGTGCATCTTCTTTTGCCATCGACGGAAATCCTGGCCTTCAATTTTTTTCAATTTGACAAACTTGCTTGTCATATCTTTCACCGATTGACCGTTCGTCATCATTATAGAAAAATAATTCGATCTTTGTTGGGGAATTTATATAACTAACGGATGATTTGAGAGGCATGTAGTCACTTTCAGATCGAATTATTTCGGTGGTTCTCCCAAAAAAATCCAATCGGATACAACTCAGATTGAGAAATAAGAACTTAGCATGTGTTTGAGAGTGAATTCGTGAACCATGGATGCCTTGAGAAAACGATCCTTTGAATCGTACTTCAAGATAGAGAAAACTCCCTTATTTATAGGAATCATAACTACCATTGGAAGTTTCTATAACTAACGGATAATTAACCACCATATCATAACCACCCTTTAAAGTTAATTAACCTCCACACAATAACCATCCAAGGAAGTTAATTAACCTCCACACAGTAACCACCCATGGAAGTTAATTAACCGCCACATAATAATCACCCATGGAAGTTTCTACACAATAACTACCATCGGTAGTTATTTAACCACCAGGGTGGGACTGTTTCGGTTGCTCAGTGATAGTTGCTCACTTAATATGTCGGAGCTTTTAAGTAACAGAATTAAAATAGTCCTGATCAAGTGTGCACTCCGCACCGCCTAACTTGTATCAGTGTATATTTTAATTTCTCATTTGGTCTTAAGTGAATCCCGATTACCCAAAATGGCCTGTTAACACTAAAATTACCAACAAAAATAATGTTGGTGTGTGTTTAGCTAAGTCTCGCACGAACAGGAACCTCGGATCGTGTGCTTTGGGACGAAATACTTGCTCAATTCCGCGAAAATATGGGTTAAATCAACCGAAAGGTATATGAGCTACATCAAATGTTTTGCATAATCCAAACAAAAGGCAAAAAATTGAGTCGCTCTTCATTGAGATCGCAAGCGAGGAGGCGGCGTAGCGGTGGCCCTGCTTGACTATCAAAGAATCTACGAAGAACAATTTGATCACGTTGGGGCGCGGAAAATAATGAAAGTGCATCCCTAGTTGAATGATTTTAACCATTAATTTTGTATTTAAATTAATTTTTTATATTCTGATTATGCGAACCTATATTTTTTATAAAAATGAAAGTTTATTTATATTTAGTTCTTTAACTCTATTTTATTAAAAAAAAAGTTTTAGGGTAATTAAAAAGAATGTTGACAGTGATTTTGTGGTGTTAGAGTAATTTATGGTAAATATAATGTGCCAGTGTAGGGTAGATTAAATGAGTGCCCCTCCACAGTTAACCCTCAAGTAATTCACCTTCTAAAATATTCACCCTTTATCTTTGTTAAATAGTGCAATATGGCTTGCATGGAAATTTAATGGAGAATCTGATTCACTCGACAATACCTATGCTACCAAATTTGAAGGTACTGTGAGCACGTTCTTATGCCTCCAGTTTGATTGGGTATTTTTTTTTTTTTAGTTTCTATATCTTTGTTTGGGTTTTTTTATTACGATTCAAAATGGGTTGAGACGCAGCTTGTTATCCGTCTATCTAGCATTCTCCTGTAATTTGTTATGGTTTCCTTTTAATGAAAGACGCTTTCCATATGTCTATTTACAGTTGTCAAGAGTATGCTAATTTGACTAGAGGAGCATGTTCAAGATTTAAGTTGAGTTTCTTAGTTGTAGAGAACTACAGATGTTTCACAATTCACACTGGATATATTTAGCAAGCATTCTTCATACCTATAGCCCGTTCTCTTTCACACTTAAGACTACAAACTTCCATCCAAGTCATTTGTAAGTGACAACTAAATTCTTATAAACTAGCTTGTTATTTAAAGGAATACATCTTAAGATTAGCAAGATACCAGGTGGCTGAGTTTTTATATTGTAACATTATTTCAAAACAATTTTATTAAAGTTGTAAATTCCTAAGTGATCTTAGAGAAGTTGTATTAGTGGTCTTAGAGAGGGTACGGAAGCATGGGAAATCAATGAAAGTATTTTAGAATTTCACTTTTTCTCCCAGAAAAGAAAAGTAATGGTCAACAAGTTATTCAGACGTACTAAAACTATAAAAAGAAGTCTTTGCACAAGAGGGTACGGAAGCATGGAAAATCACAACTTGCGTACTATCAAGTTAATATATCCACAATTGGAGCCTGCAACTTCCTTTAATGGGACTTGATACAGACATACCTACTATGTTCATCATCTTTCATACAACCAATGCCATTAAAAGCACACGTATTACCCCTAATTGTCCACACCAGTGTATTAATTATTATATATAGAATGTGTATATAGAGTCGATTCACTACTAGAAAACTGAGCAATTGCGACCGCATTTCCGGTCGCAAAACGGTTGGAATTGCCCTTTTGCAACCGTTTTATGACTGAAAATGTAGTCGGAAAAACACTCGACGCAAATGTCCTATTGCGACTAAGTTGCGACCGCTTCTACTTTTTGCGACTCGGATTTCGCGACTGTTAGAATGATCGCAAATATTGCGACCGCTCCACTTTGTTTTGAGATATCGTGTTGCGACGTTTTTGCGACCGCATAAATTGCGACTGTTTTGTGACTGCATGCATTTTACAAATTTGCGATCGTCTTTGCGGTCGCAAAATGTATTTTGTATTATTTTTTTATTATTTTTTAGCCATATGTTATTTTGACCTGCTTAACGTCATATTTTTTAAATTTAAACATTTATCAAATTTTCACAATTATATAAACATTCAACTTAAAATATCCAATACCCGAGTTATCATAACAAGATACATATTCAAAATAAAGTAATTAGATTCCTTGAAATCTAACTTTTAAAATTTCTTCAACGTTTGCCATTCTTTCGTTCATAGCCTCTTTCTCCGCCTTATCTCTCTTTTTCCATCACCAACCCCGCAATAATTCCGTTCAACCTTTCTTTCTCTTCTTCTTTTGCTTTCACTATATCTTGGATGATCGCGTTCAACTTTTCAATCTAATAAGCCAATGCAAAGTGTTAAGATCAAATTTATTAAATTCAAATTGAAACACATCCATTATTAAGTGGGATTCCTCATATGGTAATATCTCATTCAAATCCCATCACTCACAAATAAACAAGAATCTAACTGAAAATATTCCATATTATACACAAGCCTTATGCTATATGGGTCAAATTGCTAATGTTTTATCTACAAATTACTGTAGCATAACAATGGGATTGAATGCCTTTTGCCATTTACAATGACATGAAATTACAAGCATATTAGGTTTGAAGTGATTTGTTCAAACATTTATTATAGGAAAGCATAACACATGCATGATTTGTTACTATGTTTATGTTGTCATTCGGATGTCCTAGGAATTTTCCAGGTAGTTACACTTTACGATCAAGAAATACACACCGGTAATCACATAAAATATTGTGCCATTGCCTGAAAATATATCTTATTACTAGACCAGCAGTAGATAAGCATGGTGCATTGGTTCCGCTACACCATTTTACACACATGTAACTGTTCAGAAACTAAAAAACAACAGTAGGCACAAATGGCCAGCAATGTAACTGTTCCCTAATTACATGACTGATGGAGTCATTGATTTTTTATTGTTAATGACTTAATGTTACTACAGGGTTACTGATTTTACATTAAAAATTTCAGTCAAGCGTTTAGAAAATAGTGGTGGAGCTATCCGTAATAGCAAACAAGTTTCTACATGAAACAATAAAAACAACATGCTTAATAGTAGATAAACTTACATAGTATCTCCTGAAGTTTCTACAGAACCACTTTTCCACGCAATGCGATGCAGAAGGCTTCAGGGAGTTTGAGGTACAGGATTGATAAGTATGCCTGAAACAAAAAATTAAGGAAAATCTTCAACATTCAAACGGGTCGAAAGTTGTACAAATTGTATCTTTGGTGTATACAACCTCCTTGTTAACTCTATACATTAAACTAGTATTAACAAACTAGTTATTTATTTATTTTGACCGAAACTCATACAAGCTGTACACGAAGAGAATACTGAAGGCGATACAAACTGTACCTGAAAAGTTAACAATACAAAAAAGACTTTGAACAGTAACACAAAGGCTGCTTATAACAGGACCCAACATCAGATCTGAAATTAAACAAAACTAGTTGTCCATCCCCGCGCTTCGCGGCGGGTCTCAATTTTGCTGTGTTTTTCAAGTAAGGCCACCTTATGTAGTGCAACACCAATGTTTGCGAAAGTATGTTTTGAAAGCAACAACACATATGACCCATGCCTTGCGATGACCGAGAAGCTTGTTAATGCATTTCTATACCAACCTAATAAATTAATTAACATGAACCAGCATTCAACCTTTAGTTAGTAAAATACCATAACCACTGATAAGTAGGGATTATGGAATAAAAAAAAAGTCTATACAACCCACATAGATAAAGCCAAAAGGTTTCTGATGCATAAACAAAATAGTATTGAAGTTTAAGAGGTACAAAGCTGAAAAAGGATGTCATTTCCTTTGCTCATTTTAAGATCACGAAATATCAATGGCCATTTTTAAATACTTTTGTTTAGAGTTTTCTGGTATATTACCAATAAAAAATCAACAGAATGCCTCCAATCTTCTTGCTTTGTTGATGAGTTGTTGCTATGTGGTGCACTGATTGGTAGATGTTGGCTCTTCAAGAACATGCTTGAAATCCTGCAACCTGCATATCCCTATGTTGAAACAAAAAAAGAAGCAGTGTTCTTTTTTATTACAAATGAGAAGAGTATTGTAAAGGCCTACTTGACCAAATCCCGAGCAACATGTAACGCTCACTAAGGTACCTGTCATTCGACTTAAGTTTCAGATGACAACATTTCAACTAATAAAGCAGTTCAGCGATATACTGGCATCTTTACCCTTTACTTACTTGTAGTGATTCTACTGTGTCTTCATTTGCATCAGCTCCAAGTATAACTACAAATTTGAGTGCATAAAACATATAAGCTACCTCACATTCATTATTAATAATATTATCAACTATGTAACCATAACCTTGAACACCTAAAGTTGACTTTTATGGCCACATAATGTCATATTAATAATAAAATAGGTACAGTGTCATAACCAAAACTATAAAAATTGTGAATTGAATGTAGCTCTTTCTAATACAAATATATATATTTTTTTTAGAAAGAGTCACGTAATACTTTGTTCAAAAAATAGAATACCTCATTAATTGATTTACCAAAGTCAAATATTATCTTTTTTGTGATCCGATGTTACCTACAAATTTGGATATGTTGCAAATAAGAAGGCAAGATGCAAGAAAGTGCGACCAGTGGACATGTTATAGTCGGAGAATAAAATTGTATTGCTTAATAAAAGCTGAAAGCATTATACCATTGTGTTTGGAATGTGGCATTCTTGAGGGGTTTGTTTGTGCAGGTGGTGTTGTTGGTGTATTCTTGTTGACGTGTTGGGTGGCAGAGTAATGGTTGGTGGTTCAACAATGTTGTTCACAATGATAGTGACATCAAGTTTGAGAGTTACCGTCATCATTTAGCTTTGTTGATAATTGAAAGCATTTCATAAAGCAAAAATACATATAATAATTACTGCAAAAAAAAAGCACAACAGTTACAAAATCAATTTCTTCAAACCGTTACACAAACAATCATTGGATCCAATATCAAGCCTGTTTAGAAAACTTTATCCCGTCGTAAATCAGTTTAGAAAACTTTAGACAACCAATAGTAACTAAAACACCATTCAGGAATGTAATAAACACAGCACATAGACAACAATACTGAAGTAAGACAACGATAACGCATACGAATGCACGCCGCGCTACCTACCACAATAAAAACTAACAGAAACTTATTCCTCCTCTAGCTATAAAATATCTGCATCTTATCTTATCTGTCTCAGACCAGAGCATATATCCACTATTCTACTACAAAGTATTTAAATAACTAAAAACAAAGGATAAAACCTACACTCCTACAGTAATATAAATCAATCAATCAAACAAACAATAACGGAAGAGTCTACCTTGTTCGGATAGAGCATCGATGAATGTATGAGAGTAACCGAGCTCGGATCCCGAGATCGATCGTGTGGAGGAGGAAGAGGACCACTTTTTGTCTTCAAACTTACATAGTCTTCAAATTTTATCCATTTTGACCCATTACCCAATCCGACCCAGCACAGCCCAGCCTGTTTGCAGTCATGAACAAAACTTGTTCATAAAAAAAGGTATAATAATAATAATAATAACCAATTCAGGTTGGGCTTACAAACGATTTAACCAGGTGTACCAGGTGGTTCAACTGGTTGTACTGACCGGTTTTCACTGGTTTTAAAAACATTGATCGATCATAACATGATAAAAAAGACAAGAAGAAACAAGACCAAAAGTTTTACAAACAATTTAAAGTACTGATACATTCAAGGATCATAACAAATACCAAAGTAGAAAGAAGAAGAAGATACCATGGTGACTGTGTCCAATGAAAGTAAAATGATTAAATGAAGAAGATACCATTTTGGTTAGGACCACTTCGACCAGTACCATTTTGCGTTTTGCTTGATTAAATCTTTAATCAAGCAGCCATATGCCCCTATGGATTTCTAGTTAAATTTTCATATCAATCAGTTAGTTATCTACTACATCTTCAAACAAAAAAAAAAACATAAAGGGCGAGGATACATACCTCATGATTACACCTCCCAACGCGCAAGGCACACGACATCATCTTCAACAACTAGCAGCTGATCTCCATTCATTCCGTTCGTGCCCTCAAACCCCATTATGCATCCAGTCTTCTTGTTGTGCTCCAGCCGTGCAGCTATATCAGTACCCTTTGGGTTCTGAACAGCTCAACAACGTTGCTCATTGCCACAATATTGCCACCAGCTTCGCGACCCATGCCCCACATTTCCAAAGCCCTGAAAAATTCATGTATAAATCAGCAGTCACTTGCGGATTAAACTCACATGGACATCACTAATCAGTAATTTACCTGATAGCAAAACGCTGCCCTTTGATCTGCAACCCTTGTACAGCAAGTACGCTTCTGTCCCAAATACAACACCACGTCCCGTTGCAGCCTCCCGCCTAAGGAGCCTCCAAGTTCCTGCAGTGAGATGCTTAAGAACACAAAGTTACACCTACAATCAGTTAATTAATGATAGAGAGTATGGACTCACAATGGGATAATGATTTCCGGCCAAAATTAGCAAAAACATAACCTAAGTACAAACATAACTATAATAAAATATATGAATTTCACTGGCTGCTAAAGATACCTCATTCGTCTGCCAGTAACTGTAAAACAAAGTCATCTTGCATCTCAAATTAGTTCACCAGCTGAGCCTAATGTGGACCATGTGCGTGCCAACACATGAACTCCTTGATACAATCATGATGCACTACCGTGTTGCAGCACCGGAAGTTGGGCTTGCCCGTAGCTTATGTTTAAAATCATATATAAAACGTGTTATGTTTATTATGAGGGCTCTAATCTATTAAGTAAGCTCAATACAGATCTAAAATCAACAAATTAACACAAATCATCTCAATCTAATTCAATTAAAGTAACAAGCATAATTAACTAAACGCATAGCTCTTTAAAAGACATTCAACAACCATGTACGAGTTCAATAATTTGTCACCGTAATTTTTTTATCTTAATAATCCAGCAACAAGCATTCTACACAATAATCATCTACAGTAAAATCAACCAAAAACAACAAGCATTCGATACAACAATCGAATTAGGTTTACCTTCACAACTCAATCGAATCAAACTCTAATAGAGAGCTTCGACCTAAATCTGAGCCCTAACAGATCTTCAATCGATGTACAGACCTTCGAATTAAATGGTGACATACAGAGCTACAGTGGTATCGGGTTCAATTGGAAAGCTAGGATGATCGATGGTAGGGTTTAGAAGATGGTAACGTCTGTAATGGATTTAAAACACTGATTGCATTTAAGAATGAGGTTGGATCGATGGTAGTGTCTGTGACGGTGAATTGGTAGTGTTTGGATGATATAAGGTAATACAATCCACGCACCATCACAGCTCCTTTTTTTAACAAAATGGAGAAGAACATCTTGTTTCACCAGTCAAAGGTAATATTTATCCCCTGAGTCATTTAAAGAAAAGATTATCAAAAATATAATCCTGGTTTGTATGATTTTATGTTATTCATTTTTTCCATTGGGTTATTTAATAATCTTCAGTAAAAGATAAAAGCAACAACATTCAGGATGGTTAGATTTAACATTTTATTATTTTTTTGTATTTACGACCGCTTTAAACGGTCGCAACTTTTGTTTTTTTTTCGACTGCTTTAAACAGTTGCAATTTTGCTTTTTATATTTTTCTAGTGTTTGCGACCGTCTAAACGGTCACAACTTTTAATTCTCTTATTTTCTCTCGTTTTTGCGACTGTTTTGCGACCGAATCTGGGTTCATCTTGAATTTTGCGACGGTTTCGATCTTGGTCACAAACCAGTCGCTAATTTTGCGACCGCCTTATGTTGGTCGCAAATTTTGGTCGCAATTGCCCAGTTTTCTAGTAGTGATTTCAATTACACGATACTTTTAACTTAAAAACGGTGACAAGTACTAAAGTGTTGATATGTAAATAACAAAGTGCTTATATGTAACAACACATTGTTGTGTCGGTATGTAACTACACACGTGTTGTTACATTTTAGTACTTTGTTATTTACATATCAACACTTCGCACCCCTTTTAGGTTAAGAGTACGTTTCATGTACCGGTTTGTACACGATATATTAATATATGTGAATTAGTGTGTGTATCTACCTATCAACTCTCTCTATATATCTATTTAGAGAGAGAGTATTTTGTACCGGTGCGTACATGATATATTATATGTGTGTGTGAGTGTGTATCTATCTACCTACAAAGAGAGGAACTTACTTGGAGCTTGAAAATTCATGAAGTTTTCCCTTTTGAGAGAAAATAATCAAAGAAACATCAGCATCACAAAGAACTGAAAGCTCATAAGCTTTCTTCAAAAGCCCATTTCTTCTTTTAGTGAAGGTCACTTGCCTGCTTGTTGTGTTCTCTATTCTTTTCAGCTCTACTTTTCCTCTCACCATATCCTACACAAAATATGTACACACAAACCTTATATAGAAACTTGAAAACTGTATATACAAAGATCGAGGTAACAAAAACTAGCTTAAGGAACTTTACCAAATTTTAGGAAGAAAGAACTCAAAACCCTAGAATTATGAGGGATAGTTTGGGATGAAATAGAAGAAACTTATAGGTGGAAAAAGGGGGATGAATGATATTTTTGGGGTATGTTGTCTAAGAATTTTCTTTGCTAATTTCAGACCACAAATTCAGTTGGGTTTCCTAATTCGTCTATTATCTTGTCTCCCCCTTCTCTCTATGGCAAACAAACAAAGAAAGTAACATGAAAAAAGTCATCCAAAGTCAATAAACACGTGCTTATTGTAATAAAATATTCATAAAATAAAAGTAGGGTTGCAAACGAGCCGAGTCGCTTGCGATCTACTCGAGCTCGGCTCGCTAAAAAGCTCGAAACAAGCCGAGCCTTATCGAACTCGAGCCGTGCTTGAGCCTAAAACAAAGCTCGTTTTTTTATCAAGCCCGAGCTCGGACTTCACTTAGCAAGCTCACCATCGTAAAGGAACTATTATTTATATTAATTTTATTTAATATATTAACAAATTGATAATGAACAAGCGAGCTCGAGCTTGAGAAATTGCCAACGAGCCAAGCTCGAGCTTTAAAAACAAAGCTCGAACCAAGCCGAGAGCTCGGGCTTGACTCTGCTCGTTTGCACCCCTAAGCCCTAGTTTTATCTTCTTTTGGTTAAGTATTTATGAAACATATATAAATATTAATAAACTAGTCGTTTTTTTGCCGCACATTGGAGCGACGCAGGGCGGGTCAAACCATGCAGTAACACACGAAATGTAAAACACAATGCGTAAGACATAATACACAACACACAATTCGTAAAACACCATGCGTAAAGACAATTACTAAACAGTGTAAAACACAATGCTTTTAACTTGGTTCAGAACAAAATCTATGTCGAAACGTGGAACAATATGAAGCACACATAAAATAAGTACGAAAACGTGTTATATTTGGCATAGCTCATTTGTCAAAAAAAAAAGTATAAGTTGAAATGTACACCAACTCGTGTTTATACCGACACATATATAAACATTCTCACGTAAAAAAATATAGTTTTTTTCAAGGTAAAGGTACGATAAAGGTATACTCTAAATTTTCCAAGAGAAAAAAAAAAGTTTAAGTCGAAACGTAGACAAACTTATATTTATACTAACACATATAAAAATTTACACGTAAAAAATAGTTTTTTGCCAAGTAAAGGGGGCTAAAAATGACAAACAGCAAAGTTGGATGTAACATCCCACATCCGATGGGAAAGGGAACGAAATCCTTGTTATATGGGGTTGGATACCTTCCCTATCAGACGCGTTTTAAACCCGTGAGGGGCGGTTTGGCAGCCAAAGCAGATAATATCTGGTACGATGCTTGGATCGTTACATTGTTCTAGAACATTTCCTTAGGTAGGAAAGTTGCTGACCAATATGTTAAAGATGGGATTATTAAAATCCCATTCCAAATAAAAGAAAATGTTTATTGATATGTTTCGGAAAAATAGGTATGTATGTATTAGACTACACATTATGGGGGTGGAAAGGGTGGGGTGAGAGCCCTTTCATGCCCGCACACCGCCCCACCTTCCATTTCTTCTAGGTGTTGCTCCTTTCACATGAGGATCTTGCCATACATTATGGGCAACCCTAATCGCCGCGGCGATCACCGACAATCCTCCAAACCTTCGTGATTCTGATGACCCTCTTTCCATAACAACATTCTATGTGATTAATATTTCGGATAGGTAATCGGTTTGAAACTTTGTGAGGCCTTTCAGTCTTTTGTTAAAGTTACGGATGCATGGGTTCTTCTTCGACGTAGTATCAAAGGTAGAGTGTTTGGTTTTGTTAGATGCGAGAATATTTCGGATCCTTATGCGGTCTTACCTGGTTTAAATGATATTATCATTATGGATTCAAGGATCTTTGTTTCCTTAGCCATGTTTGATAGATCTCACAAGAAGATATCGTATGATGATGTTGGGGTGGTGCAGAAAGCATAGGTTCCGAAGGAAAAGAATGTGATGGAGGAGGATTTTCCGCCTATGTCTACGGTGTATGGCGGTGTCTCTGGTTCTAGGAAGGTTCTTCAATTAGATGATGGAGGTACGTTGTATCCGATGCATTCGATTGGCAGGGCGGTTATCGGTGTGTTGGATAGTATTGCTACATTACGTACGGTTAAAAAGATGTTGGTTTTGGCAGGGTTCACTGAAGCTGTTGTGTCTTATCTTGGGGGTTTGACTGTTCTTATTACTTTTAGAGATGCTGAACAAATGCAGGTGTTTTTTGATGCTAAGGAGGATGTTTGGAAGGGAACTTTTGCATCGGTTGCCCCATGGTCTGGCCAACTTATTCCGTTTGAAAGAATTGTGGTATTTAAAGTTGTTGGCTTACCGGTTCCTGTTCGAGAAGGCTCAGTGTTTGATATGTCGAAGAAGTTTGTTCGGTAAGGTGGTTTGGCCTTCGGACTTTTCATGGCTCGGTATTGATAAAGCGATTGGGTATGCTCATGTTCTTACTAATAGTTCATCAAAAATCGATGAAGAAGTCTCGGTTATCTGGGAAAATAAAGGCTTTAATGTTTGGGTGGTTGAAGAGAATTCTGTTTGGATCCCAGAGTTTGAGTCGGTACCGTTGGATTATAAAGATGATGATATGGATGAGGGTGAAATTAGAGATCCGGTGTCGGACGCTCCGGCTGTCGTGGTCAACCGGAAGTCGACTGAGTCAACTCAGGCGGAAAATCAGCTTACGGATTCAGATGTTCAGTTTCGTAACTTGCATGGCATTGATGACCTTCCTAATTTGGAGGGGTCAAAAATTGGTGCTGATAATTCAAACGGTGGACTGGATCCTTTAATGGGTCAACTGAGATTAGTGGATGATTCATTGGGCCAACTGAATGCAACAAAGCCTTTATTGGGCCTATCGGGTAATGAGACTCCTTCTGGGTCAATGTTGTCTGAGCAATTGCGTTTCAAAATTGGGAAGGCCTCTTATTGTTTTAAAAGTAGATGACGTGTGCGATACTATACATATTTTAGCACTTATTTTAACACACGTTTGGTTTTAATATTTATAAAAATGGTTTAGACCTTAACATTAAAACAGACACAAAAAGGCAAGTGTACCCTGTCATATATGTAGTAAGCTGAGATAAGAACCAGATATCGATCCATGGACGCGCGCGGAGCAACGGTACTAAAACTCTATCCCCGACTTACCAGTAGGAAAAGATAGTTTGAAGTTTGTTTAAACTAAATTAATTCTAAAAACATAAACCTAACATATGTTAGACTCCAAATACAAAATATAACTGTAAATACACAATAATAATAATCCTAACATGTCATCTATATATCATATGAAACAAAGGCGTGTAATCAACATTCCCATTTTCCGACAGTTAGTGTCCCTTTCGGGTATCCTAACATGACAACTATACAGAAAGCTAACACGAATACACATGTTAACCACTTCAAGTCGTTTATTAGCGAGCAGCTGATATGATCTCATGAGAATCTTCTAAAGATAAGTTAGTCATCTGTTAAGAGTTTTCTAACCTCACTAATCAAGGAAAGCAATACCGAATACACAATACAACCACCAAGACTAGCATAAAGTAGAGCATTTCACAACCTATTCCATTTTACCAACTTTGAACACAAATCTACTAAGATCGCCATTTTAACCAAAATAACTAGCAAAGATCATTAACCATGTCAAAGATCAGTAACAACACCATTAAGCTTTTTAAACTCTTTTACGTGCCGGTAAACATTCATAATCATTATTCGACTGACTTTAACCAAACCAATACCCGGTTACAGTTTCATGGTGTAAACTTATTAACAAGTTAAGTAGTCTACTACCGGATGATTAAACGGACGGTTTCTCAACATGTATCCGCCTAACACATTCGACAATCATCAAAGTCATTCAAACACAATCACAAATCCAATAACAATGAAACAAGGTTGCATTATGATCATCAAGATTCAAACATGAAAAACGCCAAATTCATACAAGACATGATTAACTACATAAACGATTGTTTCTACGTACTACATTCTATTGTTTTTACCCGTAGGCATACTTAAACTAGGATAGATCATCACAGATTACAATAAAATCAGATTTGGATCATAAATAGATAATAGGATCAAACCATAAAAATGCAAATGTGATGGATTGGATGATGATGGATGAATCGGATGGCTTCCCGAGCTTGTTCCACGCCTGTGCAGCACTTCAAAAGCCCAGAAAATCGCCTGAAATCGCTCCCCAAAGACCCAACAATTGATCAGTGAGCTGAATGGCAATTTTATAGCTGTATGTGAGCGGCCGCTCACTTTTCAAAAAGTGGGACAAGTTGCCCGGGTGCTGACGTAGGCCTTCCAGAAAGTTTCCTATAATATCTGGAGGAGCGAGCGGCCGCTCACAGGGAGTGAGCGGCCGCTCACAGGACCTGAGGTCCTGTTTGCGCGCCGAAATCTGTGTTTTTCCTTCTTTTATGCTTCCGGGACATCGTTTAAGACCTGAAACTGTAAAGATACCCAGATAAGTACCAATTCCTGTGTATAAGGTCAAAAACATACGAAAATGGGAGTTAAACGGGGACTTTTATATGTGTAAATTAACGTATATCAGTAGAAAAAGATCTCGATTACTGTTTCATAGTTCACCAGAGGATAGCGTGTCTTCTTCTCGAGTGGTGGAGACTCCAGAGTTCCAAAGATGCTCGGATCTTAATAACTGTTCTGTGGACGAGGGGATCGAAGTGGAGGAGGTTATTGGTCAGCCAATACCTGTGGAGGAGGTGTCTGTTTAGGTGGGTGATGTCTCTTAAGTGGCTCCGAATACTATTCCCATTGATGTCATTGATGAGGCTGTTGGGATTAATGTCAAGATTGATGCGACGGTTCGTGTTTGTGACCTTGTTGGGGTAAATCTCCAATCCTTTTCTGGCTTGATTGCCGATGAAGTGATTTCGGAAGTGGGTGTGTCTATTTGGCCATGAATTGTATGTCATTAAATGTTCGTGGGATTCGTCGAAGTGGTAAGGTGAATTGGGTTCGTGGACTGAAGATGGCTCATGGCGTGGATTTCTTGGCTTTACAGGAGTCGAAGATCTCGGCTTCTATCGCAAGTATGGGGTAATTCTCTTTTTAATTTTGATTGTGTTGATTCAGATGGGTTTGCAGGGGGTTTGATTTGCTGGTGGGACCCCGCGTGTTTTAGGAAGTCTGGGGTTATTTGGTCGAAGCATGTTCTGGTGATTTCCGGGTTATTGGTACATCCAAATGTTCATGTAAGTATTGCTAATATATATGCCCCTAATGATCCTGCTGGTCGTCATGTTCTTTGGAATGAATTGTTGTTTTATAGGATGTCATTACAAGGATTGTGGATTATGATGGGCGATTTTAATGAGGCTCGGTCTTCTGATGAAAAGGTAAATTCAGAATTTTATCAACAACAGGCGTTGGTTTTCAATAGTTTTATTAGAGATGCTGAATTGTTCGAGTATAATATGTGTGGACGTAAGTTCACATATATATGTCCGAGAAGGGGGATAAATTGAGTAAGTTGGACAGGATTTTGGTTTATAAAGATTTTATGGCGACTTAGCCAGAAGCGAGTGTCACAGCTCTTTCTCGGTTTCTCTCGGGTCACTGTCCTTTATTATTTTCCTTGAAGAGTACAGGTTATGGCCACGTGCCATTTCGGTTTTATAACTCATGGTTGGGCCTACCGGGTTTGGTCGAGTATGTGAACTTTATTTCAGATCGGTTTGCTTGTTCTGGACCGTCGGATATTGCTATGGCTACCAAACTGAAATGATTGAAGGGTAGGATCTAGTTGTGGGTTGGTGCGGAACGGAAGAAAGTGAATGAGAAATACTTGGAGTGTAGGATGATTGTTGAAGATTTGGAATCTTTAGCTGATAGTCGACCTCTGTTGGATGCTGAATTGATGAGCCGAGCAAATGCTCGGAAAGTTTTGTTAGAAGAGGATAGGCAGAAAGCTTAAGACGCCAAACAAAAGTATAGAACTAAATGGGCATTAGATGGGGATGAGAATTCCAAGTATTATCATGGTATCATAAAACTTAATTCGGCCAATAATCGCATTCATGGTATTAGTTGTGATGGTGTGTGGATTAATGAACCGAATCTAGTTAAAGATAAAATTGCCTCTTTTTTGTTGAGAAATTTAGTGCAGGGAGGCGTTTAAGGCCGGAATTTACTTGTCCTAATGTTCAGCGCTTGTCAGACGAGGAGGTTCATACATTGGACGCTCCTTTTTCACTAGAAGAAATTACTAGTGCCGATTGGGAATGCGACGGCGATAAGGCACCTGGCCCGGACGGTTTTAATTTTAACTTTGTTAAAACGTTTTGGCCGGTTTTGAAACAGGATTTTATGAGGATGTTTGCAGAGTTTCACTCGAAAGGTTATGTGAGTTAAGGATGTTTTCCGGATTTCATTGCTCTTATCCCAAAGGGCTGGGATCAGGCGACGTTGTCCGATTATCGGCATGTCAGTCTTGTGGGAATTCTGAATAAGGTATTATCTAAAGTCTTGGTTCTTCGGCTTAGAGGTGTGATGTCCCATCTTGTGTCTAAGGAACAAACGGCTTTTCTAAGTGACCGGCATATTCTTGATGGCCCATTGATCCTGAATGAGACTATGGCATGGCTTAAGAAGGCAAAGTTGACATGTTTCTTTTTAAAGTTGATATAGCAAAAGCTTATGACTCTTTATGATGGGACTATTTGGATGAAATTATGGGTCAAATGAATTTTTCACCAAAATGGCTGGGTTGGATTATGTCTACTATCCGGAATTCCCGGGCTTTGGTTTTAGTTAATGGATCGCCTACATACGAGTTCTCTTGCCGTCGTGGTCTTCGTCAAGGGGACCCACTATCTCCTTTTCTGTTTATTATTGCCATGGAAGGTTTGACCCGCATGATGAGAAGGGCGTGTGAAATGGGTGTTTTTCATGGTATTCGGGTTGGTGGTACGGGTCCTTTAATTTCTCATTTTATCTATGCGGATGACGTGGTCTTTTGTGGTGAATGGTCTATGTCTAATGTGTTAAATCTAAGACGCCTTCTTCGGGGCTTCTATTTATTGTCAGGGTTGAAGATTAGTCCCAATAAAAGCGGCTTGTACGGGGTGGGGGTGGAGGATATTGAAATTGCTTATATGGCCTCTGCTTTAAAGTGTATTCCGGGTCGTTTTCCTTTCACGCACTTGGGTGTACCGATTGCTTGTAATATGAATTTGGTTCGTAGCTGGGACCCGGTCATTGAAAAGGTGAAAAAAAGATTGTCGAGTTGGAAGGCGAAATGCTTATCTTATGGGGGCCGCAATACTTTACTGAAATCGGTATTGAGTTCGCTTCCAGTTTATTATTTTTCTTTAATCCGGGCTCCTATTCAAGTGATTAATACCTTGGAGAAATTAAGGCGTAATTTTTTTTGGGGGTGGTAATGATGAGGTTGACAAGATGAGGTGGGTAGCTTGGGAAAAAGTTGTTGTTCCGAAAAAATACGGTGGGCTTGGTTTAGGGTCTCTTTGCAACGCAAACTTGAGATTATTAGCCAAGTGGTGGTGGAGGTTTAAGTCTAACCAAACATTGCTTTGGCGTAAAGTGATATGGTCGTTACATGGTAGTGGCCGTGGTTGGAATTATATTCCATTGAAGATTACGATTGGAGGTAAATGGAAGCAGATTGCTAGTGTTCCTAGTATTCTACACCGGATGAATATTGGCCCTCATCAACTGTTGAAAGGAAATTTGCGGAACGGTATGAGTATTCTCTTTTGGCAATATTGGTGGATTGGAAATGAACCCCTAATGATGATGTTCCCTCTGTTATATGCTCTTGAAAAGAAACGTTATTGCTGAGCGATTGAATTTACAAACTGGGACTATGCATTTTGTTTGGGATTGGAAGAGATCGGCCTTCACAGATGATGAGCAGCAGCAGTTTGTTGATTTAAACATGATGTTGTTCAATGTTGAATTGTCACTTGGGTCTGACACATGGACTTGGTCGGTCAAGGCCATGAGGCAATGTTTGTTCGAGGCACATAATAATTTACCGGTATCTTCTTTTGAATGGTGTAACTGGGTTCCAAAGAAAGTGGGCATTATTGCATGGCGTGCAGTCTTAGATAGACTTCCGACAATTGAAGCTTTGGCCAAACGAAATATCCAACTTGAGATGCAGCAGTGTAGGCTATGTGATTTAATAGTGGAGTCGGTTGAGCACCTTTTTACCGGGTGTCCGGTTATTTCTGATGTTTGGCAGGTTATCTTTGCGTGGTGTAATGTGCCAAATGTCTTTGTGTTTCATGTCACGGATTTACTGAAGATGCATCATATAGCCAAACACAGAAATCGTGCGAGGAAGGTTTTTTATGGGGTTATTCTCACGGCATTCTGGAGCATTTGGCGGGCTAGGAATGACTTCATTTTCAATCAAAAACTGGTTTTGGTGCGGAAAATTGTGGACGAGATTAAAGTGATGAGTTACCTGTGGATAACTAATCGTGGGAAGTTGACGGATATGTCGTGGAATGCTTGGTGCATGTTTGACACTCGGAAAATGGGATAGGTCTGGTTTGTTTCGTCTCGGATTGCATTGTACTGGTTTTGTTTCTTTTCGGTTTGTATGTTCCGGACTTTCTTGCTAGCTTTCTATTAAAATGCTGGTTGGTCGTTCAAAAAAAAAGAAAAAAAAATTGAATTTAATACACTAGTCGTTCAACGGCTATTTTGCTAAAAAAGAAAAAAAATTAAATTTTAATTATTTACTCCATTTTACATTATAAAATTATCACTTTATCACAATCATCTTCACGTTACTCTACTTTTCTCACAATCTTTTATAAAATTCTTCAACTTATAGAAAAGAACCCGCACAACCGTTCTTTCGATCTAAACAACCCGAAACCCCAACTATACCACAAATTCGTAGCCCACAACAAAACCCAAGAGTCCTCTTCTACCAGTTTTTGCAGCCAAGTTTGCGTAGGCTTCTTTTTTAACGGGCATGTTGTACCCAAGATTTCCTTATGATACATCTGAAATACTTGCCCCTTTAAGTGTCCTAAATGTTTTGGATTTCGGATTTGCCCGTCATATTCGAGTCCATTTACCACCCCTACTTGTTTCAAGAAACGAGTTGAGTTATGTCTACTTAAATATAGTGTTTGCTAACTTGAAACAACTCTAAATTCACGAGCACCAGCTTGACCTCTAACACTGTCCTTGCTGCTGACACCACTATTGCGATGCCACCTCCAACACCTCTGCCGCCATTACTCATTAGTATTGGCACCGCCGCACCTACACCGCCATCACCATCGCGTCTTCGCCATTTTGCACCTGCCCACCTCCACCTTTAACAGGATTTTAAGAGAAGATCTACCATAAAGGAAAATAAATGTGACATGCGGCCATGGACCATCATCATTGTAAATTAGATTTGGAAATAGGGGAGGAAAGTGCAAATTTCCAAAACTATATTCTAAATGTTTATGATAAGGTTCTTTTTGGAAGGCTAACAATAATAACCAAACAGAACACATTCACAACCACAAACATCAAAAAAAAAATCCCCATAACAATAATAACTCAAAACACTTAATCTCCCCTTCATTTCCTTCATAATTTTAAAAAAAATGGTTTACCAAATCCACTCTACACACCCTCAAATCCTACTCAAAATCCCCATAAACAAACCAAAACTCTCCAATATTCACACAAAACCACAACTCCAAACAAGAACAACAATAACCTCATCATCATCACCATCAATCTCAATATCAACTGTAAACCAAGAAAACAATCCAAAACAAGATATATATAGTGTTAAATTCAAGACTTTAGGAGCTTGCAAACTGGGTATATCAAGATATCCTGATTTTGAATATAATGCTCAAGGGGGTGAGGGTAGTGGCATAGGGAAGAAGATGGTGGGAGTTGACTTTAATGGTGAGACTTCTGTTGACTTTGATGTGAAAACTCTTTACATTCCTCCATTAACGACTGCAACAACCAAGTTCCTGGGATTGCCATTGCCACCGTTTTTGAAGATTGCGATTGTACCGGAGATATTTAGAGGGATCATTAATCTAGAATCTGGCAAGGTATGATTTAGATGACAGTTGAATCATTGAATTTTAGTCTAAGGAAGATTGTTCATGTGTAAACCCGTTAAAAGCGAAACGGGATTCGCATTCGAGTCGGTTTTTACTAGTTCACTAGTTGGACCGGTCATACATGTTGTCTATAATAATATAAACTTAACTTTAAATGAATAAGTTATAAAGTCAGAAGTAGAAAATAAATTAGTAAATGAGATTTTAGAAGAAGAAAAAAGGTTGAAATCCGGATTAGTTAAACCGGTCCGACTGATTCAAATTATTTGAACTGTCACCATTTGAATCAGTCGGACCAGTTAACCAGTTTGGGTTTCAATCTCTTTAATCTTTACATCTTATTTACTTATTAATATACTATTTCTGACTTCGTCTCTAGTTGTGTAGCTGGTTTCTAGGTTGGTTATGAAAACATTGCTTAGAATGTATTTTAGCGCTTCTATATTGTTTTTCTTTCGTAGACCAAATGTTATTATTAGTAACATCATATAGGGACTCCATTTGTAATATGGTGTGTTCTATATAAGCACCACAATCTAACATAATACAACTTTTGATGAATTAATTTTCTCTTATAAAACTATTACTGTAATTGCCATCATTTTGTAATCCAATAAACTATTACTGTAATTAACCCAACCATTCTAACAATTCGCATTTTCGTTATAACATACTTCCACTTTGCTATCAATATATAGTTTGCCATACTAAAAAATCCGTTTTGGCTTATTAGTTATTATCACCAATTGATTTGATTTGCATGTTTTTCTACTAAAAGATTTGTTTAAGCAGAGCATGGCTCAGTTCAGTTCGGTTACTGCTTTAAATAACACCATAAACATAGGGGTGTAAACGAGCCGAGCCTGAGCCTGACTGGGCTCGAGCTCAGCTCGTGACGCTTTTATGAAGCTCGAGCTCGGCTCGAAAGTAAAACCGAAAAGCTCGAGCTCAGCTCGGATCGGCTCGAAATAATTTTAGAACAATTTTAAAGGAGCTAAAAGCTCGGCTCGAGCTCGCTTCGTTAGCTTAAACGAGCCAAAGCTCAGCTAGAGCTCTGCTCAATAATGTTAAATAGTAGGTTGTATTATAAATAAAATAATAATAATATAAAATTTGTTTGGGCTCGTTTAGGCTCGCGAGCTCAAACGGTCTTTGTATGAAAAGCTTGAGCTAGGGCTCGGGCTCGTTAAGGCTCCGCTTGTTCGAGCTTTTTACCAATCCGATCCCGAGTAGGTCTCGAGCTGTTGCGCATAATTTACATCCCTACATAAACATAAACAGAAAAGAAAACGACAAAAATCCAACAAATAAGCAAACATAACATGAGATAAAATTGCATTAATGATCCAAATATTTAGACCAAGCATGAATTTGATTATGTAACATAATATTGTTGGTTGTTTTGTTAACAATGTAGGTGGACCTTAAATTCAAGGCGAAATTCTGGTTTTCAATGGGGAGTATCTACAAAGCTCCACCATTGTTGGTGGAAACATTGTTAACATCAGAAGAATCTAAAGGAAGTCTAAGGAGTGGAATTGGAGAGAGACTTGATGAACAAGGAAGGTGCAAGTTAGTTGGAGTCGCAACCGTCGAACCGATTGATGATTTTTTGATGAATTCTTTTCTTGATCTTCCTACCGAATGTCTTGCAATCTTAAATGCCACAATCACTTTCTCTAAAGATGAAGATTTTAAATTGAACTCGTGACCTCTTTGTAATTATTGTCATAATATATAGTTTAATACAATACGTTAAGATTACCCAACAAGATTCCTTTGTTTTCTTTACTGATTGTTTACTTTTTAGGATGTTGTGTCTCACACGGACATGCAAGCTCTTGTATGGAAACGAGAGAACAAAGAGCAATTTGGTATGCATTTGAACCATTTGAACCATTGTGCGGTTATCAATATGGTTCTTCGATCCAAGGTCGGCTCAACCTTTTTGGAGGCCCAAAGCGAATTTTAAATCGGGGCCCTTTTAGTGTCACCCAACTCTAACGATATAGATAGAGCGGGTTAGATAACGGATCATGAGTCATGACGTAGCGATTTAAAAGGTTCACCGATGACAGAATTATGGACCATTTGCAGTATTTTTTTTATCCTAATAAACATCAGCAACGCACTAATCAATTAATCATAAGTAATATGACTAACAACCCATACCATTAAACTAAAAAAAGATCAGAAACACTAAAACATGACAACAAATAAGACCTAGTAAAACAAAAAAAAATAACTAAAAAAATGAGATTAACTCAAAGACTAATTTGAAATTTTGAGCAACACAAATTCATGTTAATTATTAGTTTGATCAACTGCCTGGCCTTTTTGTTCTTTCACCAACCACGACTGCAAGTGCATTAGCAATCTAATTATTTAGGTATTGGATCCTAATTACCTAAATTTGGGTGCTTTGAAATTTGGTGGCCCTAAGCTAGGGCTTTGCCTGCTTACAAAGAAGAGCTTGCATTTTGGGCTTCGATCTCATTGCATTTTGGGCTAACCGTGTCTAGAGCACTCGTGGCTTGAAAACAAAACACACATCATGAGGCAGGCAAGGACGTTTCAAGAATTCTAGAGACCCAAACCGTATAATAAATTTGTGGCCATTTCTGTTAAAAGAGAACTAGGTGTATTAATACGCGCGTTGCGCGTTTTTCACATGACGCGTTAATGCGGATTTTGGTAACCGACAAAGGCATAGAGACTAACCTTGGACAATAAGAAAATACAAAAGTGGCAGCGGCTACACGGAGAATACCGGGAATCTCTCACGGTCCGCGGCACATGGTGGAGATGGCGCACGGTAGATGTGGTCGGTGGCCGGCTGCGTACGTTAGAGTGAAACAACTATTCATTTCGTGGTCGTTAAATATATAGATAATAAACGAACAAAAACCGAACCCGTGCGAAATCGGGTAAAAAAGCGCATTATGTCGGGGGCCAAAATGAAAAAAAAAAATTAATAAAAAAGTTGGTGGCCAAAACGGAAAAAAAAAACTTAAACAAAATGTAAAAAAACATTGTGTGGCCAAAATGGGGGAAAAAAAAGTTAACAAAAAAAGCAAAAAAAAAATGTGGCCAAAATAAAAAAATAAATAAAACCTAAAAAAATTTGGTGGTCAAAATAGGAAAAAAAAAGTTAACAAAAAAAGCAAAAAAAAATGTGACGAAAATAGAAAAAATAAAACTTAACTATTTAAATCATGAAGCCTATTAA
The DNA here is from genome assembly GCA_032199755.1 of Ambrosia artemisiifolia. NCBI lineage: Eukaryota > Viridiplantae > Streptophyta > Magnoliopsida > Asterales > Asteraceae > Ambrosia > Ambrosia artemisiifolia. The sequence goes on from CM063512.1 coordinate 6,852,374, forward strand.
TATATTGTAATTGCTTTTGATTATATGTTTATTATATTATGTATGTGTATATATAATTATACAAACCTAACTACCAACAATTCCCAAAAGGCCATATAACTTGCATGTATTGTTTTATATTTTTAGAAATTGTGGGTCCTCAGAAAGTGAACGGCTAAAGCTGTTGCTTTATTTCACTTCCCATTTAGCCATATGTTAGTGTTCTACACTAATGAAGTGGGTAGCCTAAAGCAAAAAGAATAATAAGTATCATAAGACAACGCTAAAAGGGTTGGAAGCTACGAGGGTTTGAAGGACGGAGCATCCCATGTCAAAAGATGACATGTCTTGTCACCTTTTCATCGAACATCACAAGCAGCTGTCGATGGAGTAACTACACTACTCAGACTGCAGGTCAATAGCCACCATTGGCTTAAAGTGGATTGTCCTTTTGTTGCATCACACTTCTAGATAATATACCTTCCTAAAATAGAAGATACATTGTCTATTTAACAAGATCAATCACAAACAGATCTGGACACACTCTAAATTATTCTCTTACACAATATCTTGTATTCTCTTGGTCCATACACACGTGAGGAGAATATCTCTCTCACTTACAACTCGAGTTAAGACATTCATTTCTGGCTTTGAGCCTCACTCAAACCAGAAATCCAACACTCGAAAAATAATATTATCTTAAACCTCTTTCTACGTTTGCAACGTGGGAGGACACCACGACCTGCGTTAGGCAGATCGGAACCCTTGAACCTTTTAACCCTTCCTGTGACTCAGAACCAACGTTAGAAAGTTATTTGTTGTAGCAACAAGTTGGCGCCCACCGTGGGGCTGCGCCATTGTCTCTTCAAAAAATCAGTTGTGTAGCTCCAACTCCCCTTCATGTCTTATCCTGAGTCTCAAGAAGAGGTCAACCAGATCTCTCCGGACACAGATCAAGCTTCTCCTAACAGCTCTGTGTCATTCTCCACTCCGGGAGGCACTCCAGCCAGTACTCAGACCCCACTCACTCGTCCCGAGTCGGTAAACTTGCAGACTCCACCTCCCACTCGCTCAGGGGTGTTGTCTCCTCTTCCTGACCCTGCACGGATGCCACAGCGCATAGATTTTACCCCTGAGGGAGTTGCAAGTAACTTTCTGCAACTCAGATCCCTCTTAAACCAGCATGTCACGAGGGAAAGGGACAAAGGAGTCCGTATTCGGCTAGATTACAACGAAGAAGAAGAAGAAGAAGAAGAAGTATCACTTTCTTCTGGACCACCTCGTCCCCTTACTGCCACCTATGGTCGCAGACCATCTCCCAGGAACTATGATGTTGGTCCTAGCAACATGTTCACTGCCTCCCACCAAGAAACAAGGCCCGGTCCAACTGCCTTCCCACTCTTCACCACCCAAGCTGTCACCGCCGGTGCACCACTTGGGCATGAACTCACTTTGGACCAACTCTTGCAGTCACCAATAGCTAGTGTTCCACCTCCAGTTGCCACTTCATGGGAACAGGCCATGGCTTCGCTACCTATGGCTCATAGTGCTTCCATGAGCATTCCTATGGCAACCAACAACGTAGCAATGACAGAAAGCCTCCAAGGTTTTAACTTTATGCCTTACATGATATCACAGATGATGGCTAACTTTCCTTGGCAGCAGCTCATCGGTCAAGTCATCGCTGCTCAACAAGGAAATCCTGGTGGAATCACCAACACCACGGTGGAGCACACTGTCAACCAACCTTACAAGCCAAGCAGCTTGTCTTGCTTCTCACAAGAGATAGCGGACTACGAGTTCCCTAACAAGCTGAAGATGCCGGCTCATATAAGAACATATGATGGCACTAATGATCCAGAAGATCACCTTCAGATCTTCTCTGGGGCTGCTCGGATCGAGAAATGGGGTGATCCCGAGTGTTGCCTCATGTTCATGCAGACCCTTGTTGGATCCGCTCGAATCTGGTTCAATGACTTGCCAGCAGGAAGCATCCAAACCTTCGACGAACTTGGCAAGGGATTTCTAGCCAACTTCTCACAACAAAGGCGTTGCATCAAGGATGCAACCGTTATCTTTCAGATCAAATAGAAAGATGACGAGAGCCTGAGAAGCTTTATAGAAAGATACAAGAAAGAAGGCCTTACCTATGTCGGTGCAGATGAGAAAATGAAGGTTGCAGGGTTCATGAATGCCATCAACTCAAAATACCTCACTAGGGACTTTAACAAAAGCCTTCCTAGAACCCTTGAAGAGGCCTTAGAAAGGGCTGAAGCTCACATCCGAGGAGAAGAGGCTGTAGATATCAAAGAACAAAGAAAAAGGGCATCTATCTGGAAAAGCAACAGCCCTACCCGAAAGAGGGGTAACTACGGAACCTATGACAAAAGATCCAGGGGGTCTGAGTCTCGAAGGCCCGAAAGCAGGAACCCTTCAAGCAAAGACAGAAACGTGAACTTCACAGCCTTTACCAAAAATCCTCAAGAAATCCTGGCAACAGAAGAATTCAAACATACCTTTAGACCTCCTAGTCCCTTGCCAAAAAGCAAAAGAAACAAAAGCTCCAACCAGTATTGTGAGTTTCATGAAGAAAAGGGACACCATACCAATGATTGCTTCCAACTTAAAAAGAGGATCGAGGAAGCTGTCAAATCTGGAGAATTGGCTCGCTTGGTCAAAGGTGTCAAGGAAAATATAGCTGATAAAAAAAAGATGGAAGTTGCCATGGTTTTTGTTGAACAAGAAACCCCCAGCAAGCGGCAGAGGTTGGAGGTTTGGGAGCATCAAGGCATCTTCTTCCCTCGTACCAAGGAAGAAAAGCACTGTGATCCTCTTGTCCTTGAAGCCTTTGTTGGTTCCCTCAGAACACAAAAGGCCTACATAGACACAGGAGCTGCTACTGAAATTATGTTTGCAAAATGCTTCAACCTTCTAAGCTCAGAAGAACTCTCTAAGCTCCAACCAGCTGAAGCCTCCATCAAAGGCATTGCAGATATACCCATCAAGACCTTGGGAGAAATAACGCTTGATGTAACCTATTCTGACGGACAAATGCAAAGAACTGAACCATTGACTTTCATTGTCCTAAATTTATCGTCCAGTTATGACGTTATCATCAGCAGACCAGGTGTTGTGGTCTTCGACATGACCATCTCCATTAGCCGAAAGAGTGCCAAGTTCCCTACCAAGAATGGGATTGCAACCCTTCAACCCTCAACCTCAGTGTTAACGATTAATGAGGGTCCTAGTGAGCAAAGCAAGCTTGGTCTCAGCATCAACCCTCAATAACCTGAGCAGAGGATACGGGTCAACACAGCCCTCCCTGCAAAAACGCTTTCGAAGCTTGAGGTATTGTTAAACAAAAATATGCCTTTTGGTTTAAAAAATGCAGGTGCCACTTACCAAAGATTGGATGACAAGGCTTTTGCTAAGCAAATTGGCAAGAACATGGAAGCCTACGTAGACGACTTAGTCATCAAAAGCAAGACAGATAAACAAATGCTTGAAGATATACAAGAAACGTTCAACAATCTCAGGGAAATCAACATGAAATTGAACCCTGTCAAGTGTTCATTTGGCTTCGAAGAAGAAAAATTCTTGGGACATATCGTAGGGAAGCAAAGCATAAAGGCCAACCCTAATAAGGTTCGAGCCATCCTTAATAGGAAGTCACCTCAAACCAAGAAGGTGGTAGAAAGCCTGAATGGCAAGCTTGCTGCTTTGAAGCGCTTCATGTCCAAATTAGCTGAAAAATTCCTACCCTTCTTCAAAACTCTCAAGGGCTGCACTGAAAAGAAAGACTTCAGGTGGTCAGAAGAAGCAGAGGAAGCCTTCAACCAGATGAAGCAGTATCTGGCTTCCCTTCCCACCGTTGCAGCCCCTGAAGCAGGGGAAACGATCTCCGTCTATCTTTCAGTTACTGATGAAGCTCTCAGCGCTGTTCTCACCATCGAATGAGACAAAGCTCAGGTACCCGTTTACTTCTTCAGTAAAACTTTAAAGTTGGCAGAGGTCAAGTACCCTCCTTTGGAAAAACTAGCTTTAGCCTTGGTACAAACAGCCAGAAGGCTTCGAAGGTACTTTCAAGCACATCCCATACAAGTGGTCACTGACCAACCTATCAAGAATGTGCTTGAAAGGCCTGAAACCTCGGGACGATTAGCCAAATGGGCTATCGAACTAGGTGAACACAAAATCACCTACGTCACGAGAAAAGCAATAAAGGCACAAATACTTGCTGATTTCATTGTTGAAATTCCAAGGGTGGAAACTGCCGAAGTTAACATTACTACAGATGAGCCCCTTGACCCAGAAGCATGGAAGCTTTACACAGATGGAGCTTCCAGCGTTGAAGGTTCAGGGGCAGGTCTTGTACTAATCAACTCCGAAGGGTTAGAATTTACATATGCCCTTCGTTTGGAATTTCAGACAACAAACAACGAAGCAGAATACAAAGCTCTGATAGCAGGATTGAAGCTTGCAAAAAAGATGATGGTTTACAACCTTCAAGTGTTCACTGATTCACTCCTAGTTTCCAATCAAGTGAACGACAGTTACATTGCCAAGGAACCTAACATGAAAAAATATAGAGAGAGGGCCAAGGAGATCATGAACACCTTCCCGTCTTGCAAAATCAAACAGGTTCCAAGGTCACACAACAGAAAGCTGACGCTCTTATTAAGCTTGCTTCGTTAAATTTCGCCCATCTCACTAAAAAGGTGTTGGTTGAAGTGATCCAGCATCCTTCCATATCTGAACTCGAAGTACAAGATGTAATCGCTGAAAATGAACCAAATTGGATGACTTCGTTCATAAGGTTCCTGAAAAAAGGTGAACTACCCCAAGACCTTGTTGAAGCTGAAAGGGTTCGAATCAAGTCTAAGCAATACATCATCCAAGACGAAATACTCTATAAAAAAGGGTACTTGGCCCAACTGCTTCGATGTATTGGCCCTGAACAAAGCAGATACCTAACTAAGGAATTTCACGAAGGAATATGTGGAGCAAATTGTGGTCCAAGATCAGCTGTTGCAAAACTCATGAACCTTGGCTACTTCTGGCCTTCCATGCATCGCGATGCATTTGAGCAATTGAAGAAATGTGAAGCCTGCCAAATCCATGCTCCCGTCCCAAAAAGCCCCAAGCATGACTTGGTGCCATCAGTTCAGCTTGGCCATTCCACAAGTGGGGGATGGATATCATTGACCCTTCCCACCAGCGAAAGGAGGGGTCAAATTTTTATTAGTGGCTGTTGATTACTTCACAAAATGGCCAGAAGTGAAGCCTTTGGGGAAAATATCTGGGAAAAAGATAATCGATTTTGTTTGGGAAAACATCATCTGCCGATATGGCTTGCCTGGGGTACTTGTTACTGATAACGGGAAGCAATTCGCAGAAAAACCGTTCAGTGCTTGGTGCAAGGAATACCGAATAACACAAGTTTTCAGCTCTGTAGCATACCCTCAATCAAATGGCCAAGTCGAAAGAATGAATAGAAGTGTGGTTGAAGGGATCAAGGCTAGACTAGGAAGACAAGGAGGGAAGTGGTTTGATGAACTCCCAAGTGTTCTATGGGCCATCCGAACCACAGAAAAGATAAGCAACAAGAAAACGCCTTACAGCATTACTTTTGAATCTGAAGCAGTCATACCTGCTGAGATTGGAGTCACCACACCTCTAACTCTTCATGTCGATGTTGATGTCAAGGCCAACGAACAAGAAGCTTTGCTCAATCTAGATCTTTTAGAAGAGGCCAGGGCCTCAGCAGCAATTCGAGAAGCTCAATACAAACAAAAGATGGAGTCCTACTACAACGCAAGAGTTAAGCATGAACGCTTCAAGCCAGGAGATCTAGTCTTGAGAAATAATGAAGCAAACAAAAAGGAAACCCAAGGAAAGCTCGGGCCTAAATGGGAAGGTCCTTACACCATCCTTGAATCCCACAAAGGAGGATCCTACAAGCTTGCCAACATGGAAGGCAAGAAGCTCCCTTGCCATTGGAATGGCAAGAACCTTAAAAGGTTCTTTGTTTAAGCTTTCATGAAATGTTGTACTCTTTTAAGCAATGTAACGATGACATATCAAATGAATGAAAGGATCGCTAGATCCTCTTTTGAAACTTTGTCTTTCTATCCTATGTTCAGGTTGAGAACCTTGCAAAAAACTCCATGGTATGGGCCATGTAAGGGGATGAGCTCCCAGGCAATTTCGCTCAATAGGTTCGAGGGTTAAACGAATCTATATAAGGGGTGAGTTCCTAGATCAATCCAACTCCATGAGATAAACAAAAAAACACTTTTATAAATCTCATTGACGGGTTTGAACAACCTACACCAATCGTTCCTTAAGTTTAAAAAACAAACTTACGAAAACATATTAAAACACTTATGTAAGTGTATATAGGATAGATGGTGACTTGTTTGCCTAGACTACCTTAAGGATGAATGACTGCAGCATTCAACCTTTGAAGGTGCTACCGGTTAAACATTCACAAACACTAACAAAGACAAACACAAGTATAAAAAACACAGCTAAAAAACAAGTAACGAAAGCTGAACAAACAAAGATACCTAATAATAGCCTTAAGGGCTTAAACATTCAACATTACAGGCTTTAACAAGCCAAGTACTAGAACATTGTTCAAAGGGTTGTTTAAAGCCCACAACCACAAAGGAACCCTTAGGGTTCCATCAAAAGATAAATTATCTAAACACCACCACAGAGTTAATTGTTTACAAAACAACTGCTAAGATAGCTACGAATAAGGGAAGTTAAAGAAGTTAAGCATCACCACCAGATCTAGAAGGCTTGGAGGCTTCATCCTCACCAACAACCTTCGCCACCTTCGCCTTCTTGGATTTCTTCCCTTTCTTTGGCAGCTTCTCCACAAGACCACCAGGCTCAGAGGCTTCAACACTTGCATCCTTAGAAGGCACTTCACCAGCATCCAGAGTCTCGTCAGTATCCCCGGAATGAGCCCTCTTCCTGGAAACAGATTCAAGCACTTTAGCATAGACAGCTTCATTCAAACCCTTGGGCCTCAACTTTTTCAACTCCTCTAAAGGTTTCCCATAGAAAGAAGATACTTGGGAAACATAGGGATAGGTTGAATGCTCCATCTTTAGAACTGTCTCTTTGAAGACGTCCAGGGAATCAGGCTGGTAAAAGAAAGACTCTTCCATGACTTGACCCAACTCGTGAGCTTTAAACCCTGCCATAAAACCTGCATGTTTGCCATGGGCCAGAAGCTTAGTGTATACCTCCCCAAGAGCAGAGTTGAATTCAGCAGAGTGAAGCAAGTATGTGACAACTTGCTGAAAACTTTCCTCGATCAACCATTTGTTGCCATTCAAGGCAGCAGCAAGGGAAGCCTCTAACCCTTTCTTCTCATTTTCAAACACTTTCTTCACTGCTTCCAATGACAACCTGTCAGCCTCAACCTGCACTCTGGCAGCCTCATGCTTTGCAGTCTCAGCCTCATGCTTTGCAGTCTCAGCCTCATGACCCCTCTTCAACTCATCGATCAAAGCAATCAAGGTTTTTTCCTTTTCAGCATATTCCTAGGCATCCTTTTTCAACGTTGCAAGAGACTGCTTCATCTCCCTCTTCTTCTTAGCAAAGTCACCATATTCCCCCATCATCTTCCTAAACCTGCTCACACCCTCTGGCAACATGGCAGCCAAATTGCAAGTACCAACCATCATTTTTGTTAGCAAGGCATCATCATCCAACCCCTCCAAACAAGCTTTGGCACCAAGGGTAGCAAGATGTGCCAGTACCTCCTCACAAACCAATGAAGACTTGAAGGTATCGCTGGGTTTCACATTCCAACCAGGGGTATACACCCCTTCCCCATCAAAACTTGTTGAACCCTCATTACCCTTCAGCATGGCAACCTTAGAAGAAACCTTCTTGCCCTTACTTTTCTTTCCAACAACCTCGGTAACAACATTCTCCACATCATGATCCTTCTCATCCTCTGACTCCTCACTCTCGTCACTAACAGTCACTGTCTCAGACGCATCAACAGATTTTACAGCCTTCAGCAAACGTCGGCTAGACCTCCTGGTCGAAGCCTTTGAAGAACTGGCCTTAGAAAAGCTTTTCACATTAGGGACAGCAACATAGTTAGTCCCATCATACCTTCCCTTCTCATACTTTGTCAGAGCATCCTCACCCTCAACCGCTTCAGCATCCTTAAAAACAACCTCTGAAGCATCATCTCCCTTAATGAAATCTAGAGCCTACATAACTACAAATACAGAAAGCAAACACATAAACAAAAGACAAAAAGGAAGAAACTAACAACAAGCGAAAACAAAAAGGTGCATACCCTGATCACCCTTCATCAACACAGGGTCTCTACCTTGTTTATCCCATCGGGTGCTAATACCGGACAAAACCAGAAAAGGTTCGCCAAAGGGACGAAGCCTTGAAGGACACGCTCAAATGGCTTTGAGAAAGTTCTCATCTAATTCAGATTCTGGTGGTTCCTTTTCATTAAGAACGGCCTCGGGATGTCTCCACACAGGATTAAAAGGAAAGATAGATTCCGAAACCCAAATGAACCTTGTCTTCCATTGTCCAACGGTAGTCACATGAGAAGAAAGCAAGTTTGTTTCTACCTGAGATCTTTCGAATGTGAACCAGTCACCATTCTTTGCAAGACGAAAGAATCGCCTGAACATAAGAAGGGTAGGATCATATCCCAAGGCTCTGCATAGGATTTCAAAATGCAACACACGACCAACCCCATGTGGGTGAATCTGACCCAAAGAAACCCTATAATACTCAAGAACGTTTAACAAGAAAATGGAAAACGGATGGCGAAGGTTTGAAAATTCAAAATGACGACAATACAATGCAATAAAACCAGTTGGACAACGAGAAACATGCACTTTTTCACCAGGAGCAACAGGATTAAACGATAAATCAATGTCCCACTCGGAACAAAACTCCTCAACTTCCTTTTGTGTAAGGGAAGAAAAGGTAACGGCCATATCCTTCTTAGCACCCATAATGCTTGGAAGGATGATCAGGGACGAGAAAAGTAAAGAAAAAACACTAACCTGGTTGATCGGAAATGAAACCCTAAGAAGAATCGAGAGGATCGTTGAAAGGAAGAGAAGAGTAAAAGTGAATTTCTTGTGTGAAAAAATGTTAAAAACAAAAAAAATAGCGGTTATAATAATATTAAAAAGCAATGATACTCTGCATTAATGATAAAGGCTGCACGGCTGCCACCTGTCCCATCATCAGTCTAATCACAATTCAAATTGTAGAGATAATAACCGCCCAAAACCTACCAACCTTCGAACCTTTCAAGCAAACGCAATAATAAGCAAACAGTCAGAAGCTTTCTAGCTACGCCACAAAACCTCCTGACTTGGGGGGCTGATGACGTGGGTAGCCTAAAGCAAAAAAGAATAATAAGTATCATAAGACAACGCTTAAAGGGTTGGAAGCTACGAGGGTTCGAAGGACGGAGCATCCCAGGTCAAAAGATGACCTGTCTTGTCACCTTTTCATCGAACAGCACAAGCAGCTGTCGATGGGGTAACTACACTACTCGGACTGCAGGTCAATAGCCACCATTGGCTTAAAATGGATTGTCCTTTTATTGCATCACACTTCTAGATAATATGCCTTCCTAAAATAGAAGATACCTTGTCTATTTAACAAGATCAATCACAAACAGATCTGGACACACTCTAAATTATTCTCTTACACAATATCTTATATTCTCTTGGTCCATACTGTGACAAACGGCAAAAATGAGGTAATTCCGTACAAATTAATTATGAGTGATTAACTTAATTACGTGCAATTTTGAATTAATTATATTAATTTGGCATTTAGAGAATAGCAAATTCCCCATAAGATGCATAGGAATGCATGTGTTTAATTTGAAGCACGGCGAAATCGCGTGCAAATTAACTTGTGTTGGAACGGACGTTGGTGATTACCCAGTAAAAATTAATAAACAAAAATTATCCCGGACACCCAGGATATAAAATAAAGGGTACTTCCATGAAATATTATGTGTTTTGGAACTCCAAAACCATAAACGAAAACGCTAAATACAAATCTCCCGGTAACGAATAAAGTGCGCGTGTCGCACCCGATACGCGTGTAAATTATAATTTCACTCAATCAAAGCCTAAATAACTAACCAACACTTAAACTAGGCTATGTTTAAGGGTTATTAGAGGCATTTTAATGTCCGGATAACTCGTGGATAAAAACCCGAACGAAACACGAAAAATACGCGGTACAACTTTGGGAAAAATGGGAGATATTGTGAGGCACTTGGGCCCCACAAAATCCCCCAAGATAACCGGCCCTCACCCCCCACCATACCTCAATCTTTGTCTTACAAGTTATGGGATTGTAGGTATGGTGATAGATTATAAAATTAGATATTGTAATCTTTGGATGTTTATTTAATCCAACACATGTGAAAAATATCTTCATTTCACACATATCCTTTCTTTTCTTTGTTGATGGCCGTGAGTTTCTAGAGCCAAACAACAACCCATTTTCAAGTTATTAACACTAAAATCATACATAAAAATCATCCATTTCCATACCTTGAGTGTGTGTTATCAAGCTAGGAGCTTAACCCCTTGGAAGAGCACACTAAACCTCATCCAAAACAAGTGATTTTGTCTTCCCTAGCCTTGTGCTAGTTGTAAGTATTTTTCCCTCTTGATCTTGCTTTTAAAAGTCTATATTTTGATGTTTTAAAGCAAGTTGTACACCAATGTTTAACAAGGTTTTAATATAAGATGTAATATGTTTTATTAAGTTAAAATGGATGTTTAAAAGTGTGTGTGTGATGCCGTGGGGTGTTGATGATGGATGATGATGTTTTGAGTTCATAAAAAGTTACATAATCATGTTTAAAAATAATGATCAAAGCATAGATTGTTAATGTAACTTGAATACACTTAAAAGTGGTGTTGATCATCTTAAAATGATTATCTAAAGCTTAATATCATATTGATCTTATGAGAAAAGTGGAAATAAAAAGTTTACATGACATAAGAAACAACATAATGTTAACATTTTGAGCAAAATGGACTTAATACACAAAGTACACTTATTATTATCCTTAAATAAGTTATTATAGACTATGGACAAGACTAGATCATAATAATAATCTTTCATGACAAAGTGGACATAATCAAGATTACCAAATTTAGTAGAAAATGGCCACTTTTGGAAGATTAAGGATGAAAATGTAACTTTTAAAAGTTAAGGATGTTATTTGGTAACTTTAAAAGTTAAAGGGTGAAAAGGGTCATTTTAGAAAGTTAAGTCCAAAAATGTGACATTTAAAAGTTTGGTGTTAAAAATGTAAACTTGGATAGTTAAGGGTGACTAATGAAAATGATTTCCAAGACTTACAAAATATGGTATTTTGATATTTTTATAAAATGGGATTTTATAAAAATATAAATTACCAAAGACGTGGGAAAAATAAAAACTAGAGTTTTTATTACAAAAATTGGTAATTTTAAAGACTTAGTAAAGTTTTATAAAAATGAACATTTTTATATTTATGGGAGTATAAAAAGGTTGGAGCGTTTTGGAGTTAAAACGACTAAGTCTTGGTTTTGGAAAGATACAAAAGTTATTCTATAAATTTCCAAGTAAGAATATGGTGAAATTAATAGTGATTAATTTCGAGTAAATCATATTGTCGGAAATTGGGTACGAATAACTAAATACATATATATTTTCGGAAATAGGAAAATAATATTCGACGTGAAGTATTTATTCCTACACAAAATAAATATATACGTAACTTATATTATTCGTGGAGCGAAAATATATAAGTTGAACGTTCGGACATAAATATGTTTTAACACAACAAGTTATCGGACAAAGAGGTAAAACGGACGAGAATATATATATCGTACGAGATACGAGTATGTATTACGTCAAGGAAATATATATTTTATGAGATAAAATATATGAACTATCATGGGTGGAAAATATATATATAACACTTTCCTAAGTGTTGAAAAATATTCGTGGGAGAAAAGTAACGTAAATAATCTAACGATTAAACGTTAAACGAACGTATGGATTTAACGAGGAAAATACATATATATATATGTATACCGAATCGACGAGATCCTAGTATATTTACTTAATGGGAAAGTAAATATGCGGTGTGGTGAGTCGAGTCGGGCGTTAAAAATATAAAATCGAATCGACAAGACCTCAGTATATTTATTTGAATGGGAAAATAAATATATGGAACAATGAGTCGAGTCGCGGGAATATCAAATCGACAAGATCCTAGTATATTTATTTAATGGGAAAATAAATATACGGTAAAGTGAGTCGAGGCGATTGTTGGAAAATGAAATCTCGATCGACAAGATCCTAGTATAACTACTTAATGGGAAAGTAGTTATGCGGTAAAGTGAGTCGAGTCGGAGATAAGTTTATCCGAGTTAGTAAATATATTGAAAACACATATATTAAATAATAAGATCATGATGTGATAAAATCGGGAAATGATCTTAGTTCGCGGCGACGAACCTAACTAACTTCAAGGATAATGTTGATATGTTTATTAAACATAAGTTAAGTGAAACTTATAACGGGGGTAATCCATCACCAACGGACCTAGACACATGTTTTAAACGGGGAATTGTATAACAATTGTGTTGTTGGGAGTTGAGTGTACAACTTGCCGGTAAAACACACATGATAGGCTTAGTGACTTATACGTCTAAGAACGCCTGTAGGTATTTGACCTTGGATATCTGCTATTCTCTGGTATTTGTGCACGCTGAGTTTGAGGTGAGTTTCACGGCCCCATTTTAAACTGTTTTTACGTTTTTGGGGGAAAGATATGTTTTGTTAAATTGCTGTAACATGTGGAATATAATATTTAGCACGATGGGTACCTGGGTAACTGGAAACCACTTGGGGTAAGACCTCGCTGTTTACTGTAACCATTAATTCAGGGAAATGAAACCAAAGGGATATCTGGGTAGTACTATCGGTGCCTGACAAGGCCCACCTCTGGTTGATAGCGTCAACCCGGTAAAGACAAGAGGTGCATGTATTCTGAACTGAGTTGTTGTCCAAGAAGCAACTCGCGGGGCAATCTGTCGTATAGTCTTGGTTTGGTTATGGGCCCGGGAGGTAGTCGCCATCGTCATGTAGGAGCTAGCTACTCCACATATATGACACTACTTATATTATATTTCTGTTACATGCCGGTATTGAAATGTTTTGCTTGTGAAATTAAAACCTGTGAACTCACCAATATGTATATATTGACGTGTCTTTTAAACATATCTTTCAGGTAATTAGATTGCTGAAAGGAATGGCTAGTGCGGGGGAATCGGGGACGTCGGTCTTTTGAGGGTTTTACTTTTATTTTCCGTTGGTTCGGAATATAGTCGAAAAACCCTTTTGTATAAATTGAACTTGTGTGGATGTGAACGTTTGGGACAACGAAAACATCTTACGACGTCTTAATAATATGATCTTTTCTAAATAATTATTGTTTGTGTTAAGCTTGACTTTGATATACTTTTCGAGCGTTGCGCCACGTGTTTCCGCCGTTGGCGTGGTGTGACAGAAGTGGTATCAGAGCCAAGGTTATAGCGAACTAGCATTTTTGTAAAATCTAGACTATAACCGGTTTTGGCTCGAAAACAAAGTTTTCCAAACTAAAACACAACAAAATACTTTTAGAAAAGAAAGAAATTTGTACATGGGATGTGCAAGGGGAAATTCCGACCGACTAGCCATGTCGTCAATATAGGAAGAGTTAGAAGATAAAAGATAGAAATATGTGCTATTTGTAGATCTAATTTTCTAACATTAAGTTAATCAGTGACTCATATATATATAGTACGGTTCTTTGCCAGGATATGTCGCGCGCCAGTCATGCGATACCTGTCCCCAGTTTTGACAGTAGTTTGCAGATTGTTGAGGTTATTCCTGATGACGTGGAGATCATAGACCTTGACCCGATTGAGGACGAGGATCATGTGGAGATGTCTGCCGAGTATGCACCTGAGAGCCATGATGATCACGAGGATGGCGGAGAGGACGAGGTAGCCGATGAGGACGATGTTATGGTTGATACTGAGGAGGAGGAGGAGGACCCGTCCATGGACGAGTCCGAGTCAGAGTCTGTTACCGCACCGGCCGCTGTTGCCAGCGAGCCGCCTGTTGTCACCCCTCCTGTTGTTTCACCAGTTGTTCCCCCAGTCCCTGCTGTCAGGGATTTTCCTGTTGGTTGTCAGGATCCTGTTGGTCCCACCAGGGACAGTGCTGTCCCTGCTACTTCCGAGTCAGTCGAGTCTCCCTTTGATCCGCATGTACCCGTTGATCACACACCTGTTCCTATTCCACATATCCATGTTCCTCGAGGCGCATATTTAGCACCTCTTGTGAGAGGACTACCTGCTGGATTCCTGGAGCCCAGGAACCCTGCGCTCCGTGGTGGTCGATCTGACGGTCAGGAGTCCATAGCGTCAGTTGTGCCTACAGTTTGTGGTCGTGATTCTCTTTGGCACCGTGGTCCCAGCAGACCTCGGGTTGTCCTTGGCCTGGCAGCTGTTCCTGCAGAGCCTGAGCCTATTGCACCTACTGAGCCTATTGCACCTACTGAGCCTATCGCACCTGTTGTTCCTGAGAGCATTTTTGGCTCGGACGAGCCTGTTGCACCTGTTGGTCCCGTGGAGCCTATCGCTCCAGTCTCTGCTGAGGTGCCGTTTACACCTCTACCTCCTATTACTCTTTTACCACTGTTATCCCCCACGCCTCCTGTTGTGACTGAGCCTGTAGCCGACGGTCACGTTGGTTTTATTCTTGAGGGGAGTTCTGCTCGTAGCTCAGACCTCAGACGAGCGGGTATGAGTGCTTACCCATCTGCTAGTCCAGATGCCCCCACTACTGATACACCTATTATACCTGAGGTGACAGTCCCACCTCAGACCACTGTTTCACCACTTGAGGAGCCTCTGTTACCTTTTCTCACATCCACAGTCCCACCTGCTGATCCTGTTATCACTACATTTACCACTGCTCCTGTTGTGTCTTTGACCCCACCTTCTATGCTATATACCTTGGGTGCGGGTGACCCTTATTTGGTTGGTTCACATATTGCTCATGGGGCGGCAGGCCTGCCCCAGCCGTTTGCACCTATACCTTATCACGTACCAGATATCATTGGTCCCTCGCAGCCTACTGTTCCTGATATGGCTGGGCCCTCACAGCCCTTCGAGGCGGCCCGTTTCCCAGCTGTGGCTATGACCACCCTACTTTCACTCGAGCATGATTTTCAGAGCTTATCGGATATGATCCATGGTACGGTCGTACACATGGATTACCAGGTACGGGTTATGTGGGCCCGCATCATTGATGCGAGCTCAGCTTTGACACAGTATGCTGATGAGCTTCTGAGGATGGACGCCTTCCGTGGCATCACAGGTGATGATCACTTTGCTCACATGCAGTACTTGTATGATCGCATCACGGCGATCAACATCGCCATCAGTCTTTATGCCCCACAGTACTCCTACCAGCCCCCACCTCCTCAGTGATTGGTTTAGGTAGCAGCACAGCAGTATGGTAGTAGTAGCAGCAGCATGTAATGACAGTCTTAGTTATAGCGCTTGTATTAGATGATGGACTTTTGTATTTTGCCTAGCCTGACGGGATGTGCCAGCTTTTGGTTATGACATGTTGTTAAGTTTCAAACGATGTATTGGGAAGTTATGACCCACTTTTGTTGTCATATGAACAAATGATGTACTCGTTATATTGAAAGTTAATGAAAATCATGTTGTAAATTATGGTAAAATATATTGTCGTTATCTTATGCATTCTCTATTTACTTCTTGTGGTTGTGTATTGATGTGATGATTGTATGCCATGGTATTCCGTAATATTGTGATTATGGAGATAGTTTGTGATGTTGTGGTGTGATGAGTTGTATCTTCTGTTGTGATGCTTACTTATGCGTTGGGTGTGACAATATTTTGTTGGAAAATTTGTCTGACTAACCTTTAATATTTACTATTGAAGTTTAAGTAATGGCACCAGCAACAAGAAGTACCGGCAATTTGGACGATCTGCCTACCTCGCAGGCCGAACTCGAGCGAATCATCGCGGATCGTGTCGCGATTGCTGTAGCAGAAATGGAAACTAACCGCACTCGTCACAGCGGCGGGCAGGGCGGATCTGGCGGAAATGGTGGAAGCGACCGACGTGAACGGTCTCCCACTGGTAAGCAGCTTCAATAAGTGGAACGTCGGGATGTTGTCCCGATACATTTTCAACTATTACTAAATGCATTTATGTCATTTCAGAAATGACCACTCCAGAGCGCGGCTGTACGTTCAAGACCTTTTTAGGCTGCAAGCCTATTAACTTTAGTGGAACTGAAGGTTCGGTTGGCCTGATTAAGTGGTTCGAAAAGACTGAAGCTGTGATACGCATCAGCGGCTGTACTGCCCCACAAGCCGTTATGTATGCCACCAACATACTCCTGGATCAGGCACTGACATGGTGGAATGATCAGGTACGGTCACTGGGTGAAGATGCTGCTTATGCCATGTCTTGGGTGGATCTCAAAGAACTGATGGTTCGTGAATACTGTCCTGCCAGTGAAGTTCAGAAGCTCGAGACAGAATTCTGGAAGCATACCATGATTGGTGCTGACATAGAGGGTTATACCTCTCGTTTTCATGATCTTGCACGTTTAGTTCCCCGGCTAGTGACTCCAGAGAACAAACGAATCGAGCGATACCTGTATGGATTGGCCCCACAGATCCGAAGCATGGTTACCTCTTCTAAACCAACAACCATGCGTGAGGCCATTGATCTAGCTTTAAGCTTAACTGAAGATGCAGTTCGCATGGGTACGCTCGTGCGCAAAGGGTCTGCTTCTAAGAATGTTGAACAGAAAGCGTCTGACGGGAAAGTATCTGGTGTTAGTACTGGTTCAAGCGAGCGTTCTAACCGCTCTGGGTCTTGGAAGAGGAAGAGAAGTGATGGTAAAAAGAATGGTCCTTCTGAAAATCAAGCATCTCAGGGGAAAAAGGGAAAAGGTTATGTTGCTACGGGACAGTCAGGAGAAAAGAAAACTGGTGCCCAGGGAAGGAAAAATGATCAAACGTGTTGGAAATGTCGCCGTACTGGCCACAAAGGCGAAGACTGTAGGTCTGGAGTGCCTAAGGCTGGAGAAAAACGACCGTGCTTTGGCTGTGGATCCTTCGATCATTGGAGGAAGGATTGTCCTAAAGTGAACAACCAAGCACAGGGAAGAGCGTTTGTCATTGGTGCTGGTGATGCGCGTCAGGACCCGAATGTGGTCACCGGTACGTTCCTACTCAACAATCATTATGCTTCAGTTTTATTTGATACCGGTGCCGATTTTAGTTTCGTATCTATAGATTTTAAGCGATCTCTTGGTTTGGAGACTAGTGAATTAGATACACCTTACTCCATAGAGTTGGCCAATGGTAAAACAATAGAAACGGGTGAAGTAGCGAAAGATTGTAAGTTAAATCTTTGTGGGCATGAGTTTAGCATTGATCTTTTACCGGTTACCTTGGGTAGTTTCGACATAGTCGTGGGCATGGATTGGTTATCTACACAGAGCGCCATTGTTGTCTGTAACGATAAAATAATTCAAATCCCTCTTGCGAATGGTGAAATTCTTTCGATTCAAGGGGAGAGGCGTGGGACGCCATTGAGAATTATTACTTGCATGAAGGCCCGGAAGTGCTTGCGGAAGGGTCAGGTTGCGTTCTTGGCACATGTGGTAGATAAAAAGGCTGACGAACAGAAACTCGAGAGTATCCCGATTGTGAAAGATTTTCCTGATGTATTCCCTGAAGATTTGCCGGGGTTGCCACCCCCTCGACAAGTCGAATTTCGTATTGACCTTGTTCCTGGAGCCGCTCCTGTAGCACGATCGCCGTATCGCTTAGCTCCATCAGAGATGCAAGAACTGTCCAATCAATTGCAAGAATTGTTGGATAAAGGTTTTATAAGACCGAGTTTCTCACCTTGGGGAGCTCCAGTCTTGTTCGTGAAGAAGAAGGATGGTACCTTTCGTATGTGCATAGATTATCGTGAGTTGAACAAATTGACCATCAAGAATCGTTATCCCCTTCCCAGGATCGATGACTTGTTTGATCAACTCCAAAGATCTAGTTATTACTCCAAGATTGATTTAAGGTCTGGCTATCATCAACTTCGTATCCAAGAGGAGGATGTACCGAAAACTGCTTTTCGTACTCGCTATGGTCATTATGAGTTCTTGGTAATGCCGTTCGGATTGACCAACGCTCCAGCAGTTTTCATGGATTTGATGAATCGTGTGTGCAAGCCCTACTTGGACAAATTCGTAATCGTGTTCATTGATGATATTTTGATCTATTCTCGCACCAAGGAAGAACACAAAGATCACCTTCGTTTGATTTTGGAGTTATTACGTAAGGAGAAGTTGTATGCCAAGTTCTCTAAGTGTGAATTCTGGATTAGAGAAGTTCATTTCTTAGGCCATGTGGTAAATGAAAAAGGTATACACGTTGATCCTGCCAAGATCGAGGCAATCAAGAATTGGGAAGTGCCTAAAACTCCGACTGAAGTTCGACAATTTCTTGGACTTGCGGGTTACTACAGGAGATTCATTAAGAATTTTTCCAAGATAGCGCAGTCTTTGACCCTATTAACCCAAAAGGATAGAAAGTTCGAGTGGACGGAAAAGCAAGAGTCGGCGTTCCAGTTACTGAAGGATAAGCTATGTGAAGCGCCTATCTTATCACTTCCTGATGGTACTGAAGATTTCGTAGTCTATTGTGATGCATCGCATCAAGGGTTGGGTTGCGTGTTGATGCAACGGAACAAAGTGATTGCATATGCCTCCAGGCAATTGAAAATTCATGAGAAAAACTACACTACACACGATTTGGAATTGGGTGCAGTAGTATTCGCTCTCAAAATTTGGAGGCATTATCTCTATGGCACTAAGTGCAAGATCTTCACAGATCATAAGAGTTTGCAACACATTTTTGACCAAAAGGATTTGAATATGCGACAACGGAGATGGGTGGAACTATTGAATGATTATGATTGTGAAATAAAATACCATCCCGGAAAGGCGAACGTCGTAGCGGATGCCTTAAGTCGCAAGGAACGGGTTAAGCCGTTGCGGGTTCGATCTTTGGGTCTGACTATTCACACGAATTTGACAGATCGGATTCGTGAGGCCCAAAGTAATGCGCTTAAGCCCGAGAATTTCAGAAAGGAGAGACTACGAGGCATGTTGGACTCGCTGGAGTCTAAGACGGATCAGAATTTGTACTTTATGAATAGAGTCTGGGTACCTCTGTATGGTGGTATACGTGAGCTAGTTTTGGCTGAAGCTCACAATTCTCGATATTCGGTTCATCCCGGGGCGGATAAGATGTTCCATGATTTAAAGGAACATTATTGGTGGCCGAATTTTAAGAGAGATATAGCGGCTTATGTTGCGCGTTGTTTAACGTGTTCCAAGGTTAAAGCCGAGCACCAAAGGCCATCTGGTTTGCTTCAGCAACCAGAAATTCCAGAATGGAAATGGGAACAAATTTCCATGGATTTTATTACTAAATTGCCCAGGACATCGAGTGGCCATGATACAATCTGGGTAATCGTGGATCGTTTGACGAAGTCGGCACACTTCCTTCCAATCCGCGGGACGGATAAAACGGAAAAATTGGCCCAATTGTATATTAAGGAAGTGGTGTCGAAGCATGGTGTGCCTGTCTCTATAATTTCAGACCGTGATAGCCATTTTACCTCTAGGTTCTGGCAAAGCTTGCATGCTGCTCTAGGTACTCGTTTGGATATGAGTACTGCTTATCACCCCCAAACCGATGGTCAAAGTGAACGAACCATCCAAACCTTGGAGGATATGTTGCGAGCATGTGCAATTGATTTTGGTGGTAATTGGGACACGCACCTGCCACTCGTGGAATTTTCATACAATAATAGCTACCATACGAGCATCCAGGCTGCACCGTTTGAAGCATTATACGGGCGTAAGTGTCGATCTCCGCTATGTTGGGCTGAAGTCGGAGAGAAACAGCTTACGGGACCCGAGATTGTTCAAGAAACTACTGATAAGATTTTTCTGATCAAGGAGCGCTTGAAAGCGGCTCGTGATCGACAGAAAAGTTATGCGGATATGAGGTGTAAGCCTTTGGAATTCCAAGTCGGTGATAAAGTTCTGCTTAAAGTCTCACCTTGGAAAGGTGTTGCACGCTTTGGGAAGCGTGGGAAATTGAATCCCCGGTATGTTGGTCCTTTCGAAATTTTGGCAAGGGTAGGCCCGGTGGCCTATAAGCTCAAGTTGCCACAAGAGCTTAGCGGAATACACGATACATTTCATGTATCAAACTTGAAAAAGTGTTTATCCGACGAGACCCTGATTATACCTGCGGACGAGATCCACATCGACGATAAGCTTCACTTTGTCGAAGAACCAATCGAGGTGACTGATTGGAAGGTTCAGATGCTTAGGCGTAGTAAGATCAGGTTGGTCAAAGTACGTTGGAATGCCAAACGTGGACCGGGGTTCACGTGGGAAAGATTGGATCATATGAAGCAGAAATATCCTGACCTGTTCAAGAAGACCCCAGTACCGAGGGACTTGAACTGAATTCCGGGACGGAATTCTCTTAACGGGGGGAGAATGTGACAAACGGCAAAAATGAGGTAATTCCGTACAAATTAATTATGAGTGATTAACTTAATTACGTGCAATTTTGAATTAATTATATTAATTTGGCATTTAGAGAATAGCAAATTCCCCATAAGATGCATAGGAATGCATGTGTTTAATTTGAAGCACGGCGAAATCGCGTGCAAATTAACTTGTGTTGGAACGGACGTTGGTGATTACCCAGTAAAAATTAATAAACAAAAATTATCCCGGACACCCAGGATATAAAATAAAGGGTACTTCCATGAAATATTATGTGTTTTGGAACTCCAAAACCATAAACGAAAACGCTAAATACAAATCTCCCGGTAACGAATAAAGTGCGCGTGTCGCACCCGATACGCGTGTAAATTATAATTTCACTCAATCAAAGCCTAAATAACTAACCAACACTTAAACTAGGCTATGTTTAAGGGTTATTAGAGGCATTTTAATGTCCGGATAACTCGTGGATAAAAACCCGAACGAAACACGAAAAATACGCGGTACAACTTTGGGAAAAATGGGAGATATTGTGAGGCACTTGGGCCCCACAAAATCCCCCAAGATAACCGGCCCTCACCCCCCACCATACCTCAATCTTTGTCTTACAAGTTATGGGATTGTAGGTATGGTGATAGATTATAAAATTAGATATTGTAATCTTTGGATGTTTATTTAATCCAACACATGTGAAAAATATCTTCATTTCACACATATCCTTTCTTTTCTTTGTTGATGGCCGTGAGTTTCTAGAGCCAAACAACAACCCATTTTCAAGTTATTAACACTAAAATCATACATAAAAATCATCCATTTCCATACCTTGAGTGTGTGTTATCAAGCTAGGAGCTTAACCCCTTGGAAGAGCACACTAAACCTCATCCAAAACAAGTGATTTTGTCTTCCCTAGCCTTGTGCTAGTTGTAAGTATTTTTCCCTCTTGATCTTGCTTTTAAAAGTCTATATTTTGATGTTTTAAAGCAAGTTGTACACCAATGTTTAACAAGGTTTTAATATAAGATGTAATATGTTTTATTAAGTTAAAATGGATGTTTAAAAGTGTGTGTGTGATGCCGTGGGGTGTTGATGATGGATGATGATGTTTTGAGTTCATAAAAAGTTACATAATCATGTTTAAAAATAATGATCAAAGCATAGATTGTTAATGTAACTTGAATACACTTAAAAGTGGTGTTGATCATCTTAAAATGATTATCTAAAGCTTAATATCATATTGATCTTATGAGAAAAGTGGAAATAAAAAGTTTACATGACATAAGAAACAACATAATGTTAACATTTTGAGCAAAATGGACTTAATACACAAAGTACACTTATTATTATCCTTAAATAAGTTATTATAGACTATGGACAAGACTAGATCATAATAATAATCTTTCATGACAAAGTGGACATAATCAAGATTACCAAATTTAGTAGAAAATGGCCACTTTTGGAAGATTAAGGATGAAAATGTAACTTTTAAAAGTTAAGGATGTTATTTGGTAACTTTAAAAGTTAAAGGGTGAAAAGGGTCATTTTAGAAAGTTAAGTCCAAAAATGTGACATTTAAAAGTTTGGTGTTAAAAATGTAAACTTGGATAGTTAAGGGTGACTAATGAAAATGATTTCCAAGACTTACAAAATATGGTATTTTGATATTTTTATAAAATGGGATTTTATAAAAATATAAATTACCAAAGACGTGGGAAAAATAAAAACTAGAGTTTTTATTACAAAAATTGGTAATTTTAAAGACTTAGTAAAGTTTTATAAAAATGAACATTTTTATATTTATGGGAGTATAAAAAGGTTGGAGCGTTTTGGAGTTAAAACGACTAAGTCTTGGTTTTGGAAAGATACAAAAGTTATTCTATAAATTTCCAAGTAAGAATATGGTGAAATTAATAGTGATTAATTTCGAGTAAATCATATTGTCGGAAATTGGGTACGAATAACTAAATACATATATATTTTCGGAAATAGGAAAATAATATTCGACGTGAAGTATTTATTCCTACACAAAATAAATATATACGTAACTTATATTATTCGTGGAGCGAAAATATATAAGTTGAACGTTCGGACATAAATATGTTTTAACACAACAAGTTATCGGACAAAGAGGTAAAACGGACGAGAATATATATATCGTACGAGATACGAGTATGTATTACGTCAAGGAAATATATATTTTATGAGATAAAATATATGAACTATCATGGGTGGAAAATATATATATAACACTTTCCTAAGTGTTGAAAAATATTCGTGGGAGAAAAGTAACGTAAATAATCTAACGATTAAACGTTAAACGAACGTATGGATTTAACGAGGAAAATACATATATATATATGTATACCGAATCGACGAGATCCTAGTATATTTACTTAATGGGAAAGTAAATATGCGGTGTGGTGAGTCGAGTCGGGCGTTAAAAATATAAAATCGAATCGACAAGACCTCAGTATATTTATTTGAATGGGAAAATAAATATATGGAACAATGAGTCGAGTCGCGGGAATATCAAATCGACAAGATCCTAGTATATTTATTTAATGGGAAAATAAATATACGGTAAAGTGAGTCGAGGCGATTGTTGGAAAATGAAATCTCGATCGACAAGATCCTAGTATAACTACTTAATGGGAAAGTAGTTATGCGGTAAAGTGAGTCGAGTCGGAGATAAGTTTATCCGAGTTAGTAAATATATTGAAAACACATATATTAAATAATAAGATCATGATGTGATAAAATCGGGAAATGATCTTAGTTCGCGGCGACGAACCTAACTAACTTCAAGGATAATGTTGATATGTTTATTAAACATAAGTTAAGTGAAACTTATAACGGGGGTAATCCATCACCAACGGACCTAGACACATGTTTTAAACGGGGAATTGTATAACAATTGTGTTGTTGGGAGTTGAGTGTACAACTTGCCGGTAAAACACACATGATAGGCTTAGTGACTTATACGTCTAAGAACGCCTGTAGGTATTTGACCTTGGATATCTGCTATTCTCTGGTATTTGTGCACGCTGAGTTTGAGGTGAGTTTCACGGCCCCATTTTAAACTGTTTTTACGTTTTTGGGGGAAAGATATGTTTTGTTAAATTGCTGTAACATGTGGAATATAATATTTAGCACGATGGGTACCTGGGTAACTGGAAACCACTTGGGGTAAGACCTCGCTGTTTACTGTAACCATTAATTCAGGGAAATGAAACCAAAGGGATATCTGGGTAGTACTATCGGTGCCTGACAAGGCCCACCTCTGGTTGATAGCGTCAACCCGGTAAAGACAAGAGGTGCATGTATTCTGAACTGAGTTGTTGTCCAAGAAGCAACTCGCGGGGCAATCTGTCGTATAGTCTTGGTTTGGTTATGGGCCCGGGAGGTAGTCGCCATCGTCATGTAGGAGCTAGCTACTCCACATATATGACACTACTTATATTATATTTCTGTTACATGCCGGTATTGAAATGTTTTGCTTGTGAAATTAAAACCTGTGAACTCACCAATATGTATATATTGACGTGTCTTTTAAACATATCTTTCAGGTAATTAGATTGCTGAAAGGAATGGCTAGTGCGGGGGAATCGGGGACGTCGGTCTTTTGAGGGTTTTACTTTTATTTTCCGTTGGTTCGGAATATAGTCGAAAAACCCTTTTGTATAAATTGAACTTGTGTGGATGTGAACGTTTGGGACAACGAAAACATCTTACGACGTCTTAATAATATGATCTTTTCTAAATAATTATTGTTTGTGTTAAGCTTGACTTTGATATACTTTTCGAGCGTTGCGCCACGTGTTTCCGCCGTTGGCGTGGTGTGACACATACACACGTGAGGAGAATATCTCTCTCACTTACAACTCGAGTTAACACATTCATTTCTGGCTTTGAGCCTCACTCAAACCAGAAATCCAACACTCGAAAAATAATATTATCTTGAACCTCCTTCTACGTTTGTAACGTGGGAGGACACCACGAAGTGCTTTAGGCATATCGGAACCCTTGAACCTTTTAACCCTTCCTGTGACTCAGAACCAACGTTAGACAGTTTATTTGTTGTAGCAAGATACACCAACTTAATGTATGGGGGTTTTTCATATTTCCGGCTCATTGAGATGGATTTTTCATCGTCTAACTCCCCCCCCCCCCCCCCCCGGTCTCTCTTTCACAGTGAATGTGGACGTCCGGTCAAAGATGGTCTACGGAAAGCATGGAGTAGTTGAGGACTTATCAGGAAAGGACGACCCACACCCACATCACGTCAGCTCGTAGCCCCGTACCTGGTGATTGTTTAGGTTTTGGGCCAAGGGAGTCCAACAGCCCAGTTGTTGAATACTTGAACATGTTTAGCTCTATTTGTCTGCTTGGCCCAACTGCCGAAGCCCAATCAAGTTGAGACCTTTTTCTCTTCTTTTGATCGAAAGCCCATCCAGCCCACGTGAACTTTAGAGTTTGGGGAATGTATCTTCAATACTTATTAAGTTATTAGTCATGCGACGATGATTTTTATATATTCTTTTATTTATATTGTTGACTTAGAAATGGTAAAGTTTTGCCAATGATCTCCAGCCCAATTGGTTTGAGGTGTGAGGGCTTATCTCTTCGGAGGGTTTCCGCCCGGGGTTGGTCACAGGTTCAATTTTTGTTCATCGAAAAATCATACCCATTAAAGGTTGAAAGGGCCCGGCGTGTGGGAGGACTCGAATTTGTGACACAGAGGTTGTTAGGACTACTAGAATTTCACTGTTGAACTACGCCTTTAAAAAAATGGTAATTTTTTTACATAACATAAAGAAGGATTATTACTTGATTAAATGTTTAGTCGTATTTGTTAAAAATTTAAGTAAACAGGTTATATTAAAAAAAAATGGTAATTTTGTACATAACATAAAGAGGGATTATTACTTGATTTAAATGTAACTGAGTAATTATAACACAAATCTGTACACAAAGCTTATTGTGTTTTCATTGAATTATAATATAACTAGGTTAGAGTCCCGTGGGGACCCACGGTGCAAACCAATGAAATAATAAAAAATTATTAAAACAAATCTTGTATTATTGAAGTTCTATGTACATAACGTCAATGAAGATAAGTAAAAAAAAGCATCAAACTATTATAAAATTATTCATAAATCTTGAAATACTTCTTTGTACAAAACGTTTGATGTTTTGTTAGTCAGTTCACCATCTTCATCCAGTATAACTATCTTCAGTCTATCTTGACTTTTGACCCTTGATAGAGCAACATACAACTGCCCGTGTGAAAAAACTGGATCCTTCAAATACAACCCAACTCTGGATAAAGATTGTCATTGACTCTTGTTTATTGTCATTGCAAAAGAAACAGCAAGTGAGAATTGTCTTCTGTTAAATTTAAAAGGAATTTTCTTATCCGAAGGGGATAAAGTAATTCTTGGGATAAACGTTCGCATTCCAATGTTACTTCCTGAAATGATTTTCACTTCAATTACACGTTTTCCCATTTTAACAATTTGTAACCTTGTCCCATTACACAAACCGCTTTTCTGATCAATGTTTCTGAGTAACATTACGGGGACACCAACTTTCAAAACCAAACGATGGTTTGGTATTCCAGAAAACTTAAGACCATTCAAAACATCAGGAGAAACTAATCTTTCATCAACCTGTTCGTTAACATCTTCGGACTGACAAACACTATCTGAACTTAGATACTCAATTTCCTCACCAGGAAACATTGAAAGTAATCTATCATTAATTTCTTGAACAACTTCATTCTTTGGTGCCAATATAGCTCTATCTTGAAAATAATTCGGCATGTGGATATTATCCAAAAGTGACGGATACACAAAGGATATCAAATCAGAAACAGGATTCGAAGATTGAGGAATAAGTAAGTCATCAGGTATCTCAATAACATCTTGACCATCACTTATTGTATCCATCTTTCCTTCTCCTATATCCAGAAGCCAAGATGCAAACATTTTAGTTTCCTCAATATCAGACTTGCAGCTTCCTGAAAGCAACCTCGTATTTTTTGTTAATTCTAAAACAACGCATTTGTGCCAAATGTATGACGAACTTGATGAGGCATTAACAATGTCATGCCTAGTTCCATTTGGTACAACTGGTAGAATTTGTCTAAAGTCACCCCCAAACACAACGACCTTTCCACCAAATAACAAATCAAACGAGTCAACATCATGAACACCAAATACATCTTTTAAACTTCGATCTAGTGCTTCAAAAGCATGTTTATGAGTCATGGGTGCTTCATCCCAGATAATCAAATCTGTTTTTTTAAGCAGTTTTGCAACATCACTATTAGGTTGTATGTAGCACATAGAATCATCAGTTAGGTTTATAGGAATACGAAACCTGGAATGTGTTGTCCTACCACCTCTCATTAGCAAAGATGCAATACCACTCGAAGCAACACACAAAACAATTTTTCTTTTAGATCTTATGGATGAAGATAGTGTCTTCCATAGGAAAGTTTTACCCGTACCATCGTAACCATAAACAAAAAAAAACTCCTCCTTTCTTCTCCTCAACAGATTTCATTACACAATTATAAATATTTTTCTTTTCATCTATTAAAGAAGCGAACTAAGCATCAAATTCTTCAACCAAACTGTTTGTGTCATATCCCAACTCCTCACAAATTAGACGATTGCTTAATAATGATACAAACTCATTCTCAGGATATGGCATACCTACGAAATGTCGTAGACTGGAACTATTACGCAATAAGAACTTCTCAATATCAAGTAAAGCTAAATTCTTAATTTCATCTTCTGAAAGGATCAAATCTGAAAAAATAAAAATAAAATAAATGTGTTAGACTGAAATATGAATATGTGGAACCATAAAAATACTATAATTTAGATGCCTAATAATTATTACTCATTACTATTTACTATAGGTAAAAAAAATTGTAGAAAATATAAAGTAATAATATATTAAAAAAATTGAAAAACCTGGACAATTTGAATCTATTCTTCTCTGGCGTAAAATGTCATCAGACAAAATTTTTCCATGTTTCCTCCCACACAATGTTAGGTCTTGACAAACTGTTGGACGCTAACAGAGTTGCAAATAAGTTCCTTAAATAAGGGCCAAAACCTGCAAAAGATGCTTCCTTTATTGCTTCAACATATTCAGTATCGTCATCCAATAGTCCCATAGCATAGCATGCGTCCCTAAAAGAGGAATGTACTTCTCCATCAACTTTAAGAATATCTTCAAATGATGTTGGTCCTTTAACCTTATTCAATAGAATTCTCAAAAAATAAGCTTCACCAACAAAAGCAGGAACTGAATGAATTCGACCAATTGACTTTATTCTTTGCCTAGGCTCCCATTTTTTCTCCTGTGCTTTCCAAACATATTGTGAAGGGAATTGGATGTAAGTTAGTTGCCTTGCATTGTCATCAGTTTTGTTGCGTTCCATCCAACCCAAAAACATAGATGAAGCACAAGAGGGTTTGTTGAGAACATCGTCAATGTCCTGCATAGCATCGAAAACAATTCTTTGTTCACCGGGTAGATGAAAAGGTAATCTCATTACAGGAGGTGTTCTGTATTGAATATCATATGAGAATATTCTCCATGAAGCCTCACACGCAGAGATATAACGACGGTCATAAAATCCTTTCACTTCATCAACCACTCCCTCTTGACCCGGTACTTTATTGCTTTCCACAAAATTAACAGTGACTCTATCTGGACCCTTGTTAATGTATTTAAATAAACACTTAATGGATCCAGCTTGGTTACACCATTCAACGTTGATATGTGCCTGGTATCTTTTGAGAAGAGCCTTGTTATATGGAACGACATATCTGTTATCTAATTGCTCACCGGACTTTTCTACAAACAAACCATTATCTCTCCGTCTATACACTGCGTAACCATCAGTATCATAGATGTTTCATTCTGGAAATTCTTTGGGAAGTTTTTTGAACATTTGTTATCGACCATACAGGGACAACTCATGTTCAACGGTCCACAAGGACCATGAATCATAAATACAAGTTCATACAATTCTGGCTCTTCCTCTTTATTTGGTATCTCAGCTGAAATGAACTTGTCAATATGGTCAACTGTTGGAAGCTTATAACCAGCGGCCATAAATAAACAGATGTGTGCATGTGGTAATCCACATTTTTGAAACTCAACCGTGTATACAACTGCTAAGTATTGGGAGCAAACAAAAGAAAATAAGTTACAAAGATTAAAAACAAAATTAAATAATGTTGTAATAAAATTAGCTTCACGTATTCGTACCAGCCTCAACAATTCCAAATAAGTGTTTATCTTTCAGGTCTTTAATGATCGAATCAAGTTTAATTTTAAACAACCTGCATAAAATGTCTGGCCTATCTTCTGGTCTAAGAGTGGTATCTTGAAGATATCTTCTCATCTCTGGCCATTTTGGATTACAAGTAATTGTAATAAAATAGTCCGGGTATCCGTACCACTTACATATTGCCATTGCATCTAGATAATTTTGCATCATATATCTATCGCCACCTGTAAAAGAAGATGGAATAATAACTCTTTGACCCATGCTTGATGTTTCTGTTTGTTCTTCTTGTCTTTGTTTGTTAAGGACATTATACTTCTCACTCCTAAGAAGGGTTTGCTTACCCTTAACGAAATTTAATCTTTCCATTTCAATCATCGTATAGGAATCAACTATAAATTGCTGTAAAAGTCTCCTTGCATTAAGAATTAGCGAGAATTCGTTACTCCTATCTTGAATTCTATAAGCAAAAAACTCCCTCATTGTTAAACTTTCATGTTTTTTGTTCTTTGAATTTGAAGATGAGCTCCCAATTGGTAAGGTAACATTTTTCTGACGGTCATCTTTTTTGTTCTTTGAGTTTGAAGATGAGCTTTCAATTGGTACGAGAACATTTTTGTGAAGGATGTCAATTCTATATCCATCATCACCATAAGGTAGCAACAATGGATACTGAAGAGCAAGATACGAAGGATGTAACTCACTAACTCTTTTAAGCTTTCCATCAATAGTCTGCACAACAATATCACGTTTATCTATTTCTTTATTAAGGTCACCAATTATCAATGCAGCAACTTCAGAAACTGTGGGCAGGTTGTAGGTTCTACCATCTCCTTTCCTCATTCCATTTAATCGAAGCTTGACTTGTGAATCGGGATTCTTCTGAAAGCAATCTCTAGCCATTCTATAAGATTTGACCAAGGAGTTTTTCTCATCCAACATTTTTTTTAATTCTTTTACAATTTGAAATTAAAGCGCTTTTTCTGATGAGTACTCCTCGTCTGCATCACTATAAATAAGATGAATATATTAGATTCAAAAGGATTTGAAAATTTACATAGTTTTGTAAAACATACACTAATAAAAAACATACCCAACGACATTGATTCTATTTGAAACTTCATTTTCAGTATCATAGATGTATAGCTGAGAGAATACTGGATTTTGTCCACGTGATGGTAAAAGATTACCCAAAGCATGGTAGTTCTCACCACTTATACGATAGATGAATGGATCGTTACCTTTATTTATAGACTTATCAATTTTTCCACCCATATGACGTAAATGCAAACATAGAGTTGAATCGTCATATGTTCTTCAAAAAGAATTTGCTTTTGGAATCAACGCCATTAAAATATTCTTTATAACTTTCTGGGGCCTCCTTAAAAGGAGGAAGCAAAACTTTTCTAAAAACACAACATAGAGAGAAATTTTTTTTACTACTACTTCTGTTAAGCCCTCTAGTAGATTCACATCTCCACAATCTTACATTACAATCTTCACAAGTCATATTCTGATCACCATGGTCCAAGTAATCTAAAAAAAAGATATTGAAAATTTTTAAATGTAACATATTTTTTAAAATAATTTTGAATTACTATTGAATATATTTTATAGTAAGTAGCGAAAAATAATACCTGGAGATATGCCTTTAATTACATTGTTTGTTGTTACTCCATGCAGGTTTTCTAAACATTCTTCCAAGTCAGCCATGGGTATGGGAGTAATATTGGGGCGTTTTCGTTTTAAATTAGATGTTGACCGTGTATTGCATACATTGGAATTTTGAGTTGGTTATTGTTGCGTAATATTAGAAAGCTGACACCTAACACCTGAACATCATGACAAAGTAAAATAATATAAGTTTGAAAACTGTTGATGTATTATAATATAGTTTGTAAACGTAAGTAAAGTAAACATACCAACAATGTTAACAGGGTGTGATTGAGTGTTAGGTGTTATAGTTACTTTTCCTTTGTTACTCCGCTTAGCATCCAAAATATGCTTTCTTTCTTTACGCTTTTGTTTATAAAATTCAGATATATTGCTATATTGAGATTCATGACGAACTGTTTAAAAAATAAATAAATAAATAAGCAATAATTGCATGCTTTGCAAATAAGATAACTATACAATACTATAATACTAACATAACTAGATAAGGGACAAATGATGACATAAAAATAAGATAAATAATACCATTAGAGATGTCTGACAAAGGCGTTCTCTGCGTGTTAACTATAAAATAAAAAGAAATAAGTAAAAAAAACAACAATGGAAATTAGAAAGCAATAACACATTTGTGAAATGTAGAAAAAAAATTACCTTCAATTGTTACACGATTATTTGTTTGTTTGGATGCAAAATTAGATTTTTTTTGCTTTGTACCCTCTGCACGGTCATTAATTCATAAAACTATTAAATAATAATATTACATGATAAATTAAAAAATATAAATTATGTTAATGTAGTAAATTAAAAGTGACGAACATTAACATTAGCAATAGCATATTGGGTATTTTTCACATGCAAACAATTGTACATGTTGCCATATTTTCTTTGTTTACTGAAGAAGGTGTGAAAGCGTTTGAAGAGTCTTGTAAATTTTCAACATTAGAAACTAAACAACCCACATTTGAACTTATACTATCCAAATATGCATTCATCCATTTACGTCTATCAGAGACATTAAGACGACCTAAGCAATAAAATATACTTAAAACTGTTATTGGGTAATTAAAATTTAAGAATTAAAGTTATAAGATCCAATATAATAAATTACGTACCATTTGATATGTCGGACAACGGTGTTGCAGTATCCATATCTCCATACATATTTATAATATTTGTTAGTATAATAAAATATAAGCATCTATGTATGTAACAAAGGTAACAACTAATAATAAATCATTACCGTTAGATTTACGCCTCAGGTTACCAACTTTAGAGTTTGGTAAACTAAAATCATACTTTGGGGGATCTGACATTGTAAAAGTTATGTTTTCTTTAATAAAATAAGTATTTCCCTGAAAATTAAAGCAACGTATTATACATGATCGACAAATAATTGATAAAGTCACGTATTATACAAAAGCAAAAATTGTAGAATATAAAATATAAAATCTATCCTAATTATACTACTAACTTTAGGAGTCCAAACATAAAAATCCATCCAATCCCGATCCAATCACTCAATCAATCCGACCCATAACCCATCAAAAAAACAACCAGATCAGGTATATACACTATCCTCATTATTTTTTTACCCTAATTTGTGATAGTTGCTGCTATCTTTTCTTCCAACACTCACATAGATTTGCCTCAAATCAACCCACACCGTTTCTATGTCACAACTGCACAACCATATTTAAATCAACCATAGATCTAGAAAAAGAAACATAAGGTCGATTTTTTAGACATAAACCCTAGAAATAAAATTGGGGAAGGATGGTCATGTTGTGGTTGAAGGGTGCTGCTGCGTCTAAACACTATGACTTACTTTGCTTCCACCGGAGAGCAACACCAAGTGTAGGCCGAATCCGTAAGGGCTCTTTTCCACCATTAATTCCACCGTTCAAGTTTTTATCTATTATTTAACATTATTATTAGTATTCTATTATTACATGAATTAGGATGTTGGGGTTTTGTTTGATTGTTCGGATTAGGGTCATATTATATTAATTAGGGTCATATTTTTCATTGTTTGGATGTGTGTTTGAAAATATGTTATGTACTAACGAATGATAGATAATATGATGTATACTTAAATTAAATCTTTCAATTTATAATTGGGGATTCTGTTTTGTTGCAGCTTCTATCAAACGATTGAACAAATCAATACCTATGCTCGATACTATGCTCTTTTGGAATCCACCAAGTCAGTTATCTTGGCTTAATTTAGCACAAATATGGTATAGTTGGTAAAATGAATGATAATTAGCACAAATATGTTATAGAATGCTCAATTACGGTTGTCAGGATTAAATACTTGATTGATTGATTGATAAGATATTGGTAGGCGAGTTAATTTAGAATCGTTGACATACTTAGGTGGTATCGAGTTGATAAGTAAGGTTTGTAAAATGGATCATAATCTAATTATTATAGAGACTCACTTGATAAGGAAGGTGCGTAAAATGGAGTATAATTAGCACATTTATGGTATAGAATGCTCATTTACGGTTGTGAGGATTGATTACTTGATTGATTGATAATAAATTGGTAGGCGAGTTAATTTAGAATCGTTGACATATTTGGGTGGTATAGACTTGATAAGGAATGTTTGTAAAAGGATCATAATTGGCCATAGTTTTGGAAAGTTAGGTGGTATCACGACTTAACATCATAATCCTAAGCATATATATCTTGTATGTATATATATATTAAACGCACGCGTGATGATAGGATGTGACTGTTTCTATAACACATTTCTTTTTGTACAGGTTCAAGCTGTATATAATCAATGACAAATGCATGAAATTAGCAAATTATTGGCGTGGAAAATTGATGGCGTTGTAACATTAATATTTGAATGTAATGTTTGACTTTATTAGGCATTTCCATTTGTACCATGATGGCGGTAATTTAGGGGATATTGTACATAACGTAATAATAGTTGCGTTCATTTAGGGAATTGATTTTTGTCAGGATATTTTGTATTTGAAATTTGAATGTGGGCGTTTAATATGTGAAATACAATGGTAATGGTAATGATAATTTAATTAGAATCGTAATTTAATGCTAATGTTTTTTGTATTTAATGAGAATATTGTAGTTAAATTAGGATACTCATTATGGTATAGCATAAAATAAGGAATTTCAAATTACTTATATAAAGTTATATAAACAATAAACTGGAAAGATTTTAGTTGATTGATAAGCAATCGTGACTACACAAAAAAAATATGCAATCAACCTTTTTATTCTGTCCGATTTATTATTAGTTACCCAATTTTGTATGATATTTGGGTATGAGTAAGAGAATAATATTTGAAATTTGAAAAGCTTCTTAATTTAATTAGAATCATAATTTAAAGTTGATGGTTTTTGTATTTATGATAATTAGGACGTTAAATTAGGACAAGTATTATGGTTTTAACCAAAATATGGAATCTGATATTAATTACTAAAATTGACTATAGGGTATGGTTCAAATAAGAACCATGAGTTGTTTAGGAACCATAAGAACCATTTGTAGCCATTCATTTTGAATGGCAAGATGGTAAATAAATGCAAGTTGATTTAATTGTTTATTTTAAATTAGGGACAATATGGTAATTTTGGTATGTAATTCTAATAACTATTCCTTTTTTTTTTAATTTACAAGACCACAAAAATTGCACGTTCAGTTATAAATCTTCCTGTCGCTTCATCCTAATTTTATATTGATTTCCCAAATTTGTAGGCAAATTCAATGATAAAGGCGTAAGTCAATAAAAAATGATTTTTCACTCTAATTAAAATGTTCACATGTGTATATATAGGATGTTTTGTTGTCATATTGAATTATAGAAGACATTTATGTACGTCACAAAAAATACAAGTACATAAATGTACATTTCTTGTACACACAGACGTATATTAGAAATATACATGTGTGTATATGGTTTTTTTGGTCTCAGTACATAAATATTAATGTATAATTGGATAAAAACAAATAAGTACACATATGTACAACACATATGTACATATGTGTATATTGGAAAAATACATATGTGTATTTGGTTTTTATTATTTATTAACCATATCTGGATTCAATTAACTCAGTGTTATGCAATTTAAGACCACTTCAACAACCATGAAGGCAAAGATGATTTGTGTAATGCTTCTATACTAAAATGAAGCGGATGAATCCTTTTCATATAGAAACAAAACAAGATTTGGAGAATTTTCTATAACCGTTTTGTCTTGTTAGTATTTACCCTATTTTCTTATATAGAAGATCTGCAAAATTTTAAAAAATATGAAATACACAGAATTCAAAATTTTCATATTACGAAATACAAGAAGTGAATAAATATAAACTTTACATCATGGGGAGCAAAAAAAAACCTAAATATGAATCTGGAATAAAATATTAGCAATACCAAATGAAATAATACAATCTATTAGTGTATGAATAAAAACACCATTGTAAATTATTTTTAATTGCCATGAATTCAATACAATCTACTTAAAAGTTTACTGGTATAATTGTCGTCTCAAACTACACAGCCACTGTAAACCACCGATCGCAACGCAAACCGCCACCACCTGCGCTGTCGTACAACACCAATTACAAGGTCGTTTCAATCGCTTCAGATCAAACCCAATGTTTCTTCATCGCTTCATTCATGTATTCTTCGTTTCTTCAATGAACGAGGATTCAGGTTTTTTTTTGGGTGTTAATCAATTTTGAAGAAGAAAGTTGAGTTTTAGATTTTAGTTATGGAGAGAGATTGATAACATTCCTAAAATATTGGGTGAATAATTTACATATGAGCCCTTTATGAATTAAAAAGAAAAAGAAAAAAACATAATTAAATGAGAGGCTAGAATTGGTTCTTATGGTTCTTAAATCTCAAATGGTTCTTATTTGATCCTATTCCATTGACTATAAACAATAAATTCGGAATTATAATTAACGCCTAAAATTTAGAATTTATTATTTATTAATATAAATAAATCCCACAAACAAAGGTGATTAAATAACATCAAAATCAACCATTCAAATAAATTTCATAAAAAACTAAAAAAAAAGAAACTTAATTTTCTACATCAATGACTTCTTATGGTGCAACCTTCGTAACAAACAGCTTGTGCTGTTTTTAGAGAATAAAAATTTGTTCATGGCTTTCGGCACTGTCTGTATTAACACATAAAAAACAATATTAAGATTGGAAAAAATCATTTTTCTATAAAAACAAATAGCCATATGAAAATGAAAACTCCATTCATACCAAAACTCTTGCCGAAGGGTCATGCATCACCTTGAAGAATTGGTTACCCTTGTGATAAGCCATAATCGAGTATTTTTCTTCGAATGGAATCCTGGTATTCAAATGGCAAAACAAATATATTAAATAATCCGATATCTATGTATTTGTGCAAATGTATACGAAATTAAACAATCAATTGCTTTATATAGAAATCAATCGCATGAACAAATCTTTTTGTATCATATAAATTAGATAGATCCGATATCTATGTATCTGTTCAAATGTATACAAATTGAAACAAATCAATTGCTTTATATAGAAATGAATCTCATGCACAATGGTATAGAAATTGAAACAAATGAGTTGCTCTGGATACAAATAAATCGCGTGAAAAAATCATTTTGTATCAACCAAACTAAAAACACAATGAGAATTGGAAATAGAATACATAAATAATAATGCTTTAACAATCCAGTATGCAATGGTGTATGAACAAACCTCGAAGAACAAATAGTAAGGAGATCTTGAAGAAAAAATGGAAAAGAAGAATGAGAAATGTAGGATTGAAGAAGAATTGTGAAGGAAGTTTGGAGAGTGATGGAAGAATGGAGGAAAAAAAATAGAAAGCCTTATTTATAGGAAATAAGTTGGAGCTCCAAATACAAATGTGGATCCATGAGACTCTCTCTAAGGCCTTCATTCAACCCAAGTGACCTCAATTATTATATAGATAGATGCATCTATTAAAAGGGTGTTTGAGATTGAGTTTGGAAATGCAAAAGTGCTTTTGGTCAGAAGTGCTTATTGGCTTATGACTTTTTGAAAATGAGTTTTAAAAAAAGTGTTTGGATTAGCTTTTGGGATGAGAAACGTCAAAAAGTCAATAAATTGTTATTTTTAAGTGTTTCGCTTAACTTATTGTGAATATTGGTTGTATGGGTGGTAGATTTGTAATTTTTTTTCCAAAAGTCAAAAGCCAAAATCCAGGATTTCTAACTTTTCAAAAACAGTTTTTCCACCCTTAAAAGCCAAAAGTCAAAACAGAAAGTGCTTTTGGGTTACACAAACAGCTTATTGACTTAGGGTATGTTTGGCAAAACTAGCCAGTGGCTGGTAGCTGGAAGCTTTTTAATTATATTTTGGTGTTTGGAGAGTAGCTGGAGCTTTTAATAAAATGTATAAAGTGACCAAAATGGGCATAATTAAAAGCTTGTAAGGAATGTTTTTATTTTATTTTTAAAATAGAATGGGTATTTGTGTCATTTACTAATTAAAAGATTGTAGCTAGTAGAGTTTTTTCTTAAAAGCTAGTACTAGTAGCTTTTCACCGTAGAGCTTTTTCTCCAACCTAAAAGCTTTTAGCTCCTTCAACCAAACAAGGTTTTTTATTGAGTATGAGCTTTTTATTAAAAGCTTGAAGCTTGAAACTCCTAAAAGCTCTTAAAAGCTCATTGACAAACATACCCTTATTGGCTTCTTGGAAAAGCCAACAAGTCAATAAGTTGTTTTGAAACTCAATCCCAAACACCCTCTAAGACCATGTCTAGTGGGGGGCTTTATATATAAAGCCCCCTTTCTGATTGGTTCACATGACAGCTGAGTCAGCATGGAGAGATAAAGTGAAAAAGGGGTGTAGTGGTGGGGCTTTATTTATAAAGCCTCTATTAATATTTTATTTTATCTTTTAAATTAAAAAAATAATCTATAACTTATAATAAAAGAATTGAACTTTGATGATGTGGCATTCAATGGAGGCCTCAACCCCTCCTTGAATGTGCCACGTGGTATCATGTAGGATTTTTAAATTTTTGAGTTTTTTTAATAAATCTATATATATTATAATTATTTTAGAAAAAGATAAAAATTTAAAAACAAAATTAAATTTTCTCTCTAATGTTTCCTCCCATAACTTTTAAACGTTAATATCTTTTATATACGAGATTTTTTAAAGAAAAAAATTACACCAAATTAACGAGCGTTTTATTATCTTTCCAACGAATACCATAGTGGTGCTATATAAAAAACGGAGAAAAAAAACAACTATTTTTCTAGGGTTTTGTTTTCAAATATATTTTACTCTACTAATAAATCACAAACAATAAACACAACTTCATAGACAAAGATTCCTTTTTTTTTATATTTGAATATGATAACTTATGCCAGAAATTTGTTTAAAATAAATAATAATAATAATAATAATATTCATTATTCATGTATTGGCAAATCATTAATTATGTTGTTATATTAGATATTTTATTATGTTATATTAGATATTTCAACCCCGGGACACTCCCGGGATAAAAGCTAGTAAAATAATAAGAGAGAGAGAGTATGATGAGGCAAACTATGATTGGTGGGGGGAGTTTTGTTTCGGCGTTATTTTTACCACGCCAATAGCAGATTTTCAAAAATAAAGCCCCCCGTAGCGGTGTGGGGGGCTTTATTTTCTAATATAGCGCCCTAAAACTTTTCCCACTACGGTCGGTCTAAGTTGTGGTTTCATATATAACAACGCATAAGAGACTCGGCCAGTTTTGAACTGAATA
The DNA here is from genome assembly GCA_032199755.1 of Ambrosia artemisiifolia. Lineage (NCBI taxonomy): Eukaryota > Viridiplantae > Streptophyta > Magnoliopsida > Asterales > Asteraceae > Ambrosia > Ambrosia artemisiifolia. The sequence continues at coordinate 6,890,864 of CM063512.1, forward strand.
ACAACAGCTTAACATATTATGATTTGTGTTGGGAGATCTATAGAATGGTCGCTAATTACATGTCATGCTGACCCGAATTATTGAGGTAGTATCTACTGTTTACATTGGTGTTATTTTGCTATATTGATTATGCCAATAATGCGAATGCCTAGTAGTCAATATAGATGACCTAGGCCACATTTTTTTTTTGAACATTAACTTTCATTAAAAAACGGCAAGGCCTAAACGCAGACCCGCCAAACTATACAAACATATACAACGGGTATTTAACCCACTCAATCCACTCAATATATTTATACATCGATCTATACTTTAACCATAAAAATGCTTTAGATCTAACCTCCGTCACCACATCCATCGCCTAAATATTGTTCTTCTGAAAAACCTTTGAGTTCCTAGCATTCCATATGACCTAGGCGGCTAGGCCACATTAGACTCTAGACTTGTAGGGCATAAAGCACGTTACAAGATATTTAAATGAAAAAGTTAAAGAAATGAATTTGTATAAGAACTAGATTAGTGGAAGGATAAACACTATGATAAGTACATCTCAATACAAAGATATGGTGTGCATCAACGCAAGCAATGTCAACTATATCGTGCATGCTTATTCGCCAGTGGTATACGATCATGATTCAAGGCGTTCACACAAAAGCCAAATACATGAAGAATTTGCTAGTCAATGGATAAATGTCAATGGCCAATGACAACATTTAATATGTTTTTATGCTCCTTGCATAGTCAGATGTGGTGAGATTTCTCTAAACAGTTTATCCATGGGCAAAATTTAACCATGTAAGGTTTTGATAACCTGATGACTATCCCCAAGTGGGTTTTAAAAAAATGTGAACATAAAGAATAAAATCACATGATGAAGGTGGAATGGCAAAGAAAATAAAAATAAAAGATATAGATAATAAATAACAAACTATTACTATTACTATTAAACAATATAGATGATAAATAACAAATTGTATTCTTTTATATTAAATAACTTTGACCGAGTACCTCCACGGGTATTTTGGAATCCATTATTTTATAATAACAATGTTTAAATAAATGGTTCAAGTTATTTTACGAGTGTAACAAAAATAAAAAGGATGAAAAGGATATAAAAAACATAACAGATCATGAAATATGACACAATGAACCACAAAATATAACACAGTGCTAAAAAAAATATAACACAATGCTGAAGAAAAAAGACACAATGATACATAAAAGACACAATAATATAACGCATATTCTAAAAACTAGAAGCTAAAACCTCAAAATACGAAGACCTAAAAACTAACGTCGTATGGTTCGATAAGACGGTTACAATGCTACTTGAATGAGTTCAATCGGAGTCCATTTGATACCCTTCCTATGACTTCCTATTTTTTTTTCACTGTGTATTTGATCCTAACCCTTAAACAAATTACGTATAAATATAGTTTAGAGTTTGGCTAAAAAGTCTAATATTCCTAAGAAGTGTAAAAATACTATTTTGATCGCCTCTTTCATGATCCTTTCTATAGGTAGAACTATTGTGAGCGGTCTAAGTTATGTAAGCATTGTTTTTAAATTTTAAGAGAAATGTTTTATATTTATTAATAGCATTGTATTATATTAAAAAAACAAAGCTAACAATTTAAAACACGCTAATTATCATTCTTTGCATGGTGTTTTAAATTTCACGCGTATATTACATTTGATAATGTTTATTACTTTTTTTTTCTGTCAAAATAGTATCGGAGTAATTTATTTCTTCTGATGTTTACACAATGCTTAAATTACACTTTTTAAGAAAAATTGACTTTTTTAACTTTTTTTTTGAACGGCGGATTTTATTAAAAGACTAGCAAGATGCTAGACAAGAAAAAAACATCATACAAAATTAAAAGCGCACCAACTTGACCATTCTACATTATACATTTTTGCCCGATTCTTGATCCAATGGTAGCTTGAGCTCTTTATGTCCGCCAAGAGTTTCGCAATGTCAAGTCTTCTATTTGAGAATACCACTTCGTTGCGCAGTTTCCATAGCCACCAGCAGGCTATAAGGATCACCGCGTGTATCGTCTTCTTCCGGATTCTTGAACCAGCCGAATGCTTATGGAGTTGAAGCAGGTCATCGACTGAGAAGGCATAGATCGGTGGGATGTTCAGCCATGAGGAGATCATCTGCCAGACGACGGAACATACGTGGCACGACGTGAGAAGGTGTTCCGTTGTTTCTTCTTTCTCGCTGCAGCGAGGGCATAGGGTGTTGGGTATGTTGATGTTCCTTTTCTTTAAAGCTACACGAGTCGGTATGCGATCCTTGTTAACTCTCCAGCCGAAAATATTGATTTTTTTGGGGACCCACTTGTTCCATTCGAACTGAGGAGTAGCAGCTGTGTTGGTTTGACCCGATAATATCTTCCTAACTGACCTGACTGAGAAGCATCCACTGCTATCCGCCATCCATTTCCAGGTGTCATCCAAGTCAGTGAGAAAGCGATTGGACAGCAGCGATTGCAGCTCCTGTAATTCCGTAAGTTCCTGAGCCAGAGTAGGAGCACGATACCAATCCCATGACAAAGTTGCACCTGCAGCCAGCGAACCAATCCTGTCTCGTACCAGGCAGCCTTTGAACTTTTTCAGCGCAAACAGGGCTGGATATTTATTCTGAAGTGTGTCGCCAGTAGCCCAGAGGTCTGTCCAGAACTGGATAGCCCTCCCATTACCAGAAACCCCATTGATTAGACTGCTGCAAAAGACATTACGCAGGCGTAGTTCAACCTCTTTTTTTGCAATGTTTGCCCAAACCCCCGATAGCCCCTTTTTCGATGGAAGAAAGCTTCCATGTTTCTTGTTGAAGTGAATGCAATCGATTACTTTCCTCCATAATCTCCCATGTTCCGACTTATATCTCCACGCCCATTTAGCTAAAAGCCCAGCATTCATGTCTTTTAATGCCTCGAACCCCAACCCCCCATTTTCTGGTTTGTCGATTACCACCTCCCATTTAACCCAGCTCATTTTGTTATTACCTTCAGACCCACCCCAGAAGAATCTTTTTCTCAATCTTTCAAGCTTAGAAAGAACATTCCCTGGTGCACTATAAAGCGAGAAGTAGTACAGAGGTAGTGAATCTAAGACGGCTTTGATCAATGTGGACCTCCCCCCAATAGAGAGAGTGGATGCTTTCCACAAGGATAATCTGGCTTCAAAAGTTTCGATCACCGGCGCCCAATTACTATACTTGTTCATGTTGCCCCCCAGTTTGAGACCCAAGTAGGTAAAAGGAAGTGTACCTGCATTGCACTTTATTAGGCCTGCCATTAAGTCGTTTTCAGCCGGAGTGGTGCCAATTCCATAGAAACATGACTTCCTCAAATTTATCTTAAGGCCCGAGATCAAGTGAAAAGATCTCATGAGCCTATGAAAGTTTTTGACATTTTGCGCCGACCAATCCCCCAAGATCATCACATCATCCGCAAAGACAAGATGAGTGATAAAGGGTCCCCCATTAGGTAATTTAATGCCCTTGATGGTACCCGCAAGAGAGGTGTTGACCAAGAAACTAGATAAGGCTTCCATGGCGAGAATAAATATAAAGGGTGAGAGCGGGTCGCCTTGTCTAACCCCCCTATGGCATTGAAATTCTCTTGTCGGTGAACCATTTACCAATACCGAAGACCGTGATGACACGAAGATTCCTTGAATCCAAGTCCTCCATTTTCCCGGGAAGTTCATTTGTTGAAGAACCAAATCGACAAAAGCCCAACTAATCGAATCAAATGCTTTCTCAAAGTCGATCTTGAGTAAGAAGGCTTGAGATTTTGCGCGTTTCACCCACGAGATGATTTCGTTTGTAATTAAGGGGCCGTCAAGTATGTTTCTATCTTTTAAATAAGCCGATTGTTCTTCCGAGATAATTGAGCCGATCACCATTTTGAGCCGATTAGCAAGTACCTTTGAGATAACTTTACTAATGCACCCAATAAGGTTAATTGGCCGAAAATCGTTGAGGTTGGATGGGTCGTTGACTTTTGGGATAAGTGTGATAAAGGAGGAGCTACAAGTACAACCACGACTAATGGTACCGGTTGAATGAAAGTGATTCATCATGCTATAGAAGTCGTGGCCTAGGATGTCCCAAAAGTGCCTGATGAATGTAAAGTTGAAACCGTCCGGGCCCGGTGCTTTGTCCCCGCCACAGTCCCACACCGCATTTTTAACCTCTTCAAACGAAAAAGCGGATATAAGAAAAATACCTTGGTCATCAGTGAGCTTCTTAATGTGGCGGCAATGAAAATTCGGACGGTCAAGGAGCGGTTCTGCAAATTTGCCTTCAAAGAATGAACGGACCTCTTCTTTAATTTCCGTAGGACTGTCACACCATGCCCCATTAATCATAAGGCCGTTTAATCTGCTTCTGGAAATTCTGCTGTTGATATAGCCATGGTAGAAGGCCGAGTTTTCATCGCCTTCAATAGCCCATTTAACGCGCGATTTTTGCTTTAAGTCTTTAAGGGTGTTGTCTTTGATCCCCAAGATAGTGCTTTTGTGATGCTGATACTCGGCAATGTCATCTTCAGTAAGATCCCTTTGGTCGCACAGCCCGTCAAGAGCCTCAGCTGCAGCCATGGCGTTTTTAAGTGCAGCCCCATCATCCAGTTTCTGCGCTTTGTTCCATTCCTTAATGGCATTTTTGATCTTTTTTAACTTCTCAGCAAGGTACAAATCTGGAGGTCCGCAATGTACAAAAGATGCTACAGAGGAACGGACAATATCATCGAAACCCGGTTTCTGAAGCCATGAGTTGAAGAACTTGAAGGGGATGTGGCCAAAGTCGTTGTCTTTTGTAATGAGTATGAGGGGGTTATGGTCCGAAAGATGTCTGGGTAATGCTCTCAAAGTGGCCCTCGGCCAAAGACCCCAAAATTTATCGCATACTAAGACGCGATCGATCTTGCTCAGTTTATTACCTCTGTCCTCTTTTCTCGTGAACTTCTGCCCATTCATGATGTATTCAGATAAATTGGCTGAGTAAATAAAATTATTGAATTCTGCAGCCGAGTTCGCGTCAAAAATAGTATTCCTCCTTTCATCGGGTGTTCGGACTTGGTTGAAGTCACCAAGCATAATCCAGGTGCCCCCATTGGATTCTTTCATAGTAGCAATTTCATCCCATAATGCTCGCTTTGCACCCGGCGATTGAGGGGCATAAACATTCAACACATGGAAAGTTTCAGCCATACCTTTGATCTTGCCAGAGATGAGGAGGAGATGCCTATGTTTCGTGGTGTTGATTCTGGTAAAAGTACTAGGATCCCAGAGGCAAGCCAGACCCCCGGACCTTCCGTCAGAGTTAACCCATTCCACTTCCATCGGTGAATTACCCCAATAGCTTGAGAATTTAATTCTGTTCCCATCAACAAACATGGTCTCTTGTATGGCAATAAAGTGAATACCTTGGTCTCTTTTAATGTCTTTTACCCAGCCTGCCTTGTGAGCATTACCCGCTCCCCGAATGTTAATAGTTAAGAAATTCATTGGGGTGTGTTGAGTGGAACTTCCCCCATGACAATCTCACCAATATGTGTTGAACAATTACTCACCTTCATACCCGCAATACATCCTACTTCAATGGTGGCGTTTATTTCCTCCTGCAAGGTGTCATCGTTGCTGCCACGATTCAACTCATCACTATTATCTCCTCCATTGAGTACCGGTACCGTATCGTTGTGAATAGCCCCATCAACATCACCTGAAGCTGTGTCTCGAGGCTGCTCCATGGAATCCGATTGAGAGGGTGGAGGTGTGACTTTTGAGAATTTAATTCTGTTCCCATCAACGAAGCTGTGACTTTTTTAACTAACACGCCTTATTTGTGTTTTGACTACAACCATATGACATTGTTCAAAATCCCTAAAAAAACCGATAATTTTCTTTAGTGAAATACAAAAATCAATCATAAAACCATAGTATCAAAGAGCACAATTCAAAACATTCAAAACTTACATTTTACGTAATATTTACTCTAAACAATTTATAACATAATAATAATAATAATAATAATAATAATAATAATAATAATAATAATAATAATAAGGAAAACCTTAAACCTCCACAATAATCAATAAAACATCTTAAACACTTACGCCATGTGTTTGAATGTAAAATGCGAAGAAAAAGTTCAGTAGGATGCTTAAAATATAAAATATGATGGTGATGTGACTCTAAATAATTAGTCTTAGTATTATTCAGTCGTTAAAAATGGAAACACATATATTTCTCCCAGGCCCACGACCAGCACCACTCTTGCCTCTCACGCCCCCATCGTGCCCAGGCTTGGCGGTGTTTGCACCATGTTGCCACTGTGGCAAAGCTTCACGTTATATCAACCACAACACATAGTCTATAATAAAAACCTTTAAGTTTAAAACTATATAAAAGATAAAAATTCAACATAAAAACAAAAAAAAAAAAGATATAAATGTGTGACTCATATAAGACCATTTGTAGTGTGGCCCTAAGTCACCTCACCACTTTAACGCCTCCCAAGCGTGCAAACCAAAACTAAAGGGATAATTGCAATTTTATAAATAAAAAAAAGGATTAAAATATATTTGTTTTTTCGATTAAACCACAAAACACTTTTGATGATGTATCTAGTTAAAACTTCACTACCTATATGTCCATGACATAATCGTTTGCACTTTTTAGTTATTTCACAAATTAATTACATGGTTAGTACATGTGGTTTACCTATACTGAATGTGTATAAAGTGATAATCGAAAATTGACTTGAAAATGATTCCTTAGCAACAACTGACTGCAGTATATGAAGTAAGGTTGTTGAACCACAGGAATTTCGTGAAAAGTGCTAACTATAAACTACTAAATAAACTAAGCACGTGAAACTGAAATTGAAATTGAAATTAAATTTGATGATTGAATTATTGATTAGATTGTAATTGATAAGTAGTTTGATTTTGAGAAACACGATTGAGAATAAAGGTGGTTACTACGAATTTCAGATTCGGTAATTGCACTCTTGGTCCTAGTGGTCCATTAATTAATGAGTTGAGACTTGAGGTTAACAAAATTGCACTGGTATGGTCCTTGCCTCTAACGCCAGTTAAATTACTTAGTTAAGTGACTATAAATTGACTATTTTACCCTTGTAGGTAACTCTTCTTCTTCTTCACCCCACCACCCACTTTCACAAGCCATCACCTCCAGCATCTTCAACACCATCACACTGATATTAACAGTAAATATAATTAAAAAACAAACACATATTATTTCAATAGCATATGTTTTATGTCTCTTAGTTAAAGTGACCGGTTCAAAAACATGAACCGATTATGTTAGATCCGGTTTAACATAATTAATGGAATCAGCAATGGTGGTGGCGAGTTTGAGTTCAGATGGTGTAATAATACTAATATCAGTGGGAAAGCCTTTGAACTCATCCTCGTCCCAGTATTCGTACAAGGATGTTGGTATGTCGGGTTCGGATGATTGATGATTAAAAACAGGATCGGGATGAGGTGGGCTGGATTCAGGTGGGTCGTCAGAGAGGGTGCTGGGGGCGGGGGAGGTGGGAGAGTGGTGGAGGGAGGGTGATAGTGTTGAAGATGGTGAGGTGGTGGTTTGTGAAGGTGGGTGGTGGGGTTGGATGAAGAAGAGTTACCTACAAGGGTAAAATAGTCAATTTATACTCACTTAACTTAGTAATTTAAGTGGCGTTTGAGGCAAGGACCATACGGGTGCAGTTTTGCTAACCTCAAGTCTCAACTCATTAATTAATGAACCACTAGGACCAAGAGTGCAATAGCTGTAAACCACAGGGACCAACCATGCGATTCTCTCTATTTTTTTTTTAAATTGTTGGGTTGAGAACTTGCGTGATTATCAATTATAAATTACGTGATTATCATATATAACTTGTGTGATTATCATATATAACTTGCATGATTATTAGGTACAACTTGCGTGATTATTTTGTTAGTTATAACTTGCGTGATCGTTTGGTCGTGGACAAGGATACCTTTTTGGCTAGTGCCACGTGTCGCACCCTAACCCCTTCTTATCCTTTGTATGTTAAGGTACTTTTTATAATAGTCTCTCGCATAAATAAGTACGAAAATGAGACGTAAAACATTGTGATTAGCAAATAAAAAATTAAAGAAAATAAATATATTAATATCATGATAAATTGATAATATCCTCATAAGAGTGCAGGGAGTGGGGGAGGGGCGAGGGACGCTTCTCCAAGCCCACCTACACCACCCCACCTTGGCGCGGAAGTGGAGTGAGCCCCTTAGGCGGAGAGATTTTCACTGGCGTGGGGTAGGGGGGAAGTGGACGTGAGACGATTTGATTGGCTCTCTCTTTTTTTTTTTAAATTTAACACAAATAATAATAATAATAATAGTAATAATGGGGAAAGATCCGGTACAAATAGCTTTTTTGGTAAGAACTGTAAGAATCAAAGGAGGGTATTTTTTTTTAATTTTTTTTTTCAAAATTTTTTTTCCCCATATTGTTAATCATGTATTATAGTATTGAAAACTAAAAAAAAAAAAAAAAAAAAAAATTTGGTGTAGAGTAATTACGTGTAGAGTAATTACATAATTACTCTAGTGTAAACTAATGTATTTACCTTAATGACGTAATTACACTAAAAAAAATTTTTTTTTTTAATTTTTTTTTGTATTATTCATCTAGAAAGAATGTTTAAGCACATGGGAAAAAAAAATTCTAAAAAAAAAAATAAATTTTTTTACCCCCTTTGATTCTTACAGTTCTTACAAAAAAACTATATGTATTTGATCTTTACTCTAGTAATAATAATAATAATAATAATAATAATAATAATATTCCTTTCACCTCCTCCACTCCCCATATTTTTTACCCTTCAAACATGATCTCCACATGACGTTTCACGCCCCTCTTTCTCCCTCCACAGCCTAATAATGTATTAGGAAAAAAAAACAGTATGCTGTTTGTTTTTTTAAGGAAAAAAACAGCCTAAAGATTGACAATATCGAAATACCCAATTAAACAATTGACTCAACCTGGTTCACAAGCAATTTTTTTTTTTTTTTGAACAACGAGAGCCGCACAAGCATATCACGCGCTGACAGATAACAACACGCCACGTGTCCCTCTTCACAACCCTCTTTTTCTCCCCACTCTCCTCTCCTTCGTCATTCATCACACATTTTTTTATTTTATTTTATTTTTATTTTTCTTTCAATTTCTTTTTTTTTCTTTCAATTTTTTTCCTTCATATATTTCCATCAAAACCTTAAATCAATCAATCAAATCATCATATCCTCGTATTAGTTCATACGCATGGCGGTTTATTGTCGTCTGTTGGTGATTATTATTATCGCCTTTGTTTGGATTGTTGGTTTTATCAGCGCTAGTGATGGTGATGCTGATCCGATTTACATGTAAGATTGACATCTGATTCCTATTTTTTTTAAAGCAAATTACTTGTTAATATAAAAGACCTGCGCTGAAGCAGCAACTTTTGGATTGCGAAACCGATCCTACTAAACACAAAGTTTTGGGTCGTAGGGGTTGAATACTACTACTACTAATAATACTAATACTGATAATAATAATAATTAGTATAGAGTGAAAGTTGAAACCCTAACTTTTATGCTTAAGGTTTTTTTTTTTTTTTTAAATTTGTGTAGATTTTAAGTTTGTTGAGGTGAATTAAATGGTATAGAATTTGTAATTGAAAGCGTTGAGGTTAAATCGATAGGAAGTCAATATAGGTGCTTAAAAATAGTTTGGTCAATGTTGATTGTATGCAGTGACGAAGGTTAGCGTCTTAGCGAGGGCCAGGGGGTGCCGTTTTTTGGCTCAGTGGTGAAAGTTTGCGATTTTCATAGGTAATTTTTATATGGATTGAGTCCGGCCCCACCGATTTGATCTTCCGGCCCATACTGATACGAAAAAATTGAGTCTTGCCCTCGCCGATTTGATCTTCCTGCCCATACTGATACGAAAAAATTGAGTCTTTCCCCCGCCGATTTGATCTTCCTGCCCATACTGATACGAAAAAATTGAGTCTAGCCTCCACCGATTTGATCTTCAAGCTTCGTCACTGATTGTATGTGTAGATTTTGTGGTTCATGAAGCGTAGAAAATGACTGTCTGTCTGTCTGTTAAGCTTTGGATTAGAATTGAATTGAATGATAATAGGGAAAGTCGCTAAATTGGATGTGTTGACTTTAAAAATTTACAAAATGGACATTAGATTTGACCAGGGGAAAGGCGCCATCGGCATGAAAATTCACGTAAAGTACACGGGGGAATAAAAGCGACATGTGTAATAACGAAGGCTAAGCCTTAGCCAACGGCTAAAATTTAGCAGGCCTTTTACACACGTATTGACTTGGTTGGCTCTTTTCGTAGACCCTTAGTACTTTTCATGCTTTATTGTGCTAGCTAGGGATTGGCCTACTTAGCTGGCGGCCTTATTTGGCGTTGTCTGATTGGTTGGTTTTGGATGTCTGTTTTTAAATTGCTAAAAGTCAATGTGTACCTCTGCAAATATGTGGTCATATTTTAGCTGTTTTAAGTTAAGATCTATGACTTCTTTTGTGAATCTGTGTTACTATTGTTGGTGGCTTCTGGTTTGTCGGTTGCATAATGCCACAATTTTCCATGTTTGAGATGCAAATTAACTCGTACAAACATCAACATGCTGTTGTTATTAATATCTTAAATGATTATGCAAATTAGAATAAGAGAAAGGAAGCTATAAAGGTTATGTGAAACAGACATCTGAGGTAAAGTTATCTTAAATGTTAGTTAACTAGTCGCTTTTCATTACTTGACTTTTCTGTACATTCTTCAGACTTATCAAAGAAGCCGCACTCATGATGTGAACACGTAAGGTAATATTACTTTGTTTTGGTTTTTAAAACACTAATATTTTCTTTACTTGATATTTCTGGTTTAATAGAGAATGTGTTGAGCAATGCGAGAAGACCGGATGTGTTGGGGATATATGCTTCCAACACTGCAATATGACATCTGACGGGAAATCTGTCGGTGATCCGTGGTACCTACAAGAGCCCCTTTATATAAAATGGAAAAAATGGGACTGTCTTAGTGGCTGCAGATACCAATGCATGCTTGTTAGAGAGGAAGAACGTGAGAAAGCTGGAGGCACACCTGTTAAATATCATGGAAAATGGCCACTTAAACGCGCCTTTGGGATTGAGGTGCTACAAATTATTGTACTTTATGTTATCTGATTACTGTATGTTCGTTTTCGTTTAAGTTTTATTCTTGTATGCAGGAACCTGTGGCTGTAGCACTCTCGGCTCTTAATCTTGCTGTGCAATTTCACGGATGGGTATCATTTTTCATCCTCGTGAACTACAAGTTGCCTTTAAGCCCAACTAGACAGACATACTATGCATACACCGGGCTGTGGCATGTCTTTGGGACGTTATCAATGAACTGCTTATTTTGGAATGCTGTTTATCACAGCAGGCAAGTAGTAACCGTCTTGTTGTTCTTGTAGTTACATACAAATTAGAAGCAGCCTTTTGATAAATTAGCAGCAAATGGTTAACTTGTTTTCATGTTTGGATATGGTGCAATCTGTTTAATATTATCAGGGACGTGGAAATGACGAAAAGATTAAACTATTCATCTGCTGCTGCGCTGCTTGGGTTTTCGCTTGTAGTGGCTATACTAAGAGCTATTAATGTGAGAAGTCAAGCTACTCGTGTGATGGTTTCAGCTCCGATAATTGCCTTTATGACAACCCATATCTTGTATTTAAACTGCTATCAATTCGACTATGGTGAGATACTGTTTTGAGTATGTTTGGTAAAAGGGTACGAGTTTGAAGGAACGAGGTTAATACCATACAAATGGGTATTCTCCATACCCATTCCTGTTCCAAAATTTATCAAACACAAACCCATAGACCATAGTCATTTACAGACCAAACGTCACCTAGAAACATATAAAAACTAACGTTACATATATTTCAGGTTTAAATATGAAGGTTTGTTTTATACTGGCCGTAGCACAACTGCTCGTGTGGGTAGTTTGGGCTGGTGTTTCTAACCACCCGTCTCGTTGGAAGATTTGGTTCGTGGCAGTTGGTGAATGTTTAATTATTTTCTTTCAAATTTATGACCGCCCGCCCTTTTGGGGTTGTTTGGATGCTCACGCCGTTTCACATGCCATTGCCATTCCCATATCCTACATCTGGTGGGGTTTCATTCATGATGACAGTGGATACATGACAACAGCATTCCTCAAAAAGACAAAGTAGAACAGCAATATTGTCCGACATGTTTTGTTAATTAAGGTACACTGCTAATTTGCTACTGCCTTTTTGCTTGCATGCTAGTGTTTTTCTATAAAACACTATACCTCGCGAGTTTTGTGTATCAAAAGCTTGTGTCAAAGTTGGTTCGGGTTTTTTCTTGCTTTTTTTTTTGAAAGCTCCAGGCCGTTGGTTTTTACGGATATAGAAGTCGGTGTCTGTACCGCTTAGTGTGGTCTTCCTTTTGGCTTGTATGTTTTGGAGCTTTTGTATCGGTTTGAATAAGAATTAAGTTCATGCTTTTGTTCCTGATTGTATTTTAGTTTTAATTTTAATGTTGATAACCATCTTATTGCAGTTAGGATTGTTCTGGTTGTTGGTAACAGTTAATGTATACTTATTTTGCTTCAAGTGGTAAACAGAAAATCTTGTTTTTTTAGTTTTCTTATTGTCATAGCTGTTAAATAATCTGAAGAAGAAGTTAAAGCTTCAAGAAAGAGTTTGCCGGTAATTGGCTTGAGATTTGTCATGAGAACTAAGAGCATCACCGCAAAGCTCTTGGCTCGCAACTTGTTGATCGACTTGTATGAATTAGCTCGTTAAAACTCACGCCTAATTGGTTCGAGTAACTTATTCGTTTGCTCTTAAGGTTATCTCGTTTCTTTGTGTGTTTGAGATATTTATTATTTGAGATCTTATAGTTTTAGATTGCTAACTTGTTATACGAGACATCTATGCAAAAACACAAAACTCGTGAAAACTGTTAAAATTGAGCCAACTCATTGTCGAGACACGAGCTGGCTCGAGCCGGAGATGAGTTGAATACGAGTTTTATTTTAATCTCGGTTGAAAATATTAAGCTGGCTCGACTCATATTGTTACTAGGTTGAGCCCGATGTGGCATTTGAATTCGTACAACTTTAGATTTTCTTAATGTTCGAGTTCATTATGAGTGGTTATATGCAATGCAATGCAAGTAACCGAAGTAGATAACATAATGTTTTTAATAACATAATGTTTTTTAAAATTCTAAATATATTCTTGTGATGGCTTTTTTTTGCATACGTATAAATCTAATGAAAAATGAAATTTTATTCGCAAAAGAGCCCGCATCTGGATCTCTATGCGTGTGGCTCAAACCTATTGGGTCGGGCCTAATTAGGATATTCTTCTACAATACAACAATGAGAACAAAAAAATGTGTTCTTATCAATTAGAAATTCCCAGCCCCTCCTGTAGTTAGCTCTCCCCCTATACATGCTCCCTGTGTGTGAGAAGAGTTAGGCAAGAAGATAAAGGGTTACAATTAAAGTTACATATAAACAAAATATTAACAAAAACACATGTCGCGGAAGAAAAAAAACGGGTATGTGGAGGAGACCCTCTAGCCCCTGGTATTCATATTGGATACCGGTCATCCCACCCCACAAGGGTTATGATCCCGGCAAAATACCTCAAAGCGCTGCCCACAAGATTCGAACCTGTCTTCTCTCATGCTCAACACTTATCATTGGTAGTGGTACCACTAGGCTATAAGCCCATTGGTATGTCGTGGAAGAAGGTAAGACAAGTGTAGGTGAATCAGGCAAGCGAGCAAATAAAAAGAAAACAAGAGACACGTAGAATCGAACTCGGGTATTCAAATGGATACCAAACAACTTAACAACTGAATCAACCACATACAACATAACTCTACCCAACAGAAAAGAAAAACCCTTTAACAACACAATAAATCTAAGGTAAAAAAACATCCAAGAGTCACTGTTTAAATCAACTTCCTAATCAATAGTAAGACTGAGGGGTGTGGGATCGGGATCGGGGAGCCTAGGTGGCACCCTCCCCCGACGGTGACCCCCCCCCCCCCCATATTTCGGTATAACCGGGGAATTATCCCCTTCCTCTTTTTGACAATTGGAATTTAATTTCTTACCCTTCGGGAGAGTGATGTGACGCTGAGATGGACAAAAGAGAAGGGAGAACCACACCCCATAACCTAAGGAGATTGATCATCAGCTATAACTATACTTGACATGTATAATTCAAACTTAATTAAGTGAAAGAATCATGAAAATTGAACAATCACGCTAGATATTGTGAGCGAAAAGATACAATTAGACGATAACATGACTAGATCATATATCATGGCTGGGTAGGGCTAGGTTTAATTGCCAAAATTGTTGGAGTTAAAGTGTTGTTTTTTTTGGGGTTAATCGTTTAAGCTACGTTACAAACGGATTTAATCAGGGGCGCAGGACTGTGAGGGCCACCCCCCCCCCCCCCCTTCCACCTTCTGTTTTTTGACGTAGTGGTAGAAATTTACGCTTTTTATTGGTAAATTGAGTCTGGCCCCATCGATTTGATTATTATAGTTGAAACTTAAAGCGAGGATCAAAATAAGTAAATAACTATAAAAGAATCTTCATAAAAGATATTTCTTCAACTTTGCTTTTTTATATTTCCTTCTAGATTGTTTACAAAAGAACCGTCCTCTTTAGAAAAAAAAAATAATAAAAATAAGACGACTATCCATTACATGTTTTCAAAAGGTTCCACGTGGATAAACAGTTTCTAACTTTTAACAACCGTATAATCCTAAACAATCATTTTTTACATTCTATGACCTCCCTCACACTTACACTCATACTCACACAAAATTACAAAACACACATATATATTTTTTTAAAACAGTTAGTAACTCCACAACGACATATCACCACCGTAATCCACCTCATCACCACCATCATACGGCGGCGGAGGCGGCACCATTAGCCCCTCCGCCATATTCGCCAACAATCCCGGCATACCAAACTCCTCCTCTTCATCCACAAACCCCCCATTCCCTCCAAATTCAACGGCGGGAGCCGCCGTCGAACCGCCATTCTCATCCTCAACCTGCCGGAACCCCTCCGCCGCCTCCACGGCCGCCTTCCGAATATCCTTCGGGTCCATCGACACCGGCACCGGCAGCCTCCACGACGAATCTGCAAAATTCAAACACGCCGACCGCCCTCTAAACGCCAACGCCGCCACATCGTGGGCCCGTGCCGCCATCTCCGCCGTCGGAAAAGTCCCCAACCATATCCTTGACTGCTTATTCGGCTCCCTCACCTCACATACCCACTTCCCGGAGCTCCTCTTCCTCACTCCACGGTACACCGGATGCCGCGTTTCGTGAAACTTCTTCCGGCCGGCCCGCTTTTTTGGGTGGCTCGCCGCCAGCATCACCTCCTCTGGCGACTCCGGTGACTCGCCGGTATCCACCTCCGGCGAACCACTGCCACCTCCAAATTCAAAATGACCATCATACCTATCATTAACATTATTATTATTATTATTATTATTAATATAGTTGTTGATATCCATATGTTGAAAATTAGTATTATTATTATATGTTGTTGTTGACTGAATCTTGGTAACAAATGACACACACATATATATAGACATAAGTAGATATGTAGCATGTGTGTGACAATATGTTGGGGGTGGTTATCATGCGATACAAACACGGAGAAGGTATTGTAGGAAGGAGCAGGAGCACACAGAAAAGGAAGGAAGAGGGGCCAGTGAAAAGTGTCATAGTTTAGACCAAAAGTGGATAATGTTGTATGTACACCTGTTACTAAATATGGGTCCTACGTTGTTATATGCGGTATAACACGTGTGAGTTTTGTGTTGTTTGATAATTACTTCTGAAGCTACTTACGTTACGTTAAGCCTTTTCACTAGGGGACCACTACATGCCATCCATGTCTCCACACACCATGAAATTGTTCAACATATCTTTTTTATTTTTTATTTCTATTTTGGTCTACTTTGTTTTTCTTTTACTAGAATAACAATGTTTGTGTTTTGAATAACTATTTGGTTTAATGGATTTAAATATTTCCATTTTTACATTTGGCCAACAACACTTATAAGTAATGGGGTAGAGATGAGCATACAAGGTCGAATACCGATCTCGTCCCGTCCTGATACCGTACCGAACCGAGGGGTTTCGAGATCGGTATCGGTACCCATATTTATGGATTTTTGGTTTCGGTATTATCGGTACGGGATCGGTATGGTATCGGTATTTTACCTTAAAATACCGATACCATACCGGTACCGTACCGTATGTATTCAGTATCGGTATCAGTATTGGTTTTTTGGACTTTTCGGCATCGGTATTGTCGGGATCGGTTCGGTACCGATACCGTCCCGAGCTCATCCCTATAATGGAGTGTCTTTTACAACTCTCAACTTTCAGTTTATTTTTCCTCACTGCTCCTAAACTAACCTAACCCTAACTCATTTTTTTATGTGGACGTTTTAAGGGATCTGGCATTTGGTGTGGCTTATTTGTCAAAAGAACATTAACTATTTTTTGTATAAAAAAAAATCCAATTTTCTTTAAACATATATAAAAATAAAAAATACCCCCTCTTTCTCTTTCTTAACTCTCTCTCTCTCTCTCTCTCTCTCTCTCTCTCTCTCTCTCTCTCTCTCTCTCTCTCTCTCTCTCTCTCTCTCTCTCTCTCTCTCTCTCTCTAACAACCAAGGGTCGACCGCCATCTCACCACAACCACCACTAGATCACATGTGACTTTCTCAACTCCTTCTTTCATTCTCCACCACATGTGACTCTTTCTCTCTCTCCCGCTCTCTCTTTCTCTCACCAGAATCGGCCGCTACTTGAATAGACCTATAGTGAAGGAATTACATAAATCGAGGGTGAAGGAACTGGTGGTGGTGGTTTGTTTGTGTTTAAAGAGCCAGAGTTAGGGTTTAGGGGTGGACGGTGATGTTGTTGGTGATGATGGTGGCTGGTGACTAAGTCGGTGTGATGGAGGTTGGGAAATTAAGAGAATTACAAAGATAAGAAGATGATGATAACATAGTTAGAGGTTGTGGTGTGATTGAGATTAGGATATTGTTTTCTAGAGTAACAATATCCTAATGGTATTGGTGATGGATGGAGGTTGTGGTGAGGCTGTTGTGGTCTAGTGGAGGGGGTTGGGGATGAAGGTGAATGGTGATTGCAAGTGGTGATGGTGGTGGTTGGTGGAGGTCACGGTGATGGTGTGTTTAAGAGAGAGGTGGTGGTGAAGGTGATGGATTTTATAAAAAAAAATTAAAGTCTTTTTTTGAAGACATCTAAAAAAATAAATAAGTGTAGTTTTTTTTAAAAATAAGGTTTTATTACACATGAGCATGCCATATCACTGAAAAATTGCCACGCCTACAAGAAAATTAACTGGGTTGTGGTTCAGTTACTTTGTAGACAGAGGAAAATAAGTTGAAAGTTGAGAGTAATGAGAGAGAATTCGTTAATTGTGAGTATTGCTCCCCAAAAGGTGAGAGTTGGGAGTACTTAAATCCATTAAACCGATTTTCAAAGTTTTCAACATCCACGTAAAGCCACACTTTATATATAATAAGAAATCGTTAAAAGGATAACCTTTAAACGCTGATAAAATTAAGCACATAACACCTACAAATTCATTAAGAAGTTAAATGAATATGAATAGGCCAATGAATAAACAAAACTTTGAAACGATTTTTATGGTTTATACGTTAGTGCTTCGATAACATGTAGATTATTACCCACAACTCCATTTTATTGACAACAAAATGTAGATAAAAATAAACATGTTTCAATGGTATATTTAAAATTTTACAAAACATCATATTTTAAAAGTTGTAATAGACATAATAATCCTAAGTGGGCCATGTTTCAAGGGGTAGGTGGAAAAAACGATGTTGGGTTATATAGGAATTGTTGATGATGAAAGCCAAAAACCAATGCATTTATTCATCCAAGTACTTGAAGAATAAGGGAGAAATACAACCTATTTACTGCAGCATTCCTCGTTTGAAAGTTTCAACAGACAACATTCACAACTAGTGGTTTCTAGAACTACTGAATTTCAAAGACCAAAGAGTTGGACTAAAATAATTGACTTGAAAAGTCAAACAACCAGACTTCCAACAACCGGTTTTAGAAGACTAAAAGAGACGGAATGATTTTTGAAGAGCTGGTTGACAACTGTTGGATTATTTGAGTTGTTTGTCAGTCCAACATTTTTCTTTTGTAATTTCTAGAAGTTTACAATTCCAGTTGTTTGTAAGTAATTTTTCTGCAGTTTTCACAACTGTTTGCAGTTACATTGTTTTTAGGTTGTTAGGTTCACTTTCACGGTGACGTCACCAGCAGTTTCACTATCTCTATAAGTAGAACAATACTCCATTGCAAAATGTATTCACTTGTGCACCTGATTGATATCATAAGTGTCCAACAGGGTAAAGCCCAGTAGTTAGAGTGTAATGGTAAGGGGGAGTGTTAGTAATCAGATTGTACTTAATTTCATATATACAAAGTTGTGCTTACGTCACTTAATTTATCTATGTTTTCTGTTTATGTTGATGTGTGTATGAATTACTTGATTACTTTTGATTATGAACTAATTTGATTATCAATTCAAGTATAACTCGGAAACACACACACACAAAAACCACTCTCAGATCCAACAAAGACTAAAATGAAGATTTGACCAAACATATTTACCAAAATAGAAAAAACGTTAGATAAGCCAACTTAGCAGGCAGATTTATGGACAAAAGCGTCGGCTGAATGGGCTTAGCCGACGTATACATTACGTTCATAATTTCTTAATGAATATGGTAATTTCCTCCCTATTGTGAATTGCTTAAAGAGAATATAGTAAAAAAAAAAATTATGGATTAAATACTTCCAAACTATGTAAAGCCACCCGTAAAAATGAAATAGTAACTTATGAGTGTGATAAAGACATTACAATATAAGCTTATCCTAGTAATTGGATCCGTAAGCGTTGCGGCACAGTTACATTGTCAACACTAAACAAATTAGTTCAAGCGTTATGTGATGTTTAAACCACTTGGAACCGCGCGTTTTGACGTATCCGATTTAACTCAACAACATTGCCGTTGGATCAACATGTAAAGTAATCAAATTTATGTTGTACAATCATAATGAATTTATATGTAACCCGACTCATACATAGGAAACATACCAAAAAACATAAAACGTGTATAAAGAGAAAATTGACATGTGTAATAAAAAAACACATATTCACATCAAAAGTTGAAATTTTACCTCTATCGTGTTGCGGCGGAGTCGAAACATAGAGTAACTCGAAATTATATCATCAAATGAAAATGTATTATATTTGACCCCAAGTGAAAATGTATTATATTTGACCCCAAGTGAAAATGTGCATAAAATTAGCATGAAAATGTATTATATTTGACCCGAATTACTTACAAAAAAAGTTTACGTCAAAACGTAGACCAAATCAAATTTACACCGAGACATAATATAAGCATGTTAAATAGTTTTTTCTAGGTAAAGAAACGAGAGGGGTAAACACAAAACTTTAAAAACTCAAGTGGGTAAAATGATATTTTACAAAGTTCTTAAAGATAACGACAATTAGTTTTTAAAAATGAAATTAGCGAAAGAACAGTTAGTTAAATATGTAGGCATTAGTTTGGTTAGATAAAAAAAATTAAAATTTTCAAGAGTTGAGAGGTTGTAAAATTAAGTAATAATGTAGGGTTAAAATTACAATTTTCAACCGTAAAGGTGTTGTATGATGAGAGAAAAAAAAGGAGGGACCACCTTTGTAAATATCAAGGACTTTCAAGACACTTGTAAAATTGATTAAAAGTTTTCATATAAAATTGCAATTTTTTTAATAAAATGTAGTAATTACTTAATTTTGTTTGATACCATTCTCAAATGCTTTAAAATATAATACAGATTATAGATATAGATTAATGGTAATTAGAGGTTATGATAAAAGAATGCGTACAAGTAGGTTTTGCATGAATGATAAAAAGGAAAAAAATACATGATATTTGGATTTTAAGCATGAGACTTTTCCCATGTTATCTTAAAATTCATGTAAAATTACATGACATTTGTAGACATTTTTCTTCCTTTATATATCACTAAATATCATTATAGATGAGATAGAACGTTTATTATAGAATCAATATTAAGTATATAAGTGTGACAACAGAATTAAATTTTTTATTGTTTGTGTTAAATGTATTAAACCACAATTTTTACATCAAATTGATTTGTTGAGCTTGTCTGTAAATATGTAACATACGGTATGGTAGATTAGATTTTCTAGTTAGATTACTTAGTTATTATCAGTTTTAATTAAAAAAAAACCATTATATGTCGGATGTTTGTTCGGTTGGAGGGGTTAATATCGAACCAATTACCTATCATTTGGTGGCGTGTTATGTGGAAATGAAAATAAGAGCTTGAGGCCATTTGGTCTTGAGTTCGAATCCGATCCAAAAGGGTTTTACTGCAGTGGGCCTTTGGGCAACAGGTTTTTCCCCGAATTATTGGCTTGGTGGACTTGGGCTGCCCAGTGGATAGCCATTTGTCTAATGCTAACCCACTGGCAGTTCAGGTATTATTTAGTTGACCGTTAAAAAATATATATATCGAACCAATTAGATGAAACTACTAGATTTTGTGTTTTTAAGTTTGTGATGGTCGGCCATGTGTTGTCTGTTCATAGGAAATGACACACCACTAGAGTTGCCTATGATGGGACGACCATGATACTACAAAAGGAACCAGAAGAATTCTGATATTTTTTACGTGTCGTGACAGAAAATGGCACAAAGCATCACCCATCATATCTTCATGTTATTCGTCCAGGGTTCTTCTAACATCTCCTTGTCGGTTGCATTTATAATTATTGTAATTGATAGTTTTTGGTTCTATATCATGTATACATATTCATAAGATTGGAGATATTTTCATGTTATATTTCATATCAGCTAGGGACTTTACAATATATACATGTAGTGGTTGGTTGTGTACAAAATGATTTTCATGTGTGAAGCGTATGAAGCATCTGGGACCGGCACGTATATTTTGGGGAAAACGTGTCGTGTCTGTTAAATTAAAACAATTTAAATATAGTTGGACTTAGCATGTAGAAGAGTTTGCTTAAGCGTCAGACATATACAACTTTGACACACATTTGTAGTATCAAAAGCACCGGTATTAGTTTAGATGCATCTTTATAACTAGCTAAGAGAGTTAGACGTAATAAGCGTATCTTGTAGTGTCACTCATGTCATCACCAGTCCCAACTAGCAAAATATGTGCTGACGGTCCCACCTTTTAAAATATTGGTCATCAACGGATCGACTATAACTAAAAATAAACATGTTTCATTTAGAAAAACAGTTAGTATTCGGTTAGTCATAGTCCATTGGTGAGCAATATATTAAAATTTGGGACAACCAATACACATTTTGTTAGTTGGGACCAGTGACAACAAATTGCTAATAATTGAGATTATTTAAATCAAATAATCCTTGTATAAAACAATGACAATAACAATGTTAATTTAGTTTCTCTTATTTTCATGAAGTAGCTTATGAATTGGATCGAGTTGAATCCGCAATTAGATAAAATTCTGCAACGGTTCCTTCGAGATACAGGTTCACCACCCCAAATAGTCGTTGGGCATCTCTAACTCGATCTCACGATACAGACACACCATGTGAATTCAAATTAGTTTCCAAGATCACCTTCTAATCTTGCCAAAACTAGAATAGCAATGGAAAAAATTCTCAAGAGCAAGAGAACATAAAAATTGAGAAAAATAAAGTATGTCATTCCAATTCGCGAATTGCAATACAAAACGAAAACGAACAAAATAACCACCCACGTTCGCTACATTTAGGGAATTTAAAATTAACTACTTTGAAAAGTCAAATAAAAGAAAATAATTAGGAAATAAAATAAATTGCTTGATACCGGATGTGTAAAACGTGGGAAGGCATGCATGCGGTTAAGTAATTGATGGGTGCGACCGGATCATGTTGACCCATGTCGTTTCAGTTTGGCGTGGGTCATGAGGCGGGTCTAGAGCATCAATCGGGTTCTCTGGTGTTAGGCTATCAGTAAGTATTACTAATGAGAAAGTTTACTGTAAAAAGTAGTTTAACGTAAAAAGGATAACATGTATTTTGGGCTTTTTGATAAATAAATCAATGAATGAGATTTGCCGTTCAAGTCCCATAAGGAGTAGAAATTTGCCGTTAAAAAAAATGAATGAGATTATAAGGGGAAACGTATACGTTGAGTTTCTAAAAGATGAGGAGAATGACAAAATAGGTATAACTCATAATGGTTGAGTTCCACCCTCATTTTTTAACGTCCATAACTTTTTCATACGACATTATTTTTTAAAAAATAATATACCATAAAAACAAGCTTTTTATCCTCTTTCATTTCCATACCCTATTGCTATACTTTTATTTAATAAAAAAATATTTTTTTTGCTGGGTTGATAACTTGCGTTTTATCTTGATACAACTTGCGTTTTAGTATAGGTGGTCTGTCAGATCTGCATCAAGCCATGAAAATCCAATTAGTTAATGGTAATGTGATATTTGACACTATATCACCTATAGACATATGTATCTATTATTATTTTTAAATATAAAATAAAAGAAAAATAACTATTTGTTTGAAGAAAAAAAATAACAATGTGATAATTGATTGATTTAATAAAAATTAATAGATTAGGTAAAATAAAAGAAATAAAGAAAAACCTTTATTTTGTTAAACATTTTCAAATCACTCATTTTAGTAAATATTTTTCAATCATCCTTTTCTTGAGAAAAAATCAACAGAAAATATCCATTTTGATAAATATATTGTTAGACTTTTACATAATTATGGCCTAAATGATCATTTATTATTTAATTAACCAATATGATGTTACTATCCCTACATTAATTATAAGTCATTATTATATTAATTATAAGTCATTATTTGATGGGAATAATGGCATAAGTTAGAATATGTAGGGGTTGCCCTTTTGGTGTCCATAATAAGTGTCATGAGAGACTTATAAAACACCATATACAAGAACACTCTCACACACTCTAAATAATCCATCTAAAAGGGACACCATAAAGTGGAACCAAGAACATCATAACGAAATCATGGCTGCACCACCATCCGCTAAGTTTACCATTCCCACATGTAAGTATTTCTCATTTGACATTTATGTTTATTGAATAAACATGATTAGGTTCTAAGTCTTGACCCATGTTTAAAGATATAATCAACATATATTTCAAATCATCCATTTTAATAAATATTTTTTTCACCAACACCCATTTGAAAAAAAACTCAATATTGGTGTGTAGTTATTATATTGTTAGTGTGAAGTTTCAGTTGGTGTATGAAAAATTTGGTGGTTTGGCTAGTGACTGCTGGCCATTTTAGAATGGAAATTATTTGTTGATATTTAAAAAAAAAAGTTAGCTTCTGGATGAGGACAAAAACAACTTTTCTCAGATGACGGCACAAGTGACTAACTACCAATCAGCAACCGCCACTTGGCCACACGGTTTACAACACAAAACTGACAGTTGATATCCAGCAACCGCCACTTGTTGTTAATCAGTTAGTTAATCGGCAATTAAACGCGTGTTGTTTGTTATTAATCATGGGACCTACTTGGACCGACCCATGATTTGGCCGGTTTTGTTCTAACTTCTACCCTTATTTTATATTCACCGTTACTTTAATTTTCTTTTTCTTTTATAGGGTTTACACATTTGAAAAGAAAAAAAGAATTATTAAATAATATTAATATTATCTATTCTCAGTTGTTGGATTAGCTAGAGATTTTTTTTTACCTGGTTACTTATATTTCGCATTCTGATGTATTGCAAGTTAATTTTAAAACTTTTGGTTTACATCAGGTCGGATCGATTTTGTTCGTGTGATAAAAATATAAAATCGTTAAAAATAAAGTCGTCACAAAGTATAGTTAATTTATACGAGTTTTCAGATGTTAAAAGTATTAATCCATTACATTTTCGATTGAAACGTTGATAAGACCATGTGTAATGGGCATTATATGGGCATGAATGAGCTTGATAACGCCCTCACACTGTCCCCCAGAGCATTATAGGGGCATGAAAAAGCAGGGACATTTCTAGTACAATGCCCAAAAAGGAGAAAAATAAGGAAAATAATTATTAAAAGAGAATTCAAAAAGAGGTTAACCATTACACATTCTTTGAATGACTATTATGTTGATGATGTGACGAAAAATGTCCCTTATAAAGCATTAACCATTACCCATGGTCTAAAGAACTATTTTTTAATGTAACAAAAGTTAATCGCTTAAGTAAATCCAAATACTCAATTCGGATTTCACCTAAATGTCCTTTACAACTCTATATATAAACAAAATAATGTCTTTATTTAAACCTTGATAATTTATATATGTACCTCAATATTGGCTTGTTTCAAAAACTATTAAGCCAGCACCATTCTAAACAAATAAACAATAAAACAATCTTTACTAAAAAGGAAAAAATAAACCCCCTAAATGGCTAAAAACTCCATAGAGACAAGTCAACACAAAAATCCACATTATCCACAAAGTTAGCATACCCCACCATCTGAGGTGGCGGTACCATCATTCCCTCTGCCATGCTGGCAATAAATTCCGGCATTCCAAACATCTCTTCCTCATCGGCATAACACATAATTTCCGGCACCTCATTCGTTTCCACCACTTCTTCTATCGTCTCTCGGAACGCCTCGGCCGCTTCGGCTGCTGCCTTTTGTATATCCTTCACATTGCTAGACTCCGGTACTGGCAGCCTCCAAACCGAGTCAGCAAAATTTAAACACGCCGACCTTCCCCTCATTGCCAAAACCGCCACATCGTGTGCTCGAGCCGCCATTTCGGCTGTCGGGTATGTCCCCAGCCACACTCTTGATTTGGTGTTTGGTTCTCTGACCTCACACACCCATTTTCCGGAGTTTCTTCTCCTTACTCCCCGGTAAACCGGGTGTCTAGTCTCCTTAAACTTCTTCCTTCCTGCTCGCTTCTTCGGGTTTTGCGAAGCGAGCAATAGGTCACCAATGCTGCAATCAGAAGCAGAAGAGTTGTCCATATTAATAATATAAGGTTAGTTAGTTTGTTTTCAGTTGGTAGTTGTGAGTGAATTGTTTTGGTTTAGTTTTAAGTGATTGATATGATTGTAATGATATTGATGTATATATAGTTATTTGTATGCGTGTGTGAACTACCGTAAGTAAGAGTGTTGTGGTTAAAGGATACAGGCTGGGAGAAATTTGGATGGTTGAGGAAGGTAAGTAGAAGGAGGGAGCTAGGGGTTATCAAGATGGCTTTATTTTGTTTTGACTTGTGTAGGACCCCGGTGGATGTAACATATTTAAAGTTATTAATTAGAATATTCTTTCAACAAGTGTGAAAGCATTTTATTTTATTTTTTTTAAAATTAACAAAAATATTTCATTTTATGTAAGAATAAAATAAAGTAATTTATAGAATAGTTACATAGATAGTGATAAAATTATCATAAGTATTTATTATCAAAATAAATAGGCAAAATGAATTTTGATATTCTCATTTTTTTTGTTGGTCAATAATAATCTAAACTGAGAATATTTCTACTATTAGTTCCACGTTTCATGCTATTTTCTCTTAACGGACCATGCGAAAACAAAAACTTAACCCAATTAAGTTTTTGCTGATGCGGATATCTGACGTGACAAAAAAAAATTTATGTCCATATCAGCATCCGCATGATTTTTTTTACCACATCATTTGTCCACATTATCATCCACGTCGATCAAGGTTTTTTTAAAGCGGGGTGCATTGAGAGAAAATAGTATGAAATGTGAGACTGATGGCAGTAATATTATCAGTTGGGATTTTTAATTATTAGCCAACTGAAATATGGTGGGATTACTAAAATTCATTTTGCCAAATAAATATTTATGAAATAAATAGACATTTGCAATAGATGACGTAAATTCATAAGGTACCTAACAAGTCATTGTGTCTGATTCGGCATTAGAGCCATCTCCAATGTGCTTACTTTGGACAAGTCCGGAATTCTGGACTTTCCCTCACAAACACAAGGATCATTGGAGGTGGTGATCCGGTTTGATTAGGTCCGTTCAAGTGGATTTGTTAGGACCAAGATGGTGGCATCACATACAAAAAACATTTTTTTTTAATAAAAGTAGGATGTAAGGTGGAGGTTTGTATATGTTTGTGATTCGGAGGAAAAAAGTAAGTTTTTAAGGTATAAGTACATATGAAATGAAGTGGGTGTTGAGGTGGGGAATAAAAAACAAACCCAACTTAAACATTGGAGATGCTCTTAGACTAGTGGGTATGGGGGGCGACAAGGGGGCGGCAGCCGCATGCCTGGCCAATCTACACCGGCCCCCTGGAGCGGCAACCGCATAGCCGGCTCCTTCTTGCCGTTGAAGCCGGGGCTATTTGTCTTGGGAATTGTGTGGTGAACGTTGGAATATGACCGTTATTTTAAAAAAAAAAGGTTTTATTCAAACTATATAAACCAAACAATCCAAACCCGTTTTCACCACAATTTGTATACCACTTTTATAAAAACTCTTTCAAACACTCTCACTATATTTAAACCAACAATTATTTATAAAAAATCCAAACCCTCACACATCGCAATCTTTAAGCGGACTTGGTTGAATATATCTGGAATAACGGGCAAGAGTAGATTATTTGTATTTTTTTTAAGTCGAGTAGGTTACTTTAATTTTAGGTATGTTTTTTTTTAATTATTTGTAAAGGTTTTAATGTAATATTTACTTTTTAATATTAATATTAGAATATTAAGTTTTTTATTCTAACATTAATATGATAATAGTATTTAATTAAAAAAAAACATTAAATGATGATGGACCTCTACACACCCCTAGGATCATCATCTCATTGATGCTCCTACCCCACGCTGACGTGGCAGCTGAGGTGGAGGACCATCATGGATGATGGGCCTCCTCCACACCTAGTAGTCATAGAATTAGGTACAATTCGCGCTGGTAACGGTTGAAATGCATAAATTACTAAGACCATGTGTAATGGGCATTATATGGGCATGAATAATCATGATAATGCTCCCAACACCATCCCCTATGGCATTATATGGGCATTAAGAAGGTGGGGCATTTTTAGTATAATGCCTAAATAGGATAAAAATTATGGAAAATAATAATTAAAAAGGGCATTAAGTGGCTTTAACCATTACACATTTTTTAAGGGGCCTTATGATAATGATATGAAGGAAATTGTCCCCTGAAAGACATCAACCATTACTTATGGTCTAAAATGGTACACATTTTAACTTGTAATTAGATTGGGCTATAATGCCTTCATTTATCTATAGAGACAATTAATATCTTTCAAATAGCATGTGGTCCGATATTATGTTGGTTTCCGAGAAAACCTTCTCCCCCCACCTCCCTGTTAGCACACTAGCACATAGAGTCGTGCCATTGTTTATAACCACACATTTCGAACCTAGATATGATGTCAAATCCTTGAAAATATCCAGGTTTGATGTCTTGTGATCCGTTGCATCTGAATTTCGAATCCAAGAATCCATTTAATTATCTTAAAATTCGGTAGTTAGCCCAAAATAAGAGTCGGGTTGTTGAAAGCCCACTACTGAAAATGATCAAGCCCAATAGAGTTGGTGGCAATTATGTGAAAAGGGCGTTAGGCCTCTATATTAAGATTAGTTGTTGAGTATGACATCAGTATTGGTCCCATGCCCATTGTTGTTTTTCATTGGCTGGCTACTCTTGGTTTGAATAAGTATAAAGAATGCTTGCTTTCTTCACTTTAAATTGGATTTAAGTCGTCATCTGAATTGAGTGGTGAGGTGGCATTATTTGTATTCCAAGTGAGATTGGCTATATGAGATTTCCATAGATTATTAGCGGCCGTGTTATACATAAACCCTATACAGCAACACGGTCGTGAGCTGAACTAGTTCCACTGCATCAACCCTTGTTTCCATATTAACCATGACTATCGCGAACTAGTCCATGACCAGTGTTTCGATTTGTATGATCTTGTTGAATTGATTAGGTTAGGGTCAAACTTGTAACAACACCCTCAACATTGGTATTTGTCGTATTTGGCATGGTTGTTTAAGATGCGGAGACTTGTTCGCTTTAGAGAAAAGAGACCAATCTAAAAAGGCGGAAGAGATTTATTAGGCTTTGTGTTTATCACGAGAAGGATTTGTGAATGTTTCATAACGCTTTGGGTCCACTCTAACACCTAGGGTGTTAAGAGTGACATGACATATTAATCGACATTACACATCACTCTCTCATTGTACTAAGAGGCGGTAAATAGGTTATTTGTTAACGTGTTAACCGGATGTTAAGAGACTGAATTATTAACTTTTTCCTTTTTAAAACCAAAACCCACTATAAAAAATAGAGTTAGGTGGAGTTAAAGAGATTAAACTATTTTCTTGAGGTGAGGTGTAGTCAAATGAGAAAAAGTTGATGATGTGGCACCTATGTGGAGTTAAAAATGCCTCCGGTGCCTAAGTAGATTCACAATGAACCCATGCTAGGAAATAGGAAGGCATTATAATTTCATGATTATAATTATGAAACCATATATGTCTATCCTAAGGCTGTGCGTTGCGGAGTAACTATGGAGTCCAATAACTAACGAAAAGTGTAGTCACCTTAATAACTTAATATATGTAAAAGAGATAAATTAATGAGGTGACTAAACTTAAACTTAATAACATATCTAAGTTTAAGTTTAGTCACCTCATTTATATATCAAATCAATTACGAAAGTGCCATATGTTCACACATAAAATGAATGATACACACTTGCCTACAAAAAAATGCGATATTGCCATATATTACTGTGTAAATTGTTCTGCTTTTAATAGTATGGTGTTAATGGCCAAGATCGTTCCAAAGGTTTGGGCAATTTTGCTACATCAGTCCAAAATCGATTCTTTTTACATCTGGGACCTTCAGCTTTATATTTTGTTGCCAAATTTGTCCCTAAAACTCACCTAGTAAAATATTGTCGTTAAGGAGTTGGTTGAGGGAGAAGGGTGGATGGTCGGTGTGGGCGGTCTTTTGAGAGAAGAAGAGAGAGATTGAGAGTGTGTGTAAGTGGGGAGGTCTAGAGGAGAAGGTGGGGAGGTGGGTCCCACTTATTAAAAAATATTAAAAAATAAATGGGTAGGCAAAAAGACATAAATGCGCCCGCCACCTTAACGACAATATTTAACTGGGTTAGTTTCAGAGACGAATTTGGCAACAAAATGTAAAACCGAATGACCCAGATGTAAAAGAATCGATTTTGGCTATTAACTCTAAGACCATATGTAATGGTAACGGAATTAGAACGTTTTTACCCAAATCCACGCCCCCACTTGATTTCAACACCGCCCCTCCAAGTGTTTTGGGGCGTTTTTTGAGCTCCAGGAAAAAAAAGCACGTCGTGAAAAAATGGATGGGCCAATCAAATTGTTTTTTCCTTGTTTTTATTTTCAGAATAAAAAAAAAAACTTAATGTTAAATAATTGGAAAAGGCTTGAAATTTTTCATCTTACCATTATACTCCTTTTTCATTTCAAGCCCATATGAAACCCACATGCCACTTGTCTTTTTAATGCCTCATAAAACTTTAAAATTTCCACTTACACATGGTTTACAATGTAATACGCAATTTTTGTGGAAAGATTTGAAGTACTATTAAGACCCACCGTAGTCGAGCGCTATTTGGGCAAAAAATTGAAAATAGCATCCCCCACATCGCTAGGGGGGGGGGGGGGGGCGCTATATACAAAAACAATGCGCAGGCGTTACAAAAACAACGCTCAAACCAAATGGAACCATCCAATAAACATGCGACATGTGGTGACGAGAAACAGTCAAAAATTAGAAATTTGACCGTTGATAATTTCAAACGGTAAATTTTTTTAAAGTTTATATATATATATATACACACTCCATATTAAAACATAATTAATATTAAAACCGAAAATTTATTAATTTAAATAAAATAATAATAAAAAAATAATTATTATTAAAAAATAATATTTATTAAAAAAAATAAAAAAAAAATATATTCAAACATTTGAATTTCAAACGGTTACTGTTCCAAACCGTTTGAATTTCAAATCCCCCCCACGTTTAAATTTCAAATTTTGAATTTCAAACTTTTTCCTCCCAAACGGTCATATTTTGTCACACCCTCAAATTTCCACCTGCGGAGTCCTACCGCGAGGCGTGTGACACACCAGGATTCAAGTCAACGGTCACAATAAACAACACTATATGATAAAATACGTAAAGTAAAAACACGAATTCAAACCATTTGAAATAACAGCGGAAGCATTGTTTTACAAAACTAAATCCAAAAGTTTCCAAACTTGTTTAATAACAAAACCATGAACCTAAACTAGACGCCGTGCAGACGCGTGCGCCTAAGCCCTGAGATGCTGCTACCTTAGCGACCTGAGAAATCATGCCAAAAACGGGTCAACATATAATGCTGGTGAGTTCACAGGTTTTAAGTTTACAATTAGTTTCCGTGTGTTGAGCGTTGATCACAAAAATACCATGTCATGAGATGCGTTTAAACAAACAAACAAACAACCAAGCGTTTCCTACTACTACCCCGACTGTGATGCTGAAACCATTACTGACAGCGTTGCTTGAGTTGCTGCCCGTGTTTGAGTTGCTTGTGTTGCTAAACTAGAGACAATATGCACCCGCCCGGTCCTACCGTCGGGTGGGGCTCGTCAGGCCCAATAGATCTATCCATATTTCCCCGTTGTGCTACCCCGCACATTCATGGTTTCCCCCGGGACTCCTTGTTTCGTCGTGTAGTAAACAAAAGTGTTGCAAATCAAAGAGTTGTGTTTCAAAAGCGTTGCATTCAAAAGTGTTGCTTTCCAAAAAGTGTTGCTTCCCAAAAGTGTTTCAAAAGCGTAGCGTGTTTACAACAAGTCACTTCCCAAAAACAGTTACGTATTCAAAATGAGTAAAGCGTTTCCAAAAAGAGTTACATGTTTATACGAAAGCATTGAGTTTGTTAAACTGCGTGGCATGTTTCTCCCCCGAAAGAAAACATATAAAAGAGGGGCCGTGAACTCACCTTGGGTTGCGTTACTTCGAAAATGATTTAAACCAACAAGCTATGCTAGCACCGTAAAGCGGCGACCTAACATATGACAGTTACAAGTACTTAGACTAATAACCCGTAGGTTAGTCAGTCCCTAGATGCCCAGACCATAACCAGGTTCGTTTGAAAATGCGTTGACTGTTAAACTGACCAAATGCACAAGACTCGACATCCCATTGGTGACCCGAGACTCCACGTGTTCATCTCATACTCAAACATACACAATTCATGCAACTTAGTACTTAACATGCGTTAAAGTTCAACGATTCTAACACATAGGTCAAATACGTACAAACAAGTCCAAACACGTGTTACTATGTTACTAGGAATGTCACGGGGTTCCTAGCATGTTCCTAGGTGTCAAATCGGGTTTTGGAATGTCAAAATACACTTATAACAGCATTACACGCGATTAGGAACTTAGCATGCAATTAGGAAAGTCAACATGTGATTAGGGATGGTCAACAGACAATTACAAGGGCTAATCGCCCCTTATTATATGTGATTAGGGCTAATCACATGCATTTCAGGCGATTATGGTCATAAGGTATGCAATTCAAGGCTTAACTAGTGATTAGGGTCACAATTGCATGAAATGAAGGCAATTAGGATCACAATTGCATGAAATGAAGGCAATTATGACCCTAATCGCCTATAGTATACACGAGTAGGCCTTCCATTCAGGCGATTAGGCCCCTAATCGCCTATAGCATAGGCGATTAGGATTCATAATCGCCTATAGCACAGCTGGTGTGGTTTTTCGCGCGTTTAACCCTCCAAATCAGATCCGGAACGTGTAAAAACACCCAATAATCATCCTTACACATTAACAAACATATTTCAAGCAAAACCCCTAAATTTCCATCATTCTAACAGTCCCGAATGCGAGCGTTTTCCCAAAATAGCAACTTAACATGAAAACATCACATCAACATGCAAGAACTTGCCCTAAATAGCAAATATCCAGATTTAATCACATAACCACGTTGTCCGATAGCATCCTACTGTTCTAACATCATCCTAGAACAAACCCTAACATCAAACAATCAACCACACATCTCATATCATCCCTAAATCATTCAAAATCCTTCAAACGGGTCAAAACATCAAGTATCAATAATACACAACCAAAACCATTCAAACTCCTAGGACATCATCATACTAACTTGTAACAGCCATAAACATCATAACAACACAAAAACAACCATGATTCAATCCTAAAAATCCTATCTTTAAACACATATAACACATATAACACATGTAAAGGTGTGGGTTTGTTTAAAAACGGTTTTAAATGGATTTTCAAAGACAAAAACATTTATAAGTTAGGTCTGGACGTTTAGGGAGTAAAATATAATCATTTAAAGGTTTGGGTTTGAAGAACACACCTTGGATTTAAGAGAAATTGATGGAATAAGCTTGGAAATGGATGTTTTGATGTAAAAACGAGTTCCAGAGAGTGTTTGTGTGTTGGTAAGGGTTATGGGACGGCTAGGGTTGCATAAATGGTGTTTAGGAGGTCAAGGGTGGTATTTATAGGCGTTTCTAGGCGTCAGGCACCTTATAGGCGATTATGCAGCTTTATCAGGCGATTAGGGCTGCTAATCGCCTTCACTATAGGCGATTAGCCCCATAATCGCCTATAGAAGTGCCCAATCGCCTATAGGATAATGCTAATCGCCCCCATATAGGCGATTAGGGTCCCCTAATCGCCTATAGGGTCTGGTGCAGGGTATTTTGTGCGTTAAACTCCGTTTTAACATATGTTAACACGTTTTCACATACCGACAAGTCACATAATGATTATAAACACATAATACATGGAAATAAACACGTTCACACTCGTTCACCAATTCCCGGGACTCGAGACTTGCGTATGTTTAAACCCCAATGGTATGCGACTCGACTCGACTGACCCTGTTTTGTGTAACGTTTGCGCAACTTGCTAAGGTAGACTTACTAAGTTTTCGAAAGTTAGTTACCGGAGATTGCCGGGTGTCACATATTTCTAACCCTATAAATACAACACCAAAACTGATTCTCAGTCACAACTCCTCATCCTCCTCAAAGCAATGAATAATATGGGTGGCGGTTTTGCACCAGGAGCTGCCAGACCGTCTAATCTCCGGCAGTACTCTCGCCGGGGCCGGGGCCGGCCACAGAGACGACCATTCTCCTCCTCTCCTCCTCCTCCTGCTGCACAACCAACTTTCTATCCTCCTCAACAACCTTGGTTCTATCCTCCTCCTCCTGCTGCTGCTGCTGCACAACCAACCTTCACTACTCCTCCAGCACAACCAACTTTCTCTCCTCCTCCTCCTGCTACTGAAGCCGATGATGACTTCACGGATGAGGAATTGGTCTAGGCTATGGATTATGCCATGGCTCTTACAGAAATGGACCGACTAATGTTGTCGGCACCCACCCCCAGTGTAGGGAGACTACCCCCACCCCCACCACCAGACTATCCCCACCCCCTCCCCCACCAGACTATCCCCACCCCTACCACCAGACTACCCCCACCCCTACCACCAGACTATCCCCACCCCTACCACCAGACTACCCCCACCCCCACCACCAGACTGCCCCCATCCCCCGCCACCGAGGAGGACTTAGAAGCCCTTAGGGAAGCTCAGGAGGAGGAACACTTATGGAATTATTCCCCTCTCGTGAGTACTGCTGGATCCGCGAGGATGCGAGATCTGATGGTCGCGATAGCGATCGTTCCGTGTCCCCCCGTACTACACACTCGAGGACTGGGACAACTACTCTCCATAGTGGAGAAAATTAGGATTAAATAAGTAATTTAGGAATTATCTAGTGTTTAAATAAGTAATTTAGAAATATGTAATGTTTAAATAAGTAATTTAGGAAGTGTGTTTTAATATTAGTTGTAACTTTTTTTTTAATATTAGTTGTAACCTTTTTTTTAATATTAGTTGTGTGTTTTTAATATTATTTGTAATTTTTTTATATTTATTTGTCTTTTATTTTAATTATTTTGAGTTAAAAGATTAAAAAAAATAATAAAATAAACAACCAATCAGAAATAGGGGCTTTATAAATAGGGAAGAGATAACGTACAAAGTTTCTTAACATACAAAGTGTAAGAAGCATTCTCAGCCATTAGATTTAGGCGGTGGCAAGATGGTAATTACCAATTCTAATCATATTTGGGTTAATCTAACCAAGGGTAAATTAGGAAAAACGCGTTTAAATTTCTGTGAAATCGTAACAACAGACATAATCGATGCAAAAATTTTCAACGATTGAACTTGATTTTTCATCGTTTTCAACTCGATTAAACGTTCAGAATGATTAAACAATAAAAACATTCGATTACAAAAAAAATCAAAACGTTTTTGCAGAAATAGAAAAAAACAGAGTATGATAATTCAATTGATAAAATTAGTTGAATCATATTCAAAAGTCACTATCAACGCATGTATTATTCACAGAAACGAACGATGTTGATAATAGAAGAAGAATTAAAGAAAAAAAATGGCTTTCAAAAATGTTTCAGACTATGAAGATCATAAACTGTTAAACAGAAAATCATAAAACGCACTTGGTTTTTTTATAAAACGCATTTGGTTTTTTAAACACAATTTAAACTGGTTTTTACAAAAACGCACTTGGTTTTTATAAAACGCACTTGGTTTTTGTAAAACGCATTTGGTTTTTGTAAAACGCACTTGATTTTTGTAAAACGCATTTGGTTTTTGTAAAATGCACTTGGTTTTTGTAAAATGCATTTGGTTTTTATAAAACGCACTTGTTTTTTTGTAAAATGCACTTGGTTTTGTAAAACGCATTTAGTATAGATAAAACTCACATTTTCCTCACTTTTTCCCCTATTTTGCTCTGTTTTCCTCCAACAAGCAAACAACTATATTCACACACAGTTGATGTAAGGTTTTTATGGATTGATTATTTTTATTATTTCTTTCTTCTTTTTCCTTTGTTTTGTGATTAGCCAGAGATACAGAGATGTTGGCTTGGTTGTCTTCTTCGAAGATAGAGGGAAGTGACTAGATCTGAGCCATGATTGAGGTCGGGTTGAAGTCGAACAACGTGAAAGGTTTTGAAGGCGTCAGAGGTTAAAGGAGAGAGGGAGCTGTGAGGCTTTTGTCCGGCGGTTGGGTCAGGCGGTGGTGGTGGTGGTGGTGATGGTAGTGGTGATGCTTAATGAACGATTTGAAGGAAGATTATATTTTACCCCTTTTAAATTAACCAGGATTGGGTTAGTTAGAGTTAACTAGGGTTTACACATGTGTGGTGGCTTCTTACACTTTGTAGGTTAAGGATACTTTGTATCCTATACTTTCTCTTATAAATAAAGCCCCTACCACTACACGCATTTTTCACTTTATTTATTAGTGATGACTCAGCTGTCATGTGGACTAATCAGAAAGAGGGACACTACACATGATATAATTGAAAATGAGGATAATATTCCACCACGGGAGCCACGCGTGTTAAACTAGATCAAACTAACCGGCTACACCCGGTTTCCAGTTAATCCCTACACACTGTTAACTGTGTTCACACGTGTAGACTTGTACTACCACCGGTCCACCACCACCCCACTGGCTTCCTATTTTGCAACACATTACACACTTTTAACGAGTGTTCACACAGACAAACAATATGTATATATACACCAATACAACATTTGCATATTATCCACTAATTAACAACTTCACTCAAAACAAGCAACTAATGAACTATTGCCAACAAAAGCTACCCATGAATGCTTATAATAACGAATCATCTTCAAGTTCTAATAACAGCAGAGACAGTAGTGGTTATAAGGAAGTAGACATAACATTAGCTTCAAAAAACCCTAAGAAAAGATCGGGAAGGAAGAAGTTTAAGGAGACCCGACACGCGGTTTATCGAGGAGTAAGGAGGAGGGGGAGTTCAGGTAAGTGGGTATGTGAGGTTAGACAACCAAACAATAATTCAAGACTATGGCTAGGAACATACCCGACACCCGAAATGGCGGCTCGAGCACACGATGTGGCGGTTTTGGCAATGAGGGGGCGGTCCGCTTGTTTAAATTTTGCTGACTCGGTTTGGCGGCTACGGGTACCCGAGTCTAGCAATGTGAAAGATATACAAAAGGCTGCGGCTGAGGCGGCCGAGGCGTTTCGGCATACGGAGGAGGATGTGATGGAGATTGAGGAGAGGAAGGAAGTGTGTTATGTTGATGAAGAAGAGGTGTTTGGGATGCCAATGTTTTTTGATAGTATGGCTGAGGGAATGATGGTGGCGCCACCTCAAATGGTGGTGGGGTATGATAATGTTTTGGACAATGTTGAAATGTACATTGACATGTCTTTATGGAATTTTTAAGGATAGTGTTTTACTTTTTTATTTTTATTTTTTTTATTTAAATGATAGGTTGATTGGATTTTATTACTCATCGCATTCATTTATTTTTTAGTGACAACTAGGGGTGCAAACGAGCCGAGCAGCTCGTGAGCTACTCGAGATCGGCTCGGTAAAAAGCTCGAACGAGCCGAGTCTTATCGAGCTCGAGCCTGAAATAAAGCTCATTTGGTTATCGAGCTCGAGCTCGAGCTTCGAATGTAAAACTCGGTTGGGCTCGTCGAGCCTTATCGAGCTTTGCTTATTGATGTCAATTAATACT
Source organism: Ambrosia artemisiifolia (assembly GCA_032199755.1). Lineage (NCBI taxonomy): Eukaryota > Viridiplantae > Streptophyta > Magnoliopsida > Asterales > Asteraceae > Ambrosia > Ambrosia artemisiifolia. The sequence continues at coordinate 6,927,876 of CM063512.1, forward strand.
ATATAGCCCAATTGTATTGCAACTCACGCATTAACTAAATTACTTTGGGACTTGGGCTTCTTAAATGTCCTAAACAAGCTCATTAATGGTCCAAAATGAGTCCTTAATAGTCAAAACGAGCTCATAAATGGTCCAAAACGAGCTCGAGCCGAGCTTGGGCTCGTTTAAACTCTTGCAACATATATTTTGATCGAGCTTTCGAGCCGAGCTCGAGTTTTTAACAATACTATCGAGCCGAGCTCAAGCCCAAAATACAAGGCTCGAATCGAGCTCGAGCTTCTGAAAATTGTAACGAGCCTAGCTCGATAACGCAAGGCTCGAGCTCGGCTCGGCTCGTTTGCACCCCTAGTGACAACTTTCTTTATGTTTGGTTGTTTGAATCTCTAAATTGGAGAGTTTCGTTGATTTACTTTAATCAGACTATGTTGTTTTAAATGGGTGGGAACTGGTTTTAAACCTTGGCTTGGGCAATCCCCTAGCATTCATATATGACTTATGGCTTAAACTTTTGTTTGGACGACCCATCTGGTGTACCATTCTTCACAATCACAATTATACCAGGATATACCTTAGGTGAGTGTGAGTATTAGTGTGATCACCATGATTTTAATTAATTAAAAAACTTAGTTAATTATTTTTTTCTTTCGCATTGTCTCTAATTTTTTTCTAAACAAATGTTAAACAAATAAACACTTAGAATAAAAGAGCACGATGATTGGTACTTACCATTAAATCGGAGTCGTCTTCAGTTCACCGGTCCGGCCGGCCTAATAAACCGGCCCAAAAATTGAACCAAAACCAAAAAAAAAAAAAAAAAACTAGTCCAACCGCTGGTCTGGCGGGTCAACCTCCGGTTCATTGCACCAGCGGTCCGATATAACAATCCGGACCGGTGGGGGGTCCGTTTTACGGTCCAACCATCCGATCCGGGTTTCAAAACCTTGGACCTAGTACGTATGTCAATATAATAATGGCTAATGTTTAAGAATTTATTTATGCATTCACACTTGTTAGAAAGTGTAATATAATATAGAACAATATAAAATATGATAGATCCACCGGACCACCACGGTCCCTACACGAGTCAAACAAGATAAAACCAAACGACAACCACCATGGTTATTGGTTAACCATCCCTCCTTCTACTTACCTTCCTCTAGCACCATCCCCAGCCTGTATCCTATAACCCCATCATCCTTAATTACTACAGTTCACACACACATACACACAACTATATATACATCATCTTTTACATATCACTCATAACTTATAAACAAAACACTTCACTCACAACTACCAACTGATAGCAGGAAGGAAGAAGTTCAGGGAGACTAGACACCCGGTTTACCGGGGAGTGAGGAGAAGAAACTCCGGAAAATGGGTGTGTGAGGTCAGAGAACCAAACAAGCAATCAAGAGTGTGGTTGGGAACGTACCCGACAGCCGAAATGGCGGCTCGAGCACACGATGTGACGGATTTGGCAATGAAGGGACGGTCGGCTTGTTTAAATTTTGCTGACTCGGTTTGGAGGCTGCCAGTACAGGAGTCTAGCAATGTGAAGGATATACAAAAGGCGGCAGCCGAAGCGGCCGAGGCGTTCCGAGAGACGATAGAAGAAGTGGTGGAAACGATTGAGGTGCCGGAAATTGTGTGTTATGCGGATGAGGAGGAGATGTTTGGAATGCCGGAATTTATTGCCAGCATGGCAGAGTTGATGGTACCGCCACCTCAGATGGTGGGGTGTGCTAACTTTGTGGATAATGTGGATTTTTGTGTCGATTTGTCTCCATAGAGTTTTTAGGTGTTTATACTTTTTTTTTTTGTTAAGATTTAAAAATTGTTTGGTAGCCTTTTAATTGTTAAGAAGTAATTATAAATCTGAATGATTAATTAATCATTCAGATTTATGATTCTCTTAATGTAGGATCTATATTTTCATAGTTTCTTTGAAGAACTTAATACTTGAAGTAAATGCAGTAGAAAAGTAATTATTCTAAGTTAATATTTCATTTTTAGATGTTCCTCCACAATTAATAAACTAAATAGAACAAGTAAATATGAGAATCAAAACAGTAAATGATATAATAGTTGTGAATACTCAAATTGGTATTTTGTTTTAGAGTGTATGTAATAAATAGAAGGTGTGAACCCATCTATTTATACACAAGAAAACGTACATAAGAAGTATAAGTTTAATTGTATAATACTACAAGCTGTAGTATTGAAACTTGTACAAAATATCAATAAAAACTAATATAATACAAAACTGCTGAAGTTCAAGGGCGGTCGGAAGCTTCTACTGGAACTGCTGAAGATTAAACAACTTCTGATGAGTAACTCATCAAAGTTGTTTTCAGATGTCTGTCTGGTTCATCTTCAGGACTTAGTCTTCAGCACTTTGTTTTAGCTTCTTTCTTCATCATTACTTTCCTTTACTTCATTAGCACTTTGTTCTAATAATAAAAACTTGCAAAGAGAATAGTAGACTAAGGTCAAAATGCTTATCAATTCTCTCTGACCCAACACTTAACCATTAAAAGGCTATGAGTTATTGAAAGGTAGCTTTTTAATGAACCATTAAGAGTCTGCTACCAAACACTCCCTTTAATGGTTGATGGCTTAAACTTTTTTTGTATACAAGCCAATGATGTACGTATGTCAAGTATCAAAACTGAAATATCTATACTTTATTATAAAGCATTTGAGAAGGATACCAACAAAATTTAAGGAAATACTATATTTTATGCTTATGGTACAACAAGTTAATGAAGTTAGTATAGGGGTAAGGTTGTCTTTCTACATAAATATTAACTTGATAAATGAATTGAACTTAGAATTAAATGAGATATTGAAGTGAAATATAAAAGGATTTGAATTAATAGCTTAGGTGAAAAAGCAAGTTAAAAGGTTTTAACATAAATTTTTATCATTCAATTATGAGGGAGGTATTTCTAATGAAATGAAACCTATGTTAGTACCCTAATCGTCTATTTAAGACCATTTCTTTGAGCCTATAAAGCACGATCCACATCAGTAACCCATTGGACACGAACTCGTCTCGTCCTCTTTCCATTATATGTTGTTGATTTATATTACTGACATCAAAGTTTACACGAATTGGCAAGAACTTTGATATCAAAGTTTTCACAAACTACAGTTTTGGGATGATGTGATGGGCTATTCTTCCTATCACTTACTGCATAAAGCAGGTAGGCAATCCAAAATCATTAATATTAGTTTTTGGATGTGTGGTTGATTAGCTTGCGATGTGTTAATTTAGTATGAAACAAACGACAAAGTAGCAGACTCCATGCTTGTATATTGTGTTGATGTTTGTTTACTTTACAAAATTATTCTAGTGGGAAGCTCGGTACTAGAACACAATGGCTTGATTGAGGTATATACGTATGGCTTTTCTTGCCAAGTCATTTTCTTCGTATTCTTATAACATGCTTAAATTTGTATAGTTACATTGTTAAAAATATTTAATTAACGCCTTTAGATATTAGTTGCACCAACTGTATAATGGATGGTTGGCGAAACTTCATTAACATCATTAATCGAATTCGAATAAAACTAATCAAATTTGGTGTTTTTTATAATTGTTATAAGGTTACATGGTGTGGAATGGAACCCCATCAACTACTCTATTCTGCCACCTCAGCATCACGTCAAAAGGGGGCTCAATTCCCCCATTCCAATAACACGTAGAAAATAGAATAAAGATCATCATCATTACCCCATCATTTATCAGTATTTAAAAAGAAAATATGAGAAAATGAAAAAAAAAAGTTTATTTGTGCAAAATGAAGCGGGCCCACATTAATGCTCGTTATTTCCTTGGCTGAGCTTGGCGAAGATGTGAATGGCGGCTCCCCATGGCGCACGGGAAATAGGGAGGGGGCGCTATTGGATAAAGAAAAGCTGAGGTAGAGGGGGCGCCACCCCCACACCACCTAGCTTAAGGGTTATTTGATTCTAATAACCTTAGCAATCACGCGTGCACGTGATTCAACTTTTTATGTGTATTTTTTGTTTGGTGTTAGGTCCCGCCGCATTGCGCGTGGTTCCCACTACTAATTAATAAGGGAGTCTCAAGTGAAAAAGAAAAAAATATGTAAAAACAAATAAGAACAATATGTATCATATCAAAAAAAAAAAATTAATACTTATTTAACTAGGTGCGACACATTAAAATGAATTGTTTTCGGTTTGATAACATGTATGTTGTAGTGGGGACACAAGGAGAATTTTAGTGGTATTTGTATGTTTCGTATCACTATGGCATTAACATTAGGTGTAGCAAACAAAAGAGGCAATCCAAAAGGTAAATTCATAACTTAAAAAGTATTTATTTAAGATTAAGGATTGTATGGAAATTTATTCGGTAAAATATATTTATTAAAGATTAAGTTTGTTCGGCATGATCTTGTAAGAAATTGCGGGTATGCTAATTCTTATTTCAGATGGATGTCTATTATTGTATTCATGTGTGTAGATAACCTGCACGTTTTAAAACATCATATATGTGTTAAAAATACAAATGCGTTTAAATTATCAGTAGGTGCGTCCAAATAATTAATCAAAAAAATCAAATGCGTCTAAAAGTATTCGTAGGTACGTTTGAAGTCTTACACTCAACATTACAATTGGACCATTATACTGGTCTTCTTTCCATCCTGCTTTTGTTCTCCTCAGACATTCTGTGACACCCGGCAAACTCCGGTTATTAACTTTTGAAAACTCAGTAAGTCTACCTTAGCGAGTCGTGCATACATTACACATGACAGGGTCAGTCGAGTCGCGTTAAGTACTTGTCCAGGGATCAATGATTCGGAGGATCATTGGGGTTTTAACACAGACAGGTCTCGAGTCCCGGGAATCGGTGAACGGGTATGAACGTGTTTGTTTTCATGAATTATGTGTTTATAATCTTTATGTGACTTGTCGGTATGTGTATACGTGTTTACATATGCTAAAACGGTGATTACACGTGATTGCATGACATTATAGGTGATTACGCGTAGCAGGGGGCGATTGGGACAATACTGAAGGCGATTAGAAGGCTAATCGCCTGACATAGAGGACGATTAGGCACTTCTAAGGGCGAGTAGGGCCCTAATCGTCTATAGCTATAGGCGATTAGGAGCCCTAATCTCTTGTAACTGCTGCGTAATCGCCTGACGTGTTTTAAACGACTAGAAACGCCTATAAATACCACCCTTGACCTCTAAAACACCATTTGTGCAACCCTAGCCGTCCCATAACCTATCCCAACCCACAAACACCATCTGGAACACGTTTTTGCATCAAAACACACATTTCCAAGCTTTACACATCATTTTCTCATAAATCCAAGGTGTGTTCTTCATCCCCAAACCTTTATATGATTATGTTTTGTTCCCTAAAGGTCCAGACCTGATTTCTAAACTATTGTGTCTTTGAAAATCTATTAAAAACCGTTTTTAAACAAACCCAAACCTTTATGCATGTTATATGTGTTGTATTTGTATAAAGGTAGGATTTTTATGATTAAAACATGGTTATTCTTGTGTTATGAATGTGTTTCTGACTTAAATGGATTATGATAATGTTAACTTAGGAGTTGGGAGGTCCATGGTTATGTATTGTTGATGTTTGGTATTTTGACCCATTTGAATGGTTTTGAATGATTAAGGATGATATGATGTGTTTTGTTGGTTATATGATGTTAGGGTTTGCTTTAGGATGATGCTAGAACAGTAGGATATTATCGGACAACGTTGTTACGTGATGAAATCTGGATATTTGCTATTTAGGGCAAGTTTTTGCATGTTGATGTGATGTTTACATGATAAGTATGTTATTTTAGGAAAACACGTGCATTCGGGACTGTTAGAATGATGATAACTTAGGGGTTTTGCTTGAAATATGTTTGTTAATGTTTTGTGATTGATATTTGGTGTTTCCGCACGTTCCGGATCTGATTTGGAGGGTTAAACGCGCGAAAAATCGGAACAGGACCGCAGGGGGCGATTGGGGGCCCTAATCGCCTATGCTGAAGGTGATTAGGAGCCCAATCGCCTATGCTGAAGGCAATTAGGGGCCTAATCGCCTATAGGGAGGGCGATTGGGGGCCTAATCGCCTTCACTGAGGGTGATTACGATCCTAATCACTAGTTAAACCCTGAATTGCATGTCTTATAGCCCTAATCGCCTATAAGACACCAGAATAGGCCTAATTGCCTATAGTTGAGGGCGATTAGAGCCCAAATGCCTTCACTGAAGGCGATTAGCCTTCCTAATCACTAGTTGACTTTTCCTAATTGCTAGTTGACTTTTCCTAATCGCATGTGCTGCTGTTGTAAGTGTATTTTGGCATTCCGAGACCCGATTCGACACCTAGGAACATGCTAGGAACCTCGTAACATGCCTAGTAACATAGTAACACGTGCTCGGACTTAATTGTGCGTTATTTGAACTATATGTTAGACTTGTTGAACTTTAACACGTGCTAAGTATTGGTTGCATGAATTGTATGTTTTAGGTGCTGTTTGTTTTTTCTGAGACAAAATGTCTGCAGTCTGCGGACCACATCTGCAGACATCTACAGGAGAAGAGGTGGACCAAAGGTCTGCAGTCTGCAAGAGTAAGACTGTTTGTTTTTTAACGTCTGCAGTGTAAACCAAAATCATAACTGTAATCCACCACAAATATCCACATAATTATAAACAAATTAACAAATAATAATATTATACTGGTAATATATATATATATATATATATATATATATATATATTCACAAAGTTAGATTATTTGTTTCAAATATTATTTGTTTCAAATCACACAAAAAAATAACGATCTGTTCATTGAATTGAATGCTTTATGACAAAGCACATAACTAAACTCCAATCTTGTATTTGAAGTCTAAACCGATCACTGTTGAAATGCTTTTCAAAATAAAGTGTTTAGAATTAGAATAATATATATATATATATATATTATATTATTGTTTCTAACATATCATTGTTTCAACTTTCAACACCAGAAATAAACTCGTTCCCCTCTCTCTCTGTAAACACACACACACATCAAGTTCTCTCTCTCTCTCTCTAACAAATAAAACACACATCAACACCTAACTGGCAGCGGTGGAGGAGGGGTAAGCGACGGCGGTGGTGGTGGAGGAGGAGGGAGGGCGGTAGGCAGAGGGGAAGGAGGAAGGCGGTGGTGGCAGAGGGGAAGGAGGAGGTCTGACAGAGGAGAAGGGCGACGGGGTGGGAGGAGGAGGAGGAGGGAGGGTCGCCGGCGGGGGAAGGAAGATGATGGAGGAGGGCTGCTTGGGGAGGAGGAGGGAGGAGAAGGAACCGGGTTTGGTTGGGAGGATTTGATGTGACCCAGAAGAGGTTGGAGAAGCCAAGAAGATGTTGAACCATGTCTGCCCCAAGAAGAGGGCAGGCAGACATTTTTTAGGGGATGTCTTCCAAAAAACAAACAGTCTGCCACACCCAAACCTCTGCCCGCGTCTGCGCGGCGCAGACAAAAGAGGCCAGAAGTGCTTCTGGAGAAAAAACAAACACCACCTTAGTGTATGAGATGAACACGTGGGATGTCGGGTCTTCAATGGGATGTCGAGTCTTGTCTCATGTAGTCTGGTTGTCAGTCAAACGCATTTTTTCAAACATATAATGGTCATGGACTGGACATTAGGGACTAATGAACCCAACGGGTTATTAGTCTAACTTTATGTGACAACCGTCACCCTTATCAGTTAACAAGTGGTCAATTTTAGTCCTTCATCTATTTTAAAGTTTCACCTCTAACTTTTTCTTTTAAAATGGTGTATGTATACGTTTTGTTTACGCACGTGTTGACATATGTTGACATATAAAACGTGCCATAATCGGATAGTCATATTATAAAAGTTCGATCTATTTCTTTTGTTTAAAAAAGTTTAACTTAAAAGATTTCTAAGATTAGAACATTTAAGGTTAAAAACCTTGTGAGTATTGTTAAGTTTTATAAAGGAAAGGCCAACCAAGTTATCTATAAAACTAACTAGGTTAAATATAGAGGGACCAATTTTGCCAAAGGATGAAAGTTTTAAAAAGCAAACACTTCCCCACCTGCTCCTCTCTCGTGTTTCCGGCCAACCATATTCCGGCCGGCGACCACCGATTCCGGCGAAGCCCAAGAACCAGTTTTTAATGCTTGATGTTCCTTTTAAATGATTCTTGAACGTTTCTCTACGTTATGCGAACTTAATCAAGGCATATTATGAGCATTTAACGTGTTTTATTGCGGGTTTAATCAAGCTTTATTATACATAACCGTCGGAAACTTTCAAACGGATTAAAACCTATCAACTACTCGTTCATTATATAAATCATTGATTGTGTTCATCTTCTGCACCTCTAATCGTTCTAACCCACAAGAAAAACGCATCAAAAACGTCCTAGATACCTGCAAATCGAAGCTTTTCCCGTTCGAACAAAGAAGCTTTCATAGCGAGTCATTAATTGATTGTAAGTTCGAGTTTTTCATGCCGTTTTCTTTGTTATCCTTTGCCGATCATAAGCCCCTTATAACAGAAGCCTAATCAGTTCTGTAATTGGTTTATTAGATTTGGGTCTAGGTTTAGGGTTTGATTATGATTTGGGGAAGAAGATGACAACTTATATAGTGGTTAAATATTATTAATAACCAAAAGTTTCAACATATGAGTTAACTGATTTAGTGGTTTGGGTGTTGGGTTTGTTATGAAAGTACCCAGGTTCGACTCCCATTACCCCCACATTTTTATTTCTATTTTTTTTAGACCATAAATTATATTTTCTTAAATATATATAATACATATATATCTTGAAATATTCATAGAAAATTCATTTTTGCTCCAAAAATTATGAAAATTTAGGTGTAACTTCTTGACAAATTATAGAAAATTATCATATTTTTTGTTTCTGAAAAATATTTATTTTTCATAATTTTGTTAATTTAAATAGTTTTAATCATAAATAATTGATTAAAAAATCATTTTTAATGATTTAAAACCCAAACTTTCTGGAAAATTATTTTTAAGGATCATGAGCCTAAATAAAAATTTTTGGTTCAGAAAACATTTATTTTTATTAATTTTCCTATTTTTAATCATTTAAACATGATTTAAACTCATTAAACTTATTTTAAATACAAATAAATTGAGAAAAATTATGGAAAAATTATTTCCACTGTTATACATCAGAAATTAATTAGTTTTCATAAAAATATCATTTTTGGATCACATCTTGTATTTTTAGTTTAATTACATTTAATTAGATATAATTAATTATTTAGTTAAATGTAAATTATTAAAATATGTTTTATGAATATTTTTCTATAAAATAGAAAATATTCCTATATGTGGAAACATAGTATTATAAATTCTTCGTCACGTATTAAATATTAGATCCTGGTATATTTTACTTAACTTTTTTTATTAAATTCAAGATATAATAAAACTTCGTCTTCCCTACATAAGTCTAGCAAACCCTAATGCCTTAGACTCTAGTTACCTTAGACTCTTAGACTTTTCCCTTATTAGTACTCTATTACGTTATAGGTTGAATTCCTCGGAATTCCCATTACTTAGCTCACGACCGCTTAAGTTGGATCGCTTTCGCAAACTGTGAGTATATCTTTCCCCCTTTTTCATGTTTTACACTTTTGGGGTGACTCATGTACGCATATTACTTCACTCACTTAATCATGTTTTATCATATATTCACAATCGCAATTCTTGTATGTGTTTTACTTGTTGATTCGCTGATAGTGTGTACTTATGATCTTAATCATTAACCGCTGGGCGGCCTAGCATAGCAATAAATAGTACTTGACTATTGTTATGTGTAAACTACTTGCTTTGTCGCATACTATATATAATCATACTATTGGGGCGACTACTATACATATATACTAGATATCCCATGATTCTTGGATATCATTTCTACTCAAAGGTTTGATTTTGGGTGACATTTGTACATAGCTTGAACACTAAATTGTAGACAGTATAACACGAGAATTGCGAAACTCTTTATCTACTATATTTATTCAAAACAAGGTATGCTCACCAATACATGTTCGTATTGACATATACTATTTTCGTACATGTTTCAGGTTATTTATGAGATGACTTTTAAGCTTTTGGAATTTTTACTTAGATTTTGGTTTCATTGTATTTCAGTTCTAGTTGTCATTTTAGAATTATTGTATCTTGTATTTTTCTTCCAATGTAATAAACTACTTAACCAATGTATCAAAATTTACACTTTTAGTCCATGAGCTATTGAACAATCGTCACTACGTGACACCTCGATGTTTCCGCCATCGGTTGGGGTGTTACACTTTACACACATCATATGATAGGTCGCCACTAGTTGGGGCTATCATACACATAACGGTATACTCATAAACGGAAGACGCAACCTAAGGTGAGTTCACGGCCCCACACTTTATTGTTTTCGTTTTCGGGGGAGAAACATGCTCAAACTCTTTTATCACACATTTTCATGTTATACTATGGCTCACATCTTATTACTATACGGTTCATCTAAATTCCCTTAGAAACCACTAACATGGGTATATGGCGGGGAAATGTGGATAGCGCTATTGGGAACTGACAAACCCCACTCGACGGCTGGAGGCCGGGCGGGTGCATATTGTCTCTAAACACACAGGGCCTACCGGTGATGACGGTAGTCCGGAATTAAGGGTTACACAGTTACGCAGTAACAACACAGTCAGCAGTGGTTTCACCCATAGTAGTAATATTACATAACGCCTAGCTAGCGTTCACATAAGCATAGTAGTCACAGCAACGGTAACGGTTTTCAAGGATTGGTTAAACGTTTAAATAAAACCTGTGAACTCACCAGCATTATATGTTGACTCTTTTAGCATGTTTTCTCAGGTCGCTAAGGTAGCAGCTGTCAGCTAGGCGCACGGAGTCGTACTCGCGTCTAGGATCATTTACGCATGTCTTTTGATGTTAAACTTTTGAACTCATGTCTTTCTTTACTCATGACTTGTAAACTTTAAATGCTTCCGCACTTTCAAATGTTGGTTTTAAATCTTATGCATGATTTTATTTACGTATGTTTTTACATTTAGACATCGTTTATTGTGACCGTTGACTTGGATCCTGGTGTGTCACACGCCTCGAGGTAGAACTCCGCTTGTGGAAATTTAAGGGTGTGACAGATTCGATCAGGTACGAGCACCAATCCATATTAGGAATTTCTGCCTCATCATCCACCCCATGCAAAAAGCTTTGATTGATTGTGTTTGACTTTGTGATCTTCCCCAAAACTGTGTTCCATAGCATAAGAAAATTCAATTTAAACAGCTGTCCACCTCATGGTTGTTGCTTAACAACCGGTGTTACCATCGTAACACTGACTTTCTTTTTCTCAAATTGACTCTTGAACTCATCTATTGTAGAGTCAGAACCTTTCCTTGCCCTAGTTTTTCAAGCACCAGTTTCTTTCCCATTGGTATCCCTAAAGCTTCATGTACCAATGAAGGTGTGATCTTGATTTTCCAATTACATGCATTTAGTTGGTTTCTTCCCTCGTCATAATTGACTAACAGCCAGTAACCTAAGCCTGTTGATATATGTTCAATCTTAATGTCCAACACAGATCCAAACCCCAATTTTCTAACTTCATCCTTTTGTTCATCAGTGTACTCTTAAATGCTTTCAATAAAGTCAGCAGGAGAGCATCTTAATTTTAACTTTTTATCCCTGTATTCCACAAACTCCCTTTCTTTTATTTTCTTGACCTTCTTAGGTTCATCCACTTTTACTTTCTTATTTGGCCTCTCGAAATCGTCGTTTGATGATTCTGAAGTTTGTTCAACAGCTTCTTTTTGTTTCTGCAACTTTTGTCTCATCTTTTGAACATCAGATTCCAATCGTTTAGCAGCTTCCTTGTTGACCTTTTCAATCCGTCTTTTAATGTTAATTAAATTCTTTATTGGTTGTTCTTCAAAATCATCATCTTCTCCTGTTATAATTGGTTCTGTAGTAACAAGAAAATACATCCATCTTTTAGATGCACTCATAAATCAGTTCAAACGCACTCTTTATTTTACCAGACAAAAATCATAAAACAATACAGACGCACTCATGGGTCATGTACAGACACACTTATATACTAGTTTAGACGCACCTATGCCCTAGTTGAGACGCACTCATGTTTTAATTAACATAAATAAATCTAAACATACAGACGCACTCATAGGTTAATTGAGACGCACCTATGTATCATTTTAACCTAAAATAAACTGAGTGCATTTCATCTTAAATTACCTAAGTGCGTTTTATCTAAAAAACCTACTGTAATAAAAAACTGACCGAAATAAAACAATCAATATGCACATGCAAATAACCTAAGTGCGTTTCATCACAAATAAAGTGTGTTTTGTTGTTTTGGATTTGTTCATACCTTTACTCTGTTTTGATTCTGGTTTGTCATGCTTGATTTTGCTTCTTCTTTCCCTTTCTTTATCTGTTTTCATTTTTGAAATTTTTTGTTTTAAAAATCGTATGCTATAATAACAATAATAATCAGAGAGTATAAGGAGATGAAAATTTGAAAATGTAATTATAAAAACGCACCTGATTTTCGTTTTGAAGACATGTTGCTCTGTATTTTTTGATCGTCTCTGTTTTTGTGTGTTTTTGTCGTCTGTGTTTTGTGTGTGTTTTTAATTTTTTGATGAAATAAACCCTAATTGAATGAGGTGATGCTTTTGTTTCTCAATTTTAGTAACTGTCGTGTTAATGGAGACGAATTGGCGGTTCGAATCAAAAAAATTTTAAACGAGTTTATAATTTGTTTGACTAATTTACCCCTGGTTTGATTTAAACGCGTTAGTTAGATGTTTGGTTAAATGATCTGATCTGCTTATGATCTAATGGTCCAGATTGCTTCTTACACTTCTTACATTATGACGCTTTGTACAATATCTCCTCCCATAACGTAATAACATACATAAATATATCTTAAATATATTTGAACAATATTTATTTGGATAATAAGGTAATTACATACATATGCCTACTATAATATCTCGCTAACATCCATCATATAAGTACTATTTTTCTGTTACTACAAATATCTTTCCTAATATTGAGAATTTGATAGTTAATAATAATAAATTAATAATACAAAATAGAGTAGATCCATTACATATGCTACACCTGGCAACCATATAAAGCCAAACGCACTACTCCTTATTCACTCCCTCTTTCTACTAACCACCCTTATTTCTTAGCCTACACTCTGTATCCTACACCACACTCTTACTTACTGCTGTCCGCACACGCCTACAAATAACTATATATACTTCATCCTTTACATATCTTTCACTTAAAACTAAACCAAAATAATTCACTCAACACTTGCAAATTGTAACTACATATACCAACTGAACCAAAACAATTCTCTCAATACTTGACTATATATGGACACTTTTTCACCTTCAAACTGTAGCAGTAGCAGCACTGGTGAACTAATGCTCGCTTCGCAAAACCCGAAGAAGCGAGCGGGAAGGAAGAAGTTTAAGGAGACTAGACACCCGGTTTACCGAGGAGTAAGGAGAAGAAACTCCGGAAAATGGGTGTGTGAGGTCAGAGAACCAATCAAGCAATCAAGAGTGTGGTTAGGGACTTACCCGACAGCCGAAATGGCGGCTCGGGCACATGATGTTGCGGTTTTGGCCTTGCGGGGGCGTTCTGCGTGTTTAAATTTTGCTGACTCGGTTTGGCGGCTTCCGGTACCGGAGTCTAGAGATGTGAAAGATATACAAAAGGCGGCAGCCGAAGCGGCCGAGGCGTTTAGAGATACTGTGGATGCGGCTGAGGAGGTGATGGAAACGAATGAGGTGACTGAAGTTATGTGTTATGCCGATGAGGAAGAGATGTTTGGAATGCCGGAATTTATTGCCAGCATGGCAGAAGGAATGATGGTACCGCCACCTCAGATGGTGGGGTATGCGAACTTTGTGGATGATGTGGACTTTTGGGATGACATGTCTTTATGGAGTTTTTAAGGTTTTTAGTTTTTACTTTTCTTTTTTTATTTTTTTTAGTAACAGTAGTACGTGCGTGTTATTGTTAGTTTCATGTCATGATCTCATGATTGGCTTAAACTTTTTTGTGCAGAAGCCAAGGACATTTATAAATTATCAAGGTTCAAATATATACAATACTTTCTTTCACATAAGAATTATGAATTGTTTTTTTTTTTGAACGGACAACAAATTGGAATCATTCACAGAACACTGGAGTATCATCGTGTCATCAATGTTGCCACACGATCATATTCCACCACCAAGTCACCAACTCAGAAGGAAACTCATAATTATGAGAAAACCCCCTTTGAGAGATTCGAACCCAGGACCTTATGGTTCCTAAGTCTTATCTCACCACCAAGATACCGCTGGGCTATAATGCCTTTGGTAAGAATTATGAATTGTGGGTAATGATTTTTGATAGATCAAGTTAAAGAGGACTTGAGCATTCAAATTGCGGTGAATATGAGAATAATTCTAACGATGCTAAGAAGATTCGCATGGCATATTACATAGGTAAATCCTATGTTAACCGTGAGCAGAGGAGAAATTTTTTTTATATGGATTGCCTGCCTCTTAAATAAACAAAGCGTTTTGAACGGATAGGCTATGGAGCAAATATAAGCTCCCTGGTTAAGCGTGCATAGCTGCAAGTACTACTTGGATAGATGACTTCATGGTATTCACATGAGTTTCTAGATGGGTAACCATCAGGGGAAAGCGAACAACATTGATAGTACGATAGGCTTGGATTTACAAATGGTAACAGAGTAAATAATAATAAATATGATACAGACTACCAGATATCCATATTAGTGATAAATCAATGAACTTATCCTTCTTTTTACACATTAAGGTGGCGACAGTATCTAGATCTTATTAAAAACGACAGACTGAGAGGTTACTTGCAATTGTATGTCATCACTAATGAAGTGACGGTCTATACTTGGTCGTAATCTAGATCTAAATTAAAACAAAAGCACCGGATATGACTACACAAAAATCACTAAATTAAAGAGTGTGCATGTGCATGCGTGTGCATGTTTGTAGAGATGAAAAGAATGAGGTTTGGTTCTTAGAGCAAGAAGCGCCGTTTTGATCAAGGTAAAGGTGGAAAGATATTCGGTGGGAGAATCAGTGGTGGTCAGCGACAAGGGTGTTGGCTAGAAATAGTTTCTTGAGACTTCCACAACATGACGAACGGGTGGAGGGGTCGGGTTGGCGTTGGGGGTAGGGCTCCGGTGGAGGGGAGGTCCGGTATACCGGACGCGTCTGATTGAAGATGATGGGCCATGCGTTGCTTAAATAAAGAAAAGATTTTTTTTGTGTGTGTTTCTGGGTTAAAAAAACTTAAAACCTATATAATTAAACAAAAAATATTTAAAATAATACAAAATTTATAAATAAACATAAACTAACTAAAACAAACTAGATAATTTTAAATAGTACATAATTAATCCTAAACACACTAATAATTGAACGAAATATAAAAATTAATCATCAACCCATGAATTGTCAGAATCGGACTCCATAGGTGTAACACCCCAAACTTCATAAATTTTAATATCTTTGTTAATTGAACAATAGTCGGTTTATTAACCAAACACCTCATGGGGAAATATTAGAAATTCCACCTCGGCCTGAATAACCGGGTTAACCTCGTTAGACAAAATGGCCCAGATAAACATGAAATGGTAACCTAGTTAACATACTTAACCAAAACTCATCTATGAGGGGCTAGATCTACCAAGTAGCCAAACTTGACTTATTATAACATAAAGTAATCAGGAAACTCATTCCCTGGAACTTCAAAACTCACGATAAACACACACAAGACACAATCTCTGAGCCTAGCTAAATTCAACCAATAATTAAGGTGTTATCCCTTGCATGAAGGAAATTCTGATCATCTAAGGCCTAACAATCATCTAGGTAATCTTTATTTCATTCAAAGTGATGTAAAACTGGCCTATATGATGATGATGAAATTTAGGAGTCTTTGATTTTGATAAATTGGTGACTAAGGAAGGTGTCTCTAGTACAAGAGAGCCTTAAAACGAAATAATCTTGTGTGAATCATGATAACTTAAACCTAGATGAAAGATCCATGAAGTTCATGGTATGAACATGGTGGGTCTTATGGGTTGTAAGTAAAATCTAGGGATTCTTGGTAATAATGTGTGTGTGTGCGCTTGAATCTTTAATTGTGAAAAATGATGAACTTTGTGTATTTGTTTGATATAAGCCTTAGATTTTAATATGGGTATGATCCTTATGGTCTAGATGACCTATAATCAATGCTTGTAAAATCTTGCCCACCAGGTGTTTGTTAAAATGTCTAAATGAGCGATTTTGGCCTAAAACTTAGTAAATGTGTTTAGCTTGGCGAGACTTGATGAGAGGTTGAATGATCATATTTATTCTTGTTGAAAGTCCGACTATAATATCATAAATGATCAAATCAATATCTAGGTAGCAAAGGTGAGGCCTCAGAGGGCCAAGGGTTAAAACAACCACGTGGGAAAGATCACGCTTGAAGGTAAGTCCTTTTAGGACTCCAATCTTGTAGTTCATATGCATACATTGTAAATTTATTTGTCTAGAGACTCCTAAGTGATAAATAACCGGTGAAAATTGATATTCCAATTGGCAATATGGACCAGGTGTATGAGATCACGCATAAATGGCCCGCTACGGTAACGCCACAATGGCATATTGTCCAAATGGGGAAACTTGAATGACAACTCTAGGGTTGCGTCAAACGGTCACGAGTCACTTGATAGAGTCATGAAGACTAAACTTATTGTGGATTAATTAGAGCGAGTTGTATTGCAAATGACATGCGTAAATAGTTCCAAACACGCCGCGGGTAAGTTTGGGGTTATGCAAGGATGCAATGGTAAGAACTATACTAGTTGGTAAGTTATGAAGGCTTAGAAATTCTCCATGTCCAGGATTTTTGACTTGTTTATTCTTAACGGGTCAAAAGATCTCATTTTGATTTAAAAGGGACTCTTGGATGTTAAACCGGATGTAGGATGCTTTTAATATGAATGAACATGATATAAATAAGCCATATTCCGATTAACAATCTCGTATGGGTTTTAATCTCAATATCCAACCCTAGGCATGTCGATACCAAGCTCGGATGATGGTCAAGCAATGTTTTAAAGAACCAAACGTAATCTCATCAGCGCTTCCGCATTAAATTTTGGGTTCAAGGTTTAAACTCTAAATCGTTATTAGTATTAATCGTTTCGTGTAAGTACAAGCTAGTCTTGACAAATTTTAAGCACTTAATCTTATGTAATCAATATGCACATATCTATAAACCCGTGTTTTGGAATTTAATCGAATTGAAAGCCTTGTATTTACGGGATGAGTGTTACAAGTGGTATTCAGAGCCCAAGGTTAAACGAGATATGCGTTTGATTCAAGCTTGATCATAAATCCGGTAAGGAATTCATTTCAAAAGTTATCTTAATCTAGTCAAACTGTTATACACCATGATTGAACACGAGTTAATCAAGAATAAACATGGGGATAATGTATTAGCACTTAAATCCGGAATTAAGCCAATTGCACGGTCAAGGTGAGCTAAGACTCAGCCGAACCGAGAATTGGAAACATGATTGCATCCCAAAGATGAGGTGATCGGACAAAACACAAGTAGCACAATAAATCGAATATGTCATAATACATTAAATAAACAGTAAAGGCAGGATAAGGGCCTTACCAAAATATATGAAAGCGTGTGGCATTGCATCAACGAGCAAAAGAAAGTTTTAATTAAATAAGACGGGTGGCCGAAAATTGTTTACCTGGAAAGTACCATGGCGACCGCGATAAGATCACCGTGTCATGTGTGGATTGCTCACCCTATCCAGGTAAGTGTTAAACACATGATACTGTGGGTATTCTCGTGATCTACACGTTTACCTTCCACGTAACAAGGACTGAGTTAGGAAGATGGCATATGAAATCTCCACTATAGGACCTACGGAGTCTTACAATGGGAACATCGCCATATAATCTGAGAGCCTGGGTAGACTGGGTATGTAAAACCAACGCACGGGGCCGTAGAGCCAAAGGTATTACCACATAGGTTACACGGACCGAAATAGACTTGAACCTTAATCAATGTTGAGTCATTAATAGATTCAGGTCGGAAATAGACTTGAACCTTAATCAGGGTTGAGTCATAAACTAATTCAGTTCGGAAACAGACTTTAACCTTAATCAAGGTTGAGTCATAAACTAATTCAGTTCGGAAGCAGACTTGAACCTTAATCAAGATTGAGTCATAAATAGATTCAGGTTGGAAATAGACCTGAACCTTAGCCAAAAGTTAAGTTATACAAACTCGAACCCTAATCGAAGGTTAATCTATAGGCAAACTTAAACCTTAATCAAAGGATGAGTCATAAACACATACGAGTCCTGACTATAGGATGAATCGCAAGTAAATCAACCAACACTTAACCGAAGTCCAGACCATAAGAAATCTAAGTCTTAACCGGGAGTTAAACAGTAAATCAAAAATAGACCCTAGTCGGGGGTCATTTAAACAGTAAAAGTCAAACCTTGATGGAAGGTAAGAAAAAAAAATCATAAACGATCTCAACCTTATCTAAGGATAGACACCGGGATAAATCTGAATCATACTTGAAAAGTTAACTAGAAAACCAACGTGAATCTCCTAACGAGGTACGACAAGGGTAAGATTCAAACCTTGCTCATGGGTTGAACTATGAGTAAACTTGAACCTTATCCGAAGGTTTCATTATACTTAGACTCGAATACTATTTGGAAGTTGAAACAGGCACCAACTAGAACCTCGGTTCGATTGGATGAGTATAGATTATGAAAAACAATATTGGCCTATCGTATGATAGCCATGGAAAATCCAAAACGAAAACCGTAACAGAATCTGTGAAAGCCTACGGGCAAATGTGAACTATGTGCCACACCAAATCATAACGAATTTGTGAAAGCCTACGAGCAAACGTGAACTACGCGTCACACTAAATAGGAAAACAAACAAAAATAGAAACCCACCAGGCATGCGTGAACTATGATTCACACCCGACTGAACTAAGAACGTGGTTGTAAACCGTAAGGCGATAAATTAAATAAATAAAGAGAAGAAGCAAACGCTAAATAAAGAGGGGATCGTTGGAGACCCCAGAAATCGTAGGTGAAACCTCACCAAGAAAAACGATCACAGCCTCTAGTCGTGATCATATAAGAACAATGATAGATAGTGTGACCTAATCGAGGAACGTTAAAGCAAATAGAGCGGAATTAACCTCACAGTCCTTAGCACATGAAGGATGAACTGACAAGCAAAAGTCTAAATTATAGATGGCTGTGAATCGCAGAAATGAAAGCAATGTTTTCATAATAAGCCAAACTAGGTCTGCAGGACCACTATGCGCGTAAATGCTAAGTAAAGAAAACATAGGTAAGTGTACTCACTTAAACAAACACAAGAATGAAAAGCTATAAGACAGTAGGGTGAGAACCCTTTTGAAAATGCGAAAGTGATTTAAGGATCGATAAGTCCTAACTAACACAAATATACAGAAACAGGTCATAGCACCAGAAATAAACCCTAGGCGGGTCGGTCTTTGAAGGAAAAGTCATTGAGATCATGGCGTTTCGAATCAACAAATGAATAACCCATCGGGGACACGAAAATGGATGTCACAGACAGAGTAATATCTAAGTAAATAGAAGAGTTGGAAGACTCGGGTTAAGACAAAAGTAAAAGGCTTTAAAGAGCGACAATGTAAACTCGAAAAAGCCTGATAAGAAAGAGATTACGAACCCTAGAATCAAATTATTCACGTACAGAAAATAGTCTTACTAGCCCGGGCTACCGGAGCAAAAGAGAAGTGGATGATCAACCAAGTGTTAAAATTGGGGTCTGTTTGGTATGGCGTAATGGAATTGATGAGGGAATGGAATGGACGAGGTAATGGAATGTATAAGGTAATGGAATGGATCATTACCATTCCATGTCTTGTTTGTTTGCCATGTAGGAATGAAACAAAACATTATTTTGTGTTGTTGGATAGGCAGGAAAAACGAAGAAATAAAATCGGTGGTGGGTGGTGGTCAGTGGCGGTGATGGTTGATGGTGATATGTGGCGGGTAGCGGCGGCGGTGGGTGGCGGCGGCGTAGGTGGTGGCGACGGTGGATGGCCGTGATGGTGGGTGGGCAACGATGGTGAGTGATGGCGGTGGTGGGTGGCAGTGGTGGTAGGTGGTGGTGTGTGGCGGTAGCGTGGTGATGGGTGGCAACAACGGTGGTGGGTGGCGGCAACGGTGGTGATAGGTGGAGGTGGATGGCGGTGATGGTGGGTGGGTGACAATGGTGAGTAGTGGCAGTGGTGGGTGGAGGCGACGACGGTGGTGGGTGGCGGCGGTAGTGGTGGGTAAAGGAAATTGTGGTGAGTGACGGTGGTAGGCGGTGGAGGCGGCGATGGGTGAGTGATGGTGGTGGTGGTGGCGGTGGTGGCGGTGGTGGGTGGGTGGAGGCGGCGGCGGCGGTGGATGGGTGAAGGTAGTGGGTGGCGGTGGTTGGTGGTGGTGACGACGGTGGTGGGTGGTGGCAGCAACGGTGGTGGGCGACGGTGGCAGGTGGTGGGTGACGGTGGTGGGTTATGGTGTTGTTAGTAAAGGGTGAATGAGGGATGGAATGAAATAAAAACATGGGGGTGGATGGAATGGTTTTGAGGGAATGGAATGCCTTGTGGAATCGGTGATTCCATTCCTTTAACCAACCAAACACACTATTTTCCATTACCTCGTAATGGTCCATTCGATTCCCCATTCCATTCCATCATACCAAACGCTACCTTAGAGTTAAAACTCACACAATAATATCAAGCAAAACTATACTAATGCACTTTAAAGTACACAAGAGATGAGCTAAATGCCATCTGGGAATTAAATGGAGGATTCCATGAAATCATGCTAACCACGAAAGGGTAATACGTACAAGGTGTTCCACGAACGCCTAAATCAAGGTGTTGTCATAATTCGTATAGAAAGATCGCCACAAAACTCGTGTGCGTGGCAAAAGGACAATATTAATACCAACATAAAAACTTCAAAATAGACGGTAATTTAAGAGCGTTAGTTGCTTAAGAATCGGAGATGCCACGGACCAGGCCTTTGAAATAAGAATTCTAGGCTAAAGGAAGTAAAATACACTATACGTTGCGATAGTGGCCTAATGTCGATTAGGGAACCAACTATACACCCTAAAAGATAAGCTTCGTTAGAATACGAAACACTAGCCCAGGTGGGGGTCATTATCTAAACTAGCATACATACTCATGTTGAAAGAGAAGTTTGACTTTTAGAAATCCAACAATCGGAATGCAGAATCTTGGTAAATGTTGTGTAAAAACACATTAGAAGTTGTAGTCATTGGATTGGATGACTGACTAAAGCATGTGACTTATGGAACTTAAGTCTACTTATAGCCGAAAACTCTGATGATTTATTTATTCACAGAATTAGCAATTGGATAATAATAAAACGAACGATAAACCATTAATAGACTAGTAATAGCTAGGAAATCGATAAAGGGTTCAAATGGGTCAAGTGAAGTCATCACCACTTGCACCCAGAGGAATCCATAAATATAACCAAGCCTATTCATAGGTGAGAACATTATTAAAAAGGACACGTGGTGTCTAGTACAAGGAAGATGTGAGGTACGGAAAGGACTCAATACTTTCTGGTAAAACCATGGCACTATAAGAGGACTTTGAAGCAAAATCAAACGGAAACAAAAATCATATTAGGCGTGGGTGACAGCTTTTGGAAATCGCTATAATGACCAAATCCAAAATGCACCACGGTGCGCAGCAATGATGTCTAATCGGGTAGATAATTAAATACATACACTAAGCCGAGGACGTAAGGATTTTAAACACGCACATGGGTCAAATCGATGACTCTTGGACCAACCATGACACCTGTGGGTGCCTAAGCCAGAATAAGTTTTGTAACGGTAAATGAACGTGTATACACAATCCTAGAGGCGTAAACAAATTCTGTTATAGTAACCCTCATCGAGAAGGGATAAAAGTTAAGGTTAAACCATGACGTGCGACCCATGGGAATTCATATATATATATACACACACACACACACACACACACACATATCCGGTTTCGATGACGAAACCCACTTTAAACGGGGTGGAGTTGTAACACCCCAAACTTCATAAATTTTACTATCTTTGTTAATCGAACAATAGTCGGTTTATTAACCGAACACCTCATGGGGAAATATTATAAATTCCACCTCGGCGTGAAAAAACCGGGTTAAGCTCGTTAGACAAAATGGCCCAGATAAACATGAAATGGTAACCTAGTTAACATGCTTAACCAAAACTCATCTATGAGGGTCTAGATCTGCCAAGTAGCCAAACTTGACTTATTATAACATAAAGGAACCATGAAACTCATTCCCTAGAACTTCAAAACTCATGATAAACACACACACACACAAGACACAATCTCAGAGTCTAGCTAAATTCAGCCAATAATCAAGGTGTTAGCCCTTGCATGAAGGAAATTTTGATCATCTAAGGCAAATCATCTAGGTAATCTTCATTTCATTCAAAGTGGTGTAAAATTGGCCTATATGATGATGATGAAATTTTGGAGTCTTTGATTTTGATAAATTGGTGACTAGGAAGGTGTCTCTAGTACAAGAGAGCCTTAAAACAAAATAATCTTGTGTGAATCATGATAACTTAAACCTAGATGAGAGATCGTTGAAGGTCATAGTATAAACATGGTGGGTCTTATGGGTTGTAAGTAAAATCTAGGGATTCTTGGTAATATTGTGTGTGTGCTCAAATCTTCAATTGTGAAAAATGATGACTTGGTGTAATTGTTTGATATAAGCCTTAGATTTTGATATGGGTATGATCCTTATGGTCTAGAGACTCCCAAGTGATAAATGATCGGTCAAAATTGATATTCCAATGGGCAACATGGACTACGGTAACGCCACAATGGCATATTGCCCAAAGGGGGAAACTTGAACAACACCTATAGGGTTGAGGGCCGCCTCAAACAGTCACGAGTCACTTGATAGATTCATGAAGACTAAACTTATTGTGGATTAATTAGAGCGAGTCATATTGCAAATGGCATGCGTAAATAGTTCCAAACACGCCATAGGTAAGTTTGGGGTTATACAAGGATGCAATGGTAAGAACTATACTAGTTGGTAAGTTATGAAGGCTTAGAAATTTTCCAGGTCAAGGATTTTTGACTTGTTTATTGTTAACGGGTCAAAAGATCTCATTTTGATTTAAAATGGACTCTTGGATGTTAAACCGGATGAAGGATGCTTTTAATACGAATGAACATGATATAAATAAGCCATATCAATCCTTATATATTTCACTTGGAACCTCGAGTTACATCTTGAATTAATCGAAGGATTAGAGATTGTTTAAATAAGCGAAATAGGGCATTTCAGCAGCCCCAGACCATAGCTTACGGTCTAGGACCATAACCTACGGCTTGGATGAAGAAATAAGATCAGGAACTTTTAGCCAAAACCTACGGCTGAGGTTTTAATCGAGCAAGGATGAATCGTAGCCTACGGTTCATCAACCGTAGGCTACGACAGGTTTTTTATCCAAATTTTTATTATTTTGTTTTCCTGATACTGTGACACCAGTCAGCAATCCAGGTCAACATCCGTACGCATTTTATTTAATGTTGTCATTTCATGTGCATAATTAGACATTTTGCACACACAATGCCCCTCCCCCCCAGCCTGGTAAAGCCTTAGTTATTGAGAAAACTCGGTAAACTATCCGTTTATGCATACGACACCCGGACTATACCAAACAATTGGCATTGAGCAGTCAAGCCAATCACCTGCTCAACAGAGAGTAAACCGAATACTCATTTACCACACAATACAAAACGACAGTACACGTGACAGTGCCGTAGTGGGAAGTTACACAGTCCACCCAAGCCCTAACAATCACAAAAATGTCATATGAGGCTATCTCTCACTAACACATGATAACTCCTCACTAACATACTTATAAGTACATATAGATATGCCTTGGTGAATCTCAAATATTATCATATGATAACACCTAAATAACATGTGTCCATACACCTACAAGTAATACAGGTTAATATCATCATCAAATGATCTACAATCTAATCGAAACCACACTATATCTTCGCTTAATGGTCGAGTAAAACTCAAGCTAACTAGTAATCCCTCTCATCAACACTAAACCTATGTGTGTGTGTGTATATATATGTACCATTGGATCTATAACCATATACATATATATATACATAAATATACACGGTTTTGGCATACACACACATACACATATGATGGACATTAATTAATATCACTACCTTGCCTTATATGATAACCAATCTACATGATAATGAAACCTTTTCCTTGTCCCTTTTGATTCGGCTGAATATCCTAAGACAAACCACAAGTCCTTGTCAAGCCTATGATGCATCCTAAATTACACTAAACTAGTAACTTACACCACTCTCCTATGTGTATAATCATGAGCCAAATTAAGGATATCTCTTACACTCACTCATCGACCGAAACAAACAAACCAACACCATGATGTGTCACTTTCAAATAATGTCCAAACTTTATATGGAAATGGCAAAATGACATCATGGGAACACACTTCCTAACACATGATCTCACCCACATTTGACTTGATCTTCCTTTTGTCTTATCTCGGCCGATTATCATCACCAAAGCCCTCACTTGTCACTATCAACCAAAGATTTCAAGTACACTTCTTGGAAAAGGGTGCACTAATCGACACAAGGAAGGAGCAAGGAATAAACTATCAATTTCAACTAGGCTACACCTCCACCTTTTGTCTTTAATCGGCCGCAATATCCTCAAGATACACATGATCTTGTGCTTGGTTGTTAATACGCACCAAATTAGGCACCAAGACAAGTATGACAATCCATTAGTCTAGTCAACACTTCCTTGTTATAACCCTATGTCTAGAAATCGGCTTGGATCAAGGGAAGGCATGCCACTCCATCTTACATTCTTTAATGATCAAGAATAAGAAACAACACACCATCCAAGATGATAGACATTTCCTCTTGTGTCCTTGTCCTCACCTCAATCGGCCATTATATAAAGGGATTGGTAATCATCATCATTTCACACACAGCCATTCCTTTCCTTCTTGTTTCTCTCGGCCGAACACCATTACACCAACACCAAAACCAAAACCCATATTCTTTTCCAAGCATCAAGACTCAAGTTTGGGAGGTGGTTAGAGATTCGAAGGTTCCTACATTCGGCTACACTCTTGCAATCCATTAGGTACTTATTATCAACTCTCCATCACTTCTAGCTTATTTATCAATCGATCAACCTCATGTCTACCCGACCTTCAACCAAATAATCGACCCTAACCACACGAAAGTTGATGATTTTATAAGCATTGTTTTGTTTATTGCCAATTGATTTCAAACCCATAAACTTTGCCTGTATATAATCGCATATACACTAGCCACACACATGGGTGACACCAATCGGCCTAGATCACATACTCACATCATGACATTGTTTTGTGAACCACACTTGACTTTAATAACTATCAAGAAACCGATTTGTGAATCAAAACATACATGTAGATGTACTCGACACTACACCACACTTTGAGGATGATTATGCACGATTTGCTTAAAAACACACTAGCACACACACTTGTGGTCATTTAACTATGCATTGGATAACACAATTAAGATGTTTTTGATGCTTGAAACAATTGGTTTTAAGACAAGAATAATGAAAGATTTCGGCTATGCCTTCATAACATATGTTAACATGATCACAAACATGTGTTACAATCATCTTTTGACACTAAAAGACATGTGTTAAAACATTAGTTTTGCTATAAAACGACCACACATGTCAAGATTGGGAATATTCTACACCCATGATAACGTGTGGGGCCCATTTTGTTATCAATAGATATAGTTTACAATGAAACGCTGGATTTGTCAAAACCATACATCATACAAAGTACATATGAAACAATTAATGATTGTCACGTACACGAAACATGGTCCATGTAAACTAACACAAGGGTCCACAATGTCGGGTAAACAACTTGTATGATAAATGACAAGAGCACACAACTTACTGTGTCCTTGATAATCATAGGGCATCACTCGTCGGGACAGTAGTTATTCCACCTTACAGCTTTAGCAGACCCCACATCTAGTCACCAGGTGAGTTTCACGGCCTCGTTTTACTATTTTTCCATTTTAGGGGATAAACATGCTACAATTCTAGTACATTTCAATTGTGTGTTATTCTATCGTGACTACCATGTGGAACATGAGACATTTGGTTCATAAGCTCAATAGTCCTCGTACTTACATTATACTATAACCATTAGCTATCGAAAGCCATGGAACACTTTAATAGATCTATTGGGTTGACACCCCCACTCTTGGTTAGTCGCTCTAACCGATCACATACAAAAGAGTGTTAGTATTCTACTATACATACGTTATCTTAATTATACAATGCGTGAGGCACAACAAGTCAAGAGGTTTGGTTGTGGGACTCATGGTTTGCATAGTAATCATTCGCTTAGGTAGCCTATGATTGGTCATACACTGATTTCACGAGCACTTTACATAGTACATTAAAACCTGTGAACTCACCGACATTATTGTTGACAAATATTTTATGCATGTTTTTCAGGTAATTGATTATGGAGAACGGAGACTTGAGAGAGAGGTTTGAGCTAGCACTAAGTGGTACCGTCATGGATGTGGTTGTGTCAGTCACATGTTATCCAGGTGTTTAGAGTCATGTGTTTTTTTTCATGGTTTTTCAGACAATGTTTCGTTATTTCAATAATATATGACGTCATCCATCTTTTGATGGTATCTATTTTAATTGAATTATGTGTGTTGCTCGAACCTTGTGCTTGAAAACCTTTCGAATCACATTCTTGTGTTTCCGCCTTGGCGGGGTGTGACATATACAATCCAACTAACAATCTCATATGGGTTTTAATCTCATATCCAACCCTAGGTATGTTGATACCAAGCTCGGATGATGGTCAAGAAATGTTTTGAAGAAGCAAACGTAATCTCATCAGCGCTTCCGCATTAAATTTTGTGTTCAAGGTTCAAACCCTGAATCGTTATTAGTATTAATCATTTCGTGTAAGTACAAGTTAGTATTAACAAATTTTAAGCACTTAATCTTATGTAATCAATATGCACATATATATAAACCCGTGTTTTGAAATTTAATGTAATTGAAATCTTTGTATTTATGGGATGGGTGTTATAGTAGGCACAACTACTACTATAACTTTTGGGATCTAAAGTTATAAAAAAAATCCCATAAACAACATTTGGGAAAAATAAAGTTTTGATACCTAAAAGTTTGAAACTCTTGAAATTTTAAATACCAGTTTATCATTCTTAAATGAATTTAATGTGTCATAATCCGACTAACTATTAGGGGATGGGGAATAATCAGAATTACTCACGGGTACTCCACTACCAGCACAGTGACATTGGTGCTGAAGGTGCTGGTAGTGGGTCGTGAACACAATCTATGAGTTTCTTCATGCTTTGGGTACCGTTTTTTTATTTTTACTTTCATTTAGATTTAACGGTTTTTTATTTTTTGCGGTTACAAATAAAATAAAACACAAAAACTAAAACACATAACTAAATAAAACAAACATAAATATATTACTATTAAACATAAAAATTACAAAATACTAAAACATTAATAAAACAAACATAAATAAAAAAAAGCTTAAACTTGACACAACAGTTGTCATGCCTCGACATGGTCGAAACTATTGTCGTATCAAGCCGCACAGTCCACATTCGTGAACTCGATAGCCAACTCGGGATTGATGCCCGGTTTCTCTCTCAAGGTGCGGTCGTAAAGGGTGATCCACCGATCACATTTATTGTTCAATACGGTCCATTTGCGTTGGAGGCTTTCAATGGTGCGGTCGTTGAGACCGACTTGCTGGTTGAAGTCGGCCAAGACACGGTCCCAGATCCATGTATCTCTCTACCCGTGCCCGAGCCCCTCCCCTTGAGCGTTAGCATTGTAGAGCAAGATCATTTTGGGCATCTTGAATGCACACCACCAAGGCGATTTCTTCTTGCTCGTTTTAGAGCGTCATGTTTGTTTTTGAAGAGTGTAGGTGTGGATTTGAACCGTGGGTGTGTATGTGAGTTTTAACCACGGTGGTGCGGTGTGTTTATATACAAAAAACTTGCACAGTTTGAATGTATAAAATTAAATTTACTGACCGTTAGGTGGGACGGTTGGTTAAATGCAAAATTGAATTTTCTTTGAGCGTTTGGTAGCCTATGGTATCAATGCAAAATTGAATTTGGCTGATCATTTCTGATTTGGTAGCTACGGTTTTAAACCGTGTGAAATAAAAAAAAACAAAAAAAAATTAATTTGTATTTATTTATTTAAATGAAAAATATAAATAAATGAATCAGTGAGGTGTTGCCTTTAAAAAACAATTTCAGTAAAGTAAATCAGTAAAGTGAAAAAAATTTATGTAAAGTGTCCCTCCCTCGGAGGCTTTGACTGAAACGTTTTATGTACTAGTAGTAAATGACATTTTGTATTTATTTTATACTCCATCCGTCCCAATTTAAATGTCCCATGTCCAAAAACACACATTTTAAGAAATCTTTTGTTTGTATGTGGTAAAGTGACAATAATATCCTCAAAAGTGGTGATTGTGTTTTGTTTTTTATGGGCAAAAGTGGAAATTACATTTCTATTTTTGGAAAGGGACATTTAAGTTGGGACAAACAAAAAAGGAAAAAAGGACATTTAAATTGGGACGGAGGAAGTATATGAATTTAATGATAACAATAATAACTTGTGTGTTTCAAGGCGCGTGTTGCGCGCCTTACAATGCTGTCGTATCCAAAACACTAAGAAGCTATTATCAACAAATTAACTACCAATTTTCATACCATAATTTAAAAACGACACCTCACACAAACATGAGTATATTTGTACTTATTACTTAATAACATGGTGTGAATGAGAAAAAAAAAAGAGTTGCCCTTGCCCTTCCTATGTAAGCCATGTTGTTATTTATTATAAAATCATATATAATTATTACTAAAAAGTGTTTGTACCTTAAAAAAAAGACACCCTTCCCTTGGTTCGAACCTGAGACCTTAAACCATACAAATGCACCACAAACCACTCCACCACCAAGCCATTTTGTGACTTATTATGAAATCATATATATTTATTAATAAATAAGTGTTTGTAAAAAAACGATAATCCCTTGTTTCGAACCCGAGACCTCACACCACACAAATGCACCACAAACCACTCCACTACCAAGCTATTTTGTGACTTATTATGGAATCATATCTATTTATTAATATGAAATCATATATTTATTAATAAATAAGTGTTTATAAGAATTAAAAAAAAAACCGAAAATCACATGATTCGAACCGGTTTTGAACCTAAGGCCTCAGTCCACACAAATGCACCACAAACCACTCCACCACCAAGCCTTTTATGATTTATCTTGAAACCATATATATATAGGTCAAGTATAAAATGAAAACCCACTTGAGTTGAGAAAACCTTGGAAACCCATGTAAAAAATGATTTTTTTCTTTTGAAAAAAATAACCAATGTAAAATACATGTTTTTAAGTGTTTTTGGCCAAAAAAATAAAAAAAGCGCCGAAGGGATTTTTTTTTAAAAAAATAAACAAAGCTGCGAAAACACATGTTTACAACAGCTTTTATAACAGCAAATAGCCGAAAACATATGTTTTTAAGCAACTTTGTTTATTTTTAAAAAAAAAACCCTTCGGAGCTTTTTATATTTTTTTGTCCCAAGATGCTTAAAAACATGTTTTTTACATTGGTTATTTTTTTAAAAAAAAAATAATGATTTTTTACGTGGGTTTCCTAGGTTTTCTCAACTCAAGAGGGTTTTCAATTTATCCTTCCCCATATAGGGGACGGTTATTGTACAAAGTAATAAAAACGTGCGAAGTGTCACTTTGTACATGATAATTACGTAATGATAATTACGTAATGTTTTTGTATGTTCATGAAAGCATTACGTAATTATCATTACGTAATTATCATGCACTTTGTACATGATAATTACGTAATGATAATTACGTAATGCCTTCATGAACATACAAAAACATTACGTAATTATCATGCACTTTGTACATGATAATTACGTAATGTTTTTGTATGTTCATGAAGGCATTACGTAATTATCATTACCTAATTATCATGTGCAAGTGAGCCTTCGCACACTTCGCACGTTTTCATTACTTTGTATTTGAACCTATCGCTATATATATATAGGGTTAGGATAATTTGAAAACCACTATGAGTTGAGAGAACCATAGGAACCACTTTTTGACCATTGATCTTGAGCAATCAAGGGTTGAGATTAAAAGTTGATGTCTTTTGTCTTCACATGGTAACTAAATTAATAATAAGAATATTTAAATGTAATAAAGTACAAATAGGGGTATTATGGTAAAACACTAAGTGAGAGAAAATAATTCATTTATTTTTTTAACCAATTTATTTTTTTAAACAAATAATCAGGTTGTACAATCTGTCTTCTTTCTCTCTCGTTTTTACACTGGTGTAATTACACCAATGTAAACAAACAAAACATGTAAATGTATCCCTTTACAGAAAATGTAAAACAACAAAATCTTGCAATAAAACTTGCCACTAACTCAACCAATTACACCAGTGTAAGAAAACGAAAAACATAACCAAATTACAAATCTACCAAAAATATAAGAAACCTACATCTAAACTAATTCTATAAAAATCTTGTCCACTAACTCAAGCAATTACATCAGTGTAAAACTCTTCAACAAATTCAAATCCTGGTCTCCACAACATAACAACTTAAATGAATTAAAAAATGAAGTTATTTCCACAATCTATCAATTTACACCAGTGTAGAAAAAGGAAACAAAATACTTACAAAATACCATAAATCTATCCTAACACAATTAATAAAATCACAAAATCAAAAACGTGTTTTACGTTGGTGTAACCCCAAATGTTTATTAGAATGCTAAGCAAAAAAGCACAAAAAAACCATGTTTACGTTGGTGTAACCCATTAGTGATTGAACAACCAAACAAACCAGTTTACGTTGGCGTAACCCAAGTGAGTTGAACAACCAAAAAGGATGCACACCTTTTTTTTCTGAATCTAAAATTCATTAGACGTATCATCAAAAGAGTCCAAAACATCATCTTAAAGGAAAAGCAAATGCATTTGTTGGATAAGACAATAATAATCTTTAAAATGTGAGTTTCTTTATTCATAAGATTTTATTTATATCATAATTAAAGAATACTAATTATTTTCAACAATCAAATTCTTGTTGGACCTAAGAAAACTGGTCATGTAAACAGATAGGTTCTTACATGTTTATCAGTTGCCAGCGGATCAAAACAAAAGATGGTTGCTTCTCGAATTCGCCTGCTTGTTGCAATCTGAACACAAAAATTCATCATTAGAAACATGAACACATAACTGTCAATGAAACAAACAAAACATTTTACATTTTATGAAGCACCAAAAACGTTGCAACTTTAACATTAAAAAATCACACCACGTCGAACCACCATCGAACCACCACAAACCACCATCACCAAACACCATAGCCCCCCCCCCCCCCCGGTCACCACAACCCACCATCGAAAACCCCACCACAGATCAAAACATCTATTCAGATCCCAAAACCATCACCATTTCAGATTTGTTCAGATCCCCCAACCCACCACCATTCAGATCGTTCAGATCTGTTCGTTGACACCCATCGAAAACCCACCATCAACAGCCATCGAACCACCATCGAACCCCCTGTTCACCACCACCATCAAACCCCCTGTTCACCACCATCATCAAACCCCCTTGTTCACGGTGGTTCTGTGCAGACCAGGATCTATGGTTCATGGTCGGAATAATAATAATAATAACAGAAAATAATAATAATAATAATAACATAAAATAATACTGATAATAATAACAGAAAATAATAATAATATAAATAATACAAAAAACATACCTGTGTCAAACCACCGTCGTCCCACCACCGTCTTCACCCCTCAAACTACCGTGAACCACCGTCGTCGTCCCACCACCCCTCAAACCACCGTGAACCACCGTCGTCCCACCACCCTTCATCACCCCCTGTTCATCGTCTTCATCAAACCCACCATCGTCACCCCCTGTTTCAGGGTCTGTTCTTCAGATCTGTCCAAACAACCAAACGATCCACCATCGTCTTCAGATCTGTTCTTCAGGTCTGTTCTTTAGAGAGAGAGAGAAAGAGAGTATGTGTCTGGTGTGTGTGTTTTAGAGAGAGAATGGACGAGAGAGAAGAGAGAGAGAGAGGTGTATGTGTGTGTGTATGTGTGAGAGATAGAGAGAGAGAGAGAGAGTGGTCTGAATATTAAAAAGGTG
Source organism: Ambrosia artemisiifolia (assembly GCA_032199755.1). NCBI lineage: Eukaryota > Viridiplantae > Streptophyta > Magnoliopsida > Asterales > Asteraceae > Ambrosia > Ambrosia artemisiifolia. The sequence goes on from CM063512.1 coordinate 6,960,545, forward strand.
GGGGGAGGGGTTGGGTGGGGTGGGGTGGGGTATAAAGTAATTGACACAAATGCCCCTCAATAAAATAATCCTTCCTAGCCTATGTGTCATGATATTATTGGGTTAGAGGGGTTTTCAAGTTCTCGCAACTCAGAGGAGTTTTCAAATTATCCGGATCCTATATATATATATCAGAAAAAAAGTGTTTAAACAAAAAAAAACAGAAAAAAAACAAAAAACCATTAATAGTTTACTGTTCAATTTCTTTCTTGAGCTATTGATATATTTATAACAACAACATATGACCAAAGAAAGGAAGGGTGAGACTCCAGCCACGCAATTTACAAACGCATAAGCAGATATTCTCTCCATCATTGTTGACCAAGAAAAAGATATACAAAAATGATATCATATAAAGATACAATTGACAAAATTAATGTTTTGCTTTGTATGAAGCATCATGTACCACCTATGCTTTTTACTTCTTGCCACGTTTCTTTTTCCACCTAACAATTGTCCTCCATTCAAATCATATAGCCACACTGCTTTTCATACAGAGAGAGAATAGAAATTCACTCAACCACCGTCACCGCAACCGCTACTACCGATTGCGCTGAACAATGTTTCCTGGCATGTTTTTTTACTCTCTAAAACCATTAGTGATTTTTGGGTTTTTTTTAATTGTTGATCATGATAGATGGCGTGCTTCACGGAGATAGAAAATTCGGCGAAGACTTCAAAGGGTGATGCATGCTTTTAGTCTTTCTAGATTTGTAAAATAGTGAATCATATTGTTCCACATCGATGTGAATTGCACAAATTTCGTGTATGTATTTGATCGATTATGATTTCATGTAAGGGGGTGTTTGGGATTGATTATTCAAAACAGACTAGGCGTTTTGGAAAAGCAGGGGTGGAGCTGATTATTGCGTTTTGATAGCCTAAAAAACTGATTATCTGCGTTTTTAAAACGCAATCCAAACACTAAAAACTGATTATCTGAGTTTTCAAAACGTATTAATCTAAAAATCAGATTCAAAATGCAATCCCAAACACCCTCTAAGTAGATTGAATCCAGAGTATGTTTCTAGTCAAAGACGTTGAATAGTCACGGACAATGACGTCAGCTCACTCCCGGTGTAGATCTAGGATTTCGATAAAAAGCCGACCACCATTTGTAGGTCTTGGAGCGTAATATTGTGTGCGGTAGTCGCGTGGTGGTTTGGATGGCGGATAAAGAGAGAGATACAGCGGTGGTTGGAGCCGTTGAGATGGGGTTGGAGAGCCACTTCGCCAATGTTGTTTTATCCCATTGTCGCCGGCCACCGATTGAATGGGAGGGAGAGAGAAAGTTACGGTTTCTGGACCAAATCACAAAATCTATAAGACCTTGGGGTGTGGAGGACGGGGAGGGGATTGGTGGGTGCCACGATGGCATTTCCCCGATTGGAACCCCCCCCCCCCCCCGGTCTCATTTCGTTGCCAACGGGGAAAGTCTCCCTCCTCCCCGATCAAAAAGTGACCATTGAAGATGATGACAACGGTTGATGATGATGATGACCATTGATGATAAAAGAGAAAAATAATAAACAAAAGGAAGGGGGAACCCTTTCCCTTAAAAGGGGGAGAAGGAATGACGTGACGCTAATGTGGACAAAGGGGAGGAAGGAGGAACCACACCCCATAGCCTAAGCCTAAGTAATATTAACAAGACTGACATATCTGTTTGATTTTGAATTTGGCATGAAAGATATGAGAAATGGCAATGAACCAATGAAGATTAATCTACAGGTTTATGTTTCTAATGGATAGCTACGATCCATTTTCTAAAATGTATCTATTTTTACGATGGAAAGTAATTTTGAGTAAAATTAATCTACAGGTTTATGTTTCTAATGGATAGCTACGATGGAGAGCTAGAATTGCATCTATTTTTATCTATTTAATGACTATTAAATTAATTATAAATGTTGGTATACAGTCGAGTTGAATTACATTTCAACATAAACAGTTTTCAAAATGTAGTTATTATATGCATTGTGTGTTGTACAATAAGGAATCAAACTTGTACCTCTTAAATTTTAAGAAGTCCTTGGGAAATGCTTTATAATATAGTATGTAAGTATATATATATATATATATATATATATATATATATATATATAGTGGGAAACCAGTGCATTGTGACAGGACCGTTAAACCGAATAAAAAATAGATGAAAAACGTTGAATCATGCGCAAGCGTGGCGGCGAGTTAACTCGCTATATTAAAAAGCAGAAAAGTTAAAAACTATCATAAATAACTAAGTAAGTCGAAACTATAATAAAACCACAATAAAGGAAATAAGAAACTTAAAAGAAAAACTTCAATGACTTGTTTGTCTACGCTTAGATGACTTGTATATTATCATATGCAATTTTGTTTTACATGAAATTTCAATAAAACATATATAAATATAGAACCAATAAAGGAATTTGTCATTTCTCTTTCTTCTAAACAAAAGAGAAAAACAATAAGTTTCACATATTTCATATAAAAGGATTTAAGGTAAAATATAAAATCACTTTTTTCTATGAATGAATATAAAATCACTTTTTTCTATGAATGATGCAAATTTACGTCGTTTAGTAGGGAAAACCCTCAAGATGCCAAATCATTCATGCAGTAGGTATTTCCTAAAAGATCAAAATACCTAAAAGGTTAGTAACGTCGTTATAGATAATACTCCCTCCGTCCCAATTTAAATGTCCTTCTTTCCTTTTTTGTTTGTCCCAAATTAAATGTCCCTTTCCAAAAATAGAAATGTAATTTCCAGTTTTGCCCATAAATGACAAAACACAATCACCACTTTTGAGGATATTATTGTCTTTTTACCACATACAAACAAGAAAAAATTACGCCGTTAGTCCCTGTGGTTTCCTTCTAGTTTCAATGTAAGGTATTAAGGTTTTATTGTTTCACTTTAAGGTATTAACCTTTTAATTTGTTTCAATGTAGGGTATTAGGGACTAACCTAGTTAAAACTTAACTAAGTTTGAGGGGTATTATGGTCCAATCACCTATATATTCAGTTTTTAAAAACATTGGGTTGAAACAAGCTCTGAGAGGACTCGAACTCGGGACCTTTGTGTCACAACAAACCGGAGGAACCATCTGATCTGTGTGATCAGTTGTTTTAAATTTAGACTTCAATATTTTTAAACCAACATTACAACGCCTTTGTTTTTTTTTATAAAAAACTTATTAACTAGTTTATATAAAGATTCTTCAAACAAAATTAACTAAGGGTAATCAAGATGACCCAATGTCTGTTTCTACATAAGATAAAAAGTTCGAAACTTTAACAGTCATTATAGATCTTTATGTATTTATTTAAACAGTAGTTACCTGAAGATGCGATTATAGATCTTTATGTTTCCGCCGTCACTCCATTCGCTAGATTTTTTAGGGGTGGTCAGAGGTTGATAGGGGGCGGCGTAGGTGACTAGTGGTGTCGGGTGTGGGAGGGAGGGTGTTGTGTTCGTGAAAAGAGGGTGAGGTGAGGGTTGCACGGGGGTCGGTGGTTGTTTGGTGGTGGTGGTTGGTTGCAGGTGTGGAAGGGCGGAATAGGGCTGGGGGTGGTTAGGGTTCTGGGTCGGAGGGTGGTGGAGGAGCTGGTGGTCCGGAGGTGGGAGCTGGTTAGGGTGGAGGCGGAGGTGAAGAGTGGTGTTTTGGTTGCAGGTTTCGGTGATGGTTGGAGGGTGTGGTGGTGGGTCGGAGATCGAGCGGAGGTAGGGAGGAGAAGCTTTACCAGAAAGAGGGAGGTCGCGGTGGCGGCGCCGGAGGTGGTGACCGGCGGTGACTGATGGTCAGAAGCTTAAGGAAGCACACACATGTGTTTGTGTGTTCTCGTTTGTTGTCCAGACAAGAAGGGGGCGTTTGGTTCATAAGGAGGGATAAAATAAAGGGGCGTTTGGCAACGAGGATAACAGCTGGAACTTGGGAGGTTTGGTAACGGGTATAGGTGATTGGACCATAATACCCCTCAAACTTAGTTAAGTTTTAACTAGGTTAGTCCCTAATACCCTACATTGAAACAAATTAAAAGGTTAATACCTTAAAGTGAAACAATAAAACCTTAATACCTTACATTGAAACTAGAAGGAAACCACAGGGACTAACGGCGTAATTTTTTCTATAAACAAAAGATTTCTTAAAATGTGTGTTTTTAGAACTAGGACATTTAAATTGGGACGTAGGGAGTAATAAACATAAGCTAGCCTTTATCTCTGGTCATAGAATCCCGTGATATATAGTTTAGATCAGATTATGCCTATTTGTATGCGTGAATATAATACAATAATTTCAAAATTCACACCGTTACATCATAATTAAAAACACAAGTTTCATTATTGATTTATCGATTTGTTATAGTATAGAGTTTATAAAAATTTAACTTAGTATTATCAAGTTTATAAAAGATTATAACATAACATGTAGCACTATGAATTGTTTTTTTATATGTTTTCTATTTAATGTGTTTGATGTAATTGTATAATTAAACATCATGAGTTCTCTCATAAACACCTCTTGATTTTATTTTGATTAAATATAATATTTTAAAGACAAATTTGCCCCCCAAAAATATTTATTAATACGCAGTGTGTTATATCATAATCAATTAAACTTATACCTCTTAAGTATTAAGAATTATTTATTAAATGCTTTATAATAAAATACAGATATAGATATTTATAACTTTCAGTCATTTTGAATTCGCAATTGCTAATGCAAATCTACCATTTTTATGAGATAAATGTACTAGCAGTTTTACAAATCAATGAATCATTTTGCAAAACATTAGTTATTAAATATCAAATTATAAAACGAAACAGGGTAAATGTGAATGTGAAATTAATTTACCTAAGGTTTAGGATAATAGGAGGTTAGAGGTTAGACACCCTCATGGTGTAGATGTTTTTTTAAAGGTTTGTTTTACTGGTAAACCTTTAGCTAGAAAGCCCCCTTGCCCTGGATCGAAATTCGAAACCGGCCTTCCCCACACGCGTTTTCCCTTGCAACGCTATCTGGTATTTTTTTGGTGATAGACGGAATCAAACCTGAGACCACAGGTGGGAACCACACAAACGTGTTAACTCTTTCACCTCCGATCAGTTGGACCGAACATCATTGGCTCATAGTGTAGATGTTTAGCTGATAAAAAAAAAGTACTCCATCAAATTCCTTAACTAATGTTTGTTCTACTTCGATCTTTACTAATTAATAATTAATATAGTTTTAAATACATTTTAATCATATTAATATAAACAATTAATAGAGTATTTAATACATTTTTTATGTTATTAATATTAAACAAATTTTAGTGGGGTTTATTCTCAAACTAGTGTAGTTATAAAACTTATTTACCAAAATGGGTAGTTTTAAAAATATTTACTAACATTGATAGTTTGGTTATTAAATACAAGGAAAATCTAATTTTCTACTTTCTCTCATAATTTCATTGGATACTTTCAATTCATAACTAATTATTAATTTAATCATTTTTAGCATGAAAATTATAAGTTTTATTTTTTACTTTAATTTATTAAAAACTAAAACATACAAGCTTAAAAGTAAAAAAAAAATATCATGTCAGTTTCTTAAAAAAAAAAATTTATAACCATCATTTACCCTGAAAAAAATATTGTAATACATAACTAAATTTCTTTTTTCTCTTTTTTCATAAGTAATTGATTGTTGCACTTATGATTTTTTTTATGACAATTGAATTTATGTTAAAGAAGCCAAAAACAGTTTGTATATCTTAGTGGTTCAATTTCAAGCACTAAAGTTATTTGAAGCACTACATTTATCCAGTACAATAAATAATCAAACATATTTGTATGACATTCATGAATTGAAACTAAATAACCACTTAAAAGATACTAATGGAAAAGGAACTACATGTCTACTTATTCAATTGCCTAAAACCTCCGTTAGCATGTTGACGACTGGTTTAAATTATTTGCATTTGGGTGAATAATCGAGTCGTAAGAAGTGTATTTTTTTCGAATATAACATCCTAATTATTTATGTCATAATGCAAATTTTTAAATCGTATTTGCATATACATTTTTATTAAAAACGGTTGGATCACAAGAAATATAACCAAAGATGTATAGACTTTTTTGTATGACTAAAGTCTACAACTATTATCACTCTGGAAAATATACAAGAGTGTGAGTAACATCAAGATAACAACCATAATATAAAAACAAATTATAGTATCTAATAAATGTACGACACTACAGTGTCGTACAACCTTCAAAACAGAGTGTACAACATTTAATGCTTGTCGAATAACCGCCAAAAAAAGCCCATAGAACCGCCCAAAAAAGATACATAGAACAGTCCAGAAAAAGGGCTTATTTTATATTTTTATGTGGTTAATGTATTGTAGAGTAAAATAAACACTTTATTAACATATCTATATATTATTATATCTATTATTATATTAAGAAATCACCGCCCAAAAAAAAACAAATGTTACTATGGCCTGGTGGTCATTTGATTCTTTGCAAGTATACAATATTCACGTAATAGAAGGTTATTGTTAACGTAATTAAAAATTATTGGTCCATGTTATTGTCGAAAATTGATAGATAGCGGTACAACACTATTGCTAATTGGTGGAAAGAACTAGCAAAGACACTTATTTTAGCATAATTTGAACAAATAATTAGTTACCTAATATTATCGATAATAATGTTAATTTTAATGCCACCAAACCTATAACGACATGAGCGTCCCCGCAACGAGGAGTGACATATTTGGGGCCTCACGGTTGGTCTGGAACTTAATGGGCCGCGAGTATTTTTGTGAAGCCCACACAAGAATAACAATCACCTTAATGTTATCTATACTGTCCACCAAACCTGCGACAAAACACAAGCTCCCACAGCGAAGCACGGGCAACTAAAACACTAGTTATTGTACTAACCGACAAACAAACAAATTATTATATTCTATTTTTTCGACTGTTATACTCTATTTTTAATAAATTAAAAGTAAAATATAAAACTTAATATTATAGTAACTATTAAAAGAACGACACTTCTACGTTCTTTTAATATATATATTGGCCACTAACTTTTAGGTTAATTTTATTTTCAGTTACTAACTTTTAGGTTAACTTTATTTTATTTCAATTTGACCACCAAACTTTTAGTTTTTAGGATTTAAAACTTTGGCCACTAACTTTTAGCTTAACTATATTTTCTTCTAATTTGACCACCAAACTTTGACCATCAAACTTTTAGCTTTTTGGATTTAAAGCTTTGACCACCAAACTTTTAGCTTTTAGGATTTCAAACTTTGACCACTCAACTTTGGCCACTAACTTATGTACTTTATTTCCTTTCAATTTGACCACCAAACTTTTAGTTTTTAGGATTTCAAAGTTTGACCAACCAACTTTGGCCACTAACTTTCTTACTAACTTATGTACTTTCTTTTCTTTCAATTTGACCATCAAACTTTTTCTAGTCCGGTTTGGGACTACTTTTACATCCCGGCTTTGGGGTGCTTTGACTCCTTGTGTGGGTCGGATTTTGACTGCTTGTGTGGGTCGGGTTTTGCTAGTTTGCAATCTTTGTCCATGATGAACTAAACCAACACTATCATTGTAAGTCCTTCACGTACAGAATGAGTTGCCGGGTTGGCAAGCGAGTTACTAGTTGATAGCGCTATTAGGTATGACAAACCTCACACCGTGACTCAGGGGAGTACGAGATATTGTTTGGATAATATGTAATAGGTCTATGATTAGGAATCATGTTATGTATGGATATTCTATGTTTTGGGATTATGTAATGTATGGTTGGTTTAGATGAATAAAATGGTAAATTTTGGTGAATTGTTTTGACCCATTTCCAAAATGCAGTTTTGGTGAGTTGTTTGAACAATATTTTGACCCAAAATGCAGTTATTTACCCATATCCAACATGCATCATAAGCAGGCAAAACTTGAACAATATTTGACCCATAAACCACTTGACAGTAAACACTGAACATCAACTTTTACCCAAAATGCAGTATTTGACCCATTTCCAACATATAAACTCACATTGAACAACAAACATTGAACAACAAAGCTTGAACAGCAAACATTAAACTAACATTTGACCCATTTCCAACATTCATCCAACTGACAGCAAACCTTGAACAAATATTTGACCCATTTCAATTGACAGCTACCATTCACCATAAACCAATATACCAAAAACCAACATAACCAAATATTTGACCCGTTTAAAATTGAAAGCAACCATTCACCATAAACCAACATAAACAAATATTTGACCCATTTAAAATTGACATCAAACATCCAACATAACCACTATACCATAAACCATTAATAAGCAACTGTTTAACATGATGATACCATCATACATAACCAAAATACAAAACATAGTACTAATAGTCTTAAACATCATACACCACCCAATTAAACACCAATTGTCTTAAACATAAACTTAAATATTAAAAACATAAACTTAAATATCAAACACATGCAGGTTGACTTAGACCTGCACCACCACCAAAACCTGCCACACTTGGACCTGCACCACCACTTGAACCTACCACACTTGGACCTGCACCAGCTTGACTTGGACCAGCACCAGAACTTGGACCAGCACCATGACTTGGACCAGATTTGCCTTTTTCCCCTTTTCTTTGTTTTTTCCCTTGCTTTGGCTATGTCCCTTTGTTTCCACCGCCACAAGTTGTTGAATTGTGACCCTTCTCCCCATATTTCTTTCATTTCACTGTCTTCTATTTCCTTGTAAGCTTTCCATGTTTTTCCACCCCATCATTTTCACTCTCAAAGCCTTTCTGACTCTCTTATTTTTTCTTGCTTTCTCAATGTTATCCTGCAACTCAACCTGATCCTTTCTTCTTTTCTTTTTGGGCCTACCAATTGATGTTTTGTGTAAAGGTGGGGTCAAAGTGGTTGGAACAATCTAACAGGTCATCACTGTCACAATCTATATTGTTCCCTACAGATTTATTCACAGATCCTACAAATTCCTCCCCTTTGTCAACATGTTCATTAAATTGTCTCTTGTCTTCCACATCATCATGCTCACTATCAAATTCCACTGCAAATTCACTATCTTCCGAGTCATCATCATCTTCATTTTCAGGTGACTCACCATTCACAGATGATCCCTCATGATCAGATTCAACTCCTTTACCTTTGTTAACCTCATGATCATGTTCATCTTCTTGATTAATAGGAAAGTCTTTAGAAAACTGAACACCCAATGTCATATAAAAAATCTTTCATGAACCCAACATTAAAAATGTCATTCTAATCAACTACATTCTCTAATTTCTCATTTAAATCATCCACCACATTTAAATCATCAACTACATTCTCTACATCATCCACCACATTCTCCCCTAAATAATCCACTACATTCTCTACATTATCCTCTAACTGCTGATTTTGATCACCAACTACATCATCCACCACATTCTCCCCTAACTGATCAACTACATTCTCCACATTATCCTCTAACTGCTGATTTTGATCATTCTCAACCTCTACATTAGCTACATTACCCTCATTAATAGCCTTATCATTATGTTCAACTACATTCTTTACATTATCTTTCCACTCAAGTAATAACTTTTTCTGAACCTTCAACTTCTTTTTTGGTTTTTTAGCCTTATCAATGTTAGCAGATACACCTACATCTTCTACTTCTTCAGTAACCACTTTAGATGATTGTGTAGGACTAAAGAAACTTTTCACCTTAGTAACACCGTGTTCTATGAACATATTAATAACCTTGTTCTGACTTACATAATTGGCTAAAAGTAAAACATCTTGATCATTCCCTAAAGTCCTTAAGCCGTAATCTAAATCTAAACTGTATTTGAAAATGGTAGTACAGCTCAACACTAACATCAAATTTTAGGCCACTGATCATAAAGTTTATCTCATGCACAGAAAACTCGTCAATGTTGCAATAATTATCATAATGATACCTTCTATGGGAGTATCTTCTTCTAGGAGTGTTGGTAAAATTGCCACCATGATGAACTTTTAGGGAAAACATGTGGTCAAAACCAGCTATAAAAAGAAAAAAAATTGTTACTTTTAGGGAAAAATCTACCATTTTCTGATAAACCCCAAATGTATTCAGATTGTTACTTACCATAAACTCTCTCTGGAACGAAGCGCCTCCCGTATTCTGATTCTCCCCTGATTGACCACGTGGTGTGATATTTGGGATGTTTGATGATCGTCTTCTTCCATGGCTTAGAGTTTGACACACAGAGCTTGAAGATGAAGAGGTGAAGAATTGAGAGGGAAGAAAACTGACAACTAGGGAGTAGAGATGAAATGAAAGGGTTTTAATGCAATTCAAACATAAAAGGACAAAAATGCCCTCACATGTTGAACACGTGACGAGAGTTAACGTTTGAACATAACGTCTGTTAGCCTCAGGGATTATCCGAGTTAAGAAACATCAAAATTTAAGGACTCTAGATGTAATTTTCAAGACTTGGGGACTAGAGGTGAAATCCTAGCAAATCATAGGGACCATTCGAGCAATTTTCTCTAAATAATTTAGGATAATTTGTGTAAATTGTAAAGATGTAACATTTGTAATTAATAAAACAAAAATAATGTTTCTAGTGATATTATAAAATAGATTTTGTTGAGATATTATTATATACAGAAAACTAATAAAGTAATTAATACATTTAATTCTTTTGTAATAGTATTAGTGTATGTTGATTTACTTTTTTTTTAATCAAAAACTACATGGGGCAAAAATTTATATTATGTACAAGATCTACAGATTTCTTTAAAATTAATATTAAAAAAAATTTTGGTATATTTTTTCAATAACTGGTTAATATTTGATTAACGCCGTGTCCCTGAGTTAAATAAACAAGGGAAAAGAAGATAAAGGAATTAAGGAAAGAAAAGTAAAGAGAAGAAATGAAATATTTAATTAACTACCGTATTCTCGAGTTCGAAGGAAATAAAAAAAGTAAGTATTTTATGTTTAAAAAATCATTTCCTTCCAAATCTCTCAATTTTGAAAGGATTGAAATTAGAAAATAAACCAAAATTTTCTTTCTATTTCCTCCGTTCTCTTCTTAAAAGAGCTATGAAACACACTTTTTCCTTGACATCTTTCAAAATGCTCTCTTCCCCTATTAAGTGACCTGGGAATAGGGCGTAACTCGATACCAAAAAATAGTTTTAGTAATATTAGTCGTTTAATATAGTTATTTAATTATTTAGTTTAACTTGCAATAAAAATATGATATATTATAAACTTTGAGCCTATTATAGTAGTAAATAACATTGATGGCGGTTTTATTTCTCAAATTACTCCATTTACTCATTTTTTTTAATGTAGATTTACTTTACACTAATATTTTTTTAACCGTAAAATGTTATCACCCTATATTACACAAACTATTCTAAATTACTCGCCATACTAAAGTTTAAACCTTGAATCAAATAGACTAGTCCCACATTAACCCCTAACAATTCTAAACTACCTTTGTCTAGGTTTAAGTCTTCTTCTTTAAAAGAAAAAGTATTTGCCTTTACCAACTTCGTTTGCACACATTAGTTGTCATTTACTCATTTAGACAACCATATATCACAAATAGGTGGTTCCCCTTATTTATTTGTTTTTTTCTTTTTTAATATTTCGTTAATAGTTAAGCACAAAAGGTTGATTACATTAAATTCATAACCGATTTTAACATTTTTAAAATGTAACAATAAAAAAAATTTAAATAATAAATCACTAGTCAAGTTATTCAGTCACCATAATTTTGAATTTTCATTGATCACAACTATCATATTTTTTCATATATTTTTCATATATTATGTATTAGTTACCTTTGCTCCACGATTTATAAATAGCGTATATTAGAGCCCAAGATGCAACTTTGCTTCAACAAGAATTTCTCTATAAAAATGTATGACAAAGCCCACAAGAATTTCTCTTCAAAAATGTATGACAAAGCCCGACCTATACATTCCTTTGGAGATACAAAAGGTACATGGCATAAATTTCTCTTAGATTCAAATTTCTTGCTTTTATGTGTTAGAAGTATACTACATAAATGATGTATGAAACCATAAGCTTATAAGTGTACAATGAACATAGTGAGTAAGATCAAATGAAAACTGTAGAACAAATCATAATAGTTTGTCTTCTGATCAAATGGGATGCGAACATATACTCATGGTTGTAAAAGTTGCTAGACGCTTCCATGTTGGACGATTGAGGAGTTGCAAATACTTGGCCTAGATGGAGAATACTCGGGGAGTACTCAATCTTGGTAAATTATAAATAAATTATTTTTTTAAAAAAATATAGATAAATATCAAAAGTTTATTAATATTTATATCAAAATACTTGATTTATCCGTATAAATAAAAAGATACGTATTCAGATACTAAAGCATTTCATAAATTTATGCTCATTTTTTTATAAAAATGATATTCATTCTTTAATATTATAGATATAGGAATCATATTTAATTTATTTTAAGTGAAACTCAACCCGAGTTAACCAAGTCTGATTCTAACCGAGGTTGATCACTTTTGATCGATTCCGAGTAACTAAACAGAATTGAAGAAAGTCACCTCAACACCCTACCTTGTGACGATTACTCAGAGAGTACTCGGCCACCAAGGAGGAGTTTCACCATATCCTTATACGTTACAATTCAAGCCAAATAAACACTAGAGTTGTAGTTCTTGGTGAGTTTGATGTTGGTAAATATCTTCACTATATGTCTATCTTCTAATTCATAAATATTTCTTATAAACGAATTTGGATTATTTTTAACCCGACTACTATTTTCCTTACTGGTAAATATCTCTATTATAAGCAAGTAACCTGATCGAATTCTGTTATAGATTTTTCTTATTTTTTGCTTGTTATTCTATGCTTGTGTGATTATGATTGTACATTAAAGAAATCATCCATAGATAATGGTTATATGTGGCCATGTGGGCATTTAATTTTTACGAGAAAGAAAAAAAAGTATTCTCCATTTTGTGCTCTCTTTTAATTCCTGTTATGAGATCAAAGTAAGTTCTCAAAAGATTGTTATGGTAGTTAAATGATGTGTTTTACAACAATTTTATAACGCAAGTTGAGATGTATTTATTCTATAAAAAAGAAAATTAGATCAAAGTAAACTTATATCTTGAACTTTCACGACGTTTAAAATGGACTTGGTGCAAAGATGGGTTCATTTGTAGTTTGGAATTGACTTACAAACCCATCATTTTATCTAGTTTCACTTTTGTCGGGAAAATAGAAACATTTCTCCCATTTCATGTCTTCGGTTATACTTTCTCGAGTTTTATTTATTTTTACAGCACTTGAAACTACCTCAAATACTCAAGTGAGTCTTTCTTAGACCGGATGTCAACCGTTCATACTGATTTTGACACTCCAGGCTTGACTCACCTAGTTTAGAAACACTATCAAGGAGGAAACCCACCACTGTGAACCCCAGGCCATACTGATTTCCGAAAATTAATGTTGTGATAACTTTTTTACATTACTTATGTGTTTAACTTTGTTTACATGCGAGCATTTATAATGTAAAAATCTGCAATTATCAATCGATTTATAAAATTCAGTTATTCTGGGTTCGTATTTAATTTTATGTACTATTGTTATATGAAAAAAAAAAGTAATTCTCAAAATTAAGGTAAAATTAATGAACTAATAATGAACATTTAATGTAGAAAATTGCCAATTAAATTAGTGATCCAGGGGTTTTAATCACAATGAGCCTTTGAGCGGTGGGTTTTCCCTTAAATCGGTGGTGGGCTGGGTCAACAGTGGTGCCTACGATCGTGGGCATGAGTGGCCTTTGCCTATGAGTGTATTGGGATGACCAGGCTTTAAATAATCGGGCTTTATTTCACATTAAAAAAACTGTGATCAGGATTACATGATTAATCAAATTTGAGTGGTAATTTACCCATTTTTGTTATATGGTAGTTAATCAAATAAATCATATTCACTGGTTTAAGATTGATTGAAATGTTGGTTTTTGGTACTATAAAACGGCTAAGGTGTAGAAATAAAACAACAATCAAAGTATATTACTTGTTACTTCAAAGTAAGCAAATCATCTCCTATATTTTTTAGTTGAAGTAATTTTAACTCCATCGTTTAATCCAACGTCGTGCACAAGGCCATATAAAGACAAATAACTTTCCAAGATACAATAATTCAACGTATTAAGAGATGGGTAGTGGCGCAGCTTGTTGCCCGTTTACTTGCCGTCCACTTGTAATTTGTTACGATATTTTAATTTATAATTATTATTTTCATTTAGAACTATTTAATAATCAACACTTCCTGGTGATAAGCCGGTTGAAAAAGTGACATTTTCGGATCTTAACATGATTGTTTAAGAGTTTGGTATACTAGAGAAAAAAGAGGTTTTGACATGATAGGTTAGTCGTGGCATCAGAACAATCAAACTCAAGCAAGACATTGGTTTTGGTTATGTATCAATTAGTGGCAGAGTTAGTGACGCACTAAAGTGTGGATGATTGTGATTAAGTCGTTAGAACATTTTAAGACAATTTTGTTATGTCAATTGCAATGATGCAAAAGTCGTTAGGCGCTCCCTAGTCAGAGTCGGGAGTACTTGGGGAGTTCTCGGTCTAGTCGGAGAGTACCCAGAGAGTACTCAGGCCTCAGCAACCTACCTTGTAACGATTACTCGGGGAGTACTCGGCCTCCGAGACCTTGTTATACAACATTGGTCAATTGTCAATACATACTTATATACTTATATGATGTATAAAACAAAGATGTTAGTAACAACGTGTTTATATAATTTTTTGAATTAGTTTAGAGACTAATAAATGATTACTTTGTTGTTGACACAAAGGGTGGTATATGGCCAATAATTTTGGGAGATGATTCTCATCCCGTATGATTAGTGGTAGCCTCTATTGATAGGCAAAATATGACCCTTAAATGAACACGAATGAGCCATTGTGATGGTTTATTATAACCAATGCTGCAGAAGTCGTTAGGTGCTCTAGGTCGGTCGACTGGGGAGTTACGAGTGCCCGTCCTAAGTAATTCATGATGCAATCCATAGTGAATCTTCTAGTGCTCCGAAGAGAACTCATTCAAAAAGACTAGTATGATGGGAGGGAGATTCCATTTGGGTTATAAATCCCATATTTGTTGCTGATACAACTAATGTGAAACATGTCTCAACCTTGCAATGCTTCCAGCCCGTGACAATCGACTTAGCCAGACCATAACAATCATGAACCCTAACACTCTAACGACCCATTAGCCAAGTCGAACTAAATTAAGACCAAATCAATTATGTAGTTCCATGAACCCTAACAGTCAACACTCATAAAAGTGTTTCACGAACCAAATAAAGATCAAAACAATGAGAAATTAGATTAAATAGGTGCCACGGTTGTTGTCTTCGTTGGTATCAGTCGTAGCCGAAGGGAACATAGACTGAATGTGAATTGTCGCCATCCAAAGTTGAAATTAGAATATTAGGTATTTTTTAGTCAAACTAGGCCCATTGACATAGTTGCTTAGTTTAAGTGGATCCTCCCGATTACGACCAATTCATGCTGAGTTGGAACGATTTGGCCGAGTTTGACCGAGTCTGATTTGTAAGGACCACTTCAGGTAAATATTTCTCTTCAAAAAACCCCCGATTCAAGAATCTATGCTAACTCCAAGATCAAGTTGGCCGAAATTTGCAACGTTGGTTACAACAACCATAACTAGCTTAACCTTGAGTAATCATGACTCCTTATTTGTTCAATCACATGTTGGAATCTGATCACAACCCTTATTACATCATAGAGATCTAAACCACATGTTTCGATTATTGGTATAGAACTCTAATAACACACACACAACACTAACAAGATAAACACTCAATAAGTAGGCACATATTCACTTTATTGATGCTTAATTAATGAGAGTACATAACACAAATGACTGACTATACGAACTTAAATAATCAAAGACTCAAACGACTAGCCAACAATAGTCGAACTACCCTGAAGACTAGGACTCAACAACTGACTAATCAAACAGTCATTATTCAAACTAAATGTGAACCCATGCATATAACACATGCATAACTTGAATTACTTCTCAATACCCCCTCTTAATTCAAGTTCCCTCGTTCCAAGCATCCTTCTAAACTTCACAAACTTTTCTTTGCCCAATGGTTTAGTAAGAACATCTGCCATCTGATCATCTATGCAACAATATTCCAAAAACACTTCCTTCTGAGCCACCATATCTCGAATGAAATGGTGTTTCAATTCAATGTGTTTAGAGGGTGTTTGGCTCTCCATTTTTTCCCCTCCTTTTAACTTATGACTTATTCAATAAGTCAAAAGTTAAAAAAAAAAGTGTTTGGGTAATTGTTTGAAAGGAACTTTTGGAAGAATTTGTGCTTTGAAAAGGAGAAAAAAGGGGAAAAGTCATAAGTCACAATTTGTTACTTTTGGGATTAAAAAGCTTTTGAGGTAGAAGAAGGAGAAAGGAGAAAAGGAGAAGGAGAGTCAAACATGCTCTTAGTCTTCCCATCTACAATTGGATTCTTGGACAAGTGAATAGCAGACCTGCTATCACACGATATGACAATACCTTCTTCTGAACTAACTTGCAGATCAGCTAGAATCCTTCATAACCAGATACCTTGACATGTTGCACTAGTGGCTGCTATATATTCAGCTTCTGTACTTGTAGGATCGGATTTAGACAAAGAAACAGATGATCAACACGAGTACTAATATATCAGGTGCGGAAACCCTAATAATCATGCAAAAAGATGAAAACCATAACCAGAACATAATAATATGCATTTCAAATGTTTTCATTAAACTTAAATGCATTTATAACGATTACAGACTCTGAATAATGGAAACACACATTTCTAGGTGAACCTGGACACACACTGGACTCTCTCAACAATAACCAAGTCTAATAACTAACTCGAACAACCTTCAACTATATGTAGACAAACCAAATCGACCCTTCGTGGGTTCGAACCAAACCTATTCGACCCTCACTAAGTGCGAACCAAAATAAGCACGTTCATTCGACCTTACAAAACTTCGTTCGACCCATCGATATACCGAACCAAAATCCCAAAATACATATTGTCTTCAAATATTCGGCGTTTTCGTCTTTGTCAATCCGAACGCTACAGACACATATATGAAATATGTATCTACAATACTTGACAAGGCAATTGAGTTCTGCTTCTTAGTGCACCAAGAAATTACACCACTGTCCAAAGTAAAAACACTAGCTGGCACACTTTTCCTATCATCCAAACACCCTGCCTAATCACTGTCTGTGAAGCCTTGCAACACTATCTTCTGACCTTTCTCATACATTAAACCATATCTAAGAGTTCCTGCAACATACCTTAGAACCCTCTTAGCCGCACCAAAGTGATTTTTGCTAGGGACTTGTATAAATCTAGATAAAACATTGACTGCAAAGCTGATATCAGGCCTTGTGTGCTGCAAAAACATAAGACCACCAATCAAACTCCTGTAAACTGCAGCATCACAACTGTCGGCACCATCATCCCTTCTTAACTTCTCATTTGAGTTCATTGGAGTGTCTTCAGCCTTGCATCCCATCATTCCAAATTTGATCAACAGTTCTTCAGCATACTTACACTGTGAAACAAACACTGCCTTCTTATCTTGAAACACTTCAAGGCCCAGAAAGAACTTGAGAAGACCTAAGTTAGTCATCTCAAATTCTTGCATCATTCCATGTTTGAACTCTTGCAACATATCTAAACTGGAACCAGTATAGATAATATCATCTACATAGATACACACATACATAATACCTTTACCCTCAATCTTCTTCACATACAGTGTAGGTTCACTATAGCTTGTGATAAAGCCATGACTAACAAAGTAGTTATCAATTCTTGAGTACCAAGCCCTTGGGGCTTGTTTTAGGCCATAAATAGCTTTGATTAGCCTGTATACCATGCGTTCTTGATCTTTCACCTCAAAACCTTGGGGCTGCTCCACATAAAAAACTTCTTCTAACCTTCCATTTAGGAAAGCTGATTTCACATCAAGCTAAAAAATCATCAAACTTTGAGCAGCAGCAACTGCAAACACAATCCTAATTGTTTCAAACCTAGAAACTGGGGCAAAGGTGTCTTGGAAATCAACTCATTTCCTTTGAGAATACCCCTTTGCCACCAGTCTAGCTTTGTACTCTAGGACTTCAACCCAACTTTGTCATGAACAACCACTTTAAAACCAATAATGTTCTTGTTAACTGGCGCCTCTACAAGCTGCCATGTTCCATTCTTCTCAATAGACCTGATTTCTTCTATCATGGTTGTCCTCCATTCCTTTTTATCTACAGCATCTTCAAAATACAATGGATCACTTATATTTAAAGCAAATTCATATACCAGATGATCTTCCATGGGAGTTTTTTGATTATAGACTTCACTAATGGACTTGGTCTCAAGATTGATGAGGATGCATCTACTGTTGCATGAACACCATTTGCAGCACCGTGTCCTGAAGTTCCAGATGAACTGCTATATTGTCCTCCTGCATTATTTGATCTAGCATGTTCAGCAGCTGAGACAGTAGAGTCATGAACTATCTCAGTAGCTAGTTCATCATCATCACCCTCAATTAACTCATCAAAAACACTTAGATCCCACAGGTGCTTGTTTTGCTCATTCTTTGCTTTTGACCAGTCCCACTCCTTGTCTTCAAAGCATTTAATGTCCCTCCAGGTTATGATCTGCTTTGTCAATGGATTATATAACGAGTATCCTTTAGATGAATAATCAAAACCAATCAAGATGCACTTTGCTGAGGTAGCTTCTAACTTGGGTTTAAAATGACTTGGTTTTAACCCATAAGCCAAGCTTCTAGACACTCTAAGATCCTCCACTTCTGGTTTCTTTCTAGTCCAGATGTGAATATGAGTCTTAGCATCTAAGGCCTTCGTTGGTGACATGTTGAGTATTTGCACTGCTGTTGACACTGCCTTAGCCCAGAAATAACTAGGCAGGCCTTTTGCTAGGAGCATACATTGTGCCTTTTCCACTATAGTTCTATTTTTCCTCTCACTTACTCCATTATGTTCAGGAGTATAGGGTGTAGTGGGTTGCCTCTTTATACCATGCAATTCACAAAAAAACTTGGAACTCATGAGATAAATACTCACCCCATCTATCACTTCTCAAAACTTTAATGTACTTGATGCTTTGTTTCTCTACAAGAGATTTAAGGATCTTAAACTTCTCAAACACTCAAGACTTTTTTTTAATAAATACACCCATGTCATCCTGGAATAATCATCAATGAAAAGTAAAAAATACATGCTTCCACCCAAACTCTTGACTGGCATAGGCCCACAAACATCAGTGTGAACTAACTCAAGTGGTTGAGTTGCTCTCTTGTTACTACTTTGAAAAGGCAACTTGTGCATTTTACCCAAGGCACACCCTTCATACTGTCCATAATCCTTCATTTGTGGCAGACCTATAACCATTTGTTTATTATGCATCTGCTGCAATGCTTGAGCATGAAGGTGCCCAAACCTGCAATGCCACAGTTTGGTGTCTTCATGATATTTGAGTGGGATACTAGCCTTAACTTTGGTATCATCCAAAGGAAACATGTTATTGGCAGCAAGCTGAACCTTTAGTAATTCAGCTTATGTTTCCTTATGAATGATAGAGCAAGCACCATCATTAAAGATAAGGGCATATCCCTTTCTCATAAGCTGTCCCACACTCATCAAGTTATACTCAAGATTACGGGCATAATACATATCATCAAGGTACTTGTAATTCCCATTAGTCATTTTAATTTTAATAGTACCTTTACCTTCTACTGCCAGGTTCTTTTTGTCACCAAGCTTCACATACAACTTGAAATCTTCATTGAGAGTCATAATGCTAGCTTTAGCGAACATCCAGAGTCAATGAACCATATACTAGGATTTTCATAATCACTAGACCTTAGTGCCATAAACAAATAAGGGGCTTCGTCATTAGTTGGATCTTCTTCATCAGTGTTTGCTGCAACCCTATCTTGTCCTTTTTCACTAAACCAACAATCCCTCTTGACATGATCAAACCTGTTGCACTGGTAGCATTGAGGTCCTCTTTGATTGCTTCTTTCTCTACCTCTGCCACTGCTAGTGCCACGTCCTCTCCCTTTAGAGGACTGATCAAAGTTTAATCTTCTGCTTGGTTGATATGCGAGCAAGGGCTGATCTTCTGACTTTTCTTTTTCACTACTCTTTGGTTCACGCATGGATCTATAGTTGAGCCTTTCTTCATGAGATTGAAGTGATCTCATTAACTTGACAGTTGTCAAGGTAGCAAGATCATATGCAACCTCAATTGAAGGCACCAAAAAGTCAAACTTAGAAGTAAGGCTTCTCAAAATCTTTTCCACAATCTTCTAGTCAGGGACATCTTCACCATATGACCTTTGTTGACTGATTATAGCCATAACCCTAGAGAAATAGTCACCCACTTTGTTGGACTTGTGAATCACCCTAGAATTCCATATGTAGTTTCACAGATTGGACTTGTGAATCACCCTGGAATTCCATACGTAGGATGTCTCAGGCTTGCTTTGCAGACTCAACAGCAACTATTCTAGAAAACAAGGTGTCATGAACACCTTGTTGGATAACTGTTAAAGCCTGAGCATCCTTCTTCAATTCTTTTCTTGTTTCAACCAGGTTCTACCCATGATCTGTGATTCCCATATTCACTAGCTCCCACAGATCCCTTGATCTCAGAATGGTTCTCATCCGCACACTCCAGTGCTCATAGCCTCCTCCCTTAAAGATTGGAATAGTTGTTTGATTAGGGTGGGTTGGATCACTCATGATTGGATCTTTTTCACAGGCTCTGATACCACGTGTTGGTATAGAACTCTACTAACACACACACAAACTAACAAGATGAACACTCAATAAGTTGGAACAGATTCACTTTATCGATGCCTATTATTATTGTTTTTTGAAGATTTTTATCGATGCTTAATTAATGAGAATACGTAACACAAATGACTGACTACACGAACTTAAATAAACAAAGACTCAAACGGCTAGCCAACAATAGTGGAACTAACCTGAAGACCAGGACTCGGAGTCATTATTCAAACTAAATGTGAACCCATGCATGCACACAACACGTGCATAACTTGAATTACTTCTCAACATCGATATGATCTTTTGTGACTCTTGTCATAACCATCGTCCCATGGTAAGTCGAGTACCAAGGTACCAACCAAGTTCCTACTGATGTTGAGCCCATCTTCTAGACAAACCTTAAAAAATACACAGGAGGGTCTCAAATTCAAAGTATACAATCAAATTAAACACATGCCACATTACACCCTTGGTACATATGGTTAAGGGTGTGAACCCCACATCTTGTAATAGTTGATGGACGTAATAATCAATGAGACATTCAAAACATATATTTATGTTTCAGTTTCCACTTGTTCCTACACAGGACAAGATTTTACCAAAAACTCTATCTTCTCTTTCCCAAGACTAAACCCAAAAAAATATATTTTGTGTGTTTGAAAATATTCACAAAATGCAACACATTTGATATAATCATTGTTGTTATTTAAAAAACAAGCTAAAGAAATCTAGTAGTGATTGACAAACGTTATTGCAATACCAGTTGATGAGGAAAGGATACTAGATCGCTTCAAGGATGAAAATGAGTTTTTCTTGGCTAAACGTCCGACGCTTGATGGAGTAAGAAATGTATCACACTATGCATATCGAAAGAACAATAAATTTGATGATTCTAAATCTGGTGGTGAAGATCACGAAATGAACTTATGTTCCAAACGTAAATCAATGGAGGATCATTGTGTTGGAAAGAAGTCTAAAATTATCTGGACCAAAGGCTTGAAGAAGAAGTTCTTGGAAGCCGTTGGAATTCTTGGAATTGATAGTAAGATCTTATATATAAAGAAGAACTTGACTATTTGGTGTTTATTTGATGAGTTTTCACATACTTGATAATAAAGAAGCACGTTTTTCATGAATTTAATGTATTGACACAGATGCATCTCCCAAGAAAATCCAAGAATTGATGAATGTGAAAGGTTTAACAAGAGATCATGTATCAAGTCATTTGCAGAAACACCGAATCTTGTTAAAGAAAATAAGCAACAATAGCTCTGACGTTCAAGCTACTTCAATACCATGCTTATTAGAGAGCTCAGTGGTTAATGGTGCCTATTTGAAACACTCTTCAATTATACTTAATCAGGGACAAATGAATTGGCCATATTATAGTGGAACGTGTACCACCAATCCTCGAATTGTGGACACTGAAAGGTCCACCTCTACTTTTATTCAAGCCGTAAATTTCAATTCTACACTTTCCTCTTCATTACGTTCGTTACCAAATGAAGGTATGTATATCTTACATTAATAAAGCAAAATATATGCTAACATACATGGTATTACTATAAACTTATATGTTTTCATACATGAGCTAACATATAACCTCTTAGATTATTCTATGCCAACCACGACAGACAACCATGATGAGTAAATGAACTTAATTTACAAATCACATAGATTTGAGAGAACTGGTATGAAAATTCCATAAAACTTCATTAACACAAATGAATATGTACGGGGGTATTTATACACTTTGGAAATATAGTTATTTATCTAGAAATGATAGGTATCCAACACTAAATGATATGTTAAATAACCTTTCCTAATCCCGCATCATTTCCTACATATTTGACTTTAGTTAATGTCTAGTTTGATGATCAAGATAAAGGCCAAAGTTACCTCACAAAATCTTGACATCAATCTTCAACCTTCACTTTCTTGTTTAGACAATAACTTGCTGCACACTACATAGTTGTTTTCAAGAACATGAGTCACTTGGTTAGTTGTATAATTCACCGCCCTCAGTTTTTTTATCACTCTGATTTCATCATCTGCACCTGGCTCTTGAATCCACCTTGGCTTACATTAAGTCTTCTCTATATCACAATTCTTAAATTATCATGGCTTTCAAACACATACACATCTTCCATCACAGATTGAGAAAGTCACTTACAATTGTCTATCACCAACTTTGTCTTCACGTGTCCATAGATTGTAGCTTTAATGCCAACTGAAGATTCAAGAGTCACCCTTAATTATAAAACTTAACACAAAAAACTCACACACTTTATAACATCAATCAAAGAGAATTGGGTACGACATGTTAATACAACTTCATTTACCCAAAATGAAGATGTTCGTGGGCATCTATACCCTTCGGGCATACACTTATTCTTATATGAAAAGGCAAGTATGCAGTACAAAAAGGTGTGTTTATTACTGTTCCTAGGCTCGTATCATTTTTTACATATTTGACTTTTTATCTTTGACACTTCGACACATATAGCCTAACTTTAATTCATGTCTAATTTAATGATCAAGATTAAGGCCAACACACCACTAAGTATGGGTGTTGTGAACTCTAGTAATTCGAGTTTTGTGCATAATTGGAATGGTTTAATCTATGGTTAAGATGGTTGTTTAACTAGAGTACATCCATATAAAAATATTGAAACAAGCTCGTCAAGTAGTATGCACTTGAGTAAAGTTAGCAATTATTTGGAATTAAGAGAACGATAAACATTGGAAACTTAAGCAGTTATACTTTTATGGAGAATTGTAATGCTTTCCGAAACAATTATTATACTCAAAGTGATTTTGTTGAAATGACTTCATTTTTTGTTTAGTGTCGAATGTTAATTTAGAAAAAGGAGTAACAGAAGATGATTTGGTGCTCAGTGAAACTGATATAGATGCTCTTTTATCATTTGATGATGAAAACGGGAACTATGATCATACATCAAATAATCAACATGTTAGCCTGGGGCCGCAAAATAAGGTAACTTGGTAATCTTGATCCAGTGCAATAAAAATATATTTATAAAAAAATGAATCTTTATTTCATGTGTTGCAACTTTTAAATGTAGGACATGAATTGTCAAAACTTGCAGAATATCGTCTCATTTGATTTGAATGCTAAAGAGGAAAGCACATCCAAAAACTAACATCAAACTTTAAATTGATATCTTCTTACTTTGATCCAACTTTCAAGCATGGTAAATACTACTGATATAAAATATAAGAATCTATTTGAACCAACAACTCACCGAGCTTGGAATACTAACTTTTGTTACAGGATATGGATGAACAATTCATGGAGCCCATTTGGACTCCTAATCTCGTTATAGGCCATGGACTATTTCAATTCGTAAGATCAAGATTAGTCAATAACTCTTGAGGCTTATTTGTAGCCTAACTTTCTTATGTCTTTGTTGGATTTTTTCGGATCCTTGTTATACTTTGGTTGAAGTTGAATTGTGTTTTGAACTTAAAAGTTGGTTTGATGTCAATTTATTAGATAGTAACCATTATACTTCTCATTGCTTTATCTATTTGGAGAAAATATTTCTTCAAGTTCTATAGTTATATAAGGATTTGAGGTGTCAAAATCACAAGATTGAACACATGAACACAAAGATTTCCTTAAGCCTTTTATTAAACCCCAAAATTTCCAAGAGATATGAATATAGAAAACCTTCCCCAAAGTGAGAAAAGGATAAAAAAACATGTGAAAAATCTGATCTACTAACACAATCATAACCAAGATAAACTCCTTAAAAACGTCTGAACGATTGAGATGCGATTTGACAAAGTAAGGAGGCTTAGTGACAAATCACATAAACAAGCTCAATTCAATTTTTTCAAGGTTAGTATCAGCTGGGATAAAGTTTGAGAATGAGGTTTAGGCTGTTATCATATTTTCAAGATAGTCCAGAATAGTTACATCAGTTTACAGTTCTGCGGGGACTAGTGGATTTACTTATGAAGGGATTTCGGACTTAATACTAGGGGAAGATGTTCATTGGAGAAATTTAGGTGAATCATCTGGTAATCTTTTGTTGGCATGGTCAGTTAATAACAAGGAAAATGGGATCAAGAGAAGGTGTTAATCTAAGACTTGGAAGAATGTGACTTGTTGAGGATGTGAAGAGGTGAGACACTTTATGAGACAGTGTCCATGACCAGATAGGTTCTCATTGGATTGGGTAGTTTGGGCTTAGACTAGGCCATGTGGGACGAGAACGTATGACCTAGTATATAAGGTTTTGTTAAACTCAAAACTCGTTTAGATTTTTAGTCAGACATGTTAGACAGAACAACAGAGGCTTTCATTATATAACTTGTTAAGTATCAGACGATTTGTCTAAGGAATATAATTGTATGCTTTCAAGTTTATATTGTTCTTCATCTTGAATCACCATAATCAATTGTTTCCACCCTTTGATTGTGCTATTTGATACCAGTTTATAGAGATCCTACGGATTTGGGACTTACATATGACAGCTAAGGTGGGACCATCTAAATCCTAGGGAAAAGATTGGTACTGTATCGGTGATGCACAATTTTTGGAAAAGTAAGTACAGAATACCGTATTGATGTTATTGTTATGGTACTAGTACTCGTTAAAAATTCTTATCTCTATATGGTATCAGTATCGAACCGGTATCGATACTTAAAATATTGATACCAAATTCTATAAAAGTGGGTACTGAATACAGTTTGAATATGTCAGTACGGTACTAGTACTTGGGACCAAATTCTTATCCTTACTCTATTTAGCATGAGTAAAAAGCAAGAAGTTTCGTGGTTGACTCATATATGCTAAATGACCGATCCAGTTAGAAAGTTGTTTCCTTACAACATGACCTGGAGGACATCAAAACCTCTATAACTACTCCATAGAATTACTTTTGGAGCAAGGAAAACTAAGTCCATTGGAGTGGAGTGGAGCCCCAACTCCACATTAGCACTTAACAGCCCCATCACCACCCTACGGGTGCCAAAACGACTCAAAGAAGGGCTGTGAGTGGAATGGTGGGCATGAACAAGGGGATTAAGAGTGGACCCTATTTGCAGCTTAGTTAGACCATTCAGACGACCACTTGGAGGGGGTGGGGGGGGGGGGCTTAAGAGGCTTCATCCCACGTCACCCAGTCTTATAAAAATATAAAAATAAATAAATAGCTTTATTTCGTTTGAAAAAAAAAATCATATACGGTTTATTGTTTCAATGTCTTTTGAGCATCAGTACAAAGTGTGCATTTAATTAATTAAAAAAATTCACTCTGATTTCGGCAGAGGACAAGGACATTTTCTAGCGGTGGACATTTGATATGTACCATGTCCATCATGCATAATACCTATTCTCCTTCTCCATGCATATTCTCACCCACGTCTCCCATGAAGTTGTAGCATTAATGGTCTTGTTTCCTTTCAAGTATTTATTTAGTTTAATTACTTTAGTACTTATCATGCATGTCCCATGTGTTTCAGTTTCATATTTGTAAGGATTTTTAAAGGCACCTTGAGTCTTATAGATGGTTAATCGAAAAATATAATCAAATTTGGTCTTGTGCTTCATCTTATTTCTTAGAGCCTAACCTACTCTACGAGTATTTATTAGGAAACTGGCATGTAAATTAATTAAAATAGTTTCTTGATTCTCATTCACAGAAAAGATGAATATAAATACAATAGTTTTCTAACCAAGTTAGTGTTAGGGAATGATCGGTCCGTCCAGGTCAAACCACGACCCTGATCTGTATATTTGTTTTTTTAATAAAATCACTTATATATATATATATATATATATATATATATATATATATATATATATATATAGTGGATGGATATAATGGAAACCCACTCTTAGAGTGGAAACCATGGAAACCCTATCCTAGCCATCCATTCCATGTGATCAATGAATGAGATCAATTTGAAGACTTTTAAGTTTGAAATATGATTATTATAATACATATAGTACAAAAAAGGGTATAATGGTAAACTTGATTTGGGAAGATAATATTATTATAATCATATTCTCTCTCAATCAATCACCATCATCTTTTCCATCTACCTCTCTCCTCTATCATCTCCTCCCAACTTCTTACAAGTCTGTGAATCGTCTCCTCCTCTCTTCCCAACTCCTCTCTCATCTCAATCTCCTCCCAACTCCATCTCCACTCTCATCTCCCTCTCCTCTCTCATCTCCATCCCCTGTACCCTCAAAGTCCATGGAGGCAGAACCCTACCTTCCATTCCCTCCCTCCCACGACCTTAATGTTCAAATCTAACGGCATTGGTGATGATCTTCAATTTAACTAGGTATGTATGTGTTCTTAATCCGGGTTTTTGCTGGGTGACCTTGTAGGTTTTTGATAACCTAGTTTTCGATTTGGGTTTTTTCAATTATTCAGTTTTATTATTTTTATATAAAAAAAAATTGAAGTAGGTTTTAGTTTGACTATGAAGATATTAATCCGATGTGTTAGAAAGTGACCGGAGGCGGTCGGAGAGGATGGCCGGTGTTAACAGAGAATGTCATATACTATTTTGTGATGCATATTAAAAGCAGAATGTCAACAAAAGCAAAAATATGTGGTGTAACTTGTGTTAACATTGCATATAGGATAAATGTGTTAATGTTGCATAAGAGGGTAACATGTGTTACTTGGCCAAATCAACGTGCCTAGTTGGACGATAACAATAAGAAAAGTGTATACCTACATTCAAATAACAGTAAGCATAAAAGGATTCAAAAAGGCCCAATAAAGGTCACTTGTTTTTTTGTGACACATGTTATTACAATGTATCATAACAAACTATTAATCACTTTAACAAAATAAATATAGTAAATCTATACATTGAGTACTAAAAAAGAAACCAATATCTAAAAGCTTCAACAAGGACCTAATAAAGGTCACTTGTTTTTTTTTTTTGTGACATATGCATGTTTCACCAAGAATTTCAAACACTAGCAAAGTCAAGATGAACAAGAGAAAAACCTACCAAGGACATTCAAATGAACTGCATGAAAGGGTAACATGTGTTAATGTTGCATAATAGGGTAACATATGTTAAACTTGTATTCATTGGCAGCCTTTTTTTATCTTGTTTACCACTATAGTATTCACTTCACAAGGTTACTGAGAAATAAAGTATGCAAACTATTAACACGCCTTATTACAAAAGTATCATTACAAACTATTGAACAAGAGATAAACCTACCAGGACATTCAAATGAACTGCATGGAAGGGTAACATGTGTTAATGTTGCATGATAGGTTAACATGTGTTATTTGGTAACATATGTTAAACTTGTATTTATTGTCAGCCTTTTTTTTTGTCTTGCTTCCCACTATAGTTTTCATTTCATGATTTTATTGAGAAATAAAGCATACAAACTATTAACACATGTTATTACAAAGTATCATTACAAACTATTTGCCACTTTAATAAAATAACATGTATTTATTGTCAGCCTTTTTTGTCTTGCTTACCACTATAGTTTTCACTTCATAAGTTTACTGAGAAATAAAGCATACAAACTATTAACACACATTATTACAAAGTATCATTACGAACTATTGAAGAAGAGAAAAACCTACCCAGGACATTTAAATGAACTGCATGGAAGGGTAACATGTGTTAATGTTGCATGAGAGATTAACATGTGTTATTTGGTAATAAATGTTAAACGTGTACTTATTGTCAACCTTTTTTTTGTGTTGCTTACTAGTTACCACTATAGTTTTCATTTCATAAGTTTACTGAGCAATAAAGCATACAAACTATTAACACATGTTATTACTGTAGGATCGTTTTATCACAAATAACACATTATATCAGACGAGTATGAGTAAATTAGGTGCGAAACCCTAATTCACATGCAAAATGATATATATCGTAATCAGAACACATTAAGATTCATTTTCAAACGTTTTCATTAACATTAATCAAAGATATAACGTTTACAGATTGATATTAATGAAAACACAGTCTTCCAGAACCTTCCTACAAAACACACACAAACACACTCTCAAATGACCAACAACTAAAACTTCTAAACAATTCAAAACTATATATAGACAATTAGGTTCAACCCTTCACAAGGTCGAATGGCTCATTCGACCAATCGTTACCTCGAACCAACCAATAAATCTTAACAAAATTTCATTCGACCAATAATAACCTTCATTCGACCTTCTGATTTTTCCTTCGACCCCTCGATGTGTCGAACCAACATATGAAATGTCCCAAAACTTGTAATCTCCATCTTTATGACGTGAATCCGAAAGCGATAGCAACAATGATACATCTATAATTACAAAGTATCATTACAAACTATTGACCACTTTAATAAAATAACTTGTATTTATTGTCAGCCTTTTTTTTTGTCTTTGTTACCCCTATAGTTTTCACTTTATAAGTTTACTGAGAAGTAAAGCATACAAACTATTAACACATGTTATTACAAAACGTATCATTACAAACTATTGAACAAGAGATAAACCTACCCAGGACATTTAAATGAACTGCATGGAAGGATAACATGTGTTAATGTTGCATGATAGGTTAACATGTGTTATTTGGTAACATATGTTAAACTTGTATTTATTGTCAGCCTTTTTTTGTCTTGCTTCCCACTATAGTTTTCACTTCATAAGTTTACTGAGAAATAAAGCATATAAACTATTAACACACATTATTACAAAGTATCATTACAAACTATTAGCCACTTTAACTAAATTACTTGTATTTATTGTTAGCCTTTTTTGTCTTGCTACCACTATAGTTTTCACTTCATAAGTTTACTGAGAAATAAAGCATACAAATTATTAACACATGTTATTACAAAGTATCATTACAAACTATTGAACAATAGATAAACCTACCCTGGGCATTCAAATGAATTGCATGGAATAATAACATGTGCTAATGTTGCATGAGATGTTAACATGTGTTATTTGGTAGCATATGTTAAACTTGTATTTATTGTCAGCCTTTTTTTGTCTTGCTTACCACTATAGTTTTCACTTCATAAGTTTACTGAGAAATAACGCATACGAACTATTAACATACGTTATTGCAAAATATCATTACAAACTATTGACCACTTTAACAAAATAAATCTAGTAATTCTATACATTGAATACCAAAAAGAAAACGTTATTCAAAAGTTTTTCTACATACTTTTCTCGGCTTCCATGGATGCCGTATGTTAACATAACTGGTGGGGGGTCTTCGTTATCAACTGCAAAACAATAGATGAGATGTTAACCGGTGTGACCAACGCATCATCTAACATACTAACGGAAGTAACACATGTTAACTCAGTCAGGCATTTCATCAAACACATGGAGTGTATATATCCAAAACATAAATGACATTTTAATTAACTTCCATACATTCACCATTAACTTTAAATGGACATCCATATATCAAACCACAAAAGACCTTATAACTACCTTTCATAAAAAACAGTAGCCTGTAGCACAACAACGACCAAAGAACATAACACAATTACAAACCCCTAATAAAAAAACACAACTCGAAAAAGGGAGGAAAAAACCTAACCTTAAACATCAACACGTCGATCACAATCAACAACGAATGATGAAGGCTTTCCATCATCAAACTCTGTCAAAATGCAGAAAAACATATAAACCCTTCATACACATAGTTTATACACATACTGATAATGATTACAAGAAAAAATGTAAAAAAATGAAAACACATGAATCGAACCATGTTACACACCTAGTGGAACTTCATTAACTGGCAAATTGTTACGAATAACACTTCAAGGAGGAGATAGGATGATCGTCTGTTGTTCAGAAGTGTTATTGAAATCCATTTTAGGGTGATACGCATCAAGTGGGACTTCATGAACTGAGAAATTGTTACGAATAACACTTCGAGGAGGAGATATGATGATCAACGATGGTTCAGTTGGGATATTGAAATCTATTTTTAGGGTGACAAGGAAACTTGATGAAAATGGGAAATGGGAGGGAAGGATGATGATATATATCGGAGAGTGTGATGTATGTATATGGGAGATTGTGAGGAGACATGATTGTACTTTTGTGAAGAGAAGAAAAAAAAGAGTGAGGTGAGGTGACATGGTGGGGAGTTTACTATAATACCCTTGAATTGAATATATAATGATTATTTCTTTGGGTGACATGACTAATTCTAAACCACAAGATGGGTTTTCATGGTTTGCACTAGAACATGGATTTTTCTTCATATTCTTACACTATATATATATATATATATATATATATATATATATATATATATATATAGGATTGGTATCCTTTGAGAATACCCTTGAGTGGCAAGAACAATAGAAACCATTCACAACCATTGATCAATTTAATCAATGGTTGTGATTTAATCTAGATATTTTAGGTATAAGTGAAATAAACATATGCATGGTGGGGCAATACAGTCTTTTCTCCACCTCAATGTCATTTTCGTTTTTTCTTTTTTTATATTATTATCTCTCTCTATCACACAACTCCCCATTATATAATACTCTCTCACTCTTTCTCTCTCTCTCTCTCTCTTTATCACACTCTCTCTCTTTCTATCTTTTAGAAATAAAAAAACACAAAAAAAAACCTTTAATTTTCAAATCAAAATCATCCATTTAAGATCAAAAATCAAATCTCGTTCTCTTTCTAGTGGGTTAAGTTCAATTGATGGTTACCGGTTAGATTGTGGTTATCGGCGTCTGATGACAGTCATTGGAATCGGTGACTGTCTCGTTATCTTTACAAAAGATAGGTAGGGGTAGAGATAGTTTAGTGGTAACAAATGAGAGATCGATGGTTATGGTAGGTTATCAAATTTAGATGAGGAACGGGGAGGTGTTATCGGCGATGCTTATCAGATTCAGAGAAAGGAGGAAGGTGAGGAGCCGATTGTGGATGTTTGCCCGAGAGGGACACGGGTGCCGGTCAACGAAGATGGTGACTGGTTGAGTGTTGGGTCTATTTCTTTGTTCCGGTGAAAACACACAGTAGGTGTGTGTGTATGTATTCAGTTAGTAATAAAGAATTGAAGCGAAGGATTACCTCTTTCAAAGTGAGTTATTAATGATTTAGGTGGTATTAAGTATGAACTTGTTGATTTCTGCACATTTTATTTGAGTATTTTGAATGTGGGATGATAATTTCTTTGCAGCTTTGCACAAAACGTGTTACACATGTTTTCATCACAAGAAGTAGCTTCAGCTTTGGACCATTAATCCGAAGATGTGTAAGTTTATTTTAACTTTTTTTTTCTTTTCGTTGGTGCAAAATTATAATTCTTTTTGCTAAAAAGACTTTTATTTTATATGGAGATTTGTTGTGGGATTCTTTGTTCGAATTAAAGTGATGTTTTATGCATATTACGCTAACGTATTTTGTTTTTACATATATGTAATTTTAACGTAATAATATACATGTGTAGCAGTGTAAAATAAAACTCATGTAAAATGGTTTCTTTTTACATGGATGTAATTTGTTTTACACAGATGTTTTTAAGAAATTTTTTATATAGACTTTTTTATTGCAAAAATTTGCTCAACTTTTTGTGTTAACAGTTGGTTATGTGTGCACCGTGGAGATGATGATCAAGAAAATAAACCATTTAGTTTTAGAGATTTTTTTTAGCTTTACATCAATGTAAATTTAGTTTTACTAGGTTTTCTCTCCCCACGCTACGCGACGGGAGTTTGATTAGATGCGAGTTTGATTGTTTTTTCCCGACGAGCATTTGATTAGGCGAGAGCTGATCGTTTTTTCCTGTTCTACGTGGTGCGATCCTTATCGATCTGTAAAAAAAGTTGGTATTTTACCATTGTATTATAGTATTCATGTTTATCGCATAACATAGCTAAGGTTGTAAGTTACTGTTAAAAGTGTTTTACAATATATATATATATATATATATATATATATATATATATATATATATATATATATAGATAGGTGAAGTATAAAATGAAAACCCTCTTGAGTTGAGAAAACCTTGAAAACCCATGTAAAAAATCAATTTTTTTTTTTTGAAAAAAATAACCAATATAAAATACATGTTTTTAAGTGTTTTGGGCCAAAGAAATAAAAAAAGCTGCAAAAACACATGTTTACAACAGCTTTGTTTATGTAAAAAGCTGAAAACATATGTAAAAAGCGCAACTTTGTTTATTTTTTAAAAAAAAAAATCCCTTCGGCGCTTTTTATTTTTTTTTGGCCCAAAATGCTTAAAAACATGTATTTTACAGTTGTTATTTTTTTCAAAAAAAAAATTTGATTTTTTACATGAGTTTCCAAGGTTTTCTCAACTCAAGAGGGTTTTCAATTTATCCTTCCCCTATATATATATATATATATATATATATATATATATATATATATATATATATATAAAGGTAAGAAATTGGCTAAAAGGTCCATTTTGCCTAAGAAGTGTAAGAAGTCTATGTAGACATTGTGTTTTAAATTTTAGGAGAAAAGTTTTATAATCTTTTGGTATTGTGTTATATAGAGAAACAACAAAATTGACAATTTAATCAGTGTGTTCTAAATATAATCAGTGTGTTTTACAAGTTAATGCATAGAATCCATTTGATTGTGCTTTAAATTATTAGTATTGTTGTTTTTCTATATAATACAATACCAAAAGAGTTAAAACATTTATCTAAAAATTTAAAACACAATGCGTACATAGACTTCTTACACTTCTTTGAAAAAAATAGACTTTTTACACGAACCCTACCATGTATATATATATATATATATATAATTTTAAATCCAATTTATTAATTCTATAATATTTTTAGGCACATATACATGTGGTAAGATTTTAAGAATATTTATGTTGCTTAATATGTTTCGTTAACCCGTGCATTATTAATATGTAGTGATGCAGATTAGGATTTAGGTGTTGTTTGTTTTTTAAGAGGTAAGAGGTCTGCAGTCTGCGGACCACATCTGTAAGAGAAGAGGTGGATCAAAGGTCCGCAGTCTGGAAGAAGAAGACTGTTTGTTTGTTAACGTCTGCAGTGTAACCTAACTATAACCATAACCAACCACAACCCACCATAACCTACCACAACCACCGTGAACCACCACAACCCACAATAACCATAACTCACTACAATCCACCATGAAAGGTTCCTGCTTAACATTTATATATTTTTTAAGTGTTAGCAGCTTCCTTCAGATTGGCGGCCGTCATTAACCACGATAGGGCTTACAAACGATTTTCAAAATTGAAAACTGAATAATTCTACCGAGCAAACATCTTGTCGATCTTGTAAGCCTTCATACGTCAAATCACTTTACATAATTTTATAATTATTGTCATTGATTCCGAAACCTTTCATGGTTGGATAAATTAATCACATGCAAGATTTAAGCGAGAGAGAGAGAGAGCTATAGAGTTAAGAGAGAGAAAGGGGCGGTGATAGGTGGGGAAGGAGGAGCAGGGTGGTGGAGGGGAGAGGAGGGAGGAAGAAGGAGTAGGAGTAGGAGGAGGAGGAGGAGGAGAGAGGAGTGAAGAAGGAGGAGAAGGAGAAATGAGAATGTCTGAGAAGAAAAGGAAGGGGAAAAGAAAGAAGAGAAGAGGAAGAGGAAGAGAAGAGGTTGGGACATGTCTGTACCAGGAAGAGGAAGGGCATACCTTTTCAAGGGGTAGGTCTTCTGAAAAACAAACAAGTTGCGCGCCTCAAATGTATGCTCGCATCTGCACGACGCAGAAAGAAGTGGTTAGAAGCCCTTCTCGCAAGAAAACAAACACCCCTTTATATTATCACTTTGCCTTTTAAGTAGATTATTTATGACAAAACTAAACTTTGCACCACCAAGTAAATATAATTACCACTACCAAATGGTGAAAATATA
Organism: Ambrosia artemisiifolia; assembly: GCA_032199755.1. Lineage (NCBI taxonomy): Eukaryota > Viridiplantae > Streptophyta > Magnoliopsida > Asterales > Asteraceae > Ambrosia > Ambrosia artemisiifolia. The sequence goes on from CM063512.1 coordinate 6,995,442, forward strand.
GTCATGACAACTTGGTCCAAGGCTACTGCCCCCTCTATCACTCAAATACTCATTTCTCGCTCCACAAACCGTTGATTGCTACCACCATTATTAACGATGGGCCCACCATAGATCTATTGTAACTACTTATATCTTTGATTTGATGAGATTCGAGACATGCAAGCCCTGATCTGCTGTTGTGACATCCAATAGAGCCTTGCCGACCTTGTTGGAACTCAACACTCAACCCGACCTCGCCGCATCTTCACCGGTGCCGCCGCGGAAGCCATGGCAGTGCCGAAACTTGGTAAACGACCATTCTATCGAGATCGCCGGCATGCACTCTCCTTAAGAGCCACTTGAAACCGTCAAAATCCTGGCTGTTGGTGGCGGTCATCGGCTCATCAGTGTCAATCGTTGGCTCAGATCTGCGCATAACCACCCAGTATGCTCAATTTTCTGTAGCTGCCGGAGAAGACGAAGAAACCCGGGTTATATCGATGGCAAGTAGCCAGTCAATGGGAGAAAGTTTAGATCGGAAACATGAAGGAGCAAGAGAGAGAGAGAAAGTTAGAGTGATGATGGGAGTTGGTATCGTTCATGAACTCCGCTCGGCCACCCCACCTCGATGACAACAGTGGTGATGATAATGTTTGCATCTCTAATTACTGGCGATGGTGGTATTCGGAACATTATCGACATTAGACGGTGGCCAATCTGTGTATAGATGTCACCCACGCCGCCGCTTTCAGTCGCTATGGTGGTCGTCGATCTGTGGGGTCATTGGTCTGGATTTCTCACGGGAACCCCTTATCGCCAAACACGAATTTGAACACGGGCAGGTATGTGTACCCGCATTCATGGTCGGTGTTTGGCATACGGTAAGGTATTCCTTGTTGATAAAGGTTTTAAGGATTTATCATACCGGGCCCTGTTCAAATTCGTGTTCGGCGATAAACAACCACATGTTCGCCATCTGAACCCTAAATCAGTCGGCTCTATTTTTTTTTCTACCGATCTAATCGAATTTGTTACGCATGAACGAAATGAAGGGTAGCAAAAGAAAGCCCAATCTGAGAACGTGTGAGAGTGATTCCGGAAAGACTGGGTAGGTTAGTGACACGTAGAGTGGGAAATGATGTGAAATGGTTGTAGATTTGGTGTGGATAAATATAAAATTATAAATGGCCAAATTCGTCCCTGAGGTTTGGTCAACATTGCTAGATCCATCCAAAATAAGAATTTTTAACACCTGAGCCACTAAGGTTACAAATCTTGTGCTAAATCCGTCTAATTTCCTAACTCTGTTAAATACCAATGTTAAATCAGGCGCATTTTGGTCATTTCCCATTTTCTTAGTTGCCAAATTTGTCCATGAGATTTGTTCCAACTTGTTAGATCAGTCCCAAATGAGAATTTGTTGCTAAACTAGTCATTAACGTTTTTCTTTCCTTGCTAAAACAGTCCAAAATGGATTTATAATAAATTATATATGATTAAAACAAGATAAATACATTAAATATGATTAAAAATATATTTTCGAAAAAAAAATATGTAAAATGAAGTGAATTCATTAACCAAAACCTCTCAACCAAACCGCAAAATCGGGCTTCAAATCGTCGACTGTTCATACTGGACCATCGTCCCTCTTGAACGACCAATATGCATTGAATATTCATGGTTAGTTCATTTTTATTTTGTCGTTTATGTCGGCTTTGACCAAGTAACAAAATCGCCCGTCTTAAACGACCAATACACATCAAATATTCATGGTTAGTTCATTTTTATTTTGTAGTTTATGTCGGCTTTGACCAAGTAGCAAAAGCCCCATGATCTGGTAGGTTTTCGTGACCATTTGATCGATCAATTAATCCATGTTTAGGCTTAGGGTTCGTCAGTTAGGCTAATTGGGAATAGACTGACGTTTTTAGTTATGTTATATACGAATCGAAGTTAACACATAACCACGGAGCAGCAGAGCAGATAGTAGGAGGTTTGTTTGCAAAGGTTTTGACCGCCTAGGGCCCTAGGTTCGACCCTTGGCAGACACATATTTGTTATATATAATAAAGCTTTCGTAAGAACTTGATATATATATATATATATATATATATATATATATTAGGGTTAGAGTAAAACACTAAACGAGACATGGCTCTTTTGATACTAATGGTGCTGCAACCAGGTTTGAGAGGATAACCTAACTCATTACCAACATAAATAAACCGAAATTTATTGTTTTCAATATTTTTGTTACAAAACATGCTTAAAGAGAAGCTGGTCACAATATAATCTCTTACATTTTTTAATAAATGATAGATATATAGAGTAGTTATAATGAATACTAATTATCCTGTATCTTAGTTTTTGAAGTTTCATGAACAGTGCTTGGTGCCACGTGGCACTGGGCTATTGGTTTTTTAATTTCATTTTCAACGTTTTTTAAGGTGTTTAGATTTGCTGTTCTATTATATAAACAAACTGCTTTCCAGCACAGTTGGTTTGGTTGTTTGTTTGTCTTCATTGCACCCGGGTTCGATTCCGGCTATATGTAGTTTTTAAACAGTGCTACCGAGGTGGTGGGTGTTTTTTGTGGTTAGCTGGTGGATACATGTCTTTTGTATATGATTCTCTTTTTCCACTGTCATCATCGTATGCACCACCAACACTAGTGCAGTGCAACACCACCCACCTCCAGCATCTCTCCCATCCTCTTCAACCTCACAAACCATTCACACCTGCAAAACCCTCCTCCATCTTCTACCTTCGATCATTATCCCGAATTTTCATTGTCTCTTTCAACGACAACAGAGGCTTCGCCATAGCCTAGCGCATTACCTAGGTATTTATTTATTTATTTATTTATTTTTGTTCCTTTCTTGATGGATTTTTTGAGTAACTACCAGTGGCTGGCTATGAAGGCGGCAGTTGAAGCATTCGTAAGGTTGGGGTGACGGAGTTGGTTCACTTGACAACTTTTAGATCTTCGATTTCATTTATTAACTTTGTTAGAGTTTTGGGTTTTGTTTCTTGAATGATTTCCTTCAGATTGTCGTTCAACCTAAACTGCCCTGGAAATTTTCATTTGAATCATTGGGGATACTCCTTATGCCACAAGGCATTTGTTGAAATGCTTAGGTCATTTTCATATTATAATTTGTGTTCATATGCAAATTTTTAACATTAAATCCATAATATTTCCTTAACTTGGTTTGTGTGTAGGACTGGTTATCTTAATTTACCTCTGATTTTGTTTCTTTTTTCCTCGGTTAGGGTTTTGTTCTAGGGTTTTTTTTTTGCTGTAATTTGGTGCACTGTCATTAGATCTATGGTGAGCACAAAGTTAAAAAGGACTATAGCTGCTGCCATGATTGGGTCTCCGATTTACAATGCATTCCGGTATGTTGTTTATGTACAAGTTCATGACATTAGAATTAAAATAATTTGTAAGGGTAGATAATTGGTTACTTAAAAAAAGATAGTTTTTATTGCACAAATTCTTGGTTTTAAAAAGCGTGCTTGAGTTATGAAAGCTTGTAGCGTCTCATGAAATTTATGATTTCATTAGAATGCATAAAACAACAAACAGGCCCGGCTGAAGGGTAAAAATTTTGAAGCCCTAGCTTTGGGCCCCCAACTGAATAGGGCCTCAAATTTTTTTTTTTTTGTATGTCTTGTAATCTGAGCTTGGGCTGGTTTCTCAAGCAAATAAAGACATGGATTTAGGCCCCAGCTGTGAAAGAAATTGGCTTATTTTTAAATATATAGTATCAGTCATGAGCAATAATCATTAGTCAGCATACATAAAAATTAGGTGAAATGGAATGAGCGGGAACTGAAGGACGAAGGAGTGAAGAAACATTGGAAACCTTCTGTTTTGCTATAATTTGTGTTTATGTGAATTGGTAATCTTTTTAGCCCCCAAATTTGCCCTAAAACTTTGGACCCTAATCTTTTTTATGTAATTTGATAATCTCTAATATGCCTTCTGTTTATGCAAAGTGCCAATCTGATAAGTTTTTTTTTCTTTTTTATGTTTTGCCTTTTCTACTTTGTAATCTATTATTTATGTTGAATAAATTTTTAATAAGAATATGTGATACTTTTGCTAATCCATAAGGGATTTATTTGTAAGAAAAATGACCTAAATATTAACATATTTATACACCTACAAAAAATTAACCATTAATACAAGTTTTTAAGTCCCAGTTATAGAACTTTTAGTTGGTTTGAAGCTCGGTTAAGGAGAAGGGCTTATAACATGACATTTGAAAAAGGGCCCCCATGTTTTACTTTGCTTTAGGCCTCCAAAATGGTTGAGCCGGCCCTGACAACAAACAGTAGCGATAAATGACCAAACGTTGGTTACTAGGACAATCATTAGATAAGTACGGATTGAATATTTTAGGTGGAAGTCTCTTTATGATAAATATAGGATTATAGGTTACTATATTGGCTATCGTTTGTAATGGTGTCGTGTCATTGTAAGACTGGAGGGAGTGGGGCGGGGAAGGGAGGGGCGGGAACACCATCCCCTCATGGCGTGGAGGAAGGGGCGGGAGGGTGAGGCGGGGAGGGGAGGACCGGCGTGGGGCGGTTTCTTTTTTTTTGATTGGTCAGTTTTTTTTTTAACTTTAGCACAATATAATATTATTCTCTTCCCCCCCTTTCCCCCCTCCCCCCCACATAGGTCCCACAAGTGCCACATGACGCATCGCGCCCCTCTTTCCTGCCCCTCCACTCCTTATACTCTAAAAAGGGGGATGATGTTCCAAGCCTGCAAAATCAGTGGTGAGCCACCCCAAACCAAGCCATCTCAGTGTCGATAAAAATGGAGACATAAATGGTTGATTTTTCTCACATTCACCTTACTTAATTCTTTATGTTATACTTAGCATGATTTAGTATTATTGGAGTAGGTAAACGTGTCGTTTGTAAAAAGATGTCTCATTTATGCATATTCCTCATTTGAGATATGTTGAATATAGACGTTCAAGGTTATCTAGGAATAGAAGAACTGTCAATCATCTCTACGGTGGCGTGCTTGCTTTCAGGAAATTATGTAGGGAAAGGTATTATGTGATATCCGGCAAAAATCGATGCGTTTCTGTACGTAATATATTAGTATGGTAGCGTTTGGTATGATGGAATGGAAGAAGGAATGGACCATTACCAAGGAATGAAAAATAGCGTGTTTGGTTGGTCATAGGAATGGAATCACCCATTCCAAAAGGCATTCCATTCCCTCAAAACCATTCCATCCACCCCCCATGTTTTTTTTTCATTCCATCCCTCATTCACCCTTCATTAACAACATCATAAGCCACCACCCACCACCACCACCACCAACCACCATCATCACCACCCACCACCACCACCATTGTCACCACCCACCACCATCGTCACCACCCACCACCACCAACCACCATCGTCACCACCCACCACTACCACCCACCACCATCGTCACCACCCACCACCACCATCGTCACCACCCACCACCATTGTCACCACCCACCACCATCGTCACCACCCACCACCACCACCAACCACCATCGTCAGCACCCACCACTACCACCCACCACCATCGTCACCACCCACCACCACCGCCACCACCCACCACCGTCTCCCACCACAAACATCGTCGCCTACCACCGATGCCACTACCACCCACTATCGCTGTCACCACCCACCACCGTCGCCGCCACCAACCACCACCACCCACTACCTTCACCCACCCACATCACCGCCATCCACCTCCACCCACCACCACCATCTCCACCAACCCCACACACAACCACCTACCATCACCGCACCAACCACCACCCACCGCCGCCACTACTCACCATCGTCGCCCACCCACCATCACGACCATCCACCTCCACCTTCCACCGTTGCTACCGCCGCCGCCACCCACCACCGTTGCTACCGCCACATATCATCACCCACTATCACCGCCACTAACCACCACCCACCACTGCCACTCACCACCGATTTTATTCCTACGTCTTTTCCTACCTATCTAACAACACAAAGTAATGTTTTGTTTCATTCCCACATGACAACCAAACAAGACATGGAATGGTAATGATCCATTCCATTACCTTGTCCATTCCATTCCCTCGTCCATTCCATTCCCTCATCCATTCCATTACCCCATACCAAACAGACCCTATATGTAGTTAACTATTCTAAGCAAGAATTAATATCAATTAAGTATACTTGAGTATTCGGAAAATGGCGAAGTCCAATAGATGGCATAGGAATGCCTTAGTTTAATTAGAAATGCGACGGAATCGCATAAGAATAAACTAGTCCGAAGCGGACGTTGGTAATTACCCGGTGATAATTAAATAACCGAAAACGATCCCAAGTGCCCGGGATATAAAACAAAGGGTATTTTTACAAAATATAAAGTGTTTTGGAACCCAAAACTATAAATGAAAACTCCAAACTAAAATCTCCAAGTAGCGAATAAAGTTCGCGTATCGCACCCGATGCGCGTAAAATATATAATTTCACCTAGTAAGAGCCTAAATAACTTACCAATACTTAAACTAGGCTATGTTTAAGGGTAATTGGAAGTTAATTATATGTCCGGGATAACTCGCAATAAGAACGCGCAAAAACCCGAAAAACCCTAACCGAACCGATTCAAATCTAACTAAATACTTGGTAGATATTTTTGGCACAAAAATGGGACCCACAATGGCCTTTAGGCCAGCCACCCTAATGTTGGCAAGAATGAGGCACATTGTGATGTTGTTTTAGCATGCTTATGGATAAGTCTTATCATGGCACCTAAATATCCTTTATAAGAAAGCTTATCCTTCATTTTTATCACTAAACAAACACAAAAACAAACCATTTTTGTTGCTGAATCTGCCATGAGTTTTCACCCCATCACCACCTTGATTTTCAAGTTAATAACACACAAAAATCACTTCATTCCAACCCTAAATCAAGTGTGTACAAGTGCTTGGAGCATAACCCTTGGAAGACACACATAACCCCTTCATAATCTAGTGTTTTTGTGACTTCCCTAGCCTTGTGCTAGTAGTAAGTTTCTTAAAACCCATCTTGTTTAAGTTTTGTTCATTTATGTGTTTTCTAAAAATGAAATGAAATGCTTACAAAGATGTTCACAAACATAAGTTTTAGGATAGTTGGTGATGTTATTTTGATACAAAAATATTTTATGTTCTAGTATTTTTTTTAGAAGTTGTTTTGGATGAAAAACTTAAAATAACACCTAATACACCTAAAAATGGTTTTGATCATCATATTATGACTAATGGAACCACTTGAACATGAAATATTTGTAACAAATGTAATGAAGCTAAAATCACAAAAATAAAGTTGTAGACTTTAAAAATACAAGTATGAACAAATGGACACCAAGACTTAAATCAAACATGTTAATAGACTTAAAATGACCATATGTGACTAATAAAAGTGTTGGATGGTGAAAAGAACACTTATTGTAAATTTTGACATGTTAAAGTTTACTAGTTTTAGTAGAAATTGTCATTTTTATAAGTCTTGGGAATAATATGTAACTTTTGTAAAGTTGGGGGTTTAAAAAGTAACTTTGGAAAGTAAAAGGTTAAGAATGAAAAGTTAGATTCTAAAAGGGTTGCTTTTGTAAAAGTGAAGAAACTTACACAAATATTTTACTTGTAAGAATTATATTTTTATAAAAAGTATTTTATAAAAATATAAATTTACCATAAGTGTTGGAAAATATAAACATTAACATTTTTGAAAGAAAAATGGTAATTTAAATAACTTGGGATGTTTTATATAAAAAAATGAGCATTTTTACATTTATGGGGATGTAAAAGTGTTGTAAGAATTTTTAGGAATAAAACATCCAAATTAATATATATATTCGAAAGTAGGAAAATGCGTAAACCGGCAAGAAGTATGATTTCCTACAAAATACATATATAAGTTAAGAAATCGAGAAAGCGGACGTATGTTAATGCGGCGAGCTATCGGACTAAGTGTAAAACGAACAAAGCATAAATCGGAAAAAAGTAAATAGGACAGGATAAGTATACAAACAAGTATAACTTCCTACAAGATATGAGTATACGTTATTGCGGCGATTACGGACTAATTATTCCAACTTAGAAAATGAGTATATATTTTGTGAACAAAATATATGTAAGGATGATAAAGGGTGAAAAAGATGCATAAACACTTTCCTAAGTGTTGGAAGTAAAATGGGAGAATTTGTAAGAAATAAAATAAGTTAAGTATGTTATTATAAGTATATGTATACTTATGTGAAAAATAAATACTTAAAATGAAATGAATCTCGTTCTACAAGATCTTTGTATATTTATTTTTAAGGGGAAATAAATATATAATAAAAGTGAGTCGAGTCGGAAGATATAACGGAATATTAATACAAGTTAGCAAATACATATTGATAAATATGTTTAAAGATCGTGACGTGCAAGGAAAACGGGCAATGATCTGGGTTCGCGATGACAAAACCAACTAACTTGGTAACTAATATCAACAGTTATAATATAAGATTAAGTGAAACTTGTAACGGGATAAATCATCACCAACGGACCTAAGACTATGGTATATTCCTAATTAAACTGAATATGTAAACGTGGTGTCGGGAGTTAGGGAAAGACAACTTGCCAGTAAGACACGCACTCTGAGACCAGTGCCTTATTAAATTAGGACACATGTAGGTGGTTTCACATTGGACTTGGCAAAGACTATTTTCTGATTTCGTGACACGTTTGAGGTGAGTTTCACGGACCCTTTTCTGTTTTAATGTTTTTAAACTTGGGGAAAGATATGTTTGTTAAAAACGTGCAGTAACTCGTAAGTAAGAACGAAAAGGTAATATGATGGGTCCATGGGTAACGGTATATGGTCACATGGGACGTGCAGTCTCCGCAGTTCACTGTAACCATTTATACAAAGGGATGTAGCCTTAGAATATGGGGATAGTACTATCGGTTCTTGACGGGGACCCGCCCCCGGTTGATTAGCGTCAACTCGGATGGACCAAGGGGTGTTACGATATTCTAAATTTGTTGTTGTTGCCATGTAAACAACTTGCAGAGCAAAAGTAAGTAGTCTGGTTTTGGTTATGGGCTCATGGGAACGCCATCGACATTGGGATTGGAATCCTATATTGTCATGCCTTATTTATGTTACGTGCACTGATTTTATGTAAGGAAGGAAGTAAGTAATCAAGATTGAAAACCTGTGAACTCACCAATACTTTTGTATTGACGTCTTTTTAAACATATCTTTCAGGTAATTAAGTGCTGAATAAATATGAGGCTAGTGCGGTGGAAATATGGGATGTCGGATACTTGTCGGGTTTTCATCAACATTTTCCATTGGGTTGGGACTTAGATGGAAAAACCCCATGTATGAAACTTATTATTTGTGGTTTTTTGAAATGTTAAAGGTACCCATTTTCGACATCTTAATAAAATAATCTTTACTAATTAATTATGGTTTGTGTTAATCTTGACTTTGATATGCTTTCGAGCGTTGCGCCACGTGTTTCCGCCATTGGCGTGGTGTGACATATTATGTTTTTCATGTTTTTATTTTAATTTGTATCTGGTATGTTATTTACTAAATTTATTGATGGATGTTAATTCAGGATCATCAGGGTTTTTTTTGGTTGAAGAACAAAAGATTATGATTACATTTAGCTAAATTAAGTCTTCAAATAAGTAAAGGTTATATATAAAGATGATACCGTTGAACTAATTTGGATGATATTAAATGTTGATCAAACACGACATAAATGGAGACATTTTCCTCACATTCAACTTACTTAATTCTTTATGTTATACTTAGCATGATTTAGTATTATTGCAGTAGGTAAACGTGTCGTTTGTAAAAATGTGTCTCGTTTATGCATATTCCTCATTTGAGATCTGTTGAATATAGGCGTTCAAGGTTATCTAGGAGTAGAAGAACCGCCAATCATGTCTACGGTGGCGTGCTTGCTTTCCGCAGGTTCTGTGGGGAAGGTATTATGTTTTTCATGTTTTTATTTTAATTTGTATCTGGTATGTTATTTACTAAAATTATTGATGGATGTTAATTCAGGATCATCAGGGTTTTTTTAGTTGAAGAACAAAAGATTATGAAAAAGGTGTTGAAGATCCAAAAGGCAAAAGAAAGGACTACTTCTTAGGCTTAGACTTACACCAGCAGTGTCTCATGAGGGTAATTATAGACTTATAGGTTTCTAGGATTTTAAATCTTTATTTGGGTAAGCGGGTCGTTTCATGTTTGAGTTCCTCCTATTTGTTGACAAACACAAATTTGGATAACCGTCTTTGGTTTTTGTTTAGTGTTTTAATGATTTTATGAAATCTATTCTAGCTTCTTTGTTAGACTATTTGGTGTGGATTAAGGGAATTCGGGGTGATGATGTGGAGGTTTCCCCGATCGGGAACACCGCCCCCCGATGGGGATTCGGTGAAAAGGGGAGAAAGTTACCGTTTGCACCGTGCCATTTGATTGGTCCTTCAATTTGAACGCCCCCCACCCCATTTAATTTATATGCCGTTGGCCTTTTTTATAAAAAAAACAAAAATTCAAACCTTTATATAAATAAATCACCACACCCCACTTTAAACCACACATATTTTTAACCATCCAATCAATTTTTATAAAACTTCTCCAATCTTCACACAAAAAAAATTATTACGGATCCAAGGCGTTCAAACCCGCAACCCCTTTTCCCGAACACCCCCGCTACTCCTTCGACCCAAGCAACAAACTTTCCCTACCCCACTACATCGCTCGATCCTAGCACATACGCGTTTGGCGGTTTTAGTCAACCACAAAATCCTTGGCAAATGCAAATGCATCAACAACAACAATTTCATAGGCAAATGCAACGCCCGAATCAAATGCCAATCTTCCCCGCGAGACCACAATCACAGTCCGAACCCGAACACGATTTCATATCCTTAGGCGTCGATGACGAAGTTATACCCGAAACTCAACCAACCTCAAAAAAGACACCAAAGGGAAAAAAACGTGCCGTTGAAGGAAAGCCTAGTAGTAAGGCGGATAGTGTTCCTTGGACTCAAGTCGAGCTCGAGGCCCTAGCATGAGCATGGGTGAATGTGTCTACGGACCCGATAAGAAGTAAGATTTTATCTTTATTTTTTAGGCTTTACAATTTTTTTTTTTAAATTTATTAACCGTTTTTATTTTTTTTATGGCCGTAGGTTTTTTAGATTTATTTATGAAATATAAATTACATACTTTATTTAATTTATCACGTGTAGGTACAAATCGAAATCGGGATAGCTTTTGGAACGCTATTTGTGAACAATTTTTCAAGTTAATGCAACGTGCGCCTTATCGAACTGGTCATTCCGTTAGTACGAAGTTTAGGGAGATGAACACCAAATGCCAAGAATTTGCGGGTGTTTATCAACAATGTTGGAACAATAGAAAGACGGGTGAAAGCGACGAGAATGTGTTGAAGAAGGCGCTTGGGATGTTTAGCACAAAGAAGAAGGGGGGGGGGGGGCGTACATGAGGCCGTATGAGATTTTGAGCGAATGTGACAAATGGAAGTTGGTGCCAAACGAAGTGGCACAAGCAAAAAGAACGAAGACGAGCACCTCGGGAAGTTATAGTGCGGGGGAGGGGGGTCCGATGCTCATTGTATTTTTAATATATACGATGACCCGGAATTTGAAGATGAAGCTCAAACGCCCGAATCGAAGTGGCCAATTGGAAGGACCGCGCGAAAAAAGCTGCCTCGAGCTCAAAAGGAAAGGGATCCGGTTCGAACCTAAAAGTGGCCGAAAAAATAGATGCCTTGATTCAAAACTTTAACGAATTTAAGGCAGAGCAAAGGGAAAGGTAGAATGACAGAAAGAAGGAGAAGGAAGAAGCCGCAAGCCTAGAGAGGGAGAAGCTTGAATTGGAGAGGGCACGTCTCGCGTACAATATTTCGCAAGACGAAAAGGCGGAGTTTGCTATGATGGAGAAAAGTCTCGACGGCCTTCCCGAGCAAGAAAGAGCGGTGATGTCAGCGATCAAAGACAAGATCGCGAACAAGTGGCTTGGAAAACGAATGCTTTAGATTTTTTTTTTATGTATTTTTCTTGTTATTTTTTAAATTTCTATGCATTGTAGGTTGTAATTTTTTTTAATTTGATGAAGTTTATCTTTATTTTATTTTTTACTATTTTTTTTTATTTTTTACGGTTTTATTTTATTTTTTACTGTTTTTTTTTATTTTTTACGGGTTTTTACATTTAAAAATAATAATTATGAAATATAAAATATATAATTAAATAAAAATGGAAAAGAATAGAAAAGGAAGGGGGAATTGGGGGAAACCATTTTCAAACTTTAGAGGAGAAAATGAGGGAAATGATGTGGCACTTGGGGGAGTTGGGGGAAATTGTAACCACACCAAATAGTCTAAATGTTTTTACTTTCAATTTCGTGAAGCAATGGACTGATAAGGTTTTGTTCATGGTGCTACAGTTTTAGCTAGGACAAGACCGAAGGTTTTTCGGGTAACTGAAGAGGCTATCTAGATCATTCATCGGCTGTTGTCCTGGTGGTAACAATATTAGCTGTCCCCAGAGACGGTCATATTGTAATCGCGCAACACGCGATGGTGAAATCACTAGTTATTTAAACGAGCTAGTTGAGAATTTAATATATAAGAAATAGATGACAAAGATATACATTTGAAAATCTAAAGAGTCATCCTTTTTTATTTAAAGACGATGTGTGAATATGGTTGAAAACTAGTAGGATATCGCTGTGTTGCGCCGGTTTAATTATAAGTCTTAAAATGTTGATAAAAAAAATACTTTACGATGGTGTGTTAGAAAATCACAAAAAGATCTATGTCGTAATAACGAGTGTTAAGGAATTAACACTAAAGCTTGTTTATAGAAAAAGCGCCTAAAGTTGTGGCCTTGTTTTGAATAAAATTTACGCCAAACCTAGACGACATATAAAGAGAAAAGCATAATGAAAACGTTACGTCTTTGTAAACATAAGCATTAGAAAACACAAAAATATATTTCAAAAAAGAAGTAAAAATATATCATGTTTACCCAACTAAATTTTAAATAAAATTCGAGATCAGTTAAATTTAGACTGAAACATAAATAAAAATGAGTAGATTGCAACGTTATATTCAAAATGTACGACATACTATTAAGTTTTAATAGTAAAACAAAAACTTTAAAAATTACACACACATATATATTAAAATAAGAAAAACTTTTAAAAATTTGTGAGTTTCCGTCTTGTGTGTATAGAAATCATTATTTTGAAACTGGGAATCAAGGGTCGAACCGGTTTGAGTCAGGGTATTGGGCTGGGTGTGCAGTGAACCGGGGGTTGGACCGGTGAACCGGCGCCGCGATCGGACGTACCGAGAACCCGGGCGGCTTAACCGGGATTTTAAGGGGTTGAACCGGATTTTTTTATATTTTTTCAAATTTTACTCTATTAATTTTAGGATACTATTTGGTTCTTACAGCCAGTCACTGGTCGAGCCAGTGAACCGGTAAGAAGACCGGTTCGACTTTTGATGAAGTTATGAAAACATTGATAGAAATAAAAAGGTCATTGTGGAGAAGTGAAAAAAAACGTTTTATAAAAAAACTAAAAGACAAAACAGTCTTAGGGGGACGAGACGTTACCCGTAAAGGACACGAGTATATCAGTATCCCCATGGCAACATGCCATTATTGGTATGGTAGTGGGTCTCTGGAGTATTTGCTGGTTATAGACAACAACTCTTTTTGGGCTTTAATTTTAACGATCGTTTGACTGTTTGAAATATAGTTTTATTAAAAACAAATTTTTTTATTTAATATATGTATACACACACATAAGTTCAACGGACTTCGGGTATGTTTGGCAAAACTAGCTGGTGGCTGGTAGCTGGAAGCTTGTAGCTGCAAGCTGGTAGCTGTAAGCTGGTAGCTGGAAGCTTTTAAAATATATTTTGGTGTTTGGCAGAGTAGCTGGAGCTTTTAATAAAATGTATAAAATGACCAAAATGGACATAATTAAAAGCTTGTAAGGAAATATTTTATTTTATTTTTAAAATAGAATGGGTATTTGTGTCATTTACTCATTAAAAGCTTGTAGCTAGTAGGAGGTTTTTCTTAAACGCTAGTAGTAGTAGCTTTTCACTATAGAGCTTTTTCTCTAACCTAAAAGCTTCCAGCTCCTTCAACCAAACAAGGCTTTTTATTGAGTATGAGCTTTTTCTTAAAAGCTTGAAGCTTGAAGCTCCTAAAAGCTCTTAAAAGCTCCTTGCCAAACATACCCTTCATCAACAAGCGGTAGAATTTATACTTAAACTATACTTAAATACTTTTTTTTCTTAATTGAATATATGAGTGCCTGCGAGACAATGGATATAGTGATCTTAATGCGATGCAAAGGGGATTAAAGATTATAGAGCAACTCATCCGTCCGATTTAATCTTGAAGCGGCATGGGAGATTATAAAAGATCACACCAAATGAAAAATACAAGCATTGATGGCTCAAGAACCGTTTAATAGTCATTCCGACAAGAGACACAATTAATTGGAAGTTGGCAACTATCATGCGTCTAGCACACCAGACGAATCCAACTCCACTAGTAGGATGTCGGATCTCAATGAAGATATATATCCAACCAACAAGACCAAAACGGTAAAATAATAAGAAAGCTGCCGCCAAGTCTTCAAGCAAAACTCCTTGGTAGACGGATAATGAAAGACGATAAGTTGAGTAAGTTCGTGGAAACACAAACTCAATAAGGCAAAAAAAAAACTTTAGTATTTTTGAAGGGACAATGCGAATTGTTGAGGCAAAGAAAATATGACCACAACTTGAACATGTATTCAAAACCACACGAGCACTTCAAAGGTAAAGGTTTGGAATTAGTTCTGAAACGAAAAATGAAATCGCGGAAAAATAGGGTGGGATCACTATTAGGAAGAAGACGATGATGAGTAATTTATTTTTATTTGTATTGTTTTTTTTAAATTTACGTTTATTTTATTTAATACAATGTTATTTTCAATCAAAGTCTTTATAAAAAGAAAACCACAATAATATATAAACATTTCAGGGTAGTGGTTAAGGATATAAACATTTCAGGGTAGTGGTTAAGGATAGTACTGTCTTCAAAGTTAAGTTTCAGTGTAGTGAATTAGTATAGTGATGTAGGAGTGTAAAATTAGTTAAGACTAGAATAGTTTGGTGAAGTCAAAACTTGTGTGTTGAAAAAGAAAAAAAGTTTCCAGTATTTTAGGGTACAGTAGTTGACCAATTATAATATGTGAGAATTTATGAATTTACCGGTTATAGAACAAAATATACACTAAAAAAATAGCTAAGGATTTTTTTTTAATGGAAAAAATATGCTAAAAAATAGCTAAGGATGTGAATATGAAATTCCCTGGGACAATGTCGTCACTTTTTATACATTTCACATGAACCATAAGGCATACTTTTATCACATGAACCAAAACAGATTCTAATAAAATTCGCTATTTGATTTAACAATTTTAATTTGACCAAAAGCAAATAACTTTTACCTTCTTTTTGTTTGTACATAAAGAAGACATTAATTGTTAGTAAATGCTTTTAATTATTAAACTATTAATTTATTTGACATAAACTAGAAAAAATATACGATCAATTAACGTCACTGTGTGATATAAATAAGGTATGAAAGCCAAAGTTGGAACATTATTATTGCCAAACTCTATTTCAGATAGAATTTCACTTTCAACAAGAATTTCTCTTGAAAATATAGCTATATCAAGTAGAAGTCCCATGGAGATAACAAAAGGTACATGCCAATTTTTTTTTGTCGAAAATTAACGCCATATATACATAGACACATACATATGTTTGTGTCTCAATATATCCTCATAAATATCAAAATGCAAGCACAATAAAGAGCGAAAGTTGTACGAGTTTTTGATGAATTTGGTTTGGGTATATATATCTAATATCTCTTGATCTTGCATTTTAACTTTTACGGTTATTTGTTTGTCATAGATGCATTAGAATTTTTTTTAGTTTATATCTTTACGAGTTCAATCCATGTGATTATAGTTCTTAGTTGGAGTCCAAGTTTAATGGAAAAAGAAACGAATTTTTTTTTTTTTTTAAATTCACAAAACGAATTTGTTTTGTGAATTCTTGAAACACAACTCTAAAGCTACGCTTTGGGTGCAATTTATATATATATATATATATATATATATATATATATAGGTAGAGGATCCTGTAGGAAAATTGGTTTGTGTGAGAAGTGTAGGAAAGATTAAGAATTGACATGTAGCCATCATGTTTTTGATTTTGGAATGATGTTTTGGGTTGTTTTGGCTTGAAAAACACTTAACACAACAATATAAAAAAATTTAAAACACAATCCAATGTATTATAGTCATTAAATTTAAATTGCAGATAAAACACCGTAGTAATTACTTAAAACACTCTGCTAAAGTGTTATTGACATAGTGTTTTAAGTTTTAAGCCTAAAATACATTGTTTTCGGTTATTAATTGTTATGTTTGTTGTTTTTCTAAGCAAAACAATCCAAAACATCATGAATACGTCCAAAAAATGATGCATACGTCCAAAAAAATGATGCATACATATCAATTTTTAATCCTTCCTACACTTCTCACACAAACCAATTTTCCTACAGGAACCCTACCCTATATATATATATATATATAGTTCTTTTCTTTCTTTTTTTTTTTTTGCTTGTTAATCTATACTTGCTTGATTATCCTCTTGAGTCTTAAAATCCCATTTTTAGATGTCATTATATGTGCGCTTTCAAGGTTTTAATTAAAAGAAGAAAACGTATACTTGGCATTCAAAGGGACATGGTGACATTGAGTCATTGATCGGGTTATTTGTTATTGACAAAATTTTAGAAAATGAAATTACTTTTTTTTGTTAAGGTAATTCTTCATTTCATGACTGTCAAATTACATTAAAAGAGGCAGACTGACATTAAGCTGCGCTGCCACACCTTTCTGAATCGCAAAACCTAATCTAATTGATAACATTATATTTATCATATTTCATCTCTTTTCTTAATACTTTTCTTGATTTATTAGTTTGATACAAAGGACGATTTACATCTTAAAAAAATAAAAATAGAAAAAGCACAACACCTTTATCATGTAGTTATTTACTTTTTGTTTGTATGTAGCTGCATACAAATAGAAAATATACAATTAATACCCAATGGTCATTAAATTCAGTAATTATGTGTTTTACACTAAATGGTTGATAAATTACTAGTCATCTGAGTCAAGATATTTTTTTATTCTCTTCTAGTACCACTTTGAATTTTATGTCTTGCTTTTTATAAATATATCTTGTCTAAAAATCTCGTTTTATAATTCTCAAACGTGCGTTGATAACTATTTAATATTTTCCTTTATTTTAGCTGTATGATACACGGGTTTTTAAACTAATTAAAGTAAAACATATAATACACGGGTTTCAAAATGAAGACAATTTACAAAGAAATCTAATGCTGCAAAATCTTCTACAGGAAAGAAGTCTCAAATCATATGGACAAAAGGATTGAATAAGAAGTTTGAGGAAGCCATTAGAAAGCTTGGAATTAATAGTAAGAACATAGAATAAATCACTTAATTTTTTGTTTATATTGGATTATTCTGTCATGTATAACAGGACTCATGTGTATTCTTTTAAAAAAAAATTCATTTGTTATCGATCATAGATGCTTCCCCCATGAAAATCCTAGAACTGATGAAGGTGGATGGTTTAACAAGAGACCAAGTGTCCAGTCGTTTGCAGAAGTACCGAATCTTATTAAAGAAAATAGCTAATGCCAATTCTGATGTTCAAACTGCTTCAATACCAAGCTTGTTTGAGAGTTCACTGGCTAGTGGCGCCTATTGGAACAACTCTTCATGGATACTTAATCAAGAACAAATTAATATGCCCAATTACAGCGAAATGCTTTCTACTAACTCTCCATATTTAAACACTTCAAGCTCATGTTTACCTTTTTTTGAAGATTCGGGTTCATTACCAACTAAAGGTATACATACATACATATATATATATAGGTCAAGTATAAAATGAAAACCCACTTGAGTTGAGAAAACCTTGGAAACCCATGTAAAAATGATTTTTTTCTTTTGAAAAAAATAACCAATGTAAAATACATGTTTTTAAGTGTTTTTGGCCAAAAAAATAAAAAAAGCGCCGAAGGGATTTTTTAAAAAAAAATAAACAAAGCTGCGAAAACACATGTTTACAACAGCTTTTATAACAGCAAATAGCTGAAAACATATGTTTTTTAGCAACTTTGTTTATTTTTTAAAAAAAAATTCCTTCAGCGCTTTTTATATTTTTTTGGCCCAAGATGCTTAAAAACATGTTTTTTACATTGGTTATTTTTTTCAAAAAAAAAATAATGATTTTTTACGTGGGTTTCCAAGGTTTTCTCAACTCAAGAGGGTTTTCAATTTATCCTTCCCCTATATATATATATATATATATATATATATATATATATCCAATATGATCAACTTTAAGATATACGGTCATTAATGATATTTCCTAGTAAGATTTGTTGTTTTCTTCACTACTAGAAAACTGATATGTTTCCTACACCATTTTCCATTAGAAATGCGTAGGAAATAGTCTTTTACGACGCTTTCCCAATTACAGCGAAATGCTTTCTACTAACTCTCCATATTTAAACACTTCAAGCTCATGTTTACCTTTTTTTGAAGATTCGGGTTCATTACCAACTAAAGGTATATATATATATATATATATATATATATATATATATATATATATATATATATATCCAAGATGATCAACTTTAAGATATACGGTCATTAATGATATTTCCTAGTAAGATTTGTTGTTTTCTTCACTACTAGAAAACTGATATGTTTCCTACACCATTTTCCATTAGAAATGCGTAGGAAATAGTCTTTTACGACGCTTTCCCACATAATGCGATGATAGGTAAAATGCTCGTGGGAATTTTAGTCGTAAATTTGGGGTTTTTCATTTTTTTAGGAATTGAGTCAAAAAAGCTGTTGGAAATCATGTTTGTCGAAAATGGGTAGTATATATCCACGGGAAATTATTAATTTTTCTAGCAGTGTTTACGCTAACTTATGTCTAACGTCTTAGGTTGTTTTATGCAAGAGACGGAGAACAATCTTGATGATCCGCAAGGGAACTTAATTTATAATAGTACTGGTATAGGTGCATTGAACTCTTCGAATTCTAGTAATTCTGGATTTGTGCCAGATCTTAATGGTTTCCAGTATGATTGTGGGGACTTTGCAACCCAAGTACTTCCATACAATAATATTGATATGAGCTCATCAATTCAAATTAGTAATTCGGGCAATAGCTCTTTTGGGGAGAATTCTAATGGATATGAAAGCAATTATTCAACTAATAGTGACTTCGTTGAAACGGGTTCTTTGTATGATTTCAACTGGAATGGTAATCTAGAAAATGCGATCGTAGAAGATGATTTGACATTGACTGAAGTTGATATAGGATGCCTTATATCATTTGCTGATGACTATCGTGTGTATGGACGTTGTTCGAATAATATGCCGGTTACTCTAGATTCCCCAAATCAGGTACATGCTAATCTTGACCTTGTACAAAAATGAAAATAATTCTTTCATGAGATTGATATTTATTTTGTGTTTGTCTTCATAATTGTAGGATGTGAATAGGCAAAAGTTTCAGGACACTGCATCATTTGATTCAAACAAAAATGTGGCAACACCATCCATTAACCAAGATCAAATTCTAGATGGTTATCTGCCTGAATTTGATCCAAGTTACAACCAGGTAAATAATTTATATCCAAAACACTTATTTATAATTTATGGATCAATGTGAAGCACTGAAATCGTTAATCCTAGATTATTGATTTTTAAAGCAGCAATTCGATGAGCAATTTATGGATCCCCTTTGGAGTTCTCAACCCCTTGCCAGCGATATGACCTTTGAGGCCTACTTTTGAATTCAGATGTTCAAGATTGGTGAATAACCCTATGCTTTTAGTAGCCTAGTTTTTATATGGGGATGTTGCAATAATTCAGCTCTTAATTATATTCTGCTAGAAACCATAGTGTGGTTCAAACTAAAGACTTTGTTTGCGGTCGGTTTATTTCATGGAATACTTTCTGTTTCTCATTTTATTATCTAAATGGAGTTAAAACCAACTTGAAATTTGATCATTATAACGTATAGATTTGCGAATAACCATGTATTTAGCAACATATTCAGTGCCAACCAAGGTTGGATAGACTCAAAAATCTCTTGGACCGTCGCCGCCAATGCTATTGTAGGAACTTCAATCCAAACGCCAATAGCCCACCAAAAATCTCTCGGACCATCGCCGCCAATGTTAGGTTTGTGTTGTGTCACAATTCACACAGTTATCTTTCATATTTCAACTTTGTTTTATTTTTATACTTTACATAATAATTAAAAAAACATCATAAATCAACTACTTATAACTCGTATTATTTGATCATGCTATTTCATATAACGTATTGAAAAAAAATACTTATTCTTAATTATATAAAAGTTTATTTAAAAGTTACATCTAAATCAGTTTAAAAAATTGTTAAGAAAAAAATATTTGTAAGAAATCTAACAATTATTTATGGAAAGATGCATACTGAAAATAACGTTTAATAAATTAAAAGAAAATGTTTATATTAAATTAAAAAAAATAAAAACCTTGAAGTAAAATTTTGTGGTTGGACAGCATGTATTTTATTTTTAGATTTTATTTTTAAGTTTTGTTAAAGAATACACTCTTAAATAGAAATCAATCCTACCCAATATGACTAGGAGTGAGAAAAAATGGGTGTGTGGAATCTGATGCTGACGTAAACATGACGTCGCGTGTTATATTAATCCTAGATCCCTTATTTTTATTTGTCATTGTTTTATGGAAAACATTTTTGAACAACCTTACTTAGATAAAATAGCTAATCTATTACGTCATGTAACACTTTTGTAAGTTCAAAATATATTTTTTTCTCACTTATCTTATAGTACCACTTTGGATTTTAACTGGCTAATATTTTTCTTTTATTTAAACTGTGTAATATACAAGTTTCTAAACTAATTAATTTAAATCTCATCATGTTGAGTATATTAGTATATAAAATAGTAAAAATAACAAGGGTCTGGCGTAAATGAATTATGAAAATTGAGAGAAATATTTTCTATCCTGCCTACATTTAATCAGCTATATCACACGACTTAACATTGATATTAACACATTTGATCTCCTCAAAATTAATTATCAAGTGATTCACATTAAAATAAAAAATAAAAATCCCTCAAAGGTATTTATGTAACAAACTAGACCCTAGCAGATGAAGATGTGTTTTTCTTAGCAAAACCAGAAAGCCTCAATGGCGGATCCAATAACTCACGATTTTCCTATTTTAGCAAGTTCTTTTTGGTAACTTTTTTCAAATCATACAAGGTTCTCACTATTTTTTTTCCGTTTTTTCCAAACCAAGTGGGTTACTGGGATACCACAAAAGTGGGCTGGATCCGCCATTGAGCCTCACATAATGCATAAAAAATAACAAGAAATCTTATGCGCTAAATCTTCTGATGAAGAAGACAAAATGACCTCAAATTACAAGAGTGGATTAATGGGGAGTTATTCTACAGGAAAGAAGTCTCAAATCATATGGACAAAAGGATTGAATAAGAAGTTTGAGGAAGCACAAAGCTTGGATTTAATAGTAAGATCATAAATAAGTCACTTGATTGTTTGTTTATATTGGATTATTCTGTCATGTATATCATGACTCAGGTGTATTCTTTTGAAAAAAAATATCGTTTGTTATTGATCATAGATGTTGTCCCCATGAAAATCCTAGAACTGATGAAGGTGGATGGTTTAACAAGAGACCAAGTGTCCAGTCGTTTGCAGAAGTACCGAATCTTATTAAAGAAAATAGCTAATGCCAATTCTGATGTTCAAACTGCTTCAATACCAAGCTTGTTTGAGAGTTCACTGGCTAGTGGCGCCTATTGGAACAACTCTTCATGGATGCTTAATCAAGAACAAATTAATATGCCCAATTATAGCGAAATGCTTTCTACTAACTTTCCATATTTAAACACTTCAAGCTCATGTTTACTTTTTTTAGAAGATTCGGGTTCATTACCAACTAAAGGTATACATATATATTGAGTATGATCAACTTTAAGATATATGGTTGGTGTGCGTGGTTTTAATAAATAAAAAGATATCATTTTCCCGGTGCCAAAAACTTGGTGTTTTAAACCCGAAACTTTGGTTTGGGACAAATGACTGATTTTTACTAAACCGGTTTTACCACGTTTTAAATTTATAAAGTAAACAATATTTACTTTCGAAACTAAAATCAACACATAGGCAGAGAACCTGACGTGCATAGTATAGTTTCTAGGGTAAGTATTGAGTATCGTATCCCCAAGGATCACACTTTCCCCTACTCAACCTTACATCAATTTACTGATCGGGGTTTAAAAAGAAAAATAAAACGGAGGGGTTCTTTGATAAAAAATAGTTTTTGAAAAAGGTTTTGGTTTTGTAAGATAAAAATAGTAGAGTAGTATATTATGCATATCTCGTGGTCCTTTGATTTAGTAGTTAACTTTATTGTTAGAATTAATAATTTAAGTTAGTTAGTTTTGTGAGGAAGACGGGAGGGATCTTGAAGTGTTGACTCTTTTATGGAGAAGCGGAGGCTACTACTGTGTAAAATGCTAAACCTCTCCAGCGTGCGTCCACCTGGGGTCTCCGCCAGGGCCTCGCGTATAGCAGGCTCCTCAAACCGCGGTCAAGTATCTGGTTTTCTAACTCATCTTCTTCTTAAAGCGGAGGCTTCACTTCCGACCTGGAACACCGTACACCTCGTCTTAGCTCTCGCGTTTCATACCGAAGGGTCTCGCCTTAGGGTCATTCTCGAGTAGGTCAACAATGAATCCCCATTGGTTAACGAACTAGGTCGGTGGATCTCTCTTACGTTTGATATCAGGAGACCGTACCCCCATTAGTTAATGGCGTTGTACTAACGAGAACTAGATAAAGAATCCGTTATTTGCTTATCTTAATTGTGACACTTAATATTTAGTGATCAATTAAATATCAAGTTGGTTAAATCAATGATAACTTAATTACCCAACCCTTAACCTCCTGAACTGGATGAAACCCTTGATAAATGTGGCACATAATCCTAAAGGCGTGCAATCCGAAGATCACTGGTGTGCCCGTAGGGAAACCTCTCTTTACCAAGAAGATCATCCTATCATCTGGTAAGTACCAGAAATGTGTCACTCAGATCCGGTCCACATTCAGAATCCATTGCTTGGAACCCGGTTCGGATATCAGAAGCCCGAGGGATCTGTCTCATTACCGGTTTCCTTGCCTTGGATCTAGTTCGGGACTACCAGAAGCTGATTAAACCTCTAGTTATTTAGTTAAGTTAATCAATTATTATTTTATATTTTCGGATGATCTCACAAGTGCATGGGTTGTTACACACCATGGGTACACTCATGAGTTCTCCTAATAAGTTAATATTGATTTAAGGTTTAAGTTATCATCAAAGCAACCTGTCACAAAGATAAACAAATAACGACTAGAAGAAGAGGACACCACAAATAACTAAAAATAAACTACTAATAATAAAAATAAAAGTCTACAAATCAAGTGGGTTCATGATGATAGAAAGATACAACCATAAAGATGATCAACACAAGAACATGGCTGCTCATAGACAAGCTATCCATCTTCAACTGATATGTAGCTCTCTTGATCCTCACGACCCTCGATACTATTGCATAACTACTCTACGATCCTCTTCTTGGCTGAGCCGATCAAGGTAGGACGAGGCCTAACCATTGAAGGATGTTAGGATGGCCAGAAGGCCTCCCACAAGACCCCAAGATCTCTGGAAGAAGCTTGGAGTTCGGCCCCAAGAGAGCACAAGAAGGGATGAACAAATGGTGAGGGTTGGCTTGCTATTTATAGACCTCCTAGGGGAAGCATGACCGTGCCATGAGTGTCGATGGCGTGCTTGCAGTTACACGTATGTTATGTGGTTGCATGTGGCACGGCCGTGCACTACTCTCCAGTCTCTGATTTCTTGCCCTCTAAGTTTCCTGCGTTGTCTTCTCGCGTGCAGGACCTTCGTGCAGGTGAGCGTGGGCGTGCAAGGTCACTTTGGGACTGATTTTAGCATTGTTTAAGTCCCAGGATTGTCTTCAGAACATACAGGGAATAGGCTTGATGTCTGGTATCTTCAGGAATCTCCAGTTTTTGCATGTTTTCACCCGGAAATCCTTTGTTTCCGTCTTGGAGCTCCAGTTTCCGGAGATAATCAAATAGGAACAAATTAAGCATCAATTACAACTAATATAAGCCTAATTGTAGCCTATTTTGGGACTGTTTATGCCTGTTTTATATGTTAATTCTGTGAGTTATCAATGGTCATTAATGATATTTCCTAGTAAGATTTGTTGTTTTCTTCACTACTAGAAAACTGATATGTTTTCTACACCATTTTTCGTTAGAAATGCGTAGGAAATAGTCTTTTACAACGCTTTCCCATATAACGCGATGATAGGTAAAATGCTCGTGGGATTTTCAGTTGTAAATTTGGGGCTTTTCATTTTTGTAGGAATTGAGTCAAAAATCTGTTGGAAGTCATGTTCGTCGAAAATGGGTAGTATATATCGGCGGGAAATTATTAATTTTTTAGTAGTGCTTACTCTAACTTACATCTAACGTCTTAGGTTATTTTATGCAAGATATGGAGAACAATCTTATGATCCGCAAGGGAACTTAATTTATAATCCTACTGGTATAGGTATATTGAACTCTTTGAATTCTAGTAATTCTGGATTTGTGCCAGACTTAATGGTTTCAACTATGATTGTGGGGACTTTTTAACCCAAGTACTTCCACACAATAATATTGATATGAGCTCATCAACTCACATTAGTAACTCGGGCAATAGCTTTTTTGGGGAGAATTCTAATGGATATGAAAGTAATTATTCAACTAATAGTGACTTCATTGAAACGGGTTCTTTGTATGATTCCAACTGGAATGGTAATCTAGAAATGCAATTGTAGAAATGATTTGACATTGAATGAAGTTGATATAGGATGCCTTATATCATTTGCTGATGACTATCGTGTGTATGGATGTTGTTCGATTAATATACCAGTTACTCTAGATTCCCCTAATCAGGTACATGCTAATCTTGATCTTGTACAAAATGAAAATAAAACTTTCATGATATTTATCTTTATTTTGTGTTTGTATTCATAATTGTAGGATGTGAATCGACAAAAGTTTCAAGATACTGCATCATTTGACTCAAACGAAAATGTGGCAACACCATCCATTAATCAAGATCAAATTCTAGATGGCTATCTGCCTGAATTTGATCCAACTTACAACCAGGTAAAAAATTTATATCCAAAACACTTCTTTATAATTTATGGATCAATGTGAAGCACTGAAATCGTTAATCATGGATGATTGATTTTTAAAGCAGCAATTCGATGAGCAATTTATGGATCCCCTTTGGAGTTCTCAGCCCCTTTCAAGCGATATGACCTTCTAGGCCTACTTTTGAATTCAGATGTTCAAGATTGGTGAATAACCCTATGCTTTTAGTAGCCTGGTTTTCATATGGGGATGTTGCAATAATTCAACTCTTAGTTATGTTTTGCTAGAAACCATACTGTGGTTCAAACTAAAGTCTTTGTTTGTTGTCGGTTTCTTTCATGGAATACTTTCGATTTCTTATTTTGTTATCTAAATGACATTAAAACCTACTTGAACTTTCATTGTTAAAACGTATAGATTTGCGAATAACCATGTATTCAGCAACATATTCAGTGCCAACCAAGGTTGGATAGACTCAAAAATCTGTTGGACCATCGCCGCCAATGCAATGGTAGGAATTTCAATCCAAATGCCAATAGCCCACCAAAAATCTCTCGAATCGTCGCCGCCAATGTTAGGTTTGTGTTGTGTCACAATGAACACAGTTATCTTTCATATTTCAACTTTTTTTTATTTTAATACTTTACATAATAATTAAAAAAACTTCATAAATCAACTATCTAAAACTCGTATTATTTGATCATGCTATTTCATATAATGTATTGCAAAAATACTTATTCTTAATTATATAAAAGTGTATTTAAAAGTTACATATAAATCAGTTTAAAAAATTGTTAAGAAAAAAATATTTATAAGAAATCTAACAGTTATTTATGAAATGATACATACTGAAAATAACGTTTTAATAAATTAAAAGAAAACATTTATATTAAATTAAAAACTTTTAAGTAAAATTTTGTGGTCGGACAGCATGTATTTTATTTTTAGATTTTTTTTAAAGTTTTGTTAAAGAATACACTTTTAAATAGAAATCAATCTTACCCAATAAGATTAGGAGTGAGAAAAAATTGGTCTGTGGAATCTAATGCTGATGTAAGCATGACGTCACATGGTGTATTAATCGTTGATCTCTTATTTTTTTTGTCATTGTTTTATGGAAAACATTTTTGAACAACTTTACTTAGATAAAATAGCTAATCTATTATGTCAAGTAACACTTTTGTGAGTTCAAAATATTTTTTTCTCATTTATCTTATAATACCAGTTGGGACCTAAGTTACACAGTTTCTTCTTCAACAATTAATTTATCAAAGTAAATATGCAATGGAATAATAATAATTGTTCTAAGTTAACAGTTCACTTTTATAATCAGTAAATGCTCCCCTCAATATGATAAACTAAAGTGCAATAAGTGTATATGAGAATCAAAAGAATAAATGATAAAACAGTTGTGAATACTCAAATGGTTCTCATATATTAGACAATGGATTTCTGATTTAAAGTCTAAATATATTCGTGTGTAATAAATAGAAGGTATGAAGCCTTCTATATATAGACAAGAAAACGTACATACGAAGCATAAGTTTAATAGTATAATACTACAGAAGGCTATAGCATTAGTACTTGTACAAAATATCTATTAAATACAAATATAATATGAAACTGCTAAAGTTTAGGGCGGTGGGAAGCTTCCACTGGAACTGCTGATGAATAATCCTTCAGGAGTTGTTCTTCAGTAGTTTGTCTGGTTTATCTTCAGAACTTTACTCTTCAGCACTTTGTCTCAGCTTCATTCTTCATTAGTACTTGTCTTTTCTTCTTAGCACTTCCTATACTTAACTAAAATTTGCAGAGAGGATGTTATACTAAGGTTGAAATGCTTATCAATCCTCTTTGACCCAACAATCTCCCCTAGATTGATGAAGCCAAAACCTTATCTAATCTTTATTTAAATCCTCTTTGTTTTCTGCAGTCAAGGATCCTCCATATTTCTTTGACCATGGACATTTTGAGTTCCCTGACTTGTTGATGAAGCCAAAACCTTATCTAATCTTTATTTAAATCCTCTTTGTTTTCTGCAGTCAAGGATCCTCCATATTTCTTTGACCATGGACATTTTGAGTTCCCTGACTTGTTGGTTTGTGAGGAATGGTCCCTGTTCTGGTTCTAGGTACTGAACAGTAAGTAGATCTTCAGTTTAAAGGTTGTTCAGTTCACTCTTGTGTTTTAGCCCTTTGAATGATATATCTTCTCTTTCTAGGCATATAGCATTTGACTTGTGGGTGAAGGACCATTCCACAATCTTGGATTTGGACTTGTCAAAATCCATCTTGTAAGGTATGATTTGTTGGAAGGTAGATAGGCCTGATTGTGGTTGATCTTCTACCTCAGAGATAATTAGGTTGGATCTTTTTATGTGTTCAACTTGTACAACACCAGGAGTATCACTTGGAATAGGAATGTGATGTTCAGTGATCACCTTGGTTTGTTTTTGATCTATGATGGTTTGTTTCATTTAGTAAGCAAAGGTAGCCGGATCCAAATTTTGTAGAATCAGAGGTTTCTCTTCATATGTAAAGTCTTGATCAACAATCGTGTTGCCTTCTAAAAGGATCATTTTGAAATCAGTCTTTACTTGTTCCTCTGATGTCTTTTTGCTTCTTGGCAGCAGGCTTGGAAAGTGGCCTTCTTGCAGGATCAGAAGTTTGGGAAACTTCTGAAGGTTTGACTTCTTAGGATTGGACTTCTACAAAGCATTGAATCTTTTATAAGTATCATTTAGATCAACTTCTTTTCATCTTGACAGTTGAGCTTTTGAACCATAATCATTTGCTACCAGTTCTTCTATTATTTGAGCCCTTTTCAACTTCTTCTCTTTATCAATAGTTTGTCTTTCTTGAATCAGCCTCACTCTGTATTCAAGTTCAGAAGATGAAAGGTCTCTAAGAGAGTATTTCTTGGTTTTTCTGTTCTTTACAATCCAGCTAATCAGCTGTTGTCTTTTGTCCTCCTCAGCAATCAGAATTTGTTCCTCAGCAATCCTTTCTTCTTCATCTAACTCTCTTAATTTGGTTTCATAGGTTTTGAGTTTGTCATTGAAGCTCAAGTCTTCCCTTTCTTCTATGTTGTTCCCGATCTCATCTTCCTTGGCTTTTCTTTGGGATGCCAATAAACTCTTCTCCATTTCTTCAGATGAGAATGCAATTGGTGAAGGTTTTAGAACAGGTTTAGTTGTAGGCATAGGAATTTGAGGTCGAATTGGGTCAGTTGATGTTTAGATAGAAGGTTGTGTTGCAACTACTGAAGGGTTGGTCTGAGTACCAACTACTGAGGGATTGTCTTTAGTAATTTTGGGTTGCTCTTCAGCAGTTGTTTCTAAGCCTTGGGAAGCCTTCAGAGCTTTCTCTCCAAGGAGCCTTTCTTGTTTTTTATGCCAATCATGTCTTTCTTTTAGTGTAATCTCTTGTTTAGTTCTAAAAGACTCTTTTTGGGCATCCTTAAGCTGCTGAGCTTCTCTTGCTTTCTTTGATTATTTAATAGAGATATTTGCAGGTCCTTTGTCTTTGGTTGTCATCTCCCCCTTTTTGGCTTCATCCACTTCTGGAAACCAAGGAGCAGGAGGTGCAACACCAGATATGTGTTCAAGATGTCTTCTATTGTCTTCAATTCTTCTGGACAACTCTCCCATCATTGAGTCTATTGCATCATTGATCATCTCCAACTGAGTCTTGTTTTTCGGTTCCATAGCTGTTGTGAAGGTTTGGAGATGTGATGAAATAAGTTGGTGGATCATTATATATATAACATTTGTGATCCTTAGCAATAGTATATGCTAAGGTTACAGTCAGTGAGTCACAAACACACTCTAGGTCAACATGTAAGTAAAGGTCCTTGATTTTGCATAGTATCTACGGAAATGCCATTTGTAAATGCATAATTAAAACCCTTTACATTAGTGCTATTTACGAAAATGCCATTAGCTTTATTATTAAAATTTAAACTTTCATTTTCCCCGGTTGATTTATACCACTTTCTACATCTTTAGCTTCATCTTTGCTTATCCCTGCTTCTTCAGTCTTCGCTGTCGCTTAGTGGCGGATAGTGGCGCCGCTTCATCTTTGCTTATCCCTGCTTCATCGAGTGCCGTATGTCGGATTTTCGTGTGGATGTTACGCAGTTTCACAGTGAGTTGTTCGCGTTTGCGGCTATCGAACCGGCGGCGTTTGTGTGACGGCGGAGGCAACGCCACCGCCGCGAAGCGGCGGGGATTTTTACTAGTTTGGTATAAAGGACCTTCTTGGCTGCATAGTTGGTTCATGACTAGGCTAGCACCAAAGGAAGATTGGGTAGGCTTTTGTGATTTTGGAGGGGGTGTTTTTGGGAGATCCCTGTCAGTTAAGACTAGGGATGCCACTTTTGGGGAACATGGGTGTAACTGGTCTTTAACCTGATCTTCTGTGACCAACTCCTTGAGTTTGGATACATTAGATTCAGGACCTTCACAGTCAGCCGTCAATTCTTTTTGTGGAATGTTTGAATCATCATCCAAGTTAACGGAATCATCTGATCCCTGATGACTTCATCAATTATGACATCATCAGTTGTATCATGAGGTAGGCCCATGCTAGTAGTCTCATGAACTGCTTGTTCTTGGTTCTAGGGATTTCCTGCCTCAGGCTCAAGGCTTTCATCAGCAGTTGCCACAAATGAGGTCTTAATTATGTTACCACTGGCCTCTGATCCATCAAGGGATGGTAAAAGAGTAGTAGCAGTCTCATTTGTACCTAAGGTCTCAAAGATTGTGCTATGAGACCTTGGTTCTTCCTCATTTTTTGGGATAGGATTGATAACATTCTCATCAACGGCCATATCTGATGCTTCTTCTTGATGATGAGATGTTTCTCAAGCTAGAGAGAAATTGTGTTATCTTTACTGTGTGTGTTGGAGAGTGTTCTGGTTTAGTACTTTTGAGTTAAGTAGATTTAGGTTCAGTGGTTTTAGTGGGTTCAAGTGTTTTAGGAATGGGTTCAGAAGTTTTATCCTTTTTGGATTTCTTCCTTGAAAACTGAATGGATATGGTTCTGGCTCTTTTTGGTGTTGGTGGAGATGGATGTAACTGAGAGGAAGTTTCAGTTACACCTTTATCAAGTGCATATTGCAAAATAACATCCTCAGGCATCTCAACTCATGAGGTGTCTTTTTAGGTTTGGTGGTTTTGGAAAATTTTCTCTTAGGCTTTTTTGGTCTTGAGAGGAGTGGGTTTTGAAGATGTGGGTTCCTAAGGGACTGTTTCTTGGTCCCCAAGGTCATCTTCTGGCATAGAAGCCGGTTTGTTGTGCCTAGAGAATATTTGAGGGGTTAAAGGTCTAAGATTTGAAGAATTCCCCTCAAGTACCTCTTCACCAAGTTCCTTAATAATACAGTGCATTAGGAACCTTGGGTAAAGCAAAAATTTCTTTTTATCATTTTGATGATGCAAAACCAGTTCATTGAAAAAAATATGAAGATGCCTTGAAAGGTGTTTCATTCATAATGAAATGGAAAGTTTATTGTAAAGCAGAAGGTATCAGATCATAAGAGCCAGTTTTGGGACTCAAACACATGATTATATAATGAAACAACAATTTGTATGGTGCATCAAAAAATCTTTTATAGATTGTAGCATGTGATAGAGTACTGTAACACTCCAACCGATGGCGGAAACATGAGGGTGCCACGTAGTGACGATTGCTCAACAGCTCATTGTGACTAATAAATGTTTCAATAGATTAATTAATTAAGTTACAAACATTACATACAAATCAAATAAGTTCAAATGACAATAACAGGTTTAATCTAAGGCTTCAACTCCTATGTGGTCCACAAGCAAATGCTAACTTCCAAGCTAAACTGAATACCTGAAACATTTCACGATTGATGAAGATGATTTGGGGGTTTCATTAAGCTATCTAATTCGACCCTAATGCAGAAATTAATTGAACTAAAACATACCAGAAGCGATGGAAAAGTGAAGAACAGGAAACGCAGAAGGTTAGTTTAAATATAAAATTTTGCAAGGAAAAATTTTATAAACATGAATACACAAGAACATGGAGAATATTATTTTTTTTATCAATCACGGGGATTATAAAAGGAATTCAACCGTAACGGGGATTATAAAAGGAATTCAACCGGAATTTTACGGGGTTACAGTCTCCCCTACTTTTAGGAATTTCGTCCCGAAATTATAGGTGAGTCTGCTGGAAAATTTTGAGTAAATGGTTCGTATGGTTAAATATTTATGAAAAACAAGGGACTTGATAGTTCTAAAGGATCAAGGTGACATGATATATTCCTAAGTTGTAGCAGATGATGGGAAAATGGGATTGTATGGTGTAAGAATTCCAAGTTCCAAGCGAACACAATCAAAGAGGTTTAGATAGAAAAATTACGATGATCGAATCTAGATAATATAAAGAGTTACAACAAAAACAAAGGTCAGTTATGAGTTCGATCCCTAGTCACATTTCCGATGCACCATTAGTGTTTATATATAGGGTGTACCGCAGCTAACCCACCACGCCTTTGGTGTTTCGAAAACGTACTAAACATCTCCCCAGGTAACCTAAATAGAATTTCACACCACCTTAACGTACCTGTAAATTCATGATTACGTTCCAGACCGCAATCACCAATTTACCTTACATTAGGGTTTTATGTCCTTCTATGACTCTAAACTACAACAATATACCAAAGCAAAAATAAGTTTCACAAGAATGATGCGTCTATGTGGTTGTGAAGACAAGCACATTGGGTCACAATTGTTTGTTATCATAGTCATGAGACTAATGTGGCTGTGAAAACCAACACGTTGGGTTACAACATGTCACTTAACACAAAAATGAGACTATGCAATAATGAAAACAAACATGTTTGGTTACAACGACTTGCAAGCATATGAAAAGTTTAAGTTTGCACATAGTATACAAAAATGAATCCAACTGATGAGTAGGTAAGAAAAACCTCTACCAGACGTGGAGTAGGAACCTCTACCGACTGTTGAGTAGGCATGATGACCTCTACCAATCGTTGAGCAGGTTATTAGGTACTCCACTAACTGTTGAGCAGGTAATTCATCCGCTACCAGTTATTGAGTGGATAAATGTAGCAAATGTAATATATTTTTTTTCGTAGTTCAACACGTATGATAATACACACATACAAGCAAGTTTGTAAATGCAACAAGTATCAAGTATCGAATGCGACATGTAATTGAGTTGTCCTATAAGAGGTTAATGAGCCTAGGTGTGGTTTCACTACTTGATGATCATAGCAAACAGTTCATATTAGTTATCCATGTTTTCAAGTATCACAAATAATCAACTATGCAAATAGAATATGTAATCAAATTCTCATGTATCAAGAAGAATCAAGTTTCATGCAATAAACAACAATTGTAGAATTAAGAATTAGGGATCAAGTTTCAGTAGTTGGGTTATCGTGGAAATCAAGATCATATTCGAAAAGGCGAAGAATATGTGTTTAATCTTTGAGAGAATTATGAAAATCCATACTAAATCAAGTTTGTAAAGATTAGTGAACGTAAAGAAATAGTTGATGAATGTTTTAGTCTATAGATCAAGAGAAGGAATAAAGTAGTCATGTTTGTGATAAAGTAGGGATGTGGATAACGATCTGTGTGATCTAAAAAAGGTTTTGTTTTTTACTTTTAAATGATGCTTTTGATTTCCAAATTTAATTGGGCATCTTGTACGGGAACCCTAATCATTTGTTTGGAAAACATTTTGGTTAATATATTTGTGTAAATAAGTCAATTTAAAACATCAAAGCCACTTGAAAACGGGGTAAGTTTAAAATTGGATGAGATCTTTGTTTAAATAATGGTTGTTTGCAAAACGGTGAAGATTTCCATGAAAACAAAAAATTTTTATTTTGAAAACAGGGTATATACTATACGAATATTAGGGTAAGAATATTATTAGTTAAATCAACAGCTTTTTAAAACAATAGAGTTAAAACATTTGCAGTTTAAATCAATAAATTTTCAAACAAGAGGACACAAGAAGTAATAAAGTTGTAATGTATATGTAAATATTTAAGTGACAAGGAGATTCATGAGGTTTGGAGCAAGGCTGTAAATAGTAAAGCACATATGACATTAAGGGATCATTGTAAAAAGAAGCATGTTTATGTTAGACACAAGGATCATGAAAATCAGACTGGGTGATATCAACAAGCAGGGGAATGGATTTTGTAACTCAGGAAATAATCACAAAGTATGAAGTTAGGACGAAGCTTCGTAAATAATATGAAGCTCAATCCTTTGAAGGGATTGAAAATCAAGCCTAGGAATAACGTCTTCAATAGATTCCTCTTCGGGATGACGCATTGTAGTTCCACCATGGATGATGTTGAAGATTCTTAGCATGAGGAAAGAGAGTCAAAGGAAGGAGAAAGAAGCAAGATAAGAAGACACAAGATGGATTGGAGAAACAAAAACAAATTGCAAACAAGAAATAGGTCACTCATGTTGGACTCTTAAGGTTATAGTCTAGGTCATGTGTCTAATAACCTAATTCCCTATAACCATGGCTATGATACCAATCTGTAACACCCCAACCGATGGTGGAAACATCGGGGTGCCACGTAGTGATAATTGCTCAACAGCTCATGGTGACTAATAAATGTTTCAATAGATTAATTAATTAAGTTACAAACATTACATACAAATCAAATAAGTTCAAATGACAATAACAGGTTTAATCTAAGGCTTCAGCTCCTATGTGGTCCACAAGCAAATGCTAACTTCCAAGCTAAACTGAATACCTGAAACATGTTAAGTTTTGGAAAATAGAGGGGGTCAACTATAAAGTTGGTGAGAATACATAAGTTTTTGTCAAAACAAAGTATAGTATCAAAAAGTGTAAGCATACAATTCTGTGTCAATATGTAACAACTAGGGCATACATGTGAAAACAAACTACAGCAAACTGGGGCATAATCAACCCTATGTTGACAAAGTGTAAAGTCCATCCCATAGACATGGTTCACCTAAGTTTAAGCTGCAGTTCCAATCACCCGCGCTCCCCATAGACATGGTCAACGAATCTAGGTGGGGTTGTCAATCCAATAGATCTATCATTGTTACTGTTGGCTTGTACGGAGTTAATGATTATGCAAGTATTAGTTGAGTTAACTTAGCAAGTTTAAGACACGTAGCACAAAGAATCACACAAGACACATAGTTGAATTGCATAAGTTTAAAGAATAAAGTTTAACATGTTTCACCCCGAAAAGCATTGAAAAACTGTAAAAGAGTGGGGATATGTAAACTCACCTCAAGCAAGCAAATAAGTATCCACAACGTAACGAACAACTAGCAATATGATTCACAAGGAATCAACCTAGATGATGCAAACAAAGTCTAAGAATAAACACATCTCAAAAGTCTACGGTTTCCTAGATCGAGAGATAAGGGTTCTCTAGTTTTAGGGAAAGACGCTTAAATGTTAATGGTTTAGTTAAAATATAAAAATAATATTTAAAATATTATTATTTTTAAATAGACTAAAAGATATAACTCTTGAAAGTATGGAAAGTATTTTCTATAAATTATTTTCTATTTATTTTGTATTTAAAACAATTTATTTATACAAGGGATTTAAATAAAATAATAGGATAAAACATAAAAGTGTATACTTTTTTCTAAAAAAGTTTATATCTTTGAACCATTAGATTATAAATAATTTTAGAAAATTTTTGGCTTTTGAATCGTTAAAATCGGAATTTTTATGAATTAGTTATGAATAAAACAAGTTTATATTGTTATAATATATTAAATAACAAATAATAAATTAAGAAAATTCATTTTTAAAAAAAATATTAATAAAATTGGTACTAACAGGACTCGAACTCGAGTCCTTCTCTTTGAAAACCAACCATCTAGTCTAACAGATCGGTTGGTTTTTATTACAGTTATTATCTCTATAAACAGTCATTCTATATTCAGATTTTGTTTTTAAAAAAACAGAAGTAAACCTGGTGATAACAAGGATCGAACCCAGGCTGGCCTCTGTGTAATACCGTCAAACAAACCAGCTGATCTATATGATCAGTTGGTTCTTTCTCTGTGCAGAAAATTTATATACCAGATCGATTAAAGTCATCTTCCCCAAAATTATCCCAAACCAAACCCTAACCCACGACCCTGATCAATTAACCCAGAAACATTGCACGATTGATGAAGATGATTTGGGGGTTTCATTAAGCTATCTAATTCGACCCTAATGTAGAAATTAATTGAACTAAAACGTACCAGAAGCGATGGAAAAGTGAAGAACAGGAAACGCAGAAGGTTAGATTGATTCCGGACAGTAGAGCGACGACCAGAGAGATTTTGTTTGTGGTTTATGTTGGTATGAGGTTCATGGATTGAGGTGAGGGTCAATTTATAGATGGATTGGAGATAAAAAACGAATTTAAATTGATAAGAGATATGGTTTTAATCGGTTTATAATGGATTTAGAAACGACTCAAAGTAGATAAATATGTACAAGCGAAATTGATAAGGATGTCCATATCTTGAATGAATTCAGCGATAATCACAAAACTGAGATGGGTCGAGTTCGGATCTTGAAGTTTAATTGGGATAGAGACATAGGAAAGTTATAATTGTTTGGGGCTTGGTTTTACTAAAACTGATTTTGGCTTGGGTTTTGTTTATGAAATCTGATTTTTTTTATATAAAGTGAAAAGACTAAATGTCATAAACATTATGGATTTGTAATGTATTTAAATATAAAATTTTGCAAGGAAAAATTTTATAAACATGAATACACAAGAACATGAAGAATATTATTTTTTTATCAATCACGGGGATTATAAAAGGAATTCAACCGGAATTTTACGGGGTTACAAGTACCTTGGTAACCATATTCTGTCATGGTTAGTTGAACAGTACTGGTCAGAATGTATTATGGGGCTTGTGCATCCCCCAGACCTAATCTTATGCCCAACGTCTCCTGTGTAACTGCCATGGTCTTCCATTTGAACACTGTGTAATAACTTGATTTGACGACTAAATCAATGATTTTGTCGTTTTGGGACTAGGCTTCGTCCTTTGTGAAGTAGTCACGTTGATTGTGTCCCTATTTTAGTTTGAGAGCCATTGTTGTTTGATTGAACAGTAATTTAGGTTTGAGAGGGTTTGAGAGAGAGGGAATTTTTGTTTTTGAAACGATAAGTATGAAAAGAGGGGTTTTCAGAAGTCTATAACCGCATTAGGTCAAACTTCTGATGAATCGGATTTGTTCATCAGTAGTTTCCCATTTTCTCTTCAGTAGTTGTTAACAACGTATAAGAAAGCAACTTAAATCACCCAGTGTAACTTCTGATGATTTTTTATTATCAGTAGTTACTCTTTTTTAGAAAATATTCCATTTCTGATGTTTTTGTACATCAGTAGTTTCTCTCTTTTGGTTATCAGAGGTTTTAAAACATATTTAAATAAGTAAGTGAAAGTAAAATATGTACAGAAAAATGAAAACACTTACAAATTTTATTCAAAATTTAGCATCCCAAGCATGGATACTAACCTCTGGAATGTTGATGAGTCAAGAGGTTTTGTGAACACATCAGCTATTTGATTAGCTGTTGACACATATTTTACCTCAATTTTGCCCTTTTCATAATAATCCCTGATGAAATGATACCTGATTTCAATATGTTTTGTCTTTGAAAATTGGACAGGATTTTGAATGATGCAAATGGCTGAGAAACTGTCTATCATTAGTGGAGTCTTGGTCTTTTTGATTCCATAATCAAGAAGTTGATTTTGAAGCCATTGAATCTGTGATGTACAGCTTGCAGCTGCAATATATTCTGCCTCAGTAGTTGATGTTGCCACAGAACTTTGCTTCTTTGATTGCCAGGACACCAGACAGTTTTCTATGAATTGACATCCACCAGATGTTGATTTTCTTGACATTTTACACCATGCATAGTCACTATCTGAAAAAGTTATTAGTCTGGTACTTCTGGTAGCAGGATACCAAATCCCTAATGTAGGAGTTCCTTTCAGATATCTGAAAATTCTTTTGACTTCAATGAGATGTGATTCCCTTGGAGCTGATTGATGTCTAGCACAAACACATGTTGAAAACATAATATCTGGTCTAGAAGCAGTTAAATAAAGTAGGGAACCAATCATACATCTATACATTGTTTGGTCAACCTGTTTTCATAAATCATCAGGTTCAACTTGTGTGGTTGGGCTCATGGGAGTGGAACATGATTTACAGGCTTGTAAAGAAAATTTGTTCAATAATTCTTTAACATGTTTTGATTGATGTATAAAAGTTCCATTTGTTTGTTGTTTAATCTGTAGTCCTAGAAAGTACTGCAGTTCTCCCATGGTAGTCATCTCAAATTTTGATTGCATGAGTTTCTTAAAATCATCACACAATTTTGTGTTTGTTGAACCAAAAATGATATCATCAACATAAATTTGAACAAGAAGGATGTGACTTCCAACATGTTTTATGAAAAGAGTTGTATCAATGAACCTTTTGTGAAGTGATTTTTCAGTAAAAATGTGGAAAGTGTGTCATACCAAGCTTTTGGAGCATGTTTTAGCCCATATAGAGTCTTGTCTAGTTTGTACACCCAATCAGGATGAGAAGGATCCTTAAACTCAGGTGGTTGACAAACATACACTTCCTCTTTTATCTTTCCATATAAAAATGCACTTTTAACATCTATTTGAAAAACTTTTATTTTGTTTGGAATTTGCATAAGCTAAAAATAACCTGTTGGCTTCAAGACTTGCTACTAGTGCAAAGGTTTCATCATAATCAATTCCCTATTCTTGAGAAAAACCTTAAACCACCAGTCTTGCCTTGTTCTTAATGATCAGACCAGCTTCATCTTGTTTGTTTCTGAATACCCATCTTGTGCCAATTGGCAGCTTGTTATGAGGCAAGGGACAAATTTCCCAAACCTGTTGCTTCTTGAATTGCAGCAACTTATCCTGCATAGCTTCCACCCAATTGTTGTCTTTGAGGGCCTCTTGGTATTTCTTTGGTTCCATCTGTGAAATGAAGGCAGTGTAAAAGCAGAAGTTGAAAAGCTGGCTTCTCGTTACTACCCCTGAAGCTATATCACCAAGAATTTGATCTAAAGGATGATCTTTATGCTCAATCAGTTGATCTTGGAGTTGAACTATAGGCTATGTTGTGTCTTCAAATAAACTACTGATGTTGATAACTTCTGAATCAGGAGTTTGTGGAGCTTTTTAAGAAGTTTAAGGAGCTTCTTCAGTAGTTTAGACTACTAAATCAGCCGTTGTTGATTTTGGAGTTGATTTGCTTACTGTATTTGGAGTCCATGAAGGAGGACCATCATCAAAACCTTGATCACCATAATAAGTGGGTTTGGATGAAATGGTAATAGTCTTGTCAGGTCCAAAGTTAAAACTGTCAAGGTCAAAGAGTTCAGTAGGATGTGCTGGAATGATTGAATGAGATGACTCATTAAACTTGACATTCAGTGTTTCTTCTACTATCTTGGTTCTGGAATTGAAGACTTTGTAAGCTTTTCTTGTGGAAGAATAACCAAGAAAGTAACCTGAATCAACTTTAGCAGCAAACTTTGAGATAGAATCCTTAATGTTTAGAATAAAACATTGACATCCAAAAACCTTGAAGAAGGAGATAAGAGGCTTGATGCTATGAAGGACTTCATATCAGTCTTGGAGTGTCTTTTGTTGATAAGGTCCCTGTTCTAAACATAACATGTTGTGTTAATAGCTTCTGCCCAGAAA
This sequence comes from Ambrosia artemisiifolia, assembly GCA_032199755.1. NCBI lineage: Eukaryota > Viridiplantae > Streptophyta > Magnoliopsida > Asterales > Asteraceae > Ambrosia > Ambrosia artemisiifolia. The sequence goes on from CM063512.1 coordinate 7,034,727, forward strand.
TAAAGTGGTAGACCTGAATCAGCTAACATTGTTCTTGCTGCTTCAATTAATGTCCTATTCTTCCTTTCTACAACACCATTTTGTTCACGAGTTATAGGAATGTTAAACTATCTATCAATCCATTTAGACAAGCAAAATTCATCCAGAGTTTTGTTCCTGAACTCTGTCCCATTGTCACTTCTAATGACTTTGACAGAGAGAATATTTCTTCTCTACTTGTAGAATGAAGAATTTGATTATTTCAGCTGCCTCATCCTTGGAAAATAAGAAGAAGACCCATGTGAATCTTGAGTAGTCATCAATGATGATCAAGCAGTACTTCTTCTTACCAAGGCTCATTATCTTGACTGGTCTAAATAGGTCCATATGGAGTAGTTGAAGACATGCAGTAGTTTTAGATTCTTCAATGGACTTATAGGAGGACTTATGTTGTTTTCCCTTAAGACAGGAAACACAGTGTTCTTTACACTGATATTCCTTCAAGAGTAGACCTCTGACCAAGCCCATTTTTGTGACTTTATTTATGGTTTTAAAGTTCACATGGCCAAGTCTCCTATGCCAAAGGTCTGTTTCAGTAGTTGATGCTTTTGAGAAGAAACAAGCAGTGTTGTTCAACACGTTATCTTTTTCAATGTCTACAACATAGACATTACTACATCTTTTGGCTTCAAGAAAAGTATGATCTTCAATAATCTTCTCAATCAACTTTTGGCCTTCTGTTGAAATGATCTTGCAAGCAGTTTTGGTGAAAAAAGAAGAATATCCTTTATCACACATTTGAGATACACTCAGCAAGTTGTATTCCAGATTTTCAACTAGATTGACTTTGTCAAACTGTACTTTACCAGAGGATACATCACCATAACCAAGCACATATCCCTTAGCATTGTTCCCAAAGGACATTAATCCTTTTCTTTGGCTAATAAAATTGTTGATCAGGTATCTACATCATGTCATGTGCATTGAGCCTACACTATCAATATACCATATGCTACTAAGACCTCCGAGGATCCTCTGCACAAAGAGTAGATTAGTTAGTTTTAGGAACCCAACCTATTTTGGCTTTGGGTTTACTCTTAAGAACAGGAAGAGTAACAGTTTGTTCAGGACCATTTTTAGGAATCCATGTTGTTTTGGGCATGGATTTGCTTTTAGGATCAATGGCGGTAATCTTTTGAGGTTCACCATCAACTTTGGTCATTAGAATTTTGACCATTTTTTGTCAAGTTGTTAACCTCAACAGTTTGTGAAACTGCTTAAGGTTTGGGTCTAACTTCTAAAGAAGAATTTTGAGAAAAAGGCTGATGTTGAGTTTTAGTCTTTTTTTGAGAAAAGGTCTTGTTTGGCTATTGTTTGTTGGGAACAAAGGTATTTTCAAAATCTTGTTTGATTTGTTTTCCCACAGCCAGTTGTAAAATTTTCTTATTAAACTTTTGACCTTTTCTATATCTGCAATATTCTGTTGTGTGGTTAAACAGCCCACACACTTCACATGCTTTTGCCTTTCCTTTCATTTTAATATTTTTAGTAGTTTTGGAAGGCATTTCTCTGTCATTTTTAGTATTTTGAATTGTGTTTATAGTAGTTTCCAGGGACTCAACTCTTGATGTAGATGCAACTACTGAAGGCTTAATGTTAGGGTTTTGTACTTCTGAAGAGCTTTCATTTAAAATTATGAGAAAGCTCTGATGAAAAGGTGTACTTTCTTTGAATTCAGAAGTTTCCTTTTGAATCATTTCACTCCTATCAGCATCAGCAGTTTTGGGAGTGAAATTAGTTGGTGATTCATTGTGGTTATAACCAATGCCAAACTTAACATTTGATGCAGTTTGTTTGTTAAGAAGTATTTGATAACCTCTACATGACTCAACACAATTTTCACAATCAACCTTGGTGCCAGCAAGCTCTTTTCTGACATTTCCTAGGTTTTTTATCATGATTTTTATCTGTTCTTGGGTTTCAATAGCATTATTTGTTAATTTAGAAATTTCTTTTATTTTTGAAGCCAGTTTTCTTTCCAAATCACATTTCATTTGGCTAAATTTTCTTTCAAAGCCATTGGTGTTTCCCTGTAGATGCACATTGGTTTATCTTATCAAAGCAAAAGCTTCTTTGCATGAATGTGAACAAAGCTTTAAAAGAGATTATTTTGAAATCTGTGATAATGCAGAGTTAGAGGAAGATCCCTAAAAAGCCATTAAGGCAAAGTTCTTTATGCCATTCAGGTTATCCCTAATTGATGTCAAAGATCTTGTTGTCAGCATCTTGACTGCATTCTGATGTATCATATGGAAGGTTGCTTCAATCAACATACCCTGATGTAAACAGACTTTGTTGGTTGGGTTGTTGAGGGTGTGGAGGTTGAGCAGCATTGGAAGGCATCTGTTGTTGGCTCTGTTGTTGAACAGGCATCTGAACATATTGTACTTGTGGCACATATTGGATTTGTGGAGCTTGTGCCTAGACAAAATGTGCACTTCCCTGTGATCCTTGATTTCTATTGTAACTGGAGCTTGGTTGATTTCCAGATTAGGGTTGGTTGTAGTTAGAGCTTCTACACTCTCTAGCAAAGTGTCTCAACTTTTGACACTTATGACATCTACGTTTAGATTTGTCAAAACCAACTTTTGTTTGATTGTTTAAACCTGGAAATTTTCTACCTGACCTTTTATAAATTTTGTTAGTTTTTATTCTTAACATGGCCAGTTGGTGCAGAATATCCATTTCTTTTAAATCATCACTACTGAAATTTTTTAAGTCATCAAGAATGAAACACATTTTATCAGTAGTTTGATTTTCAACATTGTCACAAGCTGAATATGATCTTTCTGATGAGATCCCAGCTGTGATCTCAATGTAGTTAAAAGATCCAAAATCATTAGAACAAGATGGTGAGTCTTGTCCCAAAATAGCTGTACTACCAGGAACATAGTCATCAACAGTTTTGCCAGAGTTTTGTAGCCTTTTCTTTTGATTAATTTCTCTTTCAAAAGTTAATAATCTCCCATGTAATTTTGTGAGTGTTAGGGAGTCAAAATCTGAACTTGTTCTTAGAACTATGGAGTAAGTTTCCCATTTTTCTGGTAAAGACCTTAAAATTCTATGCAACATAGATGAGTTTGTATAGGTCAGGCCATTTAATTTTAACTCAGATATTACTGAAGAAAATCTTTCAAATTGTTGTGTTAAAGTTTCTCCATTGACATGAGTAAAAGTTTCATATTGTTGAGCTAAGATTTCTCTAGTGTTGGCAATCACCTCATCAATTCCTCCGAACAGTTCTTTAAGACAATCCCAAAGTTCTTTTGCACTCTCACAATGTAAGAGTCCAGCATAAATTTCATTTGGGAGAGCCATTGCTAACATTGAAAAAGCTTTAGCATCTAGCTCAAGTTTTAGAAAATCTTCATCTGTGTAGTCTTTTGGTTCTTTTATTTTTTCAACTTTAGTTTCTAAATCTGCAGTCACTGGTTTATTGGGTCCATACATGAAAGACTTCCAACAACCAGTGTTCTATTGTGACAAAGTATGTGCCATCCTTTTCTGCCAGATGTTATATTCAGTTCTGACTAGCATGGGAGGCTTATTTGTAGATCTGGTATTATGAGGATCCATTTTTAAGAATATTGATTGATTAACAATTTCTTAAAGTGATGGATTGAATAAAGTGAACTTTTATCCTTTGATTGAATATGAATAAGAGCCTGTGTCTGATTCTCAATTTGTTAGATTGATATGTAATCAGATAAACGAGAGCTCTGATACCAATTGTAGGGACCTAGTTACACAGTTTCTTCTTGAACAATTAATTTATCAAAGTAAATATGCAGCGGAATAATAATAATTGTTCTAAGTTAACAATTCACTTTTATGATCTACAAATGTTCCCCCTCAATATGATAAACTAAAGTGCAATAAGTGTATATGAGAATCAAAACAGTAAATGATAAAACAGTAGTGAATACTCAAATGGTTCTCATATGATTTAAAGCCTAAGTATATTCGTGTGTAATAAATAGAAGGTATGAACCCTTCTATTTATAGACAAGAAAACGTACATACGAAGCATAAGTTTATTAGGATAATACTACAATAGGCTGTAGCATTGGTATGTGTACAAAATATCTATTAAATACAAATATAATATGAAACTGCTAAAGTTTAGGGCGGTGGGAAGCTTCCACTGGAACTGCTGATGAGTAATCCTCCAGGAGTTGTTATTCAGTAGTTGTTCTTCAGATGTTCGTCTGGTTCATCTTTAGAACTTTACTCATCAGCACTTTGTCTCAGCTTCATTATTCATCAGGACTTGTCTTTTCTTCTTCGGCACTTTCCATACTTAACCAAAATTTGTCGAGAGGATATTAGACTAAGGTTGAAATGCTTATCAATCCTCTTTGACCCAACAATACCACTTTCGATTTTAACTGGCTAATATTATTCTTTTATTTAAACTGTGTAGTATACGAGTTTCTAAACTAATTAATTTAAATCTCATCATGTTGAGTATATTAGTATAGAAAATAGTAAAAACAACAAGGGTTTGGCGTAAATGAATTATGAAAATTGAGAGAAATTTTTTTCAATCCTGCCTACATTTAATCAGCTATATCACACGGCTTAACATTGATATTAACACATTTGATCTCCTCAAAATTAATTATCAAATGATTCACATCAAAAATAAAAAATAAAAATCCATCAAAGGTAATTATGTAACAAACAAGTCCCAGATGAAGATGTGTTTTTCTTAGTAAACCCAGAAAGCCTCAATGGTGGATACAATAACTCATGATTTTCCAATTTTAGCAAGTTCCTTTTGGTAACTTTTTTCAAATCATACAAGGTTCTCACTATATTTTTTTTCATTTTTTCCAAACCAAGTGGGTTACCAGGATACCACAAAAGTGGGTTGGATCCGCCATTGAGCCTCACATCATGAATAAAAAATAACAAGAAATCTAACGCGTTAAATCTTCCGGTGAAGAAGACAAAGTGAACTCAAATTACAAGAGTGGATTAATGGGGAATTTTCTACAGGAAACAAGTCTCAAATCTTATGGACAAAAGGATTGCATAAGAAGTTTGAGGAAGCACAAAGCTTGGATTTAATAGTAAGATCATAAAATAAGTCACTTAATTTTTTGTTTACATTGGATTATTCTGTCATGTATATCATGACTTAGGTGTATTCTTTTGAACAAAAAAATTCATTTGTTATCAATCATAGATGCTCCCCCATGAAAATCCTAGAACTGATGAAGGTGGATGGTTTAACGAGAGACCAAGTGTCCTGTTATTTGTAGAAGCACCAAATCTTATTAAAGAAAATAGCTAATGTTGTGTTCAAACTGCTTCAATACCAAGCTTGTTAGAGAGCTCAATGGCTAGTGGCGCCTATTGGAACAACTCTTCATGGATGCTTAATCAAGAACAAATTAACATGCCCAATTATAGCGTAATGCTTTCTACTAACTCTCCATATTTAAACACTTTAAGCTCATGTTTACCTTTTTTTGAAGATTCGGGTTCATTACCAACTAAAGATATACATATATATCCAATATGATCAACTTTAAGATATACGGTCATTAATGATATTTCCTAGTAAGATTTGTTGTTTTCTTCACTACTAGAAAACTGATATGTTTCCTACACCATTTTCTGTTAGAAATGCGTAGGAGATAGTCTTTTACGACGCTTTCCCACGTAATGCGATGATAGGTAAAATGCTCGTGGGAATTTCAGTCGTATATTTGGGGTTTTTCATTTTTGTAGGAATTGAGTCAAAAATTTGTTGGAAATAAGGTTCGTAAAAAATGGGTAGTATATATTCGCGGGAAATCATTAATTTTTCTAGTAGTGCTTACGCTAACTTACATCTAACGTCTTAGGTTATTTTATGCAAGAGGCGGATAACAATCTTGATGATCCGCGAGGGAACTTAATTTATAATACTACTGGTATAGGTGTATTGAACTCTTTGAATTCTAGTAATTCTGGATTTGTGCGAGATCTTAGTGGTTTCCGTGGGGACTTTGCAACCCAAGTACTTCCATACAATAATATTGATTTGAGCTCATCAATTCAAATTAGTAATTGGGGCAATAGCTCTTTTGGGGAGAATTCTAAGGTATATGAAAACAATTATTCAACTAATAGTGACGTTGTTGAAAGCAATTTTCAAGCACAAGATTCGAGCAAACCTTCAAAATAACTTAATATTAATAGTGTCAAATTTGTTCAACAATGACAACCATCACAAAATATTGTTTAAAATCAAACACATGATCATAAGTTTTGAAGACACAAAAGATGATAGTTGTGAATGAATGCCAAAACATATCCCAAGTTCCATCCATAGTTTTAGTTACTTGAAAAACATGCATAAAAACTTTGTCAACATAAAGTCGGTGAGTTCACAGGTTTTGAAATAGTTGAAATTGTAAAGTTTAATGAAATCCATGAATGACCCATCATTGTCTAGGTAAAACAATGATGATAATGAACGATCAAGAGTCCATAACCAAACCTTGGCGTGTTGTGCCTCGCACATCGCACAATAAAGACAATATATCATCATATAAAAAATACAAGCACTCTTTTGTCATATGTATCCGGGTTAGAGCGACTAACCAAGAGTATGGGTGTCAACCCAATAGATCTATTCAAGTGTTTCATGGCAAAGTCCATAGCTAATGGTTACCGTAAACTAATTACACGAGGGCTTAGTGAGTACTCTAAACATATTGTCTCATGTATACCGGTCTGCTAGGAATTCATTCTAAAACTAGTAAACAATGCATGTCTTTCCCCAAAATATAAAAACAGTAAAAAAAAGTGGCCGTGAAACTCACCACAAGTCCGTGCGAAGTCTAGCAAATACAAGTGTATGATAAACTAGAGAGTCCGACCTACACGTCCTATAATTCAATGGACATCTTAGGTCTATCAAAAAGGGTCCATGGTAGTCGTGGTTCACCCAATCTCTTACGGTAAATTAGTTTAGTCTTTTTGGTGACCTTTATGTTTTCCAAATATTGTTCGAAAATAGTTATCTTATCATAGGGAAAACCTCTTTTCAAAACCTTGATTTCTAACACATGTTTTTAGTTATAAAACACATGTTATTACTTGGTACAAAATGTGTTACACTTATTTTAAATCATATGTGACTCCATATATATGTATTCACACAAGCCTATGTATATGCATATCCATATATACGCACGCACACATATTTATACATATATATGTGTATTTCAATACACACCTATAAGTGTCCATGTCCATGAGATTTAGACTCATACATACATACCCATATATGTATGCACTTTGGTACATCCATACACATCAATACTTATGTTCATGAATTTGTCATACACATACATCCATATTATATATATATACGTGTATACCTATATATATACACACATGTCTCGCATACATACATATATATCTCAACACACTCATACATGTAGAATATACAAGCATACATGTATACATAGATCAAAACACACATACATACCTATATATAATACACACATACATATATATAAAGCAAAACTCATATACATTTTCATATTACTAGTTTCTAGTGAGTGTGATACATGATAACTATGGTTCTTACATGGGTGAACACTAGAGTTTGGAAAAATAAAAATAATAAAGTGGATGAGTTTCCATACCCCTTGGTCTTGCAAGAATAGCTTGGAACTAGAAGGATGTTAATAGAGTGTGTGTGTGTGTTTGCAAGTGAAATTGAGAGGTGTGACAAGTAAACAAGGTTCAAGTCTTGGGCTTCTATTTATAGAGGAAAGAAAGGGAGAAGGATTGAGAGAGAAAGAGAGCCGAGGGAGAGTGAGAGAGGGGGGCGGCGAGAGGGAAAAAGAGAGGAAAGTGGGGAGGCTTCCATCTTGGGTAAGTCAACTTCCATGGATCAAGGGGGATTAAGGAATATTACCATGTTTGTGTAAAGTCTTTTAAGGGATTTACTTCAAATCAAGAAGATTTGTTATTCTAATCACTTCAAATGAGGTTGACTAATCAAATGATTATGTTGGGTGTAATCTTCACAATGTGACTAAACATAAGATTATCTTCTAACTTCTTTCCATAATGTGACTAATGAGGGTTGATTTGATTAGTCTTAGGATTAAAAAAAGAACTAGTAAGGTCGGCGGGACGGTTTGGAAGGGAGGAAGAAGAGAGGTGGGTGTTAATTTGGGAAGGAGATCATCCATGGTTCTTGGTGATTCAAGAAATCTTACCATTTTTGTGTACAACTATGATTATGTTGGCAAGATATTAAGCACAAATGACTAATACTTTGATTAAACAAAGTGTAGGTTCATGGCTAGCTAAACACTCCATATAAATGACTAAACAAGTATTCTAGGATTTGGTGTTTGAAAACAAAAAGAATATTATTTGGGGAGGGGTGGCGACGGCTTGAAGCTTCCAAGGAGGGGTCACTTGTGCTAATTTGGGAATGTAATCTAGTATGTATTAGGGTGTTTAAGGAATCTATCCATAAATGCCTACAAATCACATCACTTGTAAGTCTTGGGTGGGACAATGGTTGACTAAACATAAAATCAAGGTGGGATTATGTGAGTGATGTGATGATACACTTTAGGACCTTCTTGTGTTATGTGATGGAGGGACAAGGTGGATGTTAATGGTGTTGTGCTTGGGGGCCGAAAAAAAAAAGAAAAAAGAAGAGGAAGGTGGGGATGGGATGGTGGTGATGTGGTGGTGGTTATTTTGGGTTAGTATGCTTTATGAATCCATGTGTTGATTAATTGTTCTACCATTTTTAGTTAAACACAAAATCAAGATTAGATTGTTCATTAAAGATGGTCACAATTTAAATGTGTTATTCTCATGTTATTATTCATCCTCATGCACACTCATATGCATGTATATATATCGCATATATATACATGTATGTAAGTTAGGAAATCTTTATTTTTAAAAACATGGTCACAATTTCCTATATATATATACACACACACACACACACACTAGGACATTCATCAATACGTATCTAAATAAATTAACATATACACATGTGTTTAGAAAATAGATTATAATTGTTTAAACTCGTGTCACCAATGTTCGTCGGTATGAGTGAAATTGTACTTGTTTGGGCCTTGTTAGATTTTCTCGGGGGACTTGTGCGTATAAAATGATATCTAATATGTGTATTAAATTAAACGTTGACTAGAGAGTGTACGGATTTTGACCTGATAAATTGGCGGGTGTCACACCACGAATATGGGACCTGATACAAGAAATGATTTCGGGTTTCTCGCATACGAAGGCGGAATCAGCGTATACAAGTATGATAGTTGTTAGAAATACTGAAACAAACAAAGTAGCATCAACACAAACAATTTCCAACTATTTGATTCAACCAGATCTGAAAAATAGACAAAATTGTCAAAGTTCTTGTTTTGGTGAAATGGAGGATGCTATTTACAGGTTGTCTCCATTCGCACGAATAGATCCATGAGAATGGAACTCTATTCGTGCAATTGGTCCATTTCACCAGTTTCTATTATCCTAAATAGGGCTGTTCAAAAAGCTCGCGGCTTGTGGTTCGCTCAAAAAAAGCTCGACTGTAAACGAGTTCGGCTCGGTTTGGCTTGTAAACGAGCCTAGCCTGAGCCACGGTAAGTTCGGCTCGTAGCTCGCTCGTTTTAATTAAAGGCTAAATTACAATTTATGTAAATTTAAACAAAATAAAATTATAACATAACATCTAACTAAAATTATAATATCAGGCAAATATCAAAATAACTCATTTTTACATGATCATTTTTTTATTATCCAATGAAGAAAAAGTATAAAAATATTAAAAAAATTGTTATAGTTCATGAACCGTTTATTTTGGATTAGAAGACAATTATTTGGTAGATTAAAGACAAGGCCCGACCCGTTTGTTTTATTTAGCCCATTATTAATTTTCTTGGGGATTACGTATTAAACCATAATCTTGTATTATAAATAGAAGGTCTTGTACTTGTAATTCCTCATCACGAGTGAGGCAGAAAGCAATAATAAAATATCCTGGTTGCAGCATGTGGACGAAGGTCAGCCGACCAAACTACGTAAATCTCGTGTGTTCATCTTCGTTTATTTTCTCTTGCAGTATTGTTTGTGTTTGGTGTGTGTATGAGAGATCAAATTCTAACAGCCTAATTAGCACTTTCATACGATTGTTGCACATATTGTTTCATCTTGTCGACTCCTCATCATCACCTGTAACAGACCACCCAGACTAATAGAGTATCTATTATATCCAGCATCTTTGCTAGAATTTGAAGAACTTCTTCCTCATGGTGTCTAACAAGTTCCTTTAGATGTATGGAATCATATATATTGTACAATCGGAAAAAGGTTATTGTTATTTTACCTTGGAAGTGTTATGTGATGTTTGTTTTTTCAAATATAAAATGTCTGCAGTCTACAAACCACATCTGCAGAAGAAGAGGTGTGGATCAAACCTCTGTAGTCTGCAAGAATAAGAATAATTGTTTTTTAACGTTTGTAGACTGCTAAAATAAAATGGTGGTGTACGGACGGTGGTGTTGGAGGTGGATGGTGGTAGTGGTGGTTAGTGGGTGGTGGTGGACGGTGGGTGGTGGTGGACAGTGGGTGGTGGTGTTTAACCCTCTACAGACCTTAGAAGATCTTAGAAGTGGTTTGCTCAAGTCTACACCAAGAATAGCTCGCGCAGACGTTTTTTAATGAAACGTCTAAAAAAACAGTCTGCAGATGACAATGTCTGCGCGGCGCAGACAAAAGAACCTATGTAGACCTTTTTTAGAAAAACAAACAACGCCTTAGTTTAACGCACTCTTGCTTTGTATTATTAGTGCATCTAAACACTCATCCAACTAAAATATTGACAATCAATGATGTAACAGTTTGATAGACGATGTTATGGTTCTTTTGGGAAAGAACAAAAAGATAGTCCAATGATTGCATTGGATGATTTTTTCTTGAATAATTACTATTTGAGTCCCTGTGTTTTGGTGGTTTTAACTAGTTGAATCCAAAACGAAAAATGTTTAACTATCTGAGCACCTGATTTTTCAATTTGTAACCATCTGAGTCCAATTTACTAACTTGGTTAGATTTTCTTAGTTAGTTTTCATGAAATGACTATACCCTTATTTTATATTTTATTGTTATTATATATATATATATATACACACACACATATGTATGCACACACAGAAGAACAAGAAAAACAATTTCTTTCGTCTCTCCCTCACCCCAACCGACCACTACCGTACCACCAACCTCACCAGAACCTCCACCATAAACAACTAACCCACCAAAAACGTCCCTAACCCATCGGAAACTCCACTACAAGAAATGACCCTCACCCATCAGAAACTCCACAACAAAAAACACCCAGATCTGAACTACACCAGAACAACACCCAGATCAGATGAACATCATTAATTTGGGGGGGGGGGGGGCGATGGTTGGGGGTGGGTGGTGTGGAGGTGGTTGTAGTAGCGGGTGGTGCAGTGGGGGTTGGGGTGGTGTGGAGGTGCGGTGGGGGGACGATCGTTTGAACTTGCTTTGGGTTGTACAATATGCATAAAAGGTGCAGAGACTGGAGACCGAAGGTTGGAATATTTTTGGTAATGGGGATGATGGTGGGGGGACGATGGTGGGGAACGATGGTTGGGGGACGATGGTTGTGGTGCGGTGGTGTGGAAGTGGTAGTGGTGTGGTTGGGGTGATGTGGTGGGGTGGGGGTGCGTGTGGAGATGTGGTGGCTGTGGTAGGAGGTGCGGTGGCGGTGGTAATGATGATGCGGTGGTGGTGAGATGAATGAGGTGGTGCTCTGATGAGGAAGATGGTGAGATATATGCTTAAATAATAATAATAATAATAATAATAATAATAATAATAATAATAATAATAATAATAATAGAATGATAAATTCATTTTTTTAAGTATGTTGTGCATTAAAAACTTGTACTTTGGATATAAATGACTAAAACTTCCTTCTAATTAACAGACTTGATGGATGACGTTAGTTAAATGGACTCAGATTGTTACAATCTGGAAAATCAGGTGCTCAGATAGTTAAACATTTTGGTTTTGGATTCGAGTAGTTAAAACCACCAAAACACAAGGACTCAAATAGTAATTTACTCTTTTTTCTTAAACGGAAAACATCCCCTACCCCTTTTAAAATCCACCGTAATCCAATTGTGAGATTGAATCTTTACCGCTTTAAATGTATAAAAGGGGTATTGGATTTTAATAATCCAAACTTTCACTCATTGGCCGGCAATAATCTGTACTTCAAAAATTCCCAACAGCGATCCCAACTTTCAACGTATTGGCCGACAATGAACCTTTGTTAACTGAGAACTAACTCAGTTAGTGGATGCTGACTTGGACGCTGACGTGGCATGTTCACGCTGATATGGATGATGACGTGGGATGCCATGTCAGCGTCCACGTCATCAATTATGCCAATGTTGGAATGCCACGTCATCATCCACGTCAGCGTCCATGTCAGCATTCACTAACTGAGTTAGTTCTCAGTTAACGAAGGTTCATTGTCGGCCAATACGTTGAAAATTGGGATCGCTGTTGGGAATTTTTGAAGTACAGATTATTACCGGCCAATGGGTGAAAGTTTGGATTATTAAAATCCAATGCCCCATATATAAATACATGTTATCACTAGGCCAATAGGTTATTGCCGATTGCATTGCTCACGAAATAAATAGTCTAAATAAACTATGTCTGACTAGTTGAGACATCTGCCCCATTAAAAACTGAAACAAACAGCCCTAAACAATGTTTACGTGTCTTTTTTAATGGTAAAGTCGCAACCTATTTTTAAATCTTTGGTATTTATTTACAATGTAATTTCTTACCATTTAGAAGGGACAACACTTCAACGTGTCAATACCATTGGGTTACAATACTTTTGGAGTTAATAGTTAAAATCGTGTTGAGGTTTAGGCAAATTTATCAGATCTATCTAAAAACAGTTTTTATTCTCACCAGGGCCACTGAGGTTTCAAAATCGTTACGAAATCCATCCATTTCTCAAATATTGTTAATTGTTAACATTAACTAAGGGTATTTTGGTCATTCTCTTTATTTATTTGAACTGAATCGAATTTATTCGAATTCGGTTTTCTTATTCGAATAGAATAAATTGAATTTTAATCGAATACGAATTCAGGTGAAAATTCAAGAAATTCAATTCGATTAATTCGAAATTTAAGAAATTCGATTCGATTAATTCATTGTTTGATTCATTAAACACTCCTAGGTAGCGTTTGGTATGATGGAATATAAGGGGGAATGGAATGAATCATTACGAGGTAATGTAAAATAGTGTGTTTGGTTGGTTAAAAGAATGGAATCACTCATTCCACAAGGCATTCCATTCCCTCAAAATCATTCCATCCACCCTCCATGTTTTTTTTCATTTCATTCCTCATTCACTCTTTACTAACAACACCATAACCCACCACTACCACCACCACCACCACCACCACCGTTGTCACCACCACCTACCACCCACCACCGTCGCCCACCACCGCCGTCTCCACCAGCAACCACTGCTACCCGCTACCTTCACCCACCCACCACCATCGCCGCCACCAATCACCGTCACCCACCCACCACCACCGCCACCGCTGCCCACCACCAACACCCACCCACCGCCGCACACCACCAACACCCACCCACCGCCACCTTTACCACCTGCCACCGCCACTCACCACTCACCACAATTTCCTTTACCCACCAGTACCGTCGCCACTCACCATCACCTCCCCCCATCGCCACCGTTGCCGCCACCCACAACCGTCATCGCCGCCACCCACAACCATCATCACCACCACCCACCACCGTCATCGCCATCCACTACCACGCTATCGCCACACACTACCACCTACCATCATCACCACCACCAACCACCATCCACCACCGCCACTACTCACCATCGTCGTCCACTTACCGTCACGGCCTTCTACCTCCACCTTCCACCGTCGCCACCACCGCTACATATCACCACCCACCATCAACGCCACTGACCACCACCCACCACCGCCACTAACCATCGATTTTATTCCTTCGTCTTTTACTGCATATCCAACAACACAAAGTAATGTTTTGTTTCATTCCCACTTGGCAACCAAACACGACAAAGAATGGTAATGATCCATTCCATTACCTTGTCCATTCCATTACCTCGTCTAATCAATTCCTTCATCCATTTCATTACCCTATACCAAACATACCCTAGTCATCCTACTATAAATTTGCCCAATATTATTATTATTATTATTATTATTATTCTTACATAATAACATTTAGGGTAGATGCTTGGGACCAGTGAGTGGTTGCTATTGTGCACTGTTGAAAAGTCAAAATATATGTTTTTTATGCCACTTGCATATTTCTGCGGTTAATAGAGTCAACAATTGGATCAAGTTCAATATTTAGAGTTTTTCATAACTACAGAATCAGCCCATATTTAAAACTTATTTACCAAATTGCCATTATTAGAAGGTAATTGAGGTAATAATGGTGTGTGAACACTCATTTAGTAGTATATTTTTCCTTAATTTTCATACACCTATCATATCTGTGGTGCATGCTCAATTGTCATTATATAATCTATTTGTGAACTCTCATTTAGTGTATTGTTCTAAAAGCAATTCCTGTTTCGATTTTTTTTGCGTTGGAGCTGAGACAAGTTTTCTTTTACACGTTCATCACATTGTGTTTTACGAATTGTATGTGATGTATTGTGTTTACATTTCGTGTCTTCCTACACGTATTCACCTGCCGCACGCCGCCGCAACGCGCGGCGGAAAAATACTAGTTATTATTATTAATGGTAGAAATTTGTGGATGGAAAAAAAAATTATATTCATTTTACCTCTTTTGTCAAAAGAAAAGGAGTCTAACTTAGTACACCAAGTCAAATATAACCATCCCCCACCCCCACCCCAAAACAAGCTTATATCATTGGATGTGTTTTTAACACGTATCCATCATGCTTCTAACCATCACCCGATCTAACTTCGCCTTCAATCCTTCTTCTTTCTTAACCGGCTACCGCCAGTAAACCAACTCCTCCCACCGGCCCTTCCGGTCACTCCCCTCTCTCTAACCCCGCTAGGTATATAATAACCACCGATCGAACTCTGCAAAAAACAGTTTCAGTTCCGTCACACCACGACTCATTCCCACTCCATTTTCTTCAAGGTCAGATAATAATAATATAATAATAATATTATTATTATTCCTCTTTTATTTCCTCAAAAATATACTGCTTTTGTTATTATAAATTTAGCCATTTAAAGCCGTTGCAGTTTGTTACCCGCTTGCTTACCTGCCAGTTTACCTGTCGCTCTGTTGTAATTAGATCCTTTACTATATGGTTAATGAATTAAGTGCCCGTTAAAAGAAGTTAAAATAATAATAATGATTTAGCTATTTGATCTATTAGTTCACTGTACAAAGATCAAATCTTTTTATTTTTTTTTGTAACTGTTCACCGTTTAATCTGTGTGTGATCTTTATTATGTCATTGATTTAGTTGAAGCAATTGGTTTTAATTGATGTTGTTGTGATTAGGTTATGTGAATTTTTAAAGAATCGAGTTTGATCTGTTCTAAGATTTTTTTTTTAATTTTATTAATGTGATTTGGGTTATTTTGCATTTTTGGAAAATTTGAGATTTTATTAGTTTTTGTAGTTGATTTAGTGGATGTATGTATTATTATGCTTTGTTAGGAAGTTACTTGTTTTGTGAATTTGGTATGTATGGTTTTCATTGGTTTTAGGTGGTTATGATGTTAATTAGCGTTTCCTTTTTTTAATCTTTTTTTTCTGTGAATTAAAATTAGGGATTTGGTTATTTATGTGTAGTTAGTTATCTTTAAGTCTGGTTGTTGATCTACTGTTTGTTACCGATGCCGGGGGGTCTCTCTTGAAGCAGTCTCTCTATCCCCAAACCTGTCATTTGCTTTGCTATTTGTGGACTGGCTACGGCTGTTGTTGTTGTTGTTAATGTGTAATTATGTTGTTTTCCGTGTTGATCTGTGCTATTTAAGGTCATTGATTGTGCATTTTGTTTTAGCAGCGGATTTTGTTCCTTGGTTTTTGTTGGTGCAAAACCCTAGAGCTCACAGTAGTCGTCTGTACCGGCAAAGAAACCTTGTTCATAAGGTGATCACTAAGGTTGGTGATATAGGAAGTCAAGATTAAGCTATTGTTTTTAGGTGGAAGGATAATAATTCATCTGATAAGATTTATCTAGGGGTTATCTATAATTTATATACATTGTATTATTAAAAGCACTGGCTCCGGATACTTACTTGGGTTCCAGCCAAGAATCGGGGCTTAACCATATGGGCCCTTCTCGGGCCGGTGGAGGGATGGTAAACTCTTCATCAAGTTCTGGAATCTTTTTTCAAGGAGATATGTCAAATCCAATCGGAAATATGCAATTGGGATCTTTTGGAAACATGTCCAATCCGATTCCTGGAAGTATGCATCCAAATGTTCCTCCTGTTTTTGCAGACATGCCTAATAATGTTATGAATAGTGTTGCTACTTCGGGTACAAGCATTGGTGCAAGTTCAATGGTTACGGATGCTAATTCAGGGCTTTCGGGAAGCGGGCCACATCTCCAACGAAGTGCAAGTATCAACACAGATTCTTATATGCGTTTACCTGCATCTCCTTTATCATTTTCTTCCAATAATATAAGTATTTCAGGTTCTTCCATCATAGATGGACCTTCTGCAGTCCAGCAGAGCTCTAATCAAGATAACATTTCTCACTTGCAAAAGAAACCAAGATTAGATATTAAGCAGGAAGATATGATGCAACAACAGGTTGTTCAGCAGATGATGCAAAGACAAGATTCATTACAGTTACAAAACCCTAATCCTCAATTGCAAGCTTTTATTCAGCAACAAAGATTAAGACAACAGCAACAGTTGCTGCATTCTCTGCCACCAGTGCAACGGGCTCACTTGATTCAGCAACAACAGCAGCTTCAGTTGAGACAGCAGCTTCAACAACAGGGATTGCAATCTGCATCTGTAATGAAACGTCCTTTTGATGGCGGTGTCTGTTCTAGAAGACTAATGCAATACTTGTATCATCAAAGGCAACGGCCCGCTGTGAGTATGACTAATGAAAAGTTAGTGTTTGTTTTCATAATATTAGGATATGATAGTTTTTAATATCTATCCTTGTACAGGATAATAACATTGCATATTGGAGGAAGTTTGTGGCAGAATATTATTCTCCACGTGCCAAAAAAAGGTGGTGCTTGTCTTTATATGATAATGTTGGTCATCATTCATTGGGTGTTTTTCCCCAAGCAGCTGTAGTAAGCATATTTTATGCAACCTTTTGATCATTAATTCTTTCTATGTATTTTAATTTTTACATATAAGTTTGTTATTTGCATAAACTAGATTAGCATTACTTCGAAAAAAACACAATCTTCTGACAATATCTTATGTCAGGATGCGTGGCAGTGTGACATTTGCGGGTCAAAATCCGGCAGAGGGTTTGGTATGCAATATTTACTAGCTGATATCATCTTTTAAAATATATATCGTTATACATAGTTTAATACCCGTTATATATTTCCGTGTTTTTGACAGAGGCAACTTTTGAAGTATTGCCTAGGCTCAATGAAATAAAGTTCAGCAGTGGTGTTATAGATGAACTTTTATTTCTGGATTTGCCTCGAGAGAGTAGATTTCCTTCTGGATTAATGATTTTGGAGTATGGGAAAGCAGTTCAGGAAAGTATATATGAGCAACTTCGTGTGGTTCGCCAGGGTCAACTTAAAGTTATATTTACCCCTGATTTAAAGGTTAATTACACGTTTTTTGTCATAAGGTTTGCTTCTAATTTAGTAATATGTCCAGTTTAATACTATATATACATGTACATTTTCCAGATATTATCTTGGGAGTTCTGTGCACGCCGACACGAGGAACTTCTCCCTCGCCAACTAATTGCACCCCAGGTTCAAAATTTTGGTTCATTTAACTAGAAGTTTGAACATTTTTAAAGCAAAAATTTGTTTGGGGAAATAATGATTAATTTCATAGGATTATTTGCTTTTTATTGTTGTAGGTGAATCAGTTGTTACAGGTTGCACAGAAATGCCAATCTACAATTTCGGAAGGTGGATCTGATGGGGTTTCCCAGCAAGATTTGCAGACAAACAGCAATATGTGCGTGTATAATAATGTTATTATGTGTTGATTTTGGTCTGCTAAATGTCATATGTTTGCAATATATCATGTCTAATTGTTTGTTGCGGCTCAGGGTTGTGACAGCCTGGCGGCAGCTTGCCAGGAGCTTGGAGTTGCAATCTATAAATGATTTAGGGTTTTCTAAACGATATGTGAGGTGTTTGCAGGTAAATGTTTCTTGGTGTTCCGTAGAGTTGTAATTTTAACTTATGTACATATGAGTGAATCGTTTTCAGGTAAATGAGTTGAATATTTCTCGAGGTGTACTTTAAAGCATACAACTTCCTTAATAGTTCTAATCCAAAATTTTAGCTTATTATTGTAACATTACATTTTAATTATATTTAACCCATAAATTCTTGCACAAATCTTGCACAAAGTGTTTTAATTATGTTTTGACCGGTACCAAGCAGGGGCGGATCCAGGGGTTTTAGGGGGTTCCCAGGAACCCCTCGGTTTGGAAAAAATTGAAAAATTTAGTGGAAAATTTTGAAAAATCAATGAAAATCAGTGAAAATCTACGAAAGGAACCCCCTGGAAATCAGTCCTGGATTCGTCACTACTACCAAGAATTAACCATTATTCTGGTTATAATACTTGTGTGGAGGATTTTACTTATCCCTTTGAACTTATGCCAGATATCTGAAGTTGTTAGTAGCATGAAAGACTTGATGGATTTCTGCCAAGAAACCAAAGTCGGCCCAATTGGTAAGAGACTTTTCATATTATATCCATTGGTTAGTTTAGAATTTGATATTTTTCTTTTACTGAACAATCCAATGCTGAATTACAGACGGGTTGAAAAGTTTTCCTCGACAGATGGCAAGCGTTCAAGGCCTCTCAAATGACCGAACTGCACTCAATAAGTTAGTTGCATTGCAACCTGGCCTGAATAGCCCAGCGAACAACACTAACCATCAAATGGCTAACCGGGTAGTTCCACTCAGTGGCTCAGCCCAATCCGCTGTTACACTTTCAAATTACCAAAATTTGTTAATGAGACAAAAATCCATGAATTCAAACTCCCAACAAGAATCCCCTAATTCCAACCAGAATGGGTCGTTACAAGGTTGGGCTGTGCAGAATAACAGAGTTGGTGGCGGTAATGGCTTCCAAAACGCTCATCTGCTACAGCAACACCAGCAGCAGCCGCCTTCTCAAGGTGGCAGCCAGGCTGCACAACAGCACATGATTCAGCAAATGTTTCAGGATAATAACAATAATAACAACAACAACAACAACAATAATAGCAATAGCAATAACAATGTCGGAGGTAGTGGTGGAGGGCCAAAGCCATCGGTCTCCGGGCAGAGCGCTGGTAGTGAGAGTATGAGGTATGGAACAGGGCCAACCAGAAGCAACAGCTTCAAAGGTCATTTATCTGAAGACATTGGCGGCGACATAGGTAGCGTGTTTAACGAGAATGGATTCTTTAACAGTGATGATTTTGAGGAAAGCATGGGTTATGGTTGGAAGGAATAAGGAACATGTTTGATGAAGTTGAAGATGTTTCTTTGTACAGCTGGATTGACTTATGAATCATCTTATATTTAAGAAGGTTTTATGTCATTCAAGTGTAATCTATGCCTATACACATTTAAGAACTTTCAGTTTTTAACTGATATCTATGATTTTCTTTTTTCTAATTTTATTATCATTCTTTAGATATTTTCTTTTTCTAAGATTATACGTAATTTGCAAAGCTATATCAATATTGAACAATTGTGCCAATGACTTGTGGTGTATTGGTAGCCGCTTGACTTTTTAATACAGGAGTCATGGGTTGGAGTCTCATCTGAAGTGGAAATCATTTTAGGTTGGGTAAGAGGCTTTACCACACTGGACCTTCATGCGGTGAAATTTCCTCTTAAATTGTGGTGGGCCGGGTCACCGGCGCCGTTTATGTTTACAGGTGTGGGTGGCTTTTTGCCATTGGATTTAAGTGGGTGATCTAAATTTCGTTGGTTGTTGAATAAATATTTAAAAATTGTTATATCATTTAATATCATTTAAAAGAGAATTGTTAAAAGAGTGCTCTAGTAATTACTGCACTTAAATTGTAACGTAAAAATATTAAATCATAATAAATCATGCCATTAATGATTCGGATCGTTTGGTTTACATTGTAGGAAGAAATTACAACTTTTTATAAAAGATATTTAAAATTTATTTGACTGGATTGAACTAGTTGAAAAAATTAAACTGCAGTAAACGCAAAAAAGAATTAAAAATAAAATTTAAGTGGAACTTGCTAGAGGAGTTTAAAATTTAAAATGAACTAGATGGATTCCGCGAGCGTTGCGGTAATCATTGGATCGGTATCAGTAGATTCGTCCCGGTACTGGTAAAAACATCAAGAAAGCCATAAAAATAAATATTTGCACTGCTACCTAAGTTGTTCGAACAATATTGGTTCAGTTCATTACGTTGAAGAACAAAAAATTAAGTAATATTTGACACATTCTATTTTTAATAGAACTTTTATGGGCACATGGATTAAAATAAGCATGTCAAAATGGTATATTCGGTATTCATAAAGTATTGTATTATTTTATATTACTAAAATAATGAAAATGATAAATGTCACTTTATATATATATAAAACTAGACGTGAGACAACTTTAATGCCATGCATGTTTGTACTTTGATAACTTGCATATTATTATTCACAACTTTGATTTGAGTAATATTAATATTGAGAAATTAATAAAAATAAGCACATCAATGACACATAATTTAATTTAATTAATATAACCCTGCATTTTAAAAGTTATATAAATATACTTAACATGAATTATAATAATAAAATTATGAAATTTGGTAACTATTAAAGGATTTGTGTCTAAACTTCATGACGACTTTGACTAACATGTTAAAAAACAAGAGAGTTGAAATTGGAATAGAAGACAATGACAATGGTAAACTATTCATACCTCCAACGACTTTGATCATTAACGACTTTGATACATTTATTATTTTATACTATAATACATTTAGAATGTAAAATGTCTAAACTTCATGAATTGTCAATGTAAACTGGTGAAATTTCTTCTCATGATAAAACATAAATTTGGTAACGTTTTGGTTTGTTATGGTATCAGTATAGTACAGATATTCGGTAAACCAACCAAATGAAAAAAAACCTTAAGCAATAAAGTCGTGATATACTTAACATAACCGACACATTTTTTACATTGATCAAAAACTGTTGAAATATTAGTTGTTAACCTGATGTCACTTTTATTTCTTATATGTTA
The DNA here is from genome assembly GCA_032199755.1 of Ambrosia artemisiifolia. NCBI lineage: Eukaryota > Viridiplantae > Streptophyta > Magnoliopsida > Asterales > Asteraceae > Ambrosia > Ambrosia artemisiifolia. The sequence continues at coordinate 7,056,280 of CM063512.1, forward strand.
TATTTTTTATTATGTTGTGTTTGTTATAATGTGACATGTATTTGGAGAATATGATGGATGGGCTAGGCACATGATCTATATAATGGACCAGAAGGCATCTTCTACATAATGGACCAGAAGTGCGCTTAAGGAAGCTAAGATATAACATGCTGATGGGCAAACTCTTGTTGGGCCTAATAATCCTACTGTCCGTTGAGAGTTTTTGTATTAAAAGGGGCATATGATATTCACACCTTAGATATCTCTTATCTCAGGTTAAACTTACCTACCTCCATTTTGAAGATATTCACCTTGAGAATATTTTCGATCAGCTCTCTCATAACTTTCAAAGGGCACAGATCTAATTTATCATCTATATCAACACACATAATTTTTCCTTTTTTTTTTAGATCTTAAATTAAAATTAACATGTTACAAGTGGACGGCTGGTAAGCGGGTAACAAGCTGCGCCCATCCCTTTTTGGATAGCAAAACCTACTCTATTAAAAATGAAACTTTGGTCTCTGGCTGTCAAGCAATTACTATGCATCACCTTTTGCACCCTATCCAGAAACCGGATGGCTTCGGGGGCAAGGCCCCCAAAGGTATCAAAAGCAAAGGATACGAAGACATGCTGCTTTTCCATGCAGGCATTTTCATGTTTAGCGACTTTCTTAAATCCAGATTTTAATACTGCTTGCCCTGCTACAAACACCGAATCCCGAAGCCCCACCAGAGGGGACACCCCAGTGAGGTCAACACACTCATGCTTACCTTGCGCCCACCCGAACACAAGGACATCCGCTGGCCGTAAGGTGGACCGTCCGTCTAGCGGGTCCGTCAGAAAATTAACTGGGGCTTCTTTCTTAGCTGAGATCTCAGCCTTTCGCAAAACATCCCACAAGGCATCCCTGACTAAATCATGTCAGTATTTAAAGCCCGGCATTTCCTTACAATGTAGGGCGTGATCCCCAAATTTATCCAAACAAGCTTTCTTACAAATCGGGCACGACTCGTCAACCGGGAACATGGGGATCATAAGTCTGCACTTAAGGATGACCCGGTATTCGATAGCTGACATATGTTGCCCAAGCCCATTGATCGGGAGGACAGTTAGAAAATCTTGAGCATGTGCCCCCTTGAGGCATTCAAACACCGCTTTCTGACGGGGAGTCATACCAAACTTCTCTCCCATATTGTGAAGGGTTTTCTGGGTAAATGCACTCGCTAAGCTTTTCTTTTCATTCTCTCGTTTCATCCTTCACCCTATCAGACTAATCTTTTATTTCATCCAGGGTTTCGTTTTCATTGTTGATTGATCAGTGTTGTTGTAGTTCTGATCTTTGTATTGTAATCCTAGGGTGTGAAGTCGTGTATTGACTGAGTTTGTTTGGTGTGTCTGGTATGTATTAGGTGGTAGGATTCATTTTTTGTATCTTAAGACGTCTTGTATGTTTTTGGGATTATTATTTGGTTTGGGAATAAATCGTATTCTTTTAGTCTTGATATCATGTTTTTGACAAAAAGCAAAAAGCAATTACCAATAACGAATACCAGCTTATATTAAGTTCTAGTGCTTGAAGTACTTGTATGTTCCTTAGCCAACTTGTCTCGACTGGAGAGTACTTTTAATAAATGTATTACTATAATATATTAAGGAAATTTAAAACCTGACATTGGTAGAAATTCCAATTTGTTTTAGTTAACTTACTACGTTATTTGTTCAAGAATAAAATATTATTTTTAAATTTCCCGTTTTAATTGAAACAATGTATACAAAAATCAATTGACCATACGAATTTTAAGACATCCAAGATCACCTTGCATTAACAGTAGTCAGAGTTAAAATTTTCACAAATTAACAAGCATCACACCACCAGCTAGAGCAATGAAAACCATCACTATTGAGTGGATGAGAGGCAGACCCAAATTGATTTGGTATGAGCGAATTATACATGATTTTCTAGAATTGCAAAACTCTTCGAGAACATAGTCTGATTAGGAGATCGTGAAGAAGTAGAATTAAGGTTAAGAACTTTAAGGAAATGAGTATTAGTTGTCTTATAGGCTTAGCTTTTTCTACACTTTAGACACTTCACATGTGCTTGTTTTCTTGTGTGTTATGTCCATATGATGTTTTATCATGATATATGCGTCTACATTTACTATGTTACTCTTACACTACTCTTTTTGTTTGTCTGCTATGTACCAATCAGATTCTTTTTCAAAACATCTCTATTCCTAATGATATCGTTAAGGTTGCCTGCATCACACTCTTCCCGTACACTACCAATAATTTTGTTATCTGTGAGATTACCAAGTACAGTTATAGATTCTTTGACTTGGTTTTAAAAAAGCGTGAAGCGCACAAAAGCGACGAGGTCTAAAACCGAGGCGCAAAGCGCAAAAGCGGTGGGCTTTTCATACGCGAGCCGCAAGACAATTATATAATTTTTCTTTATATATGCTATAGCATTATTTACTCAAAATATAGATACAAATAAGGTATATATATAATTTAACTAAAATGTACAACCTTTTTAGCTACATGTATAACAATTTTAAGCACAAAAACATGTGTACAAAAGTGCGTTTTTCTCGCTTTTTTATCTTGCGCTTTTAGTGCGCTTTTTGCGCTTTTCGTACACTGCTCGCCTAGGGTTACATAAGGCGCACGGATTTGCGCCTAGGTGCGCTTTGCGCGCGTTTTTTTAAAACATAGTTCTTCGATTATTTTTTCTTCTCTTTTTTTTTGTATTTTTTTTCCTTGGTCAATTTCCCCTAAAATAATAAACCATGGAATCCCAAATCAACAAGCTTGAGTAACATAAAAACAAAAATTCAAAGAAACTCATCCTTCAGGGTCTATATAAATAACATATGTATATATGAGGCAGTTTTGATGCATTTTTTCCATGAAAGCTTCTTCCTAGTTCCAAGTTCTTGAAGGCTTAAACCACCTCCTTTTGACAGATAGGGCAGTTCTGAGATAAAAAAATAAGTCAAATTTGCAGTCAACATCAAAGATTTAACAGTTTAAACCATAACAGCAACATAAATCTTCAAGAGATGAGAAGGGTATTTTTGTAGATTCAAATATAACGAAAGCTAGGATTTTTTTTTTTTTTTTTTTTATGATACCTTCTTCAGCTTCAACCAGTCACTGATGCATTTTGTATGATACTGGTGCAAACAAGGCAATGTGATCAACCGCTCACCGTAGCTGAAATCCATCTGACATATGACGCAGCTAGAAACACACAGTTAACCGAATAAGTCAGAATTATACTTTAGTTCTTTGTTGAAAAAATACCAGGAACAATGATTAACAATTTAATCCAAGAATTGAAATGTACCATCATGCATAATAATGAGTTAAAATACCAAAAGGTTTGTGCTTTAAGGCCCCATTTATAAAAAAATTAAACTTAAAAAGAAACAATAAAAGAAAGTCAAAGAAGTATAATTACTTTTCTTCCTTTTTCTTGTTCTTTGAGAACAATCTAGACCGGTACTTAGAAGTTGGTAACTGTGAAATACGCGTTGCCGATATTCCTCTGTTTTCTACGCCAACGGATTCAGCCAACTGTAATAATTCCTGCAAAAAAAAAAAAAAAAAAAAATTCCATTCAGGTAGGTGGGTCAGATCAGTTCGTAAATTGATCAGATCCAAATATGACCCGTGAAGTAACGAAAAATATAAATGGGTCGATCTAGGTCATCATTCATCTATTAATATTGGTTGGGTGAGGTATAAGAAACATTAGCAAAGTGGTCACATCATGATCCATTTAGGTAGGTCGGGTCAGACCATAAACTGATCGGATCCAAATATGACCCATGAAGTAATGTAAAATATAAACCAGTTGACTAGAATGTACCTCATATTGCATACTATCAGGATCAATGGGGTCTTGCCTTGAATGCGAGCTTGCAGCTTGTGCCTAGTCATCAAACATAGAAGTTAATAAAAATATATCATAGCCGGTTAGTTAATAATTAACTTTGCATACAAATCTTAGTACCCGTGCGGGTGTTGCTGAGCGACTTTCGGCGCTACCTACACAATATTTAGAAGTAGCGTTAACATTTTCAACTCGCAACCAGATAATTAATTTATCATATAAGAGTAACAAATTTTCGATTTTCACACATCCAATCCTATACGCGTCATAAATGACATCATTAAAATTACAAAAACTAGGATAAAGTTGTGACCAACCTCTTGCATTGCCACTGAGTTCCGATACGAGAAGATCATCAAATCCCTCCCCTAATTCCTCCAAGGATCTAGCCAAAGCTTCATCTATGGCCTCCTGTGTCATGACATCACCACCATTCCTAGAAGATTCACCTTCGTCTACTAAAAGATGACCCCAATTGCTGATGTCATCATCATAGCTACTCTTATTGTTGTTTCGGGTGCGTTCTTGAAATGACTGGTACATACTTGCCTGTAAACATATTTTTCAAAAATACCCATGAAATACGCGCTTTATACGATCAACACATGGTATATAAAAACTAGATGAGGCACGCTCCTCAAGGCGAGGCAGTAAGAAAACGAGTATGAGGCGGCGCCTCGAGGGGCTATATTGTATGTATGCCTCAAAGGGCCGAGGCGGTAAAAATGAGGCGTTTGAGGTGCGCCTAATGGGGTTTTGGTGTTTTTTGTTTTAGGCTTTTGGTGTCAATTTCTAACATTCCATGTCTTTTTGACGTTTTTAATGAATCTAATTATGAAATTAGTTAGTATTTTTTTTTCATAAGATGTATAATTTTACATTTTTTTTTAATTTCGCCTCGAGCTTTCAGCTTACACCTCGTGAGGCGAAGGGAAAACACCTTCGAGGCTTGATTCTGTTGTTTTGAACTTTGGATCAAGATCCTATTTCAACATACCTGTTGCAAGAGAACCTCTTCATAACTAAGACCATCATCATTAGGAAAAAACTCAACCAAATTCTCAGCAATTTCATCATGGAGGTCCACAATTCTACTCATGAATGCTGCTCACACAAAAAGATCCCTAAAACAAGAAACATTTAAATATTTCTTACTTTTATTACCAAATAAAAACATACAAAAAAAAAATAAATAAAAAAATCATAACTTAACATGGACAGATGATATGCATAATTACCAAGAAAATTACACCATTAATCACTCATAATTCAAAAAATCAGAAATTTTTAGCCTTTAATAAGCTATTAATAATAATAATAACATTGATCTTCACAAGATCCAAGTAAAAACACAATGACACAAACATAAATGTGAGAACAGATCATAACAAATATCACATTGTGGGGATTTGAAGAAGTAAATGATGAAACTGATAATGGGTTATGTAGATTTGGGAATCTGGTGTAAAAAAACAAGAAACAGAGGGGTTAAAGATTATACCTTTGAATATGATTGGGGATAATGAAGATGCAGAATAATAATAATAATAATAAGGGAAGAAAGAAGAAGTGAGAGTGGCTTTGTATGGTTCACCGCCAAAAGAGTGTTGGAGTTTAGTGGAGATAAAGGGAGGTATGTTTTGGAAAGGGGTCTTTATGCCATTATTATTAGGGGTGTGTGTTTTGGCAAGCGGTCCACACTCACACTATCAATAAATGGATACCATGCTACAAGTTAATGACTTTATCTTAGGAAAATGTTGAAGAAATTAGGAACATAGACATAAGTTAATACCAGGAAAATGTTTGGAAAATTACGAGAATGTACATAGGATGATATTAGGAAAATGTTTAAGAAAATCATAAACAGAGACATAATTTACTACTAGGAAAATGTTTGGAAAATCACGAGAATAGATATAGGTTAATATTAGGAAAATGTTAAAGAAAATCATGAACAGATACATAAGTTCATACTATGAAAATGTTTGGAAAATTAAGAAAATAGACACAACTAGAAAATAATCTCGTGCGTTGTGGCGGAAATTGAGTTAGTGTTGGTTTGGTTCATTATGGTACTGACACTTGCTATAGTAACCGACAAATAAAACTTAAAAACGAAAGCCATGATCTGCCTAAAAAGATGGATACTTGTTTTACATTGATCATAAGCTATAATATCAATATTGGTACGGTACCAACACTTGTATAGATTATACTCGTGATACCTTGTTGAGTTTAATTTTTTTCTAGGTGTTGCGATATAAATTTTATTTGAAAAAAGAATTGTATTCAAAATAATGGTAGGATGGCGAACTGAGTCGTATAGCAATATTTACCATAGCTTTATTACAAAAAAAAAAAAGTTGTATAATGTCACTCAAACATAAAGTCGTGTTTTACATCGATCGAAAATCATAAAAATGAATGTTAATACGGATTTGATAACACCAATACCAATACCAATACCGATGTTGTTGGTTAGTACCGACTCATTTTTTTCATCATATCATCAATTTGAATACAACTCCATGTTAAGGAAAATTTCGAATACTATTCCATTTAAAAAAAATTATATCAATATGTACAGAAAAAAATTTAACGCAACTGCGTATGTAGTAAAAAACAATAAATATTGAATCATGCACGCGCGTTATAGTGTGTTAACTCCCAAAAGTTAGACCAAAATGTAAAACCTAGGAATAAAACTTATATCAAAATGTACATAATTTTTTTTCACGCAAACACGTATTTAGTCTTTATAAGAAAACTATAGAATGAAATTTATAAGGAAAAAAAACATAGGAAAAACGTATGTTATTTATACTATAAGAACATTCACATCCCCTCCATCAAATCTTATCCATCAAATTACACTAAAAATCACTACTTCACCCATAAATCTTCTCTCTCCTAATTAAAATAATAATACTTTTTCATACTTTTATAATTATATTTTTTTCGTCACTCACAACCACTTACAAAAATATTAAAATATATATAGGGGTGAACAGTAACTTTTCATATATAGGGGTGAAGAGTGGTTTCTCTAAATATTTTCTCTCTCCTCCACTCACAACCACTCACCCCATATAATTTGAGGGAACCCCTCACATAATTTGGTTCCCGGGTTGTGAATGCTTTAAGGTGTGTAATTGAAACTTAAAAAAAGTCAAAGTTATTAGCAAGTTGGTAATTGTTATAAACTATGTGATTAAAAATGTATATTATTTATAGTATAAGGTGTATAATAAAAACAAACAGAAAAAAAGAGAGAGAGTCAAAATTACTGTTCACAATAGTAAAAAAAGGTCAATGACACTATTCACACAAGTTGATAATTGTATTATTACTAATTTAATGTTTGGAAAATGTTAACAATTTGAGGATACGGAATTTAAAATCATTATCAATTACGCAACTTGAACTTGCGGAAAAGTATGTTTTTAATATTGTCATTTGCACCTATAAAAATAGATATGTAATGTTTCATTATTCACACATCCCATAAGAAATGGGGGATCGTATGGAGAAGGATGAAGAGTTCGATGGATATTTTTGCTCTCAACCAGTCCCTAAGAAATCAAAGTGGACGGATGATCTTTGGAGGCGTATGAAGAGGCCGTCGTCATCCACCAAGGTTGGCTTGTCTACGCAGATTCCAACCGAAAAGCTACCGGAAAAGGAACCTGAAAAATATAGTGCTATAGTCCCAAGGAAGATTCCAAGAATTAGTCCTCAGATGTTTTAAAGTTTTACAACAACGGGGACTCCCCATTTTGCTACAGTCGTTTCATTACAAAAAAACTCATGCCCTACTAGGGATGGAATCTAGCGGTCACCTGTCGTCTACAGTCTAGCGGTCACCTGTCGTCTACAGTACATTTAACACGACAAATTAATTTTTATGTGTTTTCACATGTTTACATAATTACACAACATATTAATTTCTATTGTTTCTTCCTGTTTTGCAACATATTAATTTCTATTACACAACATATTAATGCGTCTATGGCAGGCGAGACTCTTAAAAACCCCAATCTAAAAATCCGCTGGACAGTGTTACCTCCTGATTTTATGATTACATGCCATTGTCACCTATTATACCTAACATATCTCGCACTAATTGTAACCGTTGCTCAGGGGAGGAGAACTTGAATTCTGGTCCTACCACTGTTGTACCATTAATGGGCAGGCCCATTAGGATGTTAACGTCTTTTTCTAACTTCATTATCACTTCACCAAATCGTTGGTGAAACGCGTGGGTCTTTGGACGCAATATTTCAACAAGGGCCGTTATCAACCCGCGGTCAATTTGCCGGTATCCACAGTCAAGAACCCCACCAAAACCCGCCCTTCGCACCAAAAGTGGAACCCTTTGATCTAACGGATTATTGCTGATTGCCCGCCAAAATGATTGGTCCCCCCGCCTAACATCAAGTTCTGCGGGTTGGGCGTCGTTTCCTTCAAATAACATCACAAAATGATGTTGTGGTTGACACCATAGAAGTACATTGTTCCGAGGACCATGGTTTAGATATGCCATAATTTTGAGGATTAAGCTTTAAAAATTTGGCCAAGTTAATGTGATCAGTTAATGATGGAATCTTAAAAATTTGAGGATGAAGGTTTTTAAAACTTTGAGATTGATATAGTAGTAGGATGCTTGAGAATACAAGTTGAGATTGTAAATTTATTCATGTCTTCACCATGTTTTATAATCAAAGCATGCTTGCATAAGCATGCATTCGTTTACTATGAACACATTTACATTGTTGCAGGGACTTGTGATTAGATTTGACATTGCTCAGCTCAATTATTTCACTTACTTTCACTTCTTTGTTGCAGAAAAGTTGCAGGGAGATGATACATTGCGAAACAATGTTAAACCTGCAACTTCAAGTTGCGGATTCTCCTATGACACACAGTAAACATCTGAGCCTCCTGAGCCTGCCTTCGTACTTTGTCAGAAAAAGGTAAATCCGCAAGTTGAACTTGCGGTTTCACTTGCCACGTCCACAAGAAGCTCACAGTCAGCTGCTTCGTTTGTCCAAGTAAGCATAACCCGCAAGTTGAATTTCCAGGTTCACCAAAATCCTAAATTGGTTTCTAACACACACTTGTTGCACAAATTATTGTTATTGTGCCACTATTCTGGCAAAAAATCGTTTGCTAAGTTATATAAAAATTAAAAAAAGGGTCAATGATTCATGATTGTCTCCCGAAACCTGGTGTATTTGTTTTGTGATTCTAAGTTTATTTTCCATCGAGAAAGGAGTGGCGGCGTAGCTTGTTGCCCGCCTACCCGCTATCTTGATGTAATTTATCGCGTTTATGTGTTTATGAATGAAACATTCCTGAATTAACAAGGATAAAAAAAATTATGGAGGGTGGTGACACAACTGACGAATTTATCCGGAAAATAAGTGTGGTGTGGTATCAAAAGCAAATGACCATAGTTAAATAATCATTGATGCTATCTAGGTGACAAGGTTATTCAATCTAATTTCAGACAAGTTTTTTTCACCTTGTGGCATCAATCAAGAAGTACCTGGACTTCGATACCATTCCATTCTAGGAGGCAAACAGAAGACAATATTAAGCATACAAGGAACGTCTCGGTTTCAGATAACTTCAAGTGAAACCTGTTGGCCCAGATCAGATTTGCAGCGGATTAATGATATAACAAACACAATATAAAAGATACAAATGACAAAGATTGATGTTATAAGACCAAATGGTTAATGTTTTGATACAACCGAACAATGGAAACAAATGAATTCTGAAAATTATAGATCGACTAAAGGATTGTGAATACGAAACAATCTTGATAACTGAATTTTGTGCCTTGTCCCTTGTATTTATATGTTTCGAATAGGCATGTTTCTGTTTCAGAACCGTTGCATTGTTCCTGTCCCACCGGTTTACTTATGTTTGGCGCCAAAAATAACGGATTCAACCGTAGGGGCATTTTGGTCCATTTGCTGTATAAACACTTGAAACATATGTCGAACCATGCTATTATTCTGATTAAGTGTAGTCTATTGATGCAGCCTTTGAATCAATAATGTGCAGTCAGTTTTGATGTCATGTAGCCTTGATCTTCGAATGCATCCGATGTGTTTTAACCCATTTGCTTTGTTCCTTTTAATACATTACTAACTAATCTAAAGTTCCTAATATAATTGTTCTGCGTAATACATTACATACAAATATTTATAAGTACAATATTTACAACATAGAAATATACTAAAGTTATATTTACAAATCAACAAAACCCAATGTAGTTAAAGCCTACACCAAAACCACGAGATACGATCAATGTGAGTTGCAGTTCTGTCGAGGATGGGGATTTGAGCATGCTGAAGACCAAGGACTCGGTTGGGGAGTTAGACGAGGCTCATATAAAAGTAATACCAAGGAGGAAGCAAAGACAAAAAACACATCATGTCATTTAATTAGTGAAGAGTATTTGCACTACACATTCGAATGCCAAGATCAATCATCAAGAGGGAGAAATGCAACTTACATAAATTGAAGTTGAAGATCACTATTTACTTATGACTATGCCTTCAAGAAAAACAACATGAGATGTTGTTAGATGGTGATGAGGCAAGTGGTAATCCAAATAGCTCTACGGATGAGGTTGAGCAGGGAGAGGAACTGTGTGCATGAAAAGCTTTTACTCCAACATTCTATAGGATCTATTAGGTGTGGAAAATCCTAGGGAATTTGGTGACATTCCGGATCAAATTTAGTGGATAATTGTTGGCATAATCCTTGTCCAGATCCAAAGAAGAAGCCGATTAAAGTTCAAGATTAAACCAAAGAGATTGCGTTGGCTCCCCAGCCATATCTACACCATAGTCAAGCCCTAAACACCAACCCTTCGGCGCCGTTGATGGGTTAGCCACCCCAATTACAAGCGTTAAGGGATGTTATGGTGGTTGACACATGATTTACGCCCATCAACGTTATTTTTATCTTTTTTTTTCTTTTCTATTAAAATTTAAGGGGCTTTAAACCACAACCACAAAATAGTTGTTAAAGCATGGGGCTTTAAAGCCCTTCCGCCTACGTGGCGCGGATGTGGCTTCTATGTGGCATAACAACTAAGGGAGCTCCAAACCACACCCCCACCCCCACCCCGCCAGTGGCGGACCTAAGTATTTTTTTTTCCGTGTGGGTCCTCTTTTTTGATGTTTAGATTTTTCATAACGAGACGTTGGAATTTTTGTGCGAGCAACATAACATTATACATTCCGAAAGATCTATGATGGATTTTTGCTTAAGTGTTAAAAAGCAACATGGTTTAAAGCAGCATATCAATTTTCTAGTCATTCTCAAGTCATGAGTAAAACATGATCAGCATGGGTACATGGTGTTGGAGGCAATTGGTAAATCAAAAGCAATAAAACAAGAACAACAACAACACACGGTATCGGTTCGGTATCAATACCATGTATTTTCGGAATTGACACCGAACTCATGCCTAACCCAAACGAAGTCTTTTTCTTTATTGCCTTGAATGGAAAAACTCTACTTACAATTTAGACTATCATCTATTTATGCTTATGAAACGTGGAATGTAAGCCGACATATTTGACGCTAATTATTATTTTTATACATAGTCATATAGAATTAAGAATTGAAACTTACTAAATAATATTTGTATGCCTACCGGATACGTATTCTAACCAACGTCAAATAGGATTAACCTATCACATGGTAGTCTTTTAATTTCTTCAAAACAAGAAGAATGAGTGCCGCTTAGTAAATTTCATGGTGTGAAACACCAGACAATCAAAAAGCATTGACTATTTGATTAAAACGCAAGATATTTAACCCCACCACAACTTTAACCATCCAATTATTTTTATAGGGTCATTGAAAAATTTAACACACTATTGGGGTCAGGGGATCCCTAGTCCCGACTCACAAAAAGTGGGTCCGGCGCCCCTTGCCCCAGCCTAAGAAAGAGTTTGAGACTGGTGTTTTAGAATCTGGGTGCTTGTATTGTTCTTAAATCCGATCGTATTCAACACCCAATTCATGCATTCAGGTTGACCTCCGTAGAAATCTTTTGCGTATAGAAATATGCAATTAAAGTTAAGAAACTTTCAACATGGAGTTAAGTGCAATTTTCGTGCATGTGGTTTGCACGAATTAACAGGTTCAGCCGAATCCTAACACCCTGAGTCCTTGTGGTTTGTCGGGTTCGTCATTTCACCAAAAAATTGATAGAAAAATTAACGATCGTCAGTCTCAGGAATGTAATGTGTTAACCTGACAAACCATAGGAACTCAGAGTGTTAGGGTTTGGCTGAACCTTTTAATTCGTGCAAACCATAGGGACGAAAATTGCACATAACTCTTCAACATATAAAAAAATAATACATTATAAAATGGGCAATTTTTGGGTGAAGGGTTGCTCTGATCACACACATTTTATCTTGTTATTAAACAGAATATGTAGAAATATCAAAACCAAGAAATTACATAATACAGATGATCTGAAGTAATGATTATTTTAACTGTTTGAAAATGAGTTGCAGAGGTTTTTCCTTTTGCAAAGTCACCCCGAATTTTTCGTTCATGTCGAGTTTCGTTGGGTCTTCATCATTTGGAAGAACCCAATCAAATGGAAGAATTAATGATGCAAGTATAGATTGAACACTGGTGATACCAGATGGTAAACCAGGACACATCCTCCTCCCTGCACCAAATGGTATAAACTCAAAGTCATGGCCTCTAAAGTCTAAATTTGAGCCAAGAAATCTTTCGGGTTTGAATGAAAGAGGATCTTCCCAGAGTTTTGGGTCTCGACCGATTGCCCAAATGTTCACCAATATTTGTGCTCCACGAGGGATTGTATAGTTCAAAACCTCACAAGTTTGGATCGCACGATGTGGAAGCAAAAACGGGGCAGGAGGATGTAACCTTAAGGTTTCTTTTATGCATGCATTTAGATAAGGCAATTTTGAAATTTCGGATTCAACAATGGTACCAGAGTTCATTTTTTGTTTGAGTTCTTGTTGAAGTTCAAACAGAACTTGTTTGTTCCTTATTAACTCAGCCATAGCCCATTCAATTGTTGAGGTTGTAGTATCTGTACCGGCAGTGAAAAGTTCCTACAAGTCAAAGAATGAAAATATAAAATCGCATGTTGAAAATATACTACTACAAGGAAAATACGAAGATTTGAGTTCAAACTGAAAACGAAATGGGATTTTCCAATTTGAATTTAATTAAAATCAACAGATTAATTATTCATATTAAAAAAGAATTTTTAAAAATCAATAATATTTGAATAAGGAAAGTATGAAGATTTGAATTCGAACTGAAAACGATGTGCGATTTTTCGACTTAAATTTAATTAAAATCAATAGATTAATTATTTATAAAAACAGAGAATTTTTAAAAATCAATAATATTTGAACGTTAATATTCTAGAAAACTATTATATTCAGTTTATAACCCGGAAGATTCCCATGATAGACAAATTTAATGCAATATATTTTAAATTTGACCCGTTACAATGAAAATTACCTAACTATATTGTTAAGAAATAGAACATGATGATAGGAGCGAAAATTAAAGATGAAAACATTTTCTTCCAAGAAAACGACTCAAGTGAAAGTAAAAAATTTCTATTTCTATTAACGTACTCAAACAACCAGAAAAAAGATAACAGTGTTTAAAAGAACAAAATAAATAATACAAATATACAACTTACCAAAACAAACGTCAACATAAGATTTTTAAAAAATGAACAATGATAAACTATTTACTTATTATAATATTTTACTTTCTCCTTTATTTAATATTAGGTTAAAAACTTGTGTATCACACGGGTCTTAATTTTTTTTGTTTATTATTAGGTTAGAAAATATAATATTTTTTGAGGTTTGATCAATGGAATATCTTTATCGTTTATTTAATATTAGGTTAGAAATTTGTTTATCTTACATGTTATAACATTTTTTTTACTTTATTATTAGGTAAGAAAATTTAATAGTGCGTGAGATTAGATCAATGAAATATTAAATGGTTATTAGTAATTTGGATATATAAAAAGAATTAGGTAAAAAAATCTTAAATAAATGAGAGACAAGTGTGAAATTATAATTATTATATAGTAAAATAATAATAAAGATAAAGATTATAAATTAATAAATATTAGCTTATATATTTATCTATAATTAAGTATGAAAAAAAAGAGGTAAAACCTAAAAATAGATGCCTGAAATGAATAACTTATGTACCAAATTATATTGGTTTATTATAATAGATAGATTTATACCAAATGAGTCTACGCACGGTGCGATAGAAAACACAACACATTGATTCAAACATCGGTAATGCGCGTAATCTCGCAATGATACATAATTAAAAAAATATATTGATATAATACCTAAATTAAAAAAAAATATATAAAATGTTTGGTTTTATAGTGTAATTTAAAAAAATAACAAATGGATAAGTTGTGTCCATTTAAATTTCTCGGGAACTTGTATGTGACTTACATGTGTAGGAAAATTTTGATTTAAAGGATTGTACCGTATTCTTTAAAAATATGTTAAATTATGTTATGGGCATTTTTATATGCATTATAATATTTTGAATGTATATACTGGAGAGTTCAAATGAGAAGAAAATATTTAGTAATAATAAATAGATTAAATTTAAATAAATAAAAATCTTCCATTTATAGCTGTGTTTCATGTTAGATAAAATTATATTTTTTGGTAACACCTCTAAACTAGTTAAATAGATAAGACTCGTAATTCATTTTTAAAAACTATTCTTTCAAAGCAAACCTAATTTAGAGTGAATGAGAATTTCCATGTGCGTAGGATGAATTTTTATATGCGTAGAATTAACGTATGATAATCTCAATATGTGTAGGATAGAAATATGATAATTTTGATATATGCAAGATGAATTTTGATATATGTAGGACAAAGTTTGATAATGAGTATGATAAATGTTAATGACTAATTAATTATAACGATAATAATTATTATACGAAGAGTTAAAGTATGTAATATTTTACCAGTATGTCAATTCTTCCTTTTATTTTCACATTAAGCTTCTACCAATTTGATCATCTAGTATATATACTGAGAGGGATAGATGCATTGAAGAACAACAAAAAGTAAGGAACCACTAGTTTTACTTATAAAAACTTTATTAGAGAATCATTTTGACATTGAAAACAAATATTATTGTTACATAAATTTTTTAGAGCTTTTACGTATAAACACATGTATAATCTGTTTAAATAAAAGAAGAGTATTTTTTTGTAAATTTTTTATATGATTTAAAAATTTAGATAAATACATATACAATATTAAAAAGAAGAAGAATAATGATGATAATTGTTTTTTTACGAGTGATTTCTATAAATTTTAAATATTTAATATATTGGATGATATGAATGGTAAAAATATAACATGTCTAATAACAAAAGGATAATAATAACACTCAACTGAAAAAAAATTGTTTAAAAAATGAATTTAAAATTGTCACGCCAAACTTTATTTTTTTAAAGATATTTTAACGGATGGATGTACATTACTTGATTATATACCGGAAGATTTCCGGGATAGATAAATTTAATATGAAGTGATAAAATATGTGTTATAATGTAACATAGAAATTAATGTACTATAATATGAGAAAACAACAATTTTAATCATGTGAATAAGAATGAAAATGTATGTTTAGATAAGAAGCAGAGCTAGAAACAACCATTGCAGTGCGTGATTAAGGCGGTGGTTTTAAAGGTGTGCTTTTTTTTTTGAAAAGGTGTGACTTGCCTAGAAATAATTAATAAATTACTTGAACACATTGTGTTTTTTTTCATGTATGAAAAAATCCCACAAAAAGTCGTTTTTTTTTTTCCGTTTTTTATCACACTATGGTACTCGTTGAAAAGATAATAAGACGTTCATTAATTTGGTGTAGTTTAAAAGAAAAAAAAAACGTATATAAAAGTTATTAATATTTTAACATTGTGGGGGGGGGGGGGCATAAGAGAGAAAAAAACTTTTAAATATATATAAATTTTTATTCAATGCGTGTAATACATAAGTTTATTCAACACGTGCAATACACGAGTTTTCTTAAAACACCACTTTTAATTACTAAGGATGTAATATAACATTTATTCAAGTTAGGTAATATAGAAGATTCTAACCAAGTAATTATTATTTTAATTATTTTTAGCTGTAAAATAGTATAAGTTAGACATAATATATTTACCCACGTAAATAATTAGTAGAAGAATTAAGGAAAGACAATGACTTACCAAAGCCAATATATTTATCTGGTCATTTGTGAACCCATTCTCAATCAAACGATCCAAGAAACATTCTTCCTTCTGAGTTACCAAAGATAATCTTCTTTCATTGATTATACCTTCCCATGAACTAAATATATCTTTTATATGTTTCAAGTTTTCCTTCCTTAAACCTTGAAGATCCAACCTCTGCAAGATCGGGAAGAAATCACTAACATTTGGTGCAAGTCCATTCACCAATGTCTTGAAGAGTTTCTCTTTCAACCCACTTGCACTTCCATGTTCATCTTTTAAATCTAGAAAATCTTTTCCAAAGAAAATGTTGCTCAAAGTGTTAAACATGGTTGTAAAAACAACTTCCTCAATGTTCACAACTTGTCCTTCTTTACTACACAAGAAATCTATCATTTGAGATAACTTTTCCTCTCTCAAACTAGACTGCGACTCTAAGGCCTTAACCGAGAACATCTCAGTTCGACAAAGGGTTCTTAACGATCTCCAGTTTTCATTACAGTCTAGTGACCAAATAAGTGTAAAAGGTAAATAATTACTATGAAATGCATTAGGAACAAACCGAGACGACAGAAACTTGTCTTGGATCTTGAGAATTCCCATGGCTGCCTCAGGAGAAGAAGCAACAATGAGAATCTGAGTACCTAAACGGAGAGAGATAAGTGGGCCATATTTTTGAGCCAAGGTGGCGGTTGATACATGAGGGTTCTTGCCTACTTGGTGTAGATTTCCGATGATTGGCCATGGCCGTGGACCTGGTGGGAGGTTCTTTAGGGATTTGAAGTATTTTCTAGTGATGAATAACAGAAAAAATGGTGTTAATAAAAGAAAAAGAGAAAAAGACATAGTATTTTCTTTGAAATGAGTTGTGGAAACCATTTATGTGTAAATCACTTTGTTCATGAAAGGGGTACTTATAAGGTGTTTTCATGGCAAATCTTTCATTAATATATATATCATTGAACATTTGAACATAAGTTTCTAGACACCCAGCATGGCTAACTTGTTAGGCAAGAAACTTGGAAGCCAAAATTGAGAAAGAAAATTACCTCTAGATTTATTCTCAAATTAAGTGTGAACATAAGAATTATGAGTTGGAAGGATCTATTGGCCGGGCTGGTTACCAAATATCCTAACCTCTCTTTAATGTTACGATTTTGTGTAACGTGCTTAGATGATTGCAACAAACTTATATGGTAAAATAAAATTACTTTTGGACTTTTTAACGTCTTAAGTTCCACTAAATCTATTTTTGACAAGGTTCGAACCTTGAAAATCGTTTAGCTCATTAACATGTGAACATAAGAATTATTCTTCAGTCAATTCATATTATGTATTATATTTGTCTTCAAATCTCGATGAGTTGACAAATTTTATTACTACAAAAGTCGATTATATACATATATTCAACAAGTTTATCTATGACTAACATGCATGTTAGACTAACATTGCATAATGAAAGACTTTATTTAAGGTTTGAAAGGAAATGTAAATGCTGCCTGAAGTCAATCAGGTGAATGGAAAAAAGATAAAGAGGTCTAGAAGGACCTCATTGAGGAAGAGTTAGGTTGTATTGAGTGGTGACACTCTCTTTCAACTATCCCAAATTTCAAATTAGCGTCACGTCATTTTTCTCTATCCCTTCTCCAAACTAAGGAAATAATTCTCCATTTCAATTTTTTTTTAAATTTTTTAAGAGGAAAAGGACAAAAAAATGAAAACAAAAGTTGATCGGGGAAGGGGAAAAATCTCCGAAACCACCGAATACATCTCGGGGGGGGGGGGGGGGGGGGGGGTTCCTTCATGGGTCTATGCCACCTCAGCCCCCCGAGCTATTCCCCAAGTCCATACCATTGAGTCTTATGTAAGAAGTGAAAATACCGATTATATGTACCCCTGACTAGTGACTAATACCATCATTGATACAAATGACTTTAGTGAGTTAATACAAGAAAAATAATGTATTGCCCAATTAACCTTCTATGTCTATATTGGCGGGCCATGAACGGTTCTCATCGGTTACGGAAATTTTTTGTTACCATATTTGAGCCACTTTTCAAAACTTAAGGCTAAAATTAAACAAACCAGTCACTTGTACCAAAGGACCCATGCACATGTATACAGGTACACTCCTTCTTGGCAAATGCTGAAAACTATTCCAACTTTTTTTTTTTTTTTTTTTGAAAAGTATTCCAACTTGACATGCCTGTCTAGTTCAATGACCGATCCCGACGACCCGGTGGTAGAGAAATAATGTTTTACTCTCGCTTATTATTCAAGTTGTTTTCCTTTATAAGTCCTTTAATAAGTTTTTTTAATAATATTAGTGAAATATTTAGTTTTTTTTAGTTTTCTGTTTTAAAAAGTTTATTGTATTTTTTGCTTTAATAAAATTAGAATAAGTTGATTCAATAAACAATAATAATAAATATGGAAGGGCCGGGAAGGAGGTGAGAAGAGGAAGCACACCTCTTGACGGGGTATGATGTGGCGTTAAGTTGGTGAATGAGGGAGATGGAATATGGGAGACCACGGCCCATAACCTTAAAGGGCCGGGTCATCGAAATTTTTTGTTTTTTTTTATGTGTGCCTAAGACTGTCCGTTGTGGTCCACAAGCGAGTAGCCGCGAGCCACAAATCAATCCACGTGGCTCGCTTGAACCACAACACCCTTAAGCAATAGCTGGCGCAAGCGAGTGGACGTGACTCTAGTCGCGTGAGATAGCGAGCTGATTTTTGACCGTTGACAGCCACTAGCCGTTGGCAACGGCTAGTTTGGCTATTTAAATAAAAAAAAATTATTCACAAACAAACAACACAACATATACTCTTCAACCTTCAAATAAAAAAAACTACCTTTGATCTTTATAAAAATGGATCCGTCACAATGGCAAAGATGTTACCAACCCGCTATGGAGTTCCTTGATGAAGAAGACTATGGTGGTACGAGTAACGAAATCAAAGTTAATCTTAGCCAAATGTCAACACTTTCTTCGGATTTCGTAATTTCGGATTCCCAACCACCAAACTAAAGCCGAGGTGGAAGAAGTGGTGGTAGGGATGGTAGGCCGGCGGCTAGAGGTTGTGGCCGAGGACGGTCGGCCGACATAAGTGGTTGTAGGGGTGGTGAACCGCCCGAACAAGATATTCGACCAAAGTGTCAAATGACGCCTTGGACGAAAGAGGAGAAAATAGCCCTTTGTCGGGCTTGGGTTGAAGTATCGGAAGATCGAAAAGCCGGTATATATATATATATATATATATATATATATAGTAACTATATATTTTGAGATATATATATGTTGCAAATAATTGATTTTAACAATACATATACTTATTTTTCTAGCCGACTATGGGCGAAGGTTTTTTGGAGACGAATTCAAGATCCCTTTTATGAACAAGTAGGGAGTCAAATGCGTTCGACGGATATGATTTCCGGCCGATGGGCCGAGATTAGAAAATATGTGGGCTTGTTTACTAGCCTTCATAACAGGAATGCTGCTCGAGTGCGAGTGAGTGGGTCGAGCGATCTTGATGTCTATCAGTTTACCTGCGATGAGTGGAAAGAAGATGTGTGACGCAAGTACAAAACCAACAAAATGTGGGATGAAGACTACTTGTGGAAAATCTTTCGTAATTGCTCCAAATGGGTGGAGCTAATTTCGATTGAAGACATGAGCGAAGGCGGCTCATCATCAAAGTGGGCCAAAACCTCTTCATCGGGTGGGTATATCTCCTCCACAAGCTCGGATGGTCAAGTTGGGTTTGTCCTAAACTCTGATGCGGGTCATCCCCCGTCCCCTCTAGGTCGACCAGCTGGAAGGACAAGACAAAAGCTAAACAACCTGCTAACGAAGCCGATACAGAGTTCTTGGGGCGAAATTAGCAAAATAAAGACTATAATGGAGATGACGGCGAAAGCTAAAGTCGATAAAGTTCGATTGAGGAATATGGACTTTTTAACGAAAGACTTTAGCAACCTACCAATGCCTCGTCAGACGATACCTCAACGAGAACATGACCGTCTCATGAAGGAATTCGAACAAAAGCTCAACGACGAAGAGGAGTAGTTTTCTAGTTTTTTTTTGAGAGAACTGCACGAATAGTCCCTATGGTTTATAGAAAGTAACATCTTAGGGTACTAACTTTATTTTTTAACATGTTAAGGGTTTATGGTTTCAGTTTTGTAACATGTTAGGGGTTTATGATTTCAGTTTTGTAACATGTTAGGGTATTAAGGCTAACTCCATTAGTTTTTCTAGTTAAGTTTTGATAAAATGACTAAAATGCCCAAAAATTACTAGATGAGCCATTCTTATAATTAACTTAACTCTATTCGATTTACAATGATAATTCTTGAAATTTATTGAAATTAGAATTTTCTATTAATATTATTGTTTTTAAAATTGTAATAAAATACGAAATTAAATAATTATAATCTACACATTTTAATATACTTTTTATAAAAACAATACTTTTATCCATATAAACCACCACCGATAAGCCTAATTTTTATCTACCATCAAGCACCACGTCAACTCTCATCTCCACAGCCATTGCCGCATGCGTTATCTATATTTGACAAGGTAATCTATATTTTTTAATATATCGAATTATCTGTTAATATTATTAAAACTTAGAAATTTTAAATATACAAAATTAAATAATTATAATATATGTGTTTTAGTATATATTTTTTTGTAAAACAATACTTCTATCCATGTAAACCCTCGCCAATAAGCCTAATTCGTATTTGCCATTAAGCACCATGTATACTCTCATCTCCACTGCCACTGCTGTCATATTTTATCTATATATGACAAGATCGTCTATTTTTTTAATACATAGAATTATCAATTAATATTATTTAAAAACTTTAAATGATATAAATATATTAAATTAAACAATTATACGTACTCTATGAGCTTTAATAATATTAATAGCTAATTCTACATCAAGCAATACATGAACTCTATGCGCTTTAAATATAGATAACGCATGGCAACAATGGAGGCGAAGATAAAAGGTGACGTGGTGCTTGATGATATATACGAGTTACGCTCATAGACGATGGTTTATATGGATAAAATTATTGTTTGATAAAAAGATACATACTAAAACGCAAAAAGTATAATTAATTAATTTAATATATTTTTATAACTTCATATTTTTATATTTTAATAATATTAATAGATAATTTTAATTCTAATTTCAATAAATTGCAAATATTATCTTTGAAATCAAAAAAAGTTAATTACAATAATATCTAGTTATAATAGGGCATTTTAGTCATTTTATCAAAACTTAACTAGAAAAACTAATAGAGTTGGCATTAGTACCCCAACATGTTACAAAAGCGAAACCATACACCCTTAACATGTTAAAAAATAAAGTTAGTACTCTAAGATGTTACTTCCTATAAACTATAGGGACTATCCATGTAGTTCTCTCTTTTTTATGTTTTTTTTATTAATTTTTTCTTTTTATTTTTTATTAATGAATATTTTATGTTTATTATTTAATTTGTGTTACAAATTTAAATATTATATAAATTTAAAACAATAAAGTTTTAAAAATAATATTTAAAAAAAATTGGATAAAGCTGCTGCTCACCTCTAGCCACAACAGCATCAGACGAGTGAGTAACAGCTTTATCATCCTGTCATACAGCACTTACGTAACTCAATATTAATGGATAGAGCCGTTGCTCCCCTCTAGCCACAACGAAAATTCTAAAGTTTTTGATTTAGTTCGTAAATTAGTATACCGCTCTTTTTATTTGGTTCATAACATCATGTTGAATTTTCCATATTGTTAAAATTTTCAAAATCAAGGGCAAATGCCACATAAATGTAACCAAGGTTGCCAAATATTTCAATTAAGTTATCCAAATTTTGTTTGTTTCTATAAAGTACCTAAATTTTAATTTATTGGTTCTAATAATGTGTAACCCAAGGAATTATAGCCTAGTGGTATTTTGATGGTGAGATACGACTTAGGGGCCATAAGGTCCTGGGTTTGAATCTCACAAGGGGGTTTTCTCATAATTATGAGTTTCCTCCTGAATTGGTGACTTGGTGGTGGAATATGATCGCGTGGCAACACTGGTGGCACGATGATACTCCAGTGTTCCATGAGTGATTCCAATTTGTTGGCCGTTCAAAAAAAAAAAGTGTAATTACCACGTAATTAGATTACCATTTTTTTCTCTTATTTTTTATTTTCTTTTTAAATATATGAAATATAGGGTGAATATAATAATAACAACAACAATAACAATAATAATAATAACAATAATAATAACTAGTGTGTTTTAAGGGTGCGTAATGTGCACCCTGTAAAGTCTTGACGTTATTATTATGCTAAGACAACTGATTAAATCTATTAACAACCTAAGATTAGAATGTGATTTATAAAATCGAATAGTTTTTTGTCATGAAGTTTATGGTGTATGTGAAATAAAACTCAAACCTAAAAGGTCTAACTCTAATTTAAAATGCCCAGGTAGACATACGCGTTAAACAACAAAGACGTGAGGCTATAAAAGTTAGGAAAGAATATATCATGCATTTAACCTTCCAGTTTATTGTATACCTTATTAACGGTTTCATAAACATGTTGCTTCGATCCATCCTAGCAGCTCAAGCTCAGTCTTCTGCATATTTAACAAAATTAGCACCTGCTTTATAACGTCCTTTCATTAGTTTATCCATCTACTCTTCTTCCATCTTGACATCCTTAGGGAGTCTTTGGTACCATCTTGATTTTTGTATCAAGGATGAGATCATCTTTAAAAGACACTTTTAAGATGAGCCAGGCCCTGATCCAAAAGCAAAGGTTAAACCAAAGGTGCCCTATGGTTGTATAGCTGGGTGAAGAAGAAATGGATGAACTAACAGTAGAACGCTATAAACCAGGTGCTAATTTTGTTAAATATATAGAAAACTAACCTCGACCTGGTACGATGGATGAACGCTACGTGTGTTTCATGTGTGACCGAAAGGTGTACACCACCAGATTTTGCTGAAAAGAAGGACTTCAAGCATAAATCAGAAGCCGAATCACCTTAGATAATTGATGTTAATGATGTCAGGTAATTTGGCTTCTGATTTATGTTTGAAGTCCTTCTTTTAACCAAAACCTTATATTTTCTAATCACTAAAACCAGGCACATTAGAAGGGGATGAGGAGCCACCTGATTTGGTCACGTGTATTCCCCGACCAGCACGGTAACACTGCCGACATACCAAAATACACCAAGGCACAATTTAAACTAGGTATCATATGTCGAGACGTCTATTTCTTAAATTTGTAGCAGATGTTGAAGCAAACTTTGAATGGTTCAGAGAGGGTGTGGACGGCTGGTTTAGAAAGAGTTTTATGACCATACAAAAAGCATCTTTAGCAGTGAAACAACTCGCAACTGGTAATCCTCCAGATGAATACAATAAGTATTTATGTATGTCTGAGAGGACGCCACGCGAATGTTTACAATTTTTTGCAATGCCGTCATTAAGTTATACGAGGCTAAGTTTTTACGAAGGCCAACAAGTCACGACATTGCATGTTTATACGAAGTACACGAAGAAAGACATTACCTTCTCGGCATGATTAGTAGCATTGATTGCACTCATTTAGTATGGTGAGTATATCCTGGGGAATTACGGGAATCATGAGGACAATATATGAGAGACGATCACCAATACCCTACGATCATGCTAGAAGCGTTTGCTTCGCAATATATGTGGTTTTGGCATGGTTTTTTTGTTCCCCCGGTTCACTCAACGACATAAATGTTCTCCAACAATCATTAGTTTTTCTTACCCAATAAAACGGAACGGCGCCGCAATGTCCATTTACTTTAAATGACCACTTATATAAATGTGGATATTATCTTACCGAAGGCATCTACCCAACCTCGTTAACATGTGTGAAAGCGTTTCGATATCTAACCGATCCAAAGAAAAAGAAATTTGGTAGGGCGCAAGAGGTGGGAAGGAAGGATATGGAGCGAGCGTTCGAAGCACTAAAGGGGAAATGGGGAATTACCAACCAACCCTTGAGGCCAACGACCATTGATAGGTGTAGCGTCATCGTTTATACGTGCATGCTATTGTACAACATGATCATTAAAGTCGAGGAGCGTGCGATATCACCGGTCCACATACGCGATCCCCCAGTCCAACCGGTGTTCGATGACAATGCCCGTACGGAGTTGACGGATTCCGATATGCATTTCCGACTTCGAAATGATCTCGTGGAACATCTAGCCGCACTTAATCTACCGTACCTCGAAGTGGATGCCCCCAAATAGTTTTTCTTTTATTTAGCTTATTTTTAATTTATGTGTGTTTGCATTTCTATGTTTTATTTAGTTTTAGTATTGTAAGTTTATTTTATTAGTTTAATAATATGTTTAATAAATGTTTATTTAACAAAGAAAAACATTTAGTGAAGTGAATAAATGAAATGTTGCTTCCAAAAAACTGTTTCAATAAAGTAAATTAGTGAAGTGATGTGACAGTGCAAGATTGGTGTAAGTAAGTGAAGTTGAATCAAAATTAGTTTAGTGAAGTGATGTAACTTATGCATTGTTTATGTTTGTACGCATTTAGTGACTTAAAAGTTAAAATGGATGAATATAAATTATGTATGCCATCTGGGTATATTTAAACATGAAAATTAAAGAAGACATAATAATATCTTT
The DNA here is from genome assembly GCA_032199755.1 of Ambrosia artemisiifolia. NCBI lineage: Eukaryota > Viridiplantae > Streptophyta > Magnoliopsida > Asterales > Asteraceae > Ambrosia > Ambrosia artemisiifolia. The sequence continues at coordinate 7,081,187 of CM063512.1, forward strand.
GAATCTTAAGCATTTAAAACTACAAATATGATTTATTTATTTTGAGTGAATTGCCAAATCCGTCCCTGGGGTTTGGCCAATATTGCTAGATCCATCCATTTTGAGAATTTTCCACTTTTTTGCCACTGAACTTTACACTTCTGTGCCAAATCCGTCCAAATCACAAACCCAGTTAAAAAATTCTGTTAACTCGAGGGTATTTTAGTCATTTCACCTATTAAATTTCCCACCCCTATTATTATATTTAAATAATAAATAAATTAAATTAATATTTTAAACATTTAAGTGGGACCCACAATTCACCTTCTTCCTCACCTTCCACCCAAGCCCTTCTTCACCTTTTACCACCACCAGTAACCACCACCTCAGCCACCGTCTCCACCACCTGGACAACCACCACAACCCGATAATTCCACCTAAACACCAACATCCACTCATAACTGTTTTATGGAATACTTACAATTTGATCATAAAAAAAAACGGGTTTTTGTGTGAGTTGGACTCTGTTTATTTTGAACATCCACCCAAGTCCTTTGTATAAACTATCAGACTCACAGTGGCTCAATTTTATCATAAAAAAAACCCTCGTTGCTCCATTCACTCTATTTATGATCAAACACCAACATCCACTAACCCGACCTGTTTATTTTTGAATCACTGAAAGTTTGACCCCCTGTTTGTTTTGCTTTTATGAACCCTCTTCTACCTTAATTCTCTGGAGTTGGACTCTCTGTTTATTTTGACCTACCGGAATTTTGAGCCGGTTTTTGAACTCACCGGAATTTTGAGCCGGTTGTATGTAAACGGGAAAGGTCTGAAGATTGTGTTGTAGACCATGGGCCCGAGCTAGAAACCATCTCTTTGTTCCACAATAAAAAGTCAAAACAAAGTGTTGACCCGAACAGCAATGGAAACGGTTCAGAAGACTCGACCACAAGTCAAGACCCAAGTGCACTCATGGAGTTCCCTCTGCTGCAGTCTCTTGAAGCTGATAAAAGTCAACCCTCAGCGCGTCAACCCTCCTTCCATGTCTCCACTCTTGAAAAATCCGTGCCACCTGTGCCGTTGCCGGTGGCTGTGGCGGCGGCGGTGGCGGTGGATTGAGGTTGCTGCATATTGTGGATGGCGGCGGAGAGGATGAGACCTGGTGTGTAGGGGAGAAACTAGGGGTGTTCAACGAATCGAATAACGAATTTTCGAATTATTCGAATTGAATTTCTTGAATTTTTAATATTTTTACCTGAATTCGTATTCGATTCGTATTCGCTTAAAATTCAATTTATTCGATTCGTATTTGATTCGAATAAGAAACTCGAATTCGAATCGAATTAGAATAAATTCGATTTAGTTCAAATTTACCATAAATAATAAATTGTTTTACTTTTAGTTTTAAAACTAACATAAACTCATTATTTTTAACATATAAAATACAAATCTAAAAAATTGATAAACAACAATATGTCAAAAACGGAAATAGTAAAAATAGTAGAGAAACGGAAATAGTAAAAATAGTAGAGAGTATAGTTTGTTGGAGTTTTATGATCTATAAGGTAAATATGTAAAATATGGTTATGATAAAAGTTGTATACACTATGGATTCTTAGATTTTGACCAAAATTTAAAAGTTCTTTTTTTCAATGTGTATATTTATGTATATAATAATATGTATGTGTATATATATATTTAAAAAAATATACATGTACAGTTTTTATTCGAATTTCGAATCGAATCGAATTAAAAATCATAAATTCGTATTTGATTCGTATTCGATTTACTGGACTCGAATTCGAATTGAATCGAATTCGAATTCTTAATAATCGAATCGAATTTTTGGTAATCGAATCGAACTAAGTCGAATTTCGAATTTTTCGAATCCGAATCGAATTCTGAACACCCCTAGGAGAAACCAGGGTTGTTTTGAAGAGAGAGAGAGAGAGAGAGAGAGAAAAAAGGAGTGGGAGTTGAAGTCTGTATTTTTTATAGATTTTTTTTAAAACAAAAATCATATGGTAAAGAAAAGAGGTGAAATGACTAAAATACCCTTGAGTTAACAGAATTTTTTAACTGGGTTTGTGATTTGGACGGATTTGGCACAGAAGTGTAAAGTTCAGTGGCAAAAAGTGGAAAATTCTAAAAATGGATGGATCTAGCAATATTGGCCAAACCCCAGGGACGGATTTGGCAATTCACTCATTTATTTTCGTTCATTAAATATGAAAACCTACGCAACATCATTATTAACATGATAACCAGATAATTACAAATCTTGAGAAACTTGAATGAGCTAACTTGGGGTTAAGTATTTAGTAATTATTAAAATAAAATGAGTATTGAGAATCGACACTCATTATTCGCGTAATGGGAAAAATTTATTCGCAATAGCATACTTTCCGCCACGTAGCCGGGTGAATCCACACTAGTTATTTTTAAACACAAGTTGAAAAATACCAAAACATAGTAACTAACTAACTACATGTATAACACATACGGTTTAATATTATGATTAGCTTAAACGTTTGAAAATGAGTTGCAGAGGTTTTTCCTTTGCCAAAGTCACCCCAAATTTCTCATTCATATTGAGCTTCACTGGATCCTGATCATTTGGAAGAACCCAATCAAATCGAAGAATCAAGGATGCAAGTATAGATTGAACACTCGTGATACCAGAAGGTAAACCTGGACACATCCTCCTTCCTGCACCAAATGGTATGAACTCAAAGTCTTGGCCTGCTCTAAAGTCCAAACTTGAGCCAAGAAACCTTTCGGGTTTGAACGAAAAGGGATCTTCCCAAAGTTTTGGGTCTCTACCAATTGCCCAAATATTAACCAATATTTGGGCCCCACGAGGGACTGTATAGTTCAAAACCTCAGAAGTTTGAGTTGCGCGGTGTGGAAGCAAAAGAGGGACCGGAGGATGTAATCGTAAGGTTTCTTTAATGCATGCGTTTAGATATGGCAATTTTGAAATTTCGGATTCGAGGATGGTGCTAGATTTGATTTTGTGTTTTAGCTCTTGTTGAAGTTCAAACATAACATTTTTGTTCTTTATCAACTCAGCCATAGTCCATTCGATTGTTGAGGTTGTCGTATCTGTACCCGCTGTGAATAACTCCTGCAAGTTAAAGGCTTAAACATTCAAATTCACACATTAACAAAAAGTATGGTGCTTTTTGTTTTTTCATGTGAATTATCTGATTTTCGATAACTATTATATATGGTGTAATGATCAAATACAAATTAGTTTAACTTACTAAACATGAGAAGTGAATAGGGATTTTTTTAAAAAATTTTTCTTTTATGAACCTTTTTTTTGGATCACATAAGCATTTTTTTTTAATCTCACTACTAAAATACATGTTTAACAAGATGGAATAAAAATTGAAAAAAAAAATCACTCATTCACGTACTACTCACGTTAAGGCTCTATTTATTTGTAGGGTAAAACCGTTTGTACAAAAACATTCTTCATTATATATTATATGTCATTCACACCTAAATTTTTTATGAAAAAAGGGTAACTCAACAGGATATAATCACATATCATTTGTAGAAGAATAATGGAATGAATGAGAAAGACATACCAAAGCTAGTATATTTATCTGCTCATTTGTGAACCCGTTCTTAATCAAACCATCCAAGAAACATTGTTCCTTCTGTGAGGCTACAGCCAATCTTCTTTCATTGATTGTACCCACCCAAGAATCAAATACCTCCTCCATATGTTTCAAGTTTTGCTTTCTTAGACCTTGAAGATCCAACCTCTGCAATATTGGGAAAAAATCACTTATATTTGGTGCTAGTCCATTCTCCAGTATCTTGATCAGTTTCTCTTTCAAACCGCTTGCAGTTCCGCGTTGATCTTTCAAATCAAGAAAATCTTTTCCAAAGAAAATGTTACTCAAAGTGTTAAACATTGTTATAAAAACAACTTCCTCTATGTTAACAACTTGTCCATCTTTACTACACAAGAAATCTATCATTTGAGCCAACTTTTCCTCTCTCAAACTAGATTGACACTCTAAGGCCTTAACCGAGAACATCTCAGTTCGACAAAGGGTTCTTAAAGATTTCCAATTTTCATTGCAGTCTACGGACCAAACAAGTGCGAAAGGTAAGAATTTGCAATGAAATGCATTAGGAACAAAGCGAGACGAAAGAAACCGGTCTTGGGTCTTGAGAATTCCCATTGCTGCCTCAGGAGAAGATGCAACAATGAGAACCTTAGTACCTAAACGGAGAGATATAAGGGGGCCATGTTTTTGAGCCAAGATGGCGGTTGATACATGAGGGTTTTCGCCTACTTGGTGTAGATTTCCTATGATCGGCCATGGTCGTGGGCCTGGTGGGAGGTTCTTTTTAGATTTAAAATATATGTTAATGATGAATAACAGAAACAAGGGTGGTAGTAGAAAAAGGAGAGAAAATAACATGGTATTTTTTTTTTTAATAAAAAAACCAGTTGGGGTATATGTTTGTGTACATCAATTTGTTCATGGAAAGGGTATTTATAAGGGTTTTTGGTTATTCAATTTTCTATATTATCTAGAAGAAAGCCAACGTCTTGACTAATGACAAAATAGTCATACATGATATGTGATCACTAACCAAACCGTCATGGTGTACGGTCCAAATAAACCTTGACAAATTTCATATTGAAAGTCATATAATGATAAATGTTACAATGTATCAGTAAAAATAACTTTAATTCAAATTCAAAAAGCTGACCTAAATATTAGAAACTCGAGACAAATTATTCTATAGGGAGATTTATATGGTTTTTTTTAAGAGCATGAGGATAATCGACTTTTCTTTAAATGGCTTTATATTATTTAAATTTTTAATATTAAGAGCAGAAGTATTAGATCAGAACATGCGTTTTTTAGATTGCCTTAGCAATCATGTGGTCAGTGCGGTTCTTAGGGAATAGGTTTTGTCGTTAATATTATTGTGTTCCCTCTCGTTATGCAGTATATATGGTGTGGGAGCATGGGAAGGGGATTGTCAAGCCCCTCCATGTTATCAATACCGTCCCTTTTATGGCGTTAATGATGGCGTGGGGCAAGAGGCTAGCTTGAGGATTTTGATGGGCGTAGGGCAAGGGAGTATATATGCCTATATGGTGATGTGACGACTTGTGATCAGGGCTGACTCAACTTCTTAGGGGCTTAAAGCGTCATGAGTTTCCGGTTCATCATTCGTATGGCTTATCCTCATGCATTTAACCATCGATAAAACCGAATATAATGCTGTCCAAACAACGTTCATATGGCTTGATTTCCAAATCTAAAAAAAAGGTAGAACAATGCCAAAGTTAACTATCCACCGTCTTTTTCTTGTTATTCTAACACAAAGTCACTAATATTTTGTGTTCTATTTGTTCCATCCGAGAGCAACGTATGCTGGAAAAAACATTACGTTTTCGTAACACCAAAGAAATTAAAAGGAATATTCCGTTCATATCATGGGACGTGGATTATGACACCCTATCTAACTTTTATATGCATGCCATTATGCTTGTGATCCGTATTTTTTTTTTTTGAAAAGAAAACTTCATTCAAAACCGGCAAGCTCTAAAAACTAGAACCGCCAAAAAACTAATTACAAATATACAACGGGTATCTTAACCAATCATTCCATTCTACATCTTTGAATTTTGATCTAAACTTTAACCAAAAAAATGCTTTGATCTTCACTTCCGCCACTACCTCCATCACCTTCTTAGTCTTGTTCCGAAAAATTAAGGCGTTTCTTGTATCCCAAATTGCCCAAATAGTTATCATCACAATCCCTCTAACAACCTTTTTCCTCCATTTGCCGCCATGAACATTCCTAAATAAATTCAACAAGTCATCAACATCAAACGCGAAGAACGGGTCCAACCTACACCATTTGCAAATGCCACTCCACACCCCATATGAGAATCCACAATCTACAAACAAATGCTTCACGTCTTCATTATTGCTGCTACACAGAGGACACACCAGATCTTGAATCACAACCTTCCTCTTATCCAATGCGACTCGAGTAGGGATCCGATGTTTTTCAGCCCTCCAAACTAACAGGTTCACCTTCGCTGGCACCCATCTTTCCCATTTAAATACCTGCTGCTGAGACCCATTGCCCTGCGGTTCAAAAAGTTTTCTGCAACCCTTAACAGTGAACGGCTCCTCTTTACTGCTGCACCACTTCCATTTATCCACATTACCGCTGAATCGCAACCCCGAAAGCATCCACTCCAGGTCTTGCAGTTCAGAAAACTCCTCGACCGTTCTCGGCGATCTGGCCCAGTTAGCTAGAAACACCAGCCCATCAGCATTGTTGTTAACTCTAGCTGCAACAGAACAGCACTTGTCTCTTTCCAGCTTAAATAATTTAGGCCATCGGTCTTTTAATAAAGAATCCCCCAACCAAAGATCAAACCAAAAACGTAGTAAACTCCCATCCCCTACCACTCCTCTGATCATCTGACTGAAAGGTTTCTGTAACCCCCTGGTCGCCTCCAACACCGCTGTTATTACTTTCCAGCAGCCTGGAATCGACTTTTTCACCGGTAAGAAGCTCCAGCAACCCCTTCCACCATGGATGCCTTCCACCACTCTACGCCACACAGCCCCTTGCTCAAGCTTGAATCTCCACGCCCATTTCGCTAAAAGCGCTAAATTAACATCCGATAATCTCAAAATCCCCAAACCACCAAGTTTCTTAGGAGTAGTTATCACTTCCCAAGAAACCCAATGCATCTTCTTGTCTTCACTATTACCGGACCAAAGAAAATTCCTCATAAGTCTCTCCAACGTCTCTATCACTAAAACCGGCGCTTTATACAACGATAAATAGTAGATAGGAATGCTAGAGAGCACCGCTTTTATTAATACCAGTCTACCTCCCATAGAAAGAGTATTAGCTTTCCAAGACGAAAGCCTCATTTTAACCGTATCTATAACCGAACTCCAATGACACACCCTATTCATGTTGGCCCCCACACGAATTCCAAGGTAATCAAATGGCAGCTCGCCCATTCTACACCCCATCAAATCCGCCATATACTCTACCTCATCCGCCTCCACCCCAATCCCATACAGAAAAGATTTTTGAATGTTAATTTTCAACCCGGAGCATAGGTGGAAAACCCTTAGAACTCTAGCCACATTATCCAAATTATCTTTAGACCATTCCCCAATTAACAATGCATCATCAGCGTAGAAGAGGTGAGATAACCTCACGGCCTCTCTACCAATAGACACCCCTTTGATTTCCCCAAGATCCACCGCCTTTGTAATCATACAATGTAAAACCTCCATCACAACTAGGAAAAGGAATGGTGATAACGGGTCTCCTTGGCGAACTCCTTTATGGCACTGAAATTCGAAGGTAGGAGACCCATTCACCAAAATAGATGAACGCGCCGACTCAAGAATGGCTTTGACCCATGAGCACCATTTATCCGGGAACCCCATTTGACGAAGAGAGGAAAGCAAAAATTCCCAATTCACATTATCATAAGCTTTTTCGAAATCAAGCTTCAGTAAAAAGACCTTTTTCCCCCTCTTCTTAATCCACGCGATAGCTTCATTAATCACCAAAGGCCCATCTAATATGAATCTGCCACTAAGGAAAGCCGATTGTGTGTTAGAAATCACCGCGCCCAACACCTTTTTAACCCTTAGAGCCAACACCTTCGATATCACCTTACTAACAATACCAATCAGGTTTATAGGCCTATAGTCTTTCAATCCCACCGGGGTTTTAGATTTGGGAATCAAAGTAATAAACGAGGAACTACATCCCTTACTAATAATCCCCTCATCATGAAACCGCACAAACATCCTATAAAAATCCTCCTCCAAATAATTCCAGAAGTGTTTGACAAACCTGAAATTGAACCCGTCAGGGCCCGGCGCTCTATCCGACCCACAATCCATCACCGCCTCTTTGATTTCTGATCTAGAAAACATCGCCAGCAACTCGTCACTACTACCTTCATCTAATCGTTTAATATTATTGCATCTAAACACCGGTCTTGAACCAAAAGCTTCAGAAAAGTGTCTTCTAAAGTGAACAAAAACCTCTTTTTTAACTAAGGAGGGTTTCGAAACCCACTCCCCATGAACCATCAAACCCGGGATCGCATTAGACGCCTTTCTCCCATTCGCCACACCATGAAAAAACGCCGAATTTTCATCTCCATCCACCGCCCATTTGACCCTCGATTTTTGCTTCAAATCTTTATTAAGGCAAAGATTAAAGTGCTCCACCCCTTTCCTACACTCCTCCCAAACCCACATTTCCTCCTCCTCTAAATCCCTCACCTCCATCTCCTTCTCCAATCTCTCGATATCTTCTTTCATCATCAATACCTCCTCCCCTTCTTTTTTACCCAACTCAATCCACCACTTTTTTAGAACCCCACGAAGATACTTCAATTTAGCCATAATAATCTCATCCGGCTGACCCTGGAAACCCGATTCTGATAATGCCTTCACCACCACAGACTCGCAATCCCCCCTGTGTAGCCAAGAATTGAACCACCTAAAAGGCTTAGGCCCAAAATTAACGTCCACCACTGACAGAAGAAGAGGACAATGATCTGAAAACTCCCTGTTAAGAGCCCTCAAACACGCAGCTGGCCACTTATTAAAGAACTGTTGACAGACCAAGAACCTATCAATTTTACTCATGTGACACCCCAGGAAAATCCCACATCGGCCGTGGCCAGGAGAGATCCTTGGTTCATAAGTAATGTCTTGCCTCTTAAATCACCAACGCGTTTTGGGGCTTAATGTTAGTGGATGAGAGGAGAACTCCACAGTTAAGCGTGCTCAGGTGGGAGAAATTCCAGGATGGGTGACCTCCTGGGAAGTCTCCACTTGGGCACCCAAAAACAAATCCGTGAGCTCTGGATGGGCAAAGCGGACAATATTGGTGGTGAGAGGGGCGGGGTGTTACAGATGGTATCAGAGCCACTCCTGTGCCATTCGGGATGGTGGGTGCATACCTCATCAGGGACGATGAGACTCTAACGGGGGGTGAATGTGACACCCCAGGAAAATCCCACATCGGCCGTGGCCAGGAGAGATCCTTGGTTCATAAGTAATGTCTTGCCTCTTAAATCACCAACGCGTTTTGGGGCTTAATGTTAGTGGATGAGAGGAGAACTCCACAGTTAAGCGTGCTCAGGTGGGAGAAATTCCAGGATGGGTGACCTCCTGGGAAGTCTCCACTTGGGCACCCAAAAACAAATCCGTGAGCTCTGGATGGGCAAAGCGGACAATATTGGTGGTGAGAGGGGCGGGGTGTTACAACTCATTTTATGATTCACACCTTTCCCAGCCAAATAAGTGAACCTGAAACCTCTCATATAATACTCTTTTAATCCCAACCCGTCTATAAAACCATTGAAATCAGCCGCAACTCCATGATTAAAAAACGAATTCCTTCTCTCTTCAGGGAGCCTAACTGCATTAAAATCACCCCCTAGAATCACCATACCATTACAACCCCTAACAATCCGACCCAAATCTTCCCATAAGATTCTTTTTGCCCCCGCTCGCTGAGGCGCATACACATTTATCAGATTCACCACTGTGCCGTCTGCAACTAATACACCAGTAGTCATCAAAAAATTCCTATTATGTACCACAGACAGCTTCTTCAGAACCTTCGGGTTCCACATGTTGACCAGCCCCCCAGACAAACCCGTCGCATCAACTGAATCAAAGTCCACCCCACTGTCACCCCAAAAAGCAATCACCTCCCTCAAACCCAGACCAGAGACTTTCGTCTCTTGTAAACCCACAAAATCAACCCCATGACTTTTACGTAACCGTTTACACCAACCAGCCTTTCCCCCATCCCTCAATCCCCTGATATTTATAGACAACAAATTCATTTAAGACCAACCTGTAATCCTTCTTCCTGAATTGTATCCTTAACCAGTTCTCGATGATTCTGAAGTTCGGCCCCCAAAAGAACCCCCAAACGAACAGTGGCGTCCACTTCCTTTTGGGTATCGAAGCCATCGGTCTGAGTATGTCTATCTTCAAACTCTTGTTCTTTATCCAAGGCTGGGACTTGCATCTGCAGTGGCGTATGGAATGTCGAAGAGCTTTTGGATTTACTAAAAAGACCCTCTTGTCCCTCAGGTTGTTGCGAAATAACAAAATCAGCCAAATGGTCCTCCTGGGCTTGAAGCTCTTCATCTGGGCCAACTTCCTCACCCTCCTCTTCATGCCCATCGCAAACACCTTTGGGCTTTTTATTAATTTTGGTCCGCTCCAAACTACTTGAATACTCTCCCCTGGTCTGGCCCACCAAGTTAAAAACCATCTGCTTCTTTTTTCTTTTATTTACGTTACCCAATAAATCCTCACCTCCATCAAAATCAGTTTCCTTTTCAAAGTCAAATCTTGACCCAGGAATAAAGGATTCCTCATTAAAACCTTCCAAATCCACCTTGTTAATTAAGGAATCTCCAATAACGTCCCCATCAACCGCCGTAACATCCGCATCCCCATTAATATCCACCGGAGCCGGTTCCGGTTTATCGCCGGCCACCGTCTCCTCCCCATCCACCTCCGTAGACCGCACTGCCACATCTTCCTCCATCTCATCCTCATCCGACGCTTCAACATCTTCACTGCCATTGGGACCTTCAACATCGGCTTCCAAGAAGTTAGGAACCCAATCCCCTACCTCCTCATCCACCCAAATCCTGAATTTCCTCCCTCGCCATAACACGGTCACCTCCTCTGCTATCTTCTTCCCCTCTCCAACTAGGACCCCTAAGTATTCATACGAAAGATCAGCATCGACCTCCGATCTCAGCGGTTTATGCATTATCTTCCCATACAACTGGCCAACTTTCTCGACCACCTTATCGTGCATCAAATGGATCGGTAAACCTTTAATCTTTAGCCAAGCTAATCGCTCAAAAGCCAGAGATTGTCCTTCCCAAAAACAAATACCAGAGAAACAACCCAACACCTCTTTCGCTTCCCGTAACGCTTTCGCAGCATCCTCCCTGTTACGAAACGTCACCAAAACCGAAAGGCCGCCCAAATATTGCACCATGCACTCCCCCGCATCAATATCTTTTAGAATGATATTAATTCGTTTGAGTGCATCCAGGTCTATCATCCGCATTACCAACGCCCTACCATGTGTCTTCTTGAAAGCTTCTAACTCATCATCAATCCTAACCTCCACACCTTTCTTTCCAGTTAAAGTCTCCTGGAATGTCCTCCCACCCATAGCAAAAGTGTTGAAGGCTCCACCATTGTCATTACTACTGCTGCCCACATGTTGTTTCTCCCTGTTAACCGGTTTATAGTGCTCCTTCGGAGTCGGGCCAATTTCACCTTCTTCAAAACAGAATCTGGCTACATTGGCCTTCAATCCATAATCGCCCATTCTAATACTTCCAATCTTCCTCACCATCTCAGCCACATCTTTCACGTCCAAAAACGAGATGAAACCAAACCTACGTCCCACTTTATCACGTTTCCGAGCAATGTAAAGATCGTAGATCACTCCTAGTTCCCGTGTAAAGTCTGCCAAATCTTTTCCGCTACACTTGTCCGGCAAGTTAGAGACGAAGAACTTCGTTATACGGCCTTGTAGTTTGTCCGGTATTGGATTCCGGCGACTCCCCATAGAGAGCGTTTTTAGTTAAATGAATTTAACTAAAAATTCGAGGGAGGTGTGCTTGTGATCCGTATTTAATTAATAAATTAACGTATGTCTACCATCTCCTACAAATGAAAACCAATTTTCACCATCTTATCCTTAACTTACGGTTTCAATTTGTACAAGTCAAAAGAAAAGAATAGTTAGGTACATCGTTATTTCAATGTTTGTACTATGTTGTATAATGCAATGCAACCACGTCTTCAATTGAATTACATCCACAAAATTGATTTTTTTTATCAGTGAGTTTTCTTATTTTTTTATGTTGTACTAGTGGGATGCCCGCGCAATGCGGCGGGGCGACTTATATTGAAACAAATAATGAAATGTTAGTGTCTCGCGATGGGACGTTGATTATAATTTGCATTGCGATACTTATTTTATGTTAGTTTATCAATTATCTCGCAATATATTTTATAGTACTTTTGTTAAAAAAAATTCATAGGATCGTTGTGGTCTCTAGATGTCATGAGCGTTAAATATCACAATTAAATAGTAAAAAACACATGACTAACAAAATATCAGCCATAAATATAGTACGTAATTTAAAAATAAACTTCAAACACAAGAATAGGAAAATATCAGTCATGAAGATAATAACTTAAGAATAAATTCCGTATGTCAACCAACTGCATCGTAATGAAATCAACTTTTGTCACACACACCAGTTTCATTTTTCGACCACCGGTCTTCTTCATTGAGACTCTCATAAAAAGAGCGACCGATAGTTTCATCTTCCTCTTTCACCGAGAGTTTTATTTTCGTTTTATATTCTGTCGCTATTACATCTACCACAACAACTTAGGGCACTAAAACAATACAAAAAGCTAAACTATACAAAGCATGCATGGTTAATTTGACAAACTCTATTTAGTTCTCTTGATGTTATAGACCTACTAGTTAAGTAAGAAAAAGAAATAAAAAACTTGAGTTATATGAATAAAACCGTCTTTCAACCTGTTACTAATTTATTCTAACACGTTACTTTTAATTATGGTTGCCGTCTAAAAAACAAAAAAAAAACCATTTTGATGCTATCCAATTTAAAAGTGTTCATCAACCAAATTTTATGATAACGATCAGAAATAAAAAAATAAAATTATTAGATATTGATAAATATTAAAGTCATAAAGAGTTTTTAACGTGCATGAATGAAGATACTTACAAGATTTGTGTTTCAAAGACGTCCCAACGCTTTGGGTATTGCTTCCAATGCGGTTTGTTGTCAAAATGAATGAGAATGTATTTTAAGATTTTCAGAGAAAAATCACGAGAGTATCAACAAAAGATGAACAATAGTGAATAAGATATATAAACATGTTCGTATTTTCTCACTTCCCTCATACATTAGTAACTAATGTATGAGGGGAGTGAGAAAAGTGAAAAGTTATCATCTATATTTATTTACTTTTTTCCTCAGAACATGAAGAGTTGGGGGTTAGCATTAGTAAAGAAGAAGCTTTTAATGATTTTGATTACATATTTTTTTGAAGGGTTTTTCTATTTACACCCACCCTATTTTCCATTTACACCCACTCTACTAACAATAAATATGTATTAATTGCAATTTAGTTATGGAATATTGACCAAAAGTTTTAAAGTTTGAACAACTAACAATTAATTGCATTTAGCTATTAATGCTACACCTATAAAGGAACAATGATTTTTTATAAATTCTCTCTAAATCTATTCAATTTATCATTCTTTATATTTTAGTCGGACTAAAGTGCAGCTCCTACACCCACATTTGCATTTGACTACATACACTAGTCTAACAAGTAAGTCCCATCACTTGCCTTTCTTTCTTTGTTTTTTAATATGTTTTGTACCTAGCTAGTTTTTATTCCATAGTTTTTATTTATCTCTTTTATATTGAAGTCAATCTAATGAAGTGTTTATTTATTAATTTGCTGGTACATACGCATGAGTCAGAATATAAAATTCTCTCTAAATCTATTCAATTTATCATTCTTTATATTTTAGTCGGACTAAAGTGCAGCTCCTACACCCACAATTTCATTTGACTACATACACTAGTCTAACAAGTAAGTCCCATCACTTGCCTTTCTTTCTTTGTTTTTTAACAAGTATGCATGAACAACAATATAAAAATATTAGATGTGGATGGAGAGTAAAATAAGGTTAGGATAACTATGAAGACGAAGATGAAGATTTAGTATAAAAACTAAAAGACTTGCTTTGTAATATATATGACAAAAGCCGACGGCGGATACATCAAACCATCGTTAACCAATGAGTGTGTAGTTTTTTCCTTGGTAATATTTACATAATATGTTTTGTACCTAGCTAGTTTTTATTCCATAGTTTTTATTAATTTGCTGGTACATACGAGGATTTGTTAAACTTATAATCTTTATATATGTATTAACTTATAATATTTGGTGTTATTGTTTTTGCATGTAGTAATAAAAAGAGATGACTACAAAATCAATATATTCCACCAACGAGGTATGATATTTAGTTTCCTTTCTATACGATTGTAAAATAATTGGCATATTTATCTAACATAAACTATTTTTCGAATGAAGGTTTTTAGAACTCGTGAAGATCTAGTGAATTGGGTGCAGAGCGTAGGACGCTCTCTCGGTTACGTTATTGTTACTGCACGATCAAGGACAAACCATATCGACATGATGTCTAAAATCGAACTTGGTTGTGAACGTGGTGGTGTACCCCGAATTAAAAAAACAGATGGCCTTGATAAAGACACTGGAAGCAAAAAAATAAATTGTCCATTTAAATTGGTGGGAAGGTATCGAAAGTCGCATGATGATTGGGTTTTAAGGGTCATATGTGATGAACATAATCACCCACATGCTTCATATTTGGAGGGTCATGCATATGCAATGCGATTGTCAGCAAACGAACGTCAGTTGTTGCAAGATTTGACAAGGTTAAATGTTAAACCACGTGGTATTCTATCAACAATAAAGAAACAATTTGTGAATAATGTGTCTTCTTTGAAGACCATATATAATGCTCGTCATAAGTTTCGGATCACTGAGAAAGCAAGTAGAACACCAATGCAGAATCTTTTCTTCATTTTGCAAAGTAAAGGATATGTTTTTGAGTATCGCACACACCATATTTCTAATGAGTTGGAAGAGTTATTCTTTGTTCATCCAACATCTCTCAAAATATGGCATGCTTTTCCATATGTGGTTTTGATGGATGCCACATATAAGACAAACAAGTATAATTTGCCTTTTCTTGAAATTGTTGGCGTTACTTCTACCAATAAGACATTTTGTATTGCGTTCGCATTTATGGACAAAGAAAAGACAAATAACTACACTTGGATATTGACTCGTCTTAAGTTGACCATGAACGAATCTTTTTCCCCTCGTGTTATTGTCACGGATAGAGATCTGGCTTTAATGAAAGCATGTGCAGAAGTGTTTCCACAAAGCAATCACTTACTTTGCAGATGGCATATCGAAAATGATATCACAAAGCGTTGCAGGCCTCGTATTAAGGAACAAAAAACTTGGGCTTCTTTCCGATGGATGTGGAATGCATTGGTTGTATCTCCAACAAGTGCCGAATACATGAAAAATTATACAGACTTAAAAGCATTATTGTTTAGATATCCAGGTATCTTTTCGTATATTTTCATCTTAATATTATTATTACATAATTATTTGATGAAACTAATTTTTTTTCTTTTTTTCTTCACAATTTAGTTGTACTTGATTATCTCCATACTACCTGGCTAGATAACTTTGCAGAGAAGTTTGTGTCAGTATGGACAGACAAACATCTAAACTTTGGGAATTCGACAACTAACAGAGTTGAGAGCCAACACGCCAAGCTAAAAAAGCACTTAGACACAAGAAAGTGTGACTTGGACAGATTCATACTTGTTATTGAAGATGTTGTTGAATCACAAGAAACTGCTATTAAAGATAGTCTTGAAAGAAGCAAAACTACTTGCAAGAACAAATATAACAAACCAATATTTCAACAATTGAACGGTTGTGTTTCACACCATGCCATGAAAAAAATCTTAGATGAAGTTAATCGATTGCAAGGCTTTGTGCTAACTCTGGACAATTGTGGTTGTCAGTTGCGGTCATGTTTTGGGTTACCGTGTGCTCATGAACTTGCAACGTATGTTGGTGCAGGTATGTATGTTCTACTACATTCAGTTGATATTATGTCTTTTAAATCATATAATCTTACATGCAGTTTATTTGACTGTAGGGTTGTGTATTCCATTAAATTGCATTGATCCATTTTGGACAAAACTTGATTTGTTACCCTCCATACATATGGAATATGGGGATGTTGGTTTTGAAAAGGATTTGGAAATGTTTAAAGAAACATTCAGCAAGCAATCAATGCCTGTCAAGTCTAGGTTAATAAGAAAGCTAAAAGGGATTATCGATCCATCTACAACTTTGATTGCCGAACCGTCAGTTAAGAAAAATAATCGTGGACGTCCTAAAAAGAAATGTGCTGCCCCACCAACTCGAGTTCCTCACAGACATAGTTTTTCAAATTTTGGCAAGGTAGAACTTGAGGGGATGAATAATGAACCAGCAAGACATAGTTCGTATCAATTAATTGACTTAAATGAAGAATCACCAGAGCAAGAACGATACATGATGGACTTGAATGATGACCCGGTAGAGCAAATCCCATATTCATTTTTCATGCATCCACTAATGGGAGAAATTCCAAAAATTTTTCACCCTTACATCACGCATATAGAAAATGTTTTGGGTGATGGAAATTGTGGATTTCGTGCAGTAGCTGCTTGTCTCGGGTATGGTGAACACCAATGGCTCCACATGAGGGAACAATTGTTACATGAGTTATTGAATGCATACGATGACTACAAAAAGGTTTTAACTTATGGAATCAATGAATTACAGACTTCATTGAGTTTCTCAAAATCACCTGCACCTGAGAAACATTGGATGATTATGCCTCTGACTGGTATCCTGATTGCCAATAAGTTTGGTGTGATCCTCCATTACTTGAGCAATCAAGGTTGTATAACTTGTTTTCCTTTATGGAAAGGCCTAGAAGATTTTCAACAACATAAGATAATAACAATTGCAAATGTGGGTAAACATTATGTGATGGTGCAGTTAGAAGGAGAATACCCTATGCCTTGCATTTTGTCGACTTGGATTCGTCACAGAGCTCCGTCTGCAGTTGGATGGCAAAACATGTATATGCAACGTCTAGAAATTTATAAACAACTCAACCCTTGCAATCGTGATAAAAGTTTCATACACATCGAGGATAGTTGTTAATTTTTAAAGTTATTGAAGTGTTATCTATGATGTGTTTTTTTGTATTGAATTATTATCTATGATAATCTTTTTTAAACTTATAATCTTTTATATGGTGTTGTTTGTTACTAATAGGAAATAAAAAACTTACGCTGCAATCATAAAAAAAATTAATGTTTTGTCCATTTATTAGAAAAAAAAATAATCTATTAGAAAACAAAAATAAAAACTATAAAATTTAAAAACTTACGTTAACAAAAAGTTAATTTATTAGAAAAAATAAAAAAAACTAACAAATGAATAATGTTAGTTTAAGAATAAATAAAAGATTTTAAGTAATTAATGTTTTGTATTTATTGAGATAGTTATAAAGTAATTTAGGTAATTAATATTTTGTATTTATTGAGAGATAGCATAGAGTATTTATTGAGAGATAATATAGAGTGGGTGTACTAGAGTGGGTGTAAATAGCAACACCCTTTTTTGAAATTTAATTATACATATAACTTAAAAGGTTTGTATAACGTGCATTATCATTTGTAATTACTAGAAAGACCATTTTGACCCTTTACTAGCTTCACAAATTGTTGTACCATAAGCATAAAATGTTGTAATTACTTTTTTTTTTTGGAATCCTTCCCTCATGCTTTATAATATAGTATAGATAATGCAATGCAACCACGTCTCTTGGCAAACCCATCACCTTACATCCGACCAGACTATGTTGTCTTAATCGGGTCCACGTTGGCATCGGTGTGGGGTTTGGTGTTCCAGGAGAACCTTACCACGTCTATTCTACCGTACTAGAAGGGGTAACGGCCGATGTGCGCTACAAGGACTATGTTCTCAAAGGTAACACTGGGGGATAAAACTCGTGTTGGCTTGGACTCGAACTTGCGACCTCAAGGATCTAATTATTACCTTCATTTCTCTGACCAGTCCACCATGATGAAGTGTCTACATCCACAAAATAGATGCAGATGTTTATCTATGCATAAATATAGTACTTACAAACTACATACAATCCATGTTTCATACAAACTATGTGTATATATATTACTTACTAGCTTAGAACCTCGTATATTACACGGGTTAAATATATATTATTTTATATACCGAGTAATAAAAAAATTACATCTATAAAAACCATGTGTATTGTATGTAGTGGCGAATACAATTTTTTTATATGGATGGCACAATACGAATTGATTAAAAATGGATAAAAATGACAATAAAATAACTTAGTTCAAATCACCAACAAATCATAAATAAACTCAAAACAATATATCACAAATTATAATATGTATATATAATATACGTTAATTAGCAAATAATCTTCGTGAATAAAAGTTAGATGTCGGTACAAAAAATCTGGTTGACGAGATCAAGACGGAATTCTTCTGGTGGATGGTGAAGAGGGCGAAACAAACGGAAATGGATATGGACAGTTGGTTTGCCTTCACGCAGTTTGATAACGGTTAGATGGTGCGATTTTGTATTATGTATCTGGGTGGTTTATCCCCATGAAGCCACTTGCTAAATGGGCAGGGGGTGGCTGCTTCTCTAGGTTGTACTGATTTGTTTTTGATTTCGTTTGTAAACTTTTGGTCTGTTTTTGACTTCGGGTGAAATATAGTGCTGCGTTCGTTTGGTCAAAAAAAAAAATAAATAAATAAAAGTTGGATATGCAACAATGTGTTATTGCAAAATAAATGCAATATATGGTCTCGAAAGTCGAAACGGTTGCCCGTGATGGAAATAGCGACAAGAAAGAGGATGTTTTAATACTTCGTTATTTACATAGAAATTGTTGATAATGGGCTTGTTCTTACGATGTGCACCGGTCCACTTAACTTTATGAGCGACACTGTCACTGATTGTATGGGTTGAATAAATATGTATAATACAAGTTAGATAAATAAATAATCGGTTAACATATGTGTTTTGAACAAATGAACTTTGATGTAGTATAATTAAAAAAGTTACATCTTTAAAAGCCTGTGCATTGAATGGATTGAATAACAAGAATTGAATAAATATAATGTAATCGATTAAACGTATACTCATCAGCTATATGTTTTGAACGAATGAACTTTGATGTACTATTTACTTACTAATAATTTACTTTTGTTTTTTTAAATTATTATAAGGTGGTAAAGGTTTGTGTACAAATGCCATACTTCATGAAAAGTGTGAGAAGAATTAAAAATTGACATGTGGGCATCATGTATTGAATTTAAGGGTTGTTTGGTGGTCTTTGAATGGTCATTAAGAGACTACATCTGAATGGTTCATAGTCTCTTAATGGGTAATTAAGATGTAATCTTAAGTATGAATGGTTAAGAGGAAACATCTTAATGGTTGCCTCTTAACCATTCAGACTTAAAGTTAGCTCTTAACAATTCAGAGGCTATGAACTATTAAGAGGTAACCTCTAAATGGTTATTAAGAGGCTACCAACCAAACAGTCCTTTATACATGATAATTTTGGTTGTTTTTGCTACAAAAACACCAAACACGACTTAAAACACAATGCAATATATTATAGCAATGGAATTTAAAATACAACTAAAACACTCATGTAAAACACAATAACTAAAACACATGTTCTTGGAACAGTGTTTTAATTTTAAGCCTAAAATAAATTGTTTTGTATTTTTAGTTATTATGTTTAGTGTTATGTTTGCCTAAACAATCCAAAATAGTAAGTCCAAATATTGATATCTTTATATTAATTCTTAATCATTCTCGCAATTCTCAAGAAATATAGCCTTTATACACCAACCTCATTCACTATAAGGTTACAAACCTGTGTATTACACAAGCTATAAATTTTACTTTGTTTTTTTTATTTATACTATGTTGGAAATATTTGTATAATACATGTTCGGATTAATGAAATATTAAATAATAATTAAGGAATAAACATAAATTTATGATTTATTAATATTATTTTATTATGGAGAAAATGAGGCTAATTATGATTTAATATATTAATATGATAATAATATTATTATTTAACTAATTAAGAGATGTCATGTGACATTAAATGAAATCCTTTAATAGAAGTAGGATAATAATAATAATAAAAATAAAAATAAAGGATAATAATTATATACTATTAATTTGCAAAACTACTTTGAATAATAGTTTGGAAATGAATAGTAATATATATATATATATATATATTATTTATATTATTATTTTATTTTAAAACTTTATCATATTATATACTATTAACATATTATATTATATACTATTAATATATTATACTGATCCCGACAATACCGATACTGATAATACCGAAACCGAAAATTCATAAATATGGGTACCGATACCGATCCCGAAACCACTTGGTTCGGTACGGTATCGGGATCGGGACGGGATCGGTATTCGGCCTTGTATGCTCATCCCTAATTAATATATTATATGTTATTATTTTATTCAAAAACTTTTTATACCGATCCCGACAATACCGATACCGAACGGTACGGTATCGGTACGGTACCGGTATGGTATCGGTATTTTATGAAAATCCATAAATATGGGTACCGATACCAATCCCGAAACCACTCGGTTCGGTATCGGTTCGGTATGGTATCGGGATCGGGACGGGATCGGTATTCGGCCTTGTATGCTCATCCCTAATTAATATATTATATACTATTATTTTATTCAAAAACTTTATTATATTATACACTATTAATATATTATATACTATTATTTTATTCATATTATTTTATTTAAAAAAATTATTATATTATATACTATTAATATAAATAACATAATCTTATGCAATTTCGTTACAAATTTCATGTGTTACCTTATGTGTAGATTTCTTTATTTTTTTAACGTTTACAACCAAAATGGAATCTCGATTGTATAATTCATTGATTAATTAACACCTCATCTAAATCTCGATTGTAAAACGCGCAACGTTCGTGATTTTATACACCTAGTTATTATAATATATTAAATATTAATATTATATTATTATTACAAATTGTTGAAAAATGATGGACTGAATTACAAGTTTTATCCTTTATCTTTATACCCAATTGTAAAGCATGCCCTTTAAGTTTAAAATTGTTTGGTCTTGTACTTTATCCATCAAAATTATGCACGTTATATCCTTTATGCCTAAATTGGTTAGTTTTCTCTGTTAAATCATTTCACGTGAACTCTACATGAGGGTATTTCAGTAAAATCATCACCCCTCTTATATTCTTCCCAATTTACAGACTATAAACCCTTATTTCATATCGATCGTTCATATTACACCCTTTACGTTTCTGAAACTAGGGTTTTGCCACAATGGTGCTGTCAGCGACGAATGATGATGAAGGAGGTTGGGTTATTCGAGAGTCAATGGGGGATGCTGACGTTATTCAGTTATATGGTAAAGTTACAATTTTTATCGACTTGGATGAAATTGATGAGTTTTCTATTCATGAGGTTGATCGCATGATGGATTTGTTGGGATATAATGGAAGTGAAGCAATGTAGTACAAGCTTTTATTTTCTGGAAAAAAATTAGACAATGGTCTTGAGGATCTAAGTAGTGATCAAGATTGTCGGGAATTGGCTAAGCATGTGGAAATGCATAAGTTCATAGATGTTTATGTTACACATGGATTAAACAACATTAATGAACTGTTGTTGACACCAATAAAGTCTAAGTCTTTTCTAACAATGGAGGAGATTAATGAACCTAGGTCATTTGCAACTATGCATACGAAGCTAAAGTTCCATCAAGGGCAGTCAAGTAAGGCAGGGAAACAGTCAACTAAGGCAGGGTAGCATAGTGGAATTCAGGACATGCCGAGCCAAGTTCAGGACAATGTAAATAAAGACAATGTGGATGATCCATTTCAAAATGAAAATGATGGACAAGAAAACAAGGCTGGAGAGATGGATGAAGATGAAAAGGACAGTAATTATATTGAGGAGACTGAGAACAATATTTATAACCTGAAGTGGACATGTCTGATTAAAGGATGCATATTGATCCAAAAGTTGAGGACAAATTGTAAAGGAACCAAAAGCTGACCTAGAATTGGATGTGATAGATAATGAAAAGTTTGATAGTGGTCCTGATCCAGATAAGAATGACACAAGCATCAGGAAGCAACATTTGCATCAAATCAGGGAGGGCAGTAAGTGACATGTTGCTGAACAAAGATTCTACCTCTACACTAGTCTAGGTCCTACTTCTCTGATATGTCATTGAACTTTATTTGTTAAGTTATATGTGTGATATGTTGATGTTACATTTAACTGGACCTTGATCACAGGTTGGGTAGTAAATGACATGTTGCTGAACAACATGTGTGAAATGTATAATGGGAAGATAGTGGAAGGTAGAGACAAGTCCATTATATCTTCCGTTGAATACATAAGATAGTACTTAATGAAGAGGATTGTGACTGTGCTTAGTGTTATTGAAAGATATGATGGATTGTTGACACCATGGGCCACTGAACAGTTTGATAAAATCAAGAAGGATGCTACACACTACCATGTTTAGTGGAATGGGAAATTATAGGTATGTCATTGAACTTATTTGTTTTGTGTGTATATCCATACATTATGTGTGAATATACTTAACTTTAGTGATTAACAAGTATGTCATGCAGACATGTTGTGGCTTCAATTTAGGTGAAGGTTGCTAATGGGGGAAGGGTTGGAGCTTTGGAAAGTTGGGTTCATCCAATATACACACTGGATAGGTGAAACTTAGTTTACTCAATCAAGATTAATCCTATCATTGGAAGGGATTTATGGACTAAGAATCCAACACTTACAGTTATTATACCTCCAAAGCATCATGTCCAAGTTGGTAGACCATAGAAGGCAAGAAAGAGGTCAGATGTTGAAGGTGATGATATGAGCCTAACTGAAAAGTTGGGAAGGAAGAACACTCATGGGGCATGTAGCAAATGTGAGAACAAATGACATTATTCTAGGACATGCAAGCGTCAGGGTAGGAAGGCTGCAAAAGCCTAGTTGGCTATTTTATGTTGGTTATGTACTTTTAAACAAAATGGTTTGTATATTGGGTGCATGTAATATGTTACAAACCTTATGTATGGGTAAACTTATGCTAGTTTGATGATTTGGTCAGATTTATGTTTGTTTATGTAGTTATTTGATAAGGATTTTTAATTGGTGAATTATGCAATATGCAGGTTTGTGTAGTTTTTTTTAAGTGGCCAGTCAGTTTTAATGGGTCAACTATCCACTATTCCGGTTTGTTTGGGTCAAATTAGTACTTTGATTTGGTCAGATTTGTGTATGTTTGTGTAGTTATTTGATGATGATTTTTAATTAGCCAACTGTGTAGGTTATTGTATGGTCAGTGTGTATGTTTGTGAGATTTGGTCACATTTAATGGTCATGTGGTGTGGTTTATATAGGACAGTTTGTAATGGGTCAAAATGCAGGTTCGTAATGGGTCAAATATGTAATTTTTTTGGTCACAAACTATGCATTTTTTGCACTTTAGTAGATCACTCAAAAACATAACATTACTTTGTTAAAATTACACAAAAACCTATCTAACTAATGTCACACCCTCAAATTTTCACTGCGGGGTTTATACCGCGAGACGCATGACATACCAGGATCCCATAGCCGTAAGTCATATGAACGACTCTAAATGCCCAAACCATTTAGTTCATTTTCAAAAAAAATCAAGTTTAGCGTTTAACCAAAAAGTTTAGATAAGTTGCGAAAGCGTAAATTAAACATAATCGTTTACGTTCATGCGCAAGACAACACGCCCAAAATAAAACCATTGAATGTAAAGCAAAGTATAAGTTCAATAATGTTCATAACCCATGACACCATGATGCATGTCCTATCATGCTCCGAACCTAGAGACTTGCAAAAGCATGCTATCGTGTGTCAACATAAAGTTGGTGAGTTCACAAAGTAAGGCAAGTAAAAGTGTAGGTTTCCCAAACCAAGAACAACAGTTAGGTTTCCTAAACACAAAAACAGAAATCAATAACCACTAGTTCAGCGTATGCTAAGGGTAGCTAACCCATTCATGATAACTAAACACTGAAAGTACCGAACTGCTATTTAAACGATGCACTCGCCCCACGAGCTGGTTTTTGCCTCCCATCATTACCTATTAACAATGATAAAATCCAAGGTCCTAGTTCACGCCCCGCTCCCAGCACGGTGTGAGGTTTGTCAAACCTAATAGCGCTATCAACTAGTAACCCGCTTGCCACCCGGCAACTCATTTGGTATAGTGAAGGACTTCCGTGATAGTATGCAGTTTAATTCATTAAGGACACAAAGTGTGAAACTAGCAAAACCCGATTCCTCCCAGGAATCAACCCATCCCAAAACCCGGGATAAAATGTAGTCCCAAATTGGACTAGAAAAGTAAGTAATTCCCAACTAGGAATTAATGTGTGTGTCTCCAACCAGGGACACATGCTTTTGAGAAAAGAGTAGTGAAACTCACCTTAGGTTGCAAAGCTAAAATCCAATCCAAAAGTAACAAGGACGTGCTACCGACTCCCTATTATACGTGTCATCATGTGAGTACGTGTGTACATACCATACACCACATAACTCGTTTGTCCAAATCGTTTAATGTTGTGAAACCATTTATGTGACAGCTAGTGTAACTACATGCACAAGTAAACCCTATGAACCCGTTGGTGAACGTTATGATTTATATTAGTTATACACTTCAAATACATCTCATACAAGTGTACACGCAAGTTCAAGTAATAATCAGGTCATATAAGACTCAAAATAAGCACAATATGCGTCTATGTTATAATCTGTGTTTTTAGGACACATTATACACCGACAAAATGATTTTCCTAAAAAAAATACACAAAGGACTAGACAACCAAACTTTTACTGAATATTCCCATGAGTTCATTTGTCGTTCCACTATTTTTATTTCACAACAAAACCTCGTTGAAAAATTATAAAAAAATCAATTACTACAGCTAGGTTCTGAAAACTTTCACATCAGATCAGTTTACAAGAAAATTCCCAAAAATTGTGTATTCATCCAAACAGGATGAATCGACCTGGAAAAGCCGATTTTTTCCAATATCGACCTGCTGTCCAAATTTCATAACCTAACTATTCATAAAACTCTAGTTACAGTTGATTAAAGTTGACTTAAGTTTTTAATCCGAAAAACAGTTTTGACCTTAATTAGAATAAAATTCCAAAAACATATCAAACGTTAACCAAATCGCATGATCTTACGCATTCCAGAAACCTAAGACCATGTACGACATGCACATAAGAAGAACCG
Organism: Ambrosia artemisiifolia; assembly: GCA_032199755.1. Taxonomy (NCBI): domain Eukaryota; kingdom Viridiplantae; phylum Streptophyta; class Magnoliopsida; order Asterales; family Asteraceae; genus Ambrosia; species Ambrosia artemisiifolia. The sequence continues at coordinate 7,106,432 of CM063512.1, forward strand.
ATAAAAAACAATGCTTTAAAGTCAAGTTACATTGCCTACAAATCGACATACACCTTCTGTCCATATTTTAAACATGCAATCTTCTCAACTATTTCAAACCCTAGGAGGATATTATCAATCAAGAACCTCAATTAATCATCATACAATATCCCTAATGCATTAACAAGACCAAAACATGCAAAATTCACCATGAATACCATCATCTACAAACCCTAGATGTTCAACAATCAACAACATACACTAACATGCAAACATAATCATATAATCATCATGAAACCTTATGTTTAACATGTTAATCTTTTGAAAACTCATGTGTTTAAACATAATCAAGAAGGTTAAAAACTCAAAAGTTTAGGATAATATACCTAAAGCACTTCACAATCAAGACCTAAACACCTTCTAATCTTCCCGGATGATGTTCTTGAGCTTTAGCAAGTCTTAGAGGGTTTATTTTTCGTATGGGGGCTGTTATGGATGATTAGGGTTGAGGTTATGAGGTGCATGGGGATTAAGGGTGCTTAAATAGGCGTTTTAAGTCGGTTTCACGCATCTGTCAATTTGAACCCCTGTTCGGTCAATCTGAACGGCCGTTCAGATTGACAAGATTCGTTTCGGGCGGCCTAGTTCAGCGTATTGCATGTTTTCTTCAATGTAATTGTTATTTTGGACCATAACAAGCATAAACCCATGTATTTAGACCCAACCATCCTAACGGTTCGTCGGTTACGAGTTTAATAACACGTTTGGTTTAAATCACATAATCACATAGCAGTTTACACATAGTTTTACATAAACACGTAATTGCAAATAATATCACACAATTATCACACAATTATCTGTTTTCTTAATTCACCAACGCTCAGGGTTCGATACTCATGTATACGATCCGGTTATTCCTCGAATTACCATTTGTGCATTTATTAACTTGTAACTGTGTACCATGCGACTCACTTAAGTAATCCTAGTAAAGTGCAATGCTATGAACTATCATGTAAGTTAACTAGAGTTAGGTTAAACTATTTAACCCGAAAATGCGGGGTGTCACATCATCCCCAAGTTGAAAAGAATTTCGTCCCGAAATTCAGTAAGTAACCAGTGAAGTTGGTGTAAAGTGAGAGAAAATTCTGAAAAATTTTCTAGGTGTCACATCATCCCCAAGTTGAAAAGAATTTCTTCCCAAAATTCAGTTTGAGTTTTCGATTCCGTGCTCGGAGTTATCCTAAAGAGAGGTGCCAACACTGGCGTTGTTTCGATGTCGCTGGTAAGATAAGATTCTCCCCACCAGAACGAGGGACACCAATCACTATCTCGTGCCAAGGATTTCAGTTCATGGCTGGACAACCCATCCACGCCCATGATGATGTCAGAGCTACGAAGGACAGTTGGGATGATGAGATTGATACCTAATGGTTAGTTAAACCTTATGGGTTTCTACTCGCAATAGAGCTAGGTAACTTCGACAAGTTTACCATCAGCTAGTTTTATGGTGTGTTTGAATTCAAAGAGAGTTGGGTCTAACCCTAGGGTTGCGCTAAAGTCTAAAGGCATATGCTCAATGAGCATCAGAATCAAATAGGACATTAGCAAGTTTATCATTTATAAAGGAGGTACCCATCACACATTGTTGTCATCATTGTCCCCGTTGTTGTTGTCACCGTTGAGCTGGGGACAATCCCTTTTGAAGTGGGTTTCATGCCCACACTGGAAACACCATTTTCCAGTATTTCGACGACTCTGCTGCCCCTACTATTGCTGCTGATTCCTTCGGAATTGAGCACGACAGTCCTTAGCTGCATGACCAGCTTTTCCACATCGTTCACACTTTCCGTCCTCACATGGACCAGAATGATGGTAGTTGCACCATTCACACTTCGGGTGCTTTCCCTTGTAAATACTTTGGTTTTTGTCAGGAATGGCGTGGTTGTTGGTGTCATTGGTGTCCGACTTCTTTTGCTGTAGCTGACTACCGTCACCACCTGAGTTCTTACCCGGGCCATCTTCCCACTTCCTCTTGTTATCTTTAGTGGTAGATGATGAAGTACCCCGTGGGGGCAAGATTCCTTCCTCCACCTTCTAATCAGTCAACTGGTGGGCTAAGCGAATGACCTGCTGAATGTTATTCAGGTTACCAGTAGTGACCATTCCTTTAATCTGGGGCGCCAAACCCTTGATGTAAGGCTCGATCTGTTTGTAAGGCGGATTAGAATAATTGGGGCACATTGTCGCCAATTCATGCGACCTAGCAGTGTACTTCTCTATTTCCGACCCCACCATTTTCAAGTTGAGGTGCTCCGTTTCCAACTTCTGGGTCCCGAGGACAGTACTCCTCCTTCATCAAGTTCTTTAAATCCTCCCATGAGGTGGCATTAGCCTGGTCCACACCCAACATCTGTACCTGTGCATTCCACCAGGTTAGAGCTGCACCTTCTAACGTTCCAGTAGCGAATTTCACCCGATGTTCCTTAGGACAGTTGCATATGGCAAAGACTAACTCAGTCTTCTCAAACCACCTTAACAAACCGACTGCTCCCTTCGGTCTTCCAAAAGAGGGTGGCTTGCAGTCCATAAATGTCTTGAAAGCGCAAGTAGGCGGGTGATGAGCAGGTTGGCCTAAGCACAAGAAGTAACAGAGAATAAGAGTAAGGTAGTATCTTAATGATGAGAGTTTAGAAACGAAGAGAGAGACTAATTCAAATAAGTTCTTACCAGCTTGAAAGGCTGCAAGAGTTGCAACTACCCTTTCTTTAATCAGTGCATTCATTTCCGCCCGTGTCATGTTGATGTTTCCTCGTCCATGTCCACGTCCAACCATAGGGATCCTACATTCACCATAAGCTCATGAGACATAAAAATATGTGGGCCATACGATCGTTCACACGTAGTGCAGGCGAACTGGAATAAAGAACAAACTTCAAGAGAACAACTCAGTCTCAACTGGGTCTAGAATAAAAGAAAGAAAGATCAAGCGAATGAAGATAGTAATCAATCGTCTTCGTGCTCAGTGAAAATAATAGCGTCTCCATATTTGCTCTCTTCGGGTTTGATTGATTCGGGTTCTTTCTCTAATTCCTCTTCTTCCTCCCATAGAGGTGTAAGTGATCCTTAAGACTAACAACGTACAGTTTCCAAATTTGGACTGGGTAGTTACTAACTAAGTCATCAAGTGTTCCACTTGCTCCTTCAAAAATTCTCATCGACACTTAGTAGTTTTCCCTTCATTACTCGAAGTGTAGCACCGCACCGTGGGTACCGTGTAGTTTTCCATTGTAGTGGCTATACTGCCTTGAAGGGTTCTCTCCCATGTATCTAACAGTTGGTACCCTTATTGGTACTCTATTGCCGACTTCTCCATACGTGAAGCTGGTTGGAATTTTAGTCTTAATTGATGCGCCACATAGCCTGGCTCTCGTCCTTCAAAAAGGATGTGCTCAGTATCGGATTTAGTGTTAAAGGATTATGTATCTCTTATAACAAGCTAGTTGTGCACTTAAGACTAGACTAATGCAGTGCTTATGCTATGACAGTTATAGACTAGACTCATCATGCAGTCCTAGTTCACTATAACCAGTGGCTCTGATACCAATCTGTCACACCCTCAAATTTCCACTATGGGGTTTATACCGCGAGGTGCGTGACAAACCAGGATCCCATAGCCATAAGTCATATGAGCGACTCTAAATGCCCAAACCATTTAGTTCGTTTTAAAAAAAAAATCAAGTTTAGTGTTTAACCAAAAAGTTTAGATAAGTTGCGAAAGCGTAAATTAAACATAATCATTTGAGTTCATGCGCAAGACAACGCGCCCAAAATAAAACCATTGAATGTAAAGAAAAGTTTACGTTCAATAATGTTCATAGCCCATGACACCATGATGCATGTCCTATCGTGCTCCGAACCAAGAGACCTACAAAAGCATGCTATTGTGTGTCAACATAAAGTTGGTGAGTTCACAAAGTAAGGTAAGTAAAAGTGTAGGTTTCCCAAACTAAGAACAACAGTTAGGTTTCCCAAACCCAAAAACAGAAATCAATGACAACTATTTTAGTTTATGCCAAGGGTAGCTAACCCATTCATGATAACTAAACACTGAAAGTACCGAACTGCTATTCAAACGATGCATTGATACGCGGGTGAAAGTTCAAGGTTTTTCGGGATTAAGATTGTATTTTAATGTAATTTTGGAATTATGAGCACACTACTTTGATTAGATTAGGGTTTTGCAGGTTATCAAAGTTAAAAGTGTGTTTTGGGAGCTTAACGGGACCTCGGATGGAAGCTAGAGTGATTCGAGTGGAAGAAATGGAAGAAAATGGACAAAAAGAGGTTTATAGCGTAGCCTACGACCATTTTGGGCGTAGACAACTTGTAAGGAAGGTGTAGATAGTCCGTAGACAGCAAAAACTCGCGTTGACACTTCATTCGCGTAGTATACTGATTTATTGGGCGTAGGCTACGTGCCGAACCCCGTAGCCTACGACCATTCTGGGCGTAGCCTACAGGGTCTCTGGTCAAACACATTTAATTTCGATTTTAATGCTAGTTTTATGGATTTTTGTGTGGGATTTGACCATTGACTCGGGATTAGGCTATAAAGATCAATCTTTGGGGACCTTAATCATCATCTTTCTTCCCAAATCACCTTCGTATCATCCCATAACATTAAGATCAATCACCAAAAACCCATTATTCTTCATCATCATTCACCAACCATTTTCCCTAATTAAACCTTTTATCCCTAAACCCTTCCATGGCCAATTCTCCTATTATTTACATCATCATTGAAGTTCCAATCACCATGTGTGGCTAATCTTCTTGGAGTCACCCGTTGTAGATTTGTAATCAAGGGCTCTTGAACATTTGCGTATTTTTCTTATTTCTTTGTAATTGTGATTTGAACAAGCTAGTTAATTGCGTTAATCTTGTTTTGAATTCTCTTTGACAATTGTTTCTTGCGCTAATTACTAGGGAAATGAATTTGGTTAATTATGCTTTAACTTGCTATTAGGGTTTATATGTTCTAGAGTAATGAAGGGTAGTTTAGTCCATCTTTGATGTTGATGAAACTTGACACCTAAGCCTATTGAAACAATTAACCCGTTAATCTTCATTGGAAGCATTTGATCCAACCCAAATTGTGATAGAACTCTAGGTTGCTTTTCGAAGCCGGTGTGATTTTCATTTTATTGTTATTGTTTACAATCAACTATTTACATTCAAAGTTTTTATTGTTAATCAAGTTTTATTTTTCACTTTTGCAAATTATAATCTTGAATTACCTTGTGGTTCACAACTTTCAAACCAAAAATCTTAAATGAACAAAAAGACTAAACTTCATAATTAACTATTTCTTCATATGTGACATTTTTCAATCAACTACAACATTAATCACCAACCACAGACTTTTCGTGGTTCGACACCCTTGTTATCACTAGCTACATAGTTTGGGGTAATTAGGACTTATAAATACTATTTTTGATTGGACCGCGACATCCGATCAAATTTTGGAATTTTTTACCTCCATCCCCACACTTAGAGTCCAACATTGTCCTCAATGTGTAGTGTTTAAATGATTGGATTTCAAAATGATTAAATTTTTCTTTCCTCTCCCCACACTTGCCATCCCTTCCATTGGGAATAAACCTACAACTCGCAAATGTGTAGAAGCATGCTTCTCACAAAAGAAATTAAGGGTTGTTGGTTTATTATTTGTTGAAAGATGCTTACTAGATATTTTAATTCAATTTTTGGTTTATGGATACCAAAAACAAAAACACTAACTAGCGATAGATCCTTTAAACCTCTGGGCATTCCGGTTCTGAGGACGAGTGAGGTCTCGTGAGGGTTAAACACACCCACAACACTTATTCTTATACTAAGAAAGTTCCAAACAAACAAAACACTCCAAGAAAAGTAAAGAAAACCACACACAAGCAAACTAAAATAAATGTACAACAATAAAGCATACCTCACTATCAACAATAATACCTTACATTCGGGTCACGAGGTGGGTATGACTGATATGGTAATCTAACAATTTCTCCCCACATCTCCTGGAAACTGTCAAAGGGAGATGTGGAAGAACCTCCTTTTGCGGGCTGTGGTGGTGGTGTCGGAACACAGCTTAAGGATATCCCCTGCGGCCACTACAGCCCATCCTGTACCGCCCGGGGAGCTGTCCTGATGATCGAATAGTCGAACCATGGGGCGGTTTGTTGATGTGGTCTCCCCTCTCGCAAGTCCCGGTGGTGTCTGTTTTGTTCATCCAACATAAACCGGTTCACCCGGTCTCTCTCCAACTCCAAAGCATAGGCGTGTGCACGCCTATCTTCCAACTCCTCTCTTTCCCTTTTATGCGCCCTTCACGCCTCCTCTCTCATATCCGCCTCTAATCTGGATCTTGTAGTGTTATCATAGATCTGGCGATCGGCGTGACACCAAGATTCAAATCCACCCGGCCTCTCCATAATTACCATCTGTGCTAGCTCAGTTGACATACCTTTACCACGAGGCACTGTTGCCTGCCTTCTCAAGTTGGTTAAATCCGGGGCATCTATTCTTCCCACATCATGAGCATCAATAGGTGAAGCATTTACATCCCTTACAATAAAAGTTTTTTTAGTGCGATCATCAAGGAATATGTGGTTATGCTCCAGCTTGCTATAACTGATCTGATTTTTTCATTTTCTTGAAATCAAATGGTATCACCTTCTTTGTTACCCAAAGTGCACCTGCCAGAATGCATCCTTGCTCTATCCCAAATATTCATCAAACAAGTATGCCTAAAAGAGAACTTTGGAGCACCAAATAAAAAAGCATAAAACACCCTTAAATCCCAAGTACGGAGATGTAACCTATCCCCGTTTCAAACCACAATATTTTCAAGAGATATGTTATGTACCAACTTTCATTCCAACGTCATGTGGTTCCTATCCATCAACCCCCCTCTCCAATCCGGAAGGATTATATCTGTTAAGTTAGCGGGGTCATTTTGCAGCCATGAACCTGACTAGAATGCCTCAAATTCAGGATAGTAATAAGCTCCCACACCTAGCGAGTCAAAATTAGCAATTCTATTCATGGTTTCAAATGACATGATCATTTTCTTTCCCGCCACTTCTCCAGTCAGCTTCCACACGACAGGTGGACCACAAGCATCCATTTTCAAAGACGACATCCATTCACAAACGGCTTGCATATATATTTTACTACGCCCTTCTTTGCACCAATCCAATGCCCTTTCCCATCTTATCCTTTCAAATTTTTGGGTGATATTAAAGGGCCTAAATTCTTCTAAATTAACTACTCTTTCAACAACACATACACCCAAAACACCTTCTTTCAAATCTGCCATCTTCCATCTCCACAATCTTTTCTCCTCAGCATTGTTCTTAAAATCATACAACCTCTTTGATTTATCTTTATCCCACTTTTCTATAATCGGGTCATTCAAAGCATCCAACCATTTCCAATCATGAGCTGTGTTGGCTACAGCCAACGCTTCATCTTCTACTTCTTCTGGGTCATCCATTTCTATATCAAGGTCCTCATCTAAATTCTATTTTTGACCTTTTCCTCTCCCTTTATGTGAAGATGACGATGGTCCTTCCTCTGCGGATTTGCTCTTCCTTTTCCTAAACATTTTCTGTCACACAACATAAAATGCTTTAATTAGTACCCCAGATTTATCATACATAACCATAACCTTGGATTAGTTACTTGGATGTTTAATTAAAAATATACATTATGTTTTAAGAAAAAGATTTTTCCTTTAGAGAAGTAGCAATTTCCAATTTGTTCAACATTCTAGTTAACCCATTCATCAAGAAAAAGTGTAAGAGGATGAGTCCCCACACTTATTTGATGTCAGCCTTGCAAATACAATGTCCTAACCCACATTAAGCTACTAAGTCATCAATTGAATATATTCAACCTATTTCAAACAATTAAGTCCAATATCAAGGACAAAACCTACAATAGAAATCACACGAACGTTAAGATTCACGCAAAACTTGACAAACCCAAACAAGACCCGAATGTAAATTAATTGCTACTCTCAAATCGTTGAGAATTAATAAGAAATATGATTGGGGTTTTGTAAGTCTTGAAAAACTAAATGATTTAGACCCAAAGATTGTGAGTTTTGGTTAAAGAATGACAAAGTTATGGTGGAATGAAGTTCTAGGGTTCTAGAGGATTTTAATGAAGGAGATGAGAAAAAGAAAATAGTGTTGTTTTGTGGGTAGGTCTCGATCAAAAACACTGGATTATAATTTTTTTTTCATATGGCGTAGGCTAGCTCTCGTTGCGTAGGCTACGGGAAATCATCTTAAAGCTACGTGAGTTTCTTCAGTTAACGAACCCTCTACGTGCACCTTAATAGTAGGCTTCTAAGAAAAACATAGTAGGCTACGTTTTTTTTTTCATTTCTCCAATCTTGACATTTGAAGCAATGATACATTGGGTTCTTTTCTATTCTTTTTTAGGAAAAAAACATAGAGAAGAAAAAAATATAAAAATTAATAATTTACAAAATTTACAATTACAAAAAACCCCACCCCCCCAAAAAAAATTTTGTGTATTGTCCCAGTACACTTAAAATTGAGCGTACCTGGGGTGTAAGCTAACCTTTCAACCTTAGTTGATCCTATAAGTTGGTATGCCTTCCAAAAAGCTTACCAACTCCACAATCTCACCGTGTTCCGTGACATGTTCTATGTAAGGCTTTAAACGGTGTCCATTCACGGTTTGCTTTGACCCATTTTTCGGGTCCTCTATTTCCACTTCTCCAAGCTTTCCAACTCATGTGATTATGTACGGGCCATTCCACTTACTTTTGAGTTTTCCTGGGAAGAGCTTCAATTTAAAGTTGTAGAGCCAAACTTTTTGACCCACTTCAAACTCCTTCTTACAAATTTTCACGTCATGAACCCGTTTCATTTGATCTTTGTATATTGACGCGATTTCGTAAGCTTCATCCCTTAACTCTTCCAACTCGCAAAGCTTGAGTTTCCTTTCTTGCCCTGCATCATCATATCCCAAGTTAACCTCTTTAATAGCCCACAATGCCCTGTGAACTAACTCAAACGGGAGATGACAATCTCTACCAAAAACTAGTCGATAAGGATCGAGTGGTTCCAATAGGGGTTTTGTAGGTCGTGCGGTAGGCCCATAAAGGATTATTTAGCTTTGTTAACCAATCCTTTCGGTCTGCACAAACCGTCTTTTGTAAAATTTCTTTAATTTGCCTATTTGAAACCTCAACTTGTCCACTAGTTTGTGGATGATATGGGGTGGCAATCCTATGGTCAACACCATAACGTTTAAGCAATTTTCCAAATTTAAAGTTTTTAAAGTGGGATCCTCCATCACTTATTATTATCCGGGGTAACCCAAATCTTGTAAAAATATTTGTTTGTATAAAGTTGCAAACAATGGTGTGGTCATTGGTTTTGGTGGAAATAGCTTCAACCCATTTAGAAACATAATCTACCGCCACCAAAATATGTAGATTACCAAAAGAGTTGGGGAATGGTCCCATAAAATCTATTCCCCAAATGTCAAAAACATCAACAACCATGATGGGTTGCATTGGAATTTGATTTCGTTTTGAGATGCTTCCTAATTGTTGGCAATGGAGACATTTTTTAGCATACTCAAACGAGTCCTTAAAAATTTTTGGCCAATACAACCCACTTGACAAAACCTTGTGACCCGTCTTTTGGCCACTAAAATGCCCTCCACTTGCATACGAATGCACATGCTTCAACACACTCATGATCACCTTATCCGGAATGCATCTTCGAATGATTTGATCTGCTCCCACTTTAAACAAATCCGGCTCATCCCAAATATAATGTTTTACTTGGGAAAAAAAATGGAGCCTCTTTTTCCTAACCCAATGTTCCGGCATTGTACCTGTCACCAAAAAATTCACAATACGAGCAAACCAAGGTAATGTCGAAATGGCTAATAATTGCTCATCTGGGAATGACTCATTAATTTCATTCGTTGAGTCTTCCTCCTCAACCATCAATCTAGACAAGTTGTCTGCAACCACGTTCTCCGTGTCCTTATCACGGATCTCCAAATCGAACTCTTGCAACAAAAGTATCCAACGTATCAACCGGGGCTTAGCATCCTTCTTATTCATCAAGTACCTGACAGCATTATGATCCATATATATAATAACTTTGCTACCCCAAACATAGGACCTAAACTTGTCCAACACATATACCATAGCGAGTAGCTCTTTTCAAGTTGTGGTGTAATTTAGTTGTGCCTCCGAAAGAGTCTTACTCGCGTAGTATATAGCAACGGGTTTCCAATCCACCCGTTGACCCAACACGGCCCCAACCGCGTACCCACTAGCATCACACATAATTTCAAAAGGTAAAGACCAAATAGGTGTTTGCAAAATTGGGACTTTAACTAACTTATTTTTCAAAATATCAAAGGCTTCAATACATTTTTCATCAAAATTAAATGGAGCATATTTCAATAATAACTTACATAAAGGTTTTATTATGTCGCTAAAACCCTTAATAAACCTCCTATAAAAACCCGCATGCCCCAAAAATGATCTAACGCCCTTAATATTGATGGGATATAAGGTAAAGTTGAAATAACTTGTATTTTAGCATGATCGACGTCAATCCCACGAATAGAAACCACATGGCCCAACACTATCCCCTCTTGGACCATGAAATGACTTTTCTCCCACCATATCCGAAAAGATACTCATCATACACCTTTGAAAGGTGGCAGGGGCATTACAAAGACCAAATGGCATTCGCCTAAATGCGAATGTGCCATATGGGCAAGTAAAGGTGGTCTTTTGTTGATCTTCGGGATGAATAGCAATTTGATTGTAACCCGAAGACCCATCCAAGAAACAATAAAATTTTTGTCCGGCTAATTTTTCTACTATTTGGTCAATAAAAGGTAAAGGAAAATGGTCTTTAGAAGTTGCAGCATTCAACTTCATATAATCAATACAAATACGCCACCCGGTTACCGGTCGGGTGGCTACCTCCTCACCTGAGTCATTTTTTCATGACTTGAATACCTGTCTTCTTTGGAATGGTTTGAGTTTGACTAACCCACTGGCTATCTGATATGGGGTGAATGATACCCGCATCTAACCACTTCAATACTTCTTTCCTCATAACCTCCCGCATATTAGGATTGAGTCTCCTTTGGGCATCTCTTGCGGGAATCACCTTCTCATCCGTGATGATCTTGTGCATCACAATCGATGGACTAATACCTTTCAAATCCGCCACAGTCCACCCAATAGCCGCTCTATGGGTCACCAATACCTTCATCAAATTTTCCTTTTGCTCCCCGGTTAAGTTTGAAGCAAAGATTAACAGGAGCGTGTTGCCTTCACCAACATAAGCATATTTTAGATGCTTAGGCAACTCTTTCAGTTCCACTTGTGGCAGCTCAACTAATGATGGCTTTAGTTTTGTATCAATGTGATCCGGAAGGCTTTCCACTTCATGAGTCCATGGTGGTCTTCCTTCCCTCACCGCCATCACTTCTAGTCTCTTTTCCTCCTCAACCATGCTCTTCACTGTTTCTACCTGTGACCTGTCAAACAAAAAACACTCCTCTATCGTGTTTTCCTCATCTACAATGGTGTCGCAAAGAGGTAAACACTTGTCAATAATCTATGCCATGTAACATTCATCATTGACTAGAGGGTTAGTCCCGCTTGGAAAAACATTTAACCGCAACTTACGGTTACCAAAAGTCATATCGAGCATTCCTGTTTTACAATTTATTTGGGCAGTAGCAGTTGCCAAAAACGGTCGACCAAGATTAACCGTAGGTTGCTTAGTATGATCCTTAGAAACGTATTCAAGTACTAAAAAATCCACTGGATAATAAAAATCCTCAACCTTTATTATCACATCGATAACTATCCCACGGGGAAGCTTGGGAGTCAAGTCGGCCAACACCACGGTGGTGTTTGATTCCTTAAGTGGACCAAAATCATATTGGTCATAAAGGCTTCCCGGTAAAATACTTACACTAGCTCCAAGGTCTAGGAGTGCCCGAGTTATTTTAAATTCTCCCACTTGAATGGGAATAATGGGCGCCCCCGGATCTTGTAACTTCTGTGGAAATGCACCGAAAGAATAGAACTAACATTTTTAGTTAAGTAAAGTTTCTTTGGAAATTTGTTAGTTCTCTTTTGGGTGCATAACTCTTTCAAGTACTTAGCATATGAGGGGACTTGCTAGATTGCATCTAAAAGTGGTAGATTAATTTTTACTTGTTTAAAAATTTCCCACAACTCTTCTTGTTGCGGACCCCTTTCTTGACCACTTTTTTAGATGGATCCAGCAATGCTTCGGGATAAGGGATGGTATTACCATCCGTATCCTTTTCCTTAGCCTTGGGAGCTTGTTTGTTCTCAACAGGTTTTGATTTTTCAGAAAAGATTTTACTTTGCTTTTGACCTGTTTCCTCATCTCTTTCACTCTCATCACTCACATCTTCCACCTCCCCTTCAACAAATTGGGGAGATGGTGGCTCTATTTTTTTTTCAATTTTATTATCAATAATTTTACCCCTATGAAGAACGGTTACCTTATTAATGGGAACATTGTGGGTGTTCTTCGAACTAGAACCTTGATGTTGCGGGTTAATAATGGTGTCACTAGGAAGCTTTCCCGCGCTTCCTCTCCATTGAGCCACATCTTCCGCCAATTTGCCCACTTGTTTAGCTAGGGCCTCGTGAGACTTATCTCTCACCTCATTCACCTTCTTCCTTTCCTTGATGTCATTGTTGGATTCCTTCATCATATTCATTAGTGTATCCAACTTTAAACTCAAAGAATCGTCACCACCTTGTCCTCCCGAAGAGCTTCCTTGATTGTTATAATTCTTTGAATACCCACCTTGATTATATGAATTTCTTTGATAACCGCCTTGACGGTTTTGGTACGATCCACCTTGATTACCCCCTTGAGTGTTAGCTTGAAAATTGGGTTCAATTGGTTTGAAGCATTACCATACCTAAGATTAGGATCGTTCTCAAACCCGGATGATTACTGTTGGAGTTCATATCATATTTCTTATCTCCCCCAGACACTTGATTTACTTCCGCGGTCTCTTGACCCAAATTTTCCGGACACTCACTTTTCTTGTGTCCCAACTCATCACACACTTCACATACCGCATATTGCACCGCCGACACATCTTTTTTTCATGCAGGCCAACTCTCTCTCCAATGTAGCAATTCGGTCTTTTGTATTAGCTTCCAAATCGGGAAGAGATTTTGAAATGGGATGCTTGGTTCTTCTATCTGCGGATTCTTCGGCTTTAGAATTTTTACTAATTAACTCCAAAAAATCCCAACCCTCTTGTTCCGGATTGGATAGTAAAGTCCCATTGCTTGTGGACTTCAAGTATTTCCTTTCCTCTTTATTCAATCCATTTACAAAACTATTAACCAATTCCCATAACTCAATCTTGTTATGTGTGCATTTGCGGATCATCTCCTTGAAACGAGTGACGGGACTCATGAATAAGTTCACTTGGTAGTTGTAGGAAAGAACGAATTTCCTACCGGGCATTATCCATTTTAGAACTAGAAAATACTCATCCAAAAATGCTTGTTGCATCTCTCCCCTAGTATAAATGCTATGTGAAGGCAAGGTGCGGAACCAATATTTTGCCTTGTCTTTGAGAGAAAAATGGAACAATCTCAACCAGACCTCATCTTGGGAGAAGTTATTACCCTCTATAGTGCTAGAAATTACCGTGAACTCGGAAAGATGATCATACGGATCTTCAGTGGCCATCCCATGGAAATGAGGAAGAATGATGATGTAGTTCGGTTTGCAATCAAAAGATCTTCTCCCCCGAGACGGTGGAACAATAGGTGATTCCTTCTCGGAAACAACCGGTCTAAACCGACCATTAACCCCTAGCATTAGAGCTTGAGGCCTTATTCGTGGAGCTTGAGGCCTTCTTCATCTTCATGACCACCATTACCATTGCCATAACCCCAACCCTCGTCTTCTTCAGTGTAATCCCTCTCCAAATATTCATCCTCCCCAAATGATAAGAATGCACACTCACCCGATCTGATGATTGTTAACCCGGAACACTGAATGGGTCCTCATCGTTGATGTTTGCCATTAACTCTTCAAGATTACCAATATGCTCATCATATCTAGCTTCATTGTATCGGTTCACGGGGTCAAATGCGGGATTGCCACGGTTTAGTACGGGAGGTTTTTGGTTGACATTGTGGTTATTGAGGTTTCGGTTAGGAACTGGTTGGTGAAGTGGGTGTTGTGGTTGTTGTTGGTTTTAGTTTAGATGTGGTGGAGTGGGTGGTCTTCGGCTTCGACCCGAACGGTTATTTGTGTTTTCCATTTGGACGGTTCCAAAGGACAAGTTTTGATGTGGAGGTGGTGATTGGAGTGTAGGTGAGTTAGAAGGAATTAGCTCCTCTAACCGGTGTTGTCGGTTTCTTCTTGCTACTCTCTCGATTTCTTGTTCAAACACTAAAGGAGATGTCTTCCCCGAATGTCTTGTATGCATGCTCTACCTGTAAACTGCACAAATAACACACCCCGCGTAACAAGGAAAAATAGATAATACAATAAAACCAACAAACAATTAAACAGTTAATCACAAAATCAACTAATCACTAAACCCCAACTCCCCGGCAACGGCGCTAAAATTTGATGAACCGGTCGTCACGGGTCATGCAAAACTTAAATAGCCTAGCTAGCTAGGGTAAGTAGGGTATCGAATCCAAGGAGCATGTGGTTAGCGTTACACTAGCGGTTTGTTTGTCTAAGCTATTTACAAAACAAGTATGCAAAATAATTGTGAAGTTTATAGCTTTTAATCATTTAAGAATTTAGTTTGAAAGTTTTGTGAACCAACAAGTGATTCAAGATGATGATTGAAATAATAAAAATGATTACTTTAATTAATACTAAAGTGCTTGATTGAAAATATTGAATTGTAAACAATGATTGTGAAAATGAAAATCACACCGGGTTCAACAAGTAACCTAGGATTCTATAACAAATTGGGACTAATCAAGAAATTGTAATTAGGATTAGCGGGTTAATTGTTACAATAGGCTTAGGTGTCAAGTTTCATCAACATCAAAGGTAGACTAAACTACACTTCATTACTCTAGAACATATGAACTTTAATAACAAGTTAAAGCATAATTAACCGAATTCATTTCCCTAGTAATTGGCGCAAGAAACAATTATCAAAGAGAATTCAAAACAAGATTAACGCAATTAACAAGTTTGTTCAAATCAAAACTACAAAGATATAAGAAAATACCCAAAATGTTTAAGAACCCTAGATTACAAATTTACACCAGGTGATTTCAAAGGACACTAGCCACTCATGGTTTTGGTTCGTGTGCACTCCTCAAAACTGTTGTTCGATCTCCTTCTTTTAAGCTGCCGTCGCAATCTGTTCTATGTGTGGCCTCCTGCACGAATTATGCACAGAACCCTTTTTATTCTTGCTTCTCTCTGTTTTTTTTTTGCATTGTAACTCATAAGAGCATTCACATCCCCCCCACACCATTTTATACATTATTATATAACAAAAAATCATACTTTTCAAAATTTATCTCTAATTTTAGAAAACCTTTCACATCCCCTCCACCATATTTACCTTTTGTCTTACTCACAAACACTTATTTTATTATATTTCTCGTTTAAATACACTCACAATAATTTGATGGGGGTGAATAGTAAGCTAGAAGATGGATTTTTTGAAATATAAAGATGGGTATAAAATGGTGGATGGGATGTAGCGTGTTTTTAATAAGTTTTTTTAAATTTTAAAGATGAGAAAATGTTTGATGAAGGGGATGTGAATGCTCTAATAAAGATCCCCCAAGTTCCTCCTTGCTAGCCAATCATAGCCCTTTGTCAAAGTCCACCATTAATTCTTCCTTAAAACAAGCAAAGTTTGAATTTTTTTTTCCTTGTTTTTCACTTTTACGTTTTTATTATTATTATTTTTTTTCGTGAAATCATAGACTTCAAAGTCATTTCATTCTTTTCTTTTTAACTATTATTATTATTATTATTATTATTATTATTATTATTATTATTATTATCATTATTATTATTATTATTATTATTATTATTATTATTGATTCCCTGATCGCTCTCAAGTGTACGCGACATGATCATTTTACTTCTCATTAAGCTCATATCTCACGAACACCTACAAAACACATGTACACTAATAAATAACTAAGACCGACTAAAAGCACACAATAAAAGACTAAAATATATACAAAACGAGCATATTAAGAGGGTGTTTTTACAAACACATCATATTTTTAATTTATTATTTTTAAGTGTGTTTGAGTCAGTTTTATTTTTTTTGGAGTCATGGGATTGCATGTTATAATTTGAACTGTAAGAATAGATTGTCCCGTCCATACTCAATCTCCATTCGGGTCAGGACGATATAAAATCACTAATGTTTGCAGGTGTCCCGATTTGTTTGTTTTTTCTTCTTGTTTCTTTGTTTCAGGTTTGTTTATCGGTTGCGAATGAAATGATATACGACCGACATTGGAAGGAATTGAACGGACTAATACGCGTATTGCTTATCCAGGGGAGTTTGTTCCTTTTACTATTGTATTTTACTTTTTATTTGCTTTATTTTATTCCTAGCTCACATTGAGGACAATGTGTCGTTTAAGTGTGGGGGTGGGGAAACTTTCATTTTCATTTATTTTAGTTAGGTTTGAGTCTAAAAAAAAGTAAAATTAATAATAATAAAAAAATGTCCTAAAACCGGTCTGATCGGGCATGAAAGCAACTGTTTCAGTGCTTCCACTCTCTCTTTGCGCAAAGTGTGTCATCAAAATACCACATTGGTCCCATGCCCGTCCCGAGCCCGGGCGCGGGCGCGTCAGGTGCTTTGCACCCTCCTAGCTGCCACTAGTTGTGTCCTGTTGTATATGAATACATTCCTCTTCCGAATTCAACAAACAAACCAACACATGATTTATATCTCCACTAATGTGGGATAAGCTTAGATCTCTCATTCATCTAGCTTTATAATTAAATATTATTATATTAAACATTAATATAATAATTATTTATTTCATAATTTCAACAATCCCCCACATGATTGGATATCGACCCACACACTCAAGTGTCACAATAAAATTTCAGTGGTTAAGCAATGCAGTATAAGTAGGTATTCCCTTTGAACCCTCCTTTATAATATATACTTTGTCTCCTAGCGGTTAGTAGACACGATGTCCTTGAACCAACCTCTTTTTACGTAGACGTTATTACACATTACACATTACTCTTCTTGGACTGGTTAACTCCTCATTGTCGTGTCCATTTATGTTCATGGAGCACTATCCTAGTTCTGCGAGAGCTTTAAGAATTGCGCCCCCATAATTCCATTTGAAGTGATCTCACCTCTCTTTGACATAGGTGATTTTACCAAAATCATTAAAAGCCGTATGCTTAACCTCCTTTGACATCACTAATTTACTTTAAGGATGGACTAGGAAGTACACAACTCCCTTTGTGTTTTGGGGTACTCCCTCACGGTGACCTTAGTTCATAGAGTTAGGTGGTCCTATTGAGCCTAGATCATGAGATCTCCAATCTTCTAGGTTAGGTTTTGTGACACCCGTCATCTTCATCTTTTATCAATTTGGCAAAACTAGTCCTTATACCTTCAATCGTTTATTTTAACTTATTAAAAGTTCGAGTTCATACATCTAAGTGGCTACGTTTTATTCAAATACGATATGTTTGGTGTAATAGTTTATTAAAGTTTCAAGAATTATATATATATATAAAAGTTTACATCGATTTTATTAATTTTAGATTTTAAAGTTAGAAAATTTATAAAGTTTGGTTAAGTTTTATAGGAAAATTATTAAGATTTATGTAAAATATATAAATTTTATAACCTCAGGGACCATTTTTGCCAAAATTCAAAAGCTTTAAAATCTTTTTTCCTCCTCCCTGATAAAACATTTTTCCGGTCAAACTACTCGCCGGACCGGCGAGATTTCCGGCGACCCCATAAACCCATTCCTAAAGAGACTTTAACCCGTTTTTAATGCCCCCAAAACGTTTCTCCTTCGTTACACATCAATTACCCATCATTCAAATGCATTTATAACATGTTTTTATTAGGATTTGAATCGATTTTTTTTATGTAACCGATCGGAAATTTAAAACCCATTAAGATGATCGTTTTTGACGACTAATCTATAAATTGATATCGCCAAACCATTTCTGCACTTACACCCTTCACAAACCCACAAAATAAACATCATAATCGAGTCCAGATTCGAGTTAATCGGCTTTCAAAGTTCCGGACCTGCACGGCGAAGTTTCGAACTTCAAACGCGATGTGAGTCTCAAATTTTTATGCCATTTTGATCCTCGTAGTGTCCTCTTTAAAAGCCCCTTATCACTGATCTGTAATCGTGTCTTGATCGGGTTTATTGAATGTTTAGGGTTAGGGTTTTTGTCTAGAACATTTGGGGAAGAAGATGATGCACATGTATATTAAGATAAAAAGGCTTTTCTTTAATTATAATCAACAAAAGCAGTTATGGTGTAGTGGTTCAATGGTTGCTTTGTGTGTGGATAGCCCCGGGTTCGAGGCCTGTAGCCTACAGGTCCGGGCATCATTTTTTTTCCAGATTATATTTTCTTTTCTTCTTTATTTATTATATATAAATACACATATATTTTATAATATTCATAATAAATTCATTTTTGCTCCAAAAATTATAAAAATTTTGGTGTAGCATCTTGACACCCTAAAGAAAATTATCATAATTTTATTTTCTGTAAAATGGCTAATTTTTATATTTTTGTCGATTTAATTTGTATTAATCATAATTAATTGATTAAAAATTCATTTTTAATGATTTTACTCTCAAACTTTTTGGGAAATTATTTCTCACCATCATTAACTGAAATAAAAATATTTGGATCAGAAAACATTTATTTTTAATAATTTTCCTATTTTTAATCATTTAAACATGAATTAATCTCATTAAATCAGTTTTAAATATAAATAAGTTTAAAAAAATTATGGGAAAATTAATTTCATTTATTCACATCAGAATGTATCTATTTTGTATAAAAATAATATTTTTGGATCGTGTCTTGTATTTTTAGTCTTATTTATGTTTGATTAGACATAATTAATCATTTGTTTATTTATATTATTTAACATTTATTTTATAAATACTTTTCTTATAAAATAGAGATAGTTTTATGTTGAAGTCTTAGTTATTATTTGTTGGTTTATGGTTTAACTCATAATTATTTATTTATACATTTATGATTACTATATTTATTTAATTTAGTTAAAGTAATTAATTAAATTACTTTGTCTTAATTATTCAAACATATTTTTATCTAAATATTCAATTGGTAATAATTATATTACCTAAACCATATTTACAAACTTTGGTATATTATTTTAATATACAACCTTTATATTAATTTGACTTATCATACAAACTCTAATTCCTCAAATCGACTTAGCAAACCCTAATGCCTTAGACCCTAGTTTCCTTAGACTCTTAGAATTTTCCCTTATTAGTATTCTATTACGTTATAGGTTGAATTCCTCGGAATTCCCATTACTTAGCTCACTACCGCTAAAGTTGGATCGCTTTTGCAAACTGTGAGTATATCTTTCCCCTTTTTACTGCTTTGCTCTTTTGGGGTGACTCATGTACAATTATTACTAAACTTATGTGTATTATTTACAACGCAATGTGCTCTTTGATATGTTTTGTGTGAATTGTATGAACGATTTGTCAAAGTCATTAACCTTTGGGCCGCACCTAACAATGAGTAGTACTACGAGTTATATCCCTTGGTTACTTACGTGAACGAGTTAAGTCCTTGGTCATTGTTATGGTTTTCTTGAACGATGTGTGAACGATTATTGAATGATGTGAGGCTTGATTTTGACCCTTTTACATATTACAATATCATGGCACATACATTGCGAAACACTTTTCTATTTTATGTATTCAAACAGGGTATGCTCACCAATACATTTTTGTATTGACCAAATTATTTTCGTACATGTTTCAGGTTCTTATGAGATGGCTTTTAAGCTTTTGGAATTTTACTTAGATTTTGGATTCATTATATTTCAGTTTAGTGATATTTAGAATCGTTGTAATTCTTTTCAATGTAATAAACTATGAAATCAATATATCAATATTTACACTTTTAGTCCATGAGCTATTGAACAATCGTCACTACGTGACACCTCGATGTTTCCGCCATCGGTCGGAGTGTTACAGGTTTTTCGTTGTACAATCTTACTCCAAGGGCTTTAGTCTCATTCCTTTCGACGACTTGTGCACTACCTTTCTTCTTAAGACTTTTGTAAGCGCATCCGCAATGTTATCCTTTAACTTCACATAGTCTATAGTGATAACCCCTGCTGAGAGCAGTTATCGTATCGTATTATACCTACGTCGTATGTGCATTGATTTGCCATTATAGATTGCCCTTTAAGCTCTGCCAATTGCCGATTGGAAATCACAATGTATGCAAATAACCACCACAGACTTTAGCCATCTTGGAATATATTCCAAAAACTGACGTATCCACTCTGCCTCTTCTCCAGCTTTATCTAATGCAATAAGCTCAGATTCCATTGTGGACCTTGCTTTAAGAGTTTGGTTGACGATTTCCAAGATATAGTTGATCTTTTAAGGGTAAACACATAACCACTTGTAGATTTAGAATATTTCATATCGGATATCTAGTTGGCATCACTGTATGCTTCCACAACAGCTGCATCTTGGCCATAATGCAGTCCATAATTCCTCGTGTTTCTCAAATACCTTAACAATTTTGTCATGCTTTTCCAATGTGCAGCACTAGGATTACTAGTACATCTACATAGCCTGCTCACAGCATATGCTAAGTCTGGCCTGGTACATGACATGAGATACATTAAACTGCCAATGATTCTTGAATACTCCAATTGAGCAACACCCTCTCCTCTATTCTTTGACAAGTGTTGAGAGGTATCAATTGGAGTTTAAGCCACACTTGTGTCCTTCAAATTAAACTTCTCAAGGATCTTATCCACATAATGAGATTGACTTAACACAAGCCTAGTTTGGGTTCTACTTATCTTCACACCAAGAATTACATCAGGTAGACCCATGTCTTTCATGTCAAATCTCGCTTTCAACATGTCTTTAGTAGATCTGATCATCTTGTCATTACTCCCAATGATAAGCATATCATCCATGTAAAGGAATAAGATTACATAACCTTTAGAAGTGTCCTTCACATAGACGCACTTGTCACATTCATTTATTTTGAAACCACTGTTAAGCATAACTTGGTCAAACTTTTGATACCAATGTTTTGGAGCTTGCTTTAAGACATATAGTGACTTGACAAATTTACATACTTTACTTTCTTGACCAGACGCAGAGAATCCCTCAGGTTGCTCCATGTAAATCTCTTCCTCTAATGCCCCATTTAGAAATGCAGTTTTTACATCCATTTGATGTATTTCCAAATTTTTCAAAGCTGCAATTGCAAGCAACAATCTTATATAGGTTATTCTAGTCACATGCGAGTACGTGTCAAAGTAGTCAAGGCCTTCCTTTTGTCTATACCCTTTGATTACGAGCTTTGCCTTATACCTGTTAACAGAGCCATCAGCTTTCATCTTTCTCTTGAATATCCATCGATATCTAAGTGGCTTGCACCCTGGTGGAAGATGAACTAACTCCCAAGTATGATTCTGTAAAATAGAATCGGTCTCACTTTTGATGGCTTCTTTCCATTCAGGTCCATTTAAAGAGGTGATTGCTTCTCGATAGTTTTGAGGCTCACTCTCAACCATGTAGGTAAGAAAATCAGACCCAAAAGATTTTTCAATCATTTGCCTTTTGCTTCTTCTTGGCTCAACCTCTTGAGCCTCTGATTGTTCACGGGTTTCATTTTGAACAACCTTATCAACCGTTGTTGATGAACTCGCATGAGTTTGTTCTAACATTGGGAACTCCTCTTCAAAATAAGTTGCATTTCGTGGCCTTATTTCTATTATGGAGTTCTTGTGAACATCATGATTTTTGGACTTATGCACAAGAAAACAATGTGAAGTCCTATTGTGAACATATCCAATAAATATGCAATCAATGTTTTGGGCATAACTCTAGAGCCTTGGGAGGTGTAACAATTACCTTGGCCAGGCACCCCCATACTTTCAAGTATTTGTAGGATGATTTTTGTCCCCACCATAACTCATATGGTGTTACATCCTTATTCTTGAAAGGAGCTTTATTCAACAAAAAATTGGCCGACAAAATGCCCCCCCCCCCCCCACATATCATGGCTCATCCCATAACTTATGAACATGGTATTCATAGTTTCCTTTAGTATACGATTCTTTCATTCTACACTACCATTTGATTGTGTTGTATAGGAAGGGGTACACTCATGTATTATGCCACTTTTGGCACATTCATCCCCAAATGGCGAAACAAATTCACCTCCTCTATCACTTCTCACACGCTTTATTTCTTATTAAGTTGATTTTCATCCTTAGCTTTATACAAGATAAACTTGTCAATTGTTTCATCTTTACTCTTAAGTAAATACAAATAAAAATACCTCATACTATCATCAATAAAAGTAATAAAATACTTATTGCACCTTTAGTGGGAATTGATTTCAAGTCACATACATCGGTGTGAATCAAGTCAAGGGGCTCAGTTATTCGATTAACTGATTTAAATGATGATCTCGTTTGTTTAGCTTCAACACATGTTTTACTTTTCTATTTAGAGTGAATGGAGAAATTTGGTATGTAATCTAATTTAATCAAACGACGCATCAAATTAAAATTAACATGAACAAGACGGCCATGCCAAACATTAGGAGACTCAATCAAGTAAACAGAAGTAGTAGCATTCTTATTCATGTTCTTAGTAACAGCCATTACATTGAGTTTGAACATACAATTTTGGGCATAGACCTTACCAACAAACATACCACGCTTACTTAAAACAAACTTTTCACTCTCAAAGAGTAGACAAAAACCTAACTTATTAAGCAACCAACCTGACACAAGACTTATACGCAAGTCGGGAACATAAAGCACATTGCTTAAAGTGAGCTATTTTCCAAAAGTCCACTTCAAGATCACATCACTCTCACCCTTGATATCTGCTGTAGCAGCATTCCGCATGTACAACTCATCCCCCACCACCTCTTTACATGAACTAAAGAGGGTCTTCTCTTGGCAAACATGGCGAGCAGCCTCAGTGTCCATCCATGACCCTTTTGGATTGTTAGACACCAAATTAACTTCCTCCATCATGGCAGTGATGTCTTAAATCATGGTCACTAAAGGCAAATCATCATCAACAACCGTAAGCGCCTTTTCAGGTTTAGGAGGTTTGCATTGATCAGCTTTGTGACCAGCTTCATGACAGTTGTAACATTTTCTCTTGAAGCAACCAACCTTCTTTTACACACCACCCTTTCAGGCCTAAGGTCGCGACCATTATTTTTAATTTTTTTCACCAAATTGTTGGCCTTTGTTACCTTTGTGCCCCTCAGAGGACTAACCATGCTCAAAAATGTTACCTTTTGTAGACCCTTCAACTTGAGTTCCTTTTAGTGACACACTGTTATCTTCCACAAGGTCTTCAATTGTCATTTCCTTTCGCTTATGCTTAAGATATTTTTTGAAGTCTGTATAACATGGAGGAAGTTTCTCAACCATTGTAGCCACTTGGAATGTTTCACTAAGTTTCATTCCTTCTGTCAGAATGTCACTAAGGATCACTTGCAATTATTGGACTTGGCTAATGACAGTTTTTGAATCCACCATTTTATGGTCCAAAAACCAAGCCATAAAAAACTTTTTAGTACTAACATCTTCAATTTTGTACCTATGCTCCAAATATTTCCAAAGTTCTTTGGCAGTTTTCCAAGAATCAAGTGCGCTCACAAATTTAACGTCAGATGCCCCTTTAGCAAGTTGAGGGTGGGTGGGACTATGTCAAGAATCTCGCGAGACTCAAAGTAGTAAAGTAAAACAACATCTGCTATTGCCATCTCTTGAAATTCAAACCAAAAAAATTTCTGGTTTCTCAGCATGATTAGCAACCGGCTGAGCGGCTTGGGTACCAACCAATGTTCCCATACTGGTGGACGAAGGTGCAACTATAGTGTTTGGAGGAGTCACATTTGATGCCATTTCTGAAACAAGAGAAAAACATTAATCAGCGTTCAGAAGTGTTGATTCACAAAAATGAAACCAAGGAATAATCTAAATAACTCCCAATTTGGTTTACAAAAAACCATGGCAAACTCACTGTGAATTTGAGGAAATGGTTTTCATAATCCGAATGATTTTTTATAATTATTTTTATTGAGTTAAAATACGGATTACAATACAATGAAAATAAAACTGAACAGATCACAAAGAAAGAACTAACATTTTACAAAAACCGGAAAATAATGTACAAGCAGAAAAAAACAAAACAAACAAAAAGGAAAAACCCAAGATGGCTAAGGCACGTGTTCAACACGATTCCCTTAAAACAGATTTAGGGCCACCTAGGTGAAACCCTCTGTTTCCCAGGGTACAACAGCCTAAGCAGATTGCACTATTGGGATTACCTAAGCACCTGAAATAAGAGCGTAAAGGGCAGAAAAATTTGGAAAGTTATATGAGAGAAGGTGGTAGTTTGTGAACATAGATTGTAGATAAATTTTTTCTGTGTGTTTCAACAGAGTACAAAACTCTGTATTTGTAAACACAAAGCAGAACCATGTGAAGTGTCTCATTGATTACGAAAATCAATGAAAACAATTAAGTCGGGAATGAATACAATATTAAATCTCATTATTCGGCACCTAATCTCATTTGACATGTTTAGAATTCTAAAGCACCTGACCATATCAATTAGCTAGTCGTAGCCAAAAGCTCGAGCCACACAAGTCCAAGCTCAGTTAAAAATATAAAGACGGCTCGCGGTGATGCGTGTGTGCGCCATCAAAACACCACATTACGCACATCGCCCTCATCCCAGTCCCGGTCCCGTGCCCCGGCGCGAGCGCGTCGGGTGCTTCGCATCCTCCTGACTGCCACTGGTTGCATAAACCAACTCATGATTTATATCTTCACCAATGTGGGACAAGCAAAAATTCCCACAGCACTAAAGTTCCACCACACACACTTAAAGCTTAGATCTCTCATTCATTTGGCTTTATAATTAAATATAATTTTATTAAACATTAATATAATAATTATTTATTTCATAATTCCCATAAAGGTTAATTCGAGCACAAATTAAAATGAGCTCAAGCCTAAAAGTAAACTCATTCAATAAACAAGTCAAAACCTAAATTTCACATATCGAGCTCAAACAAGTGTGTTACTTATGTAACTCTTTTATACTATATAAAACATATATTTACATAGCAATAACCATATAAAAAATAAGGTAAACATCCAAAATAATATATATAATATATATTTATAAGCATACATTTAAACAAATATAAATTTATATAAAAAGTTTAACTGAATAAATATTAATAACATATAATAAAATTCCACCCTGTAATTCAAGCTACCTACCTAACCCGGCAACTATTGGAGAAAGAGAAGGAAAAGCAAAACCCTATTAGAGCATTCACACTAGATACTTCATCTCCATTTCCATCTCAATAATTACACTAAAAATCACTACCTTTCTCTCTTTTTTCTATTTAATAATACTTATTCTATACTTTATCATTACCTTTTATCTTTCCTCGACTCACAACCAATTTAAAAAATATTAAAAATTATGGAGGGTGAACAGTGTTTCCTCCAAATTTACTGATGAACAGTGTCTCCTCTATATATTTTCTCTATCCTCTACTCACAACCACTTATACTCACTCTATATAATATAGAAGCCCCCATCACACTAATATAGAGCATCTACTGTGAATGCAAGATTCAAGATTTTAAGGAGGGGCAATGGATATATATAATTGGGAGAAAATTCAGGCAATAACAAACAAATTATCGCAAATTAAGCTCTAAAATCTGGTCATTGTGTGTGTGGATATTGAAAGAATTACTAGTGAGTAATCGACGAGCAGAGTGAGGAAGATAGAAGTGCCCTGCGAGTCTACAAACCCTCTTCAACATCATCTTGCGATTTTTTTATGTAGTGTTAGTCAACGGAGAGAGAGAGAGAGAGGGGGAGGGAGGGAGGGAGAGAGAGAGAGAGAGTTTTCAGTGAAGCTATCCGTTAATTACAACCAGGAAATGATCCACCGTTCCAGTACCAGTATCACCAATGACGGTGTTACCGTGATGGTAGTAGTGTATCCGTGATCAATTCTGGTGGTGTCTCGTCCCCTTTATTCATCCATTTAATAACTTTTTTTGAGAGGTGTAGATCAGATGGGAACGCCTGTAACTGAAACCCTGATCCACGCGACCAACAGCCGTTTGATACCCTGCCCGTAGGACTTACAAAGGCCGGTCTGCTGGAGCTGCGAGTCGAACCGGGTACCTAGCCCGAGCGGGAACCCCCGAATGGGATAAATCCTCTCACCTCCGACCAGCTGGGCTGGCCATCATTGGCATCCATTTAATAACTGACACCTATAACTTCAAAAGAAATGTTAGCCACACATGGGTATTTGGCTTTAGTTTCGCTTACCACACAATCAATATGGAACCCACATTTAGTTGCCACCGTAATAGACTTCACATTGTTTTTCCTCCGTACGTCTAGAACTTCAAACACACACAATCAGTCAACACGTTTTCCACGATTCGTACCATAACAACGCAATTCTTAACTCGATATTTAATTCGAAGCCTTTAAAACCTTTTTTCCACACACACAAAACAAATTATCATTAATACAATATCCACACACCTCGCAATTAACTTAGATTATGTTTTGTGTGCCACGATCACGTAACTCGCGGACACCACAACATAGACTCGTGAGAGCAGGCGTGAGCAGCCCCACGCTACCATGCTCGCGTGGCCTAGCGAGCCAAAATGGAACGTTGGCCGAATAAACTAGCCGTTGGCTACAGCTAGTTTTGCAATTTTATAAAAAAAAACAATTTTTAACCATTAACCATCTAAATCATTTACAAACTCACAAATATTCAAACCTTCAAACTACAAAGTGAAATGGGAAACACGTCATGGGAAGATTGTTACTCGCCAACTCTAGAGTTCATGTCGGAAGACGGGTTTGGTACGAACATGGAAATTGAGCAAAACCTTAGCCAAATGCCACCTCCGTCTCTGGATTTTCTTATTCCGGATATGCAACTGCAACAAGATGTAGGCCCAAAAAAGAGAGGACAAAAGAAAGCCAGAAGAGGAGGCGCGTCGAAAGGTGGTGGGAGAGGTGGCGTGGCGAGAGGTGGTGGGAGAGGTGGAACAAGCCAAACGCCCGAACAAGACATACGTCCAAAATGACAAGTGATGCCATGGACGAAAGATGAGAAAATAGCGTTGTGTCGTGCGTGGGTTGAAGTTTCTGAAGATCAAGAAGCCGATATATAATTTTTTTATGTATATATTGTTTTTTTGTTACCTAAATACTTTTTATAATTTTTTATAATTATTTTTGTAGCCGACTATGAAAGGGCGAAAGATTTTTTGGAAAAAAATCTGCGACATTTTCGGCAAAGAAGTGAGGAGTGAAGCTCGTTACTCCGATATGATATCCAGCCGGTGGCCCGAAATTCGAAAATACGTTGGCTTATTTACGAATATTCATAATAGGAATCGTAACTGAATGCGAGTAAGTGATAGTAGAGATCTTGAAGTCTACAAGTTTACTTGCGACGAATGGAAGCAAGAGGTTTTTCGCAAATACAATACCACAAACACGTGGGATGAGGACTACTTGTGGAGAATTCTTTGCAACTGCTCGAAATGGGTGGAGCTAACTATGGTCGAAGAAATGAGAGAAGAAGGCTCAATGCAAACGAAAACCACTTCTTTGGGTGGGTTCGTCTCCTCTACAAGCTCGGATGCTCATGTGGGGATAGACCTAAACATTGAGGAGGCTGTTGACCCGTCTCCACGCCGGCCACTTGACAGGGACAGGGAAAAAAACAAGTTGTTAATGAAGTTGATGCCGAATTCCTAACAGAGATTATGAAAATAAGAAGTACCGTGGAGATGATGGCACAAGCGAAAGTTTCTAAAATAAGAACGAGGAACAAGGACTTTCTTACGATTGACATTAGGAACCACCACATTAGTCGTCAAATGATACTTGAACGATAACATGAGCATATCATAAAGGAATTTGAAGACCAGGAAAATAATGACGAGTAGTTTTTTATGTTTTTTTTATTAATGTTATGGAATGTTTTTTTTTTATTAATTTTAATATTTTATGAATTATTATTTAACTTGTCTTTTAATTACATTTTAAATGATAAAAATGTTTTTTAAATAATAAAAACGTAAAAAAAAAGGATAAAGCCACTGCTCACCTTGAATCACAACAGGGTCAAGTGAGTAAGTTGCAGCTTTATTACAGTGCCACCTCAACGCCCAGTTGTTATAATATTAGAGGATAGAGTGCGTGCTCAAGGTGAGCCACAACAGACAGTCTTATATGAATATGGTTGTATATGTAGGTAAAGTTATAATGGTTCATTAGTGTTAACTTCCTTACACAATCATTTACACAAATGAAGTAATGTATAGTCACCTATAAGAGTCCATTCACATTAACTTACAAGTATAACTAATGTACATTATTGCTATTTACAAATAAGTGTAGGTGGATGGTTTTGACGTCTCTGGGGCTTCAATGCTTGAAAGGTTCTGCAAGGTAAACAAAATAATTAGTCTTAACGCATGAAGGAGTCTCCTTCATTTAGATTCCTATGTGACAATAAGTTAGTGTCACACCCAAAATGCCACAGCGGAATATTAGCATAGTGGCGACAGAGGTTGGTAATCATAAGTGTAATTAGCAAATGATAAAGTATTTGGACATTTAGAGATAAACCCATAAAAACATAGGTTTTTAAACAAAGTTTCACAACGGATCCTTCATTTACATTTGGTCCCAAATCTTATTTGTAAACATGTCCAAAAGTTATTTTGCTAAAAACACCCATTTTCGCCAAATCCCGAATCCAATCTCATGTACCTGAAAATACACGTTAAAACAAGTTTATCAACACAAGGCTTGTGAGTTCACATAGATCTTTTAAAAGATAATTTAAATCCAAAATCTTCTTTTAAGTCCATTCGCATAATCCTTGCGAATAATATATAAAACCCTTTTCACTTAAACCATGAAAAGTCTATAAACCATTTTTGTCTTATCTCACAAAAAGTATAATTAAAACCATTTTCATCTTAACCATGAAAAGTAAATTTAAAACCTTTTTCGTCTTTTCCACAAAAATAAAAATTTATGCCCATTCGCACAGTCCAGGCGAATGATATATATAAAATCCCTTTTTACTATACCATGAAAAAGTCCATTTTTGTCTTAACCACAAAAATAATATAACTAATTAAATTTTTACCGAAAACATGTGGATTCATAGACTAGCTAAGAATATGAGTATATGTTATCAAAATATAAGCTCATAATCAAGGCATGGCAATTTGGTTCCCAATAATACCGGTGTTTCAATACACCCCCTTTAAAAGTAGTTTTCCGAATTATGACCAGAGCGACTGGTCTGGGATAGGTTCGTCAACCAGATGGATCCACCAACACTTCACTCGCCCTTATTACCAAGGTTAGAGATTATGAATGGTCCGGGAACATTATGTTATGATTTCTTTAACCCACCTTTCCTAGAAAGTTGTAAAACCGCCCCATATACCCGAACATATTCCACACTACCCGTTTTCAAACTTAATCATATTTATAACAAATATCAATGTGTATTCTCCCCCAAAATCATTTATAAAAACTTATAAAAAGTGGGGCTATGAAACTCACCTTGTGGACACACAATTAGTTTCCAAAAAGCTAATCCTTGATCGACTTGATTTCCTATTCAAAGAATCGTGTAAACGACCATTCTAACCTTTTATTATTTCCTAAGTTGTTCATCCAACTTAGATAATCACACATTATTTTCCTTAAAAATGTAATTTTTGTGAAAAGTATTTATTTCCAAAATACTTAAGTTTTAATCGTGACCCGTTGGTGATTATGACTCGCCTTAATCCGATATTTATTATACTTACACCAAAACACTTAGAACCTTAGTTCAATATTCACATGCATACATAACAAGTATCGCACATTGACATGTACATAATTTAATACTTAGCATATCATACTATTTTCACGCCTTATACTAAATACGCAAACAGATTATCATGCATGTAATTATTATCGCTAGTCAAGTTGTAACCCTTATAACATACATTCATCATGAATAAGTTTTCTACTCAAATAATCCATGAGTTTATTAGTTTTAACATGCACAATGTCAACTTCGACAATTTGTCGGTTTTCAAGCAACGTTTTGGCAGTTTTCTTGAAATTCCAATGTGTATTTTTAACCAAAACATGTAATATCTTAAATATATTCTTAAATATTGTTTTTATTCCAAAAATACACTTTTGAATATGGATCTTATCGCGTACAGTCTCCAAAATAAACATCAATTATAACTAATGTAAGCCTAATTGTGACCTATTTTCGGACTATTTATGCATGTTTTATATGTTAATTCTGTGAGTTATCAATCATATGTTTTACACCCAGTCATACCAAACTTCTTCAATAAGTCTAGAGCATACTTACTTTGACAAATGAATACTCCCTTGCTTGACTGATACACCTCCAATCCCATAAAGTAGTTGAGATATCCAAGGTCTGACATCTCAAATTCTTTCATCATTCCTTCTCTAAAATATGTGATCATTGCATCATTGGAACGTGCATAGACAATGTCATCAACATAAAGACACATAAACATCATTTCATGATTAAACCTTTTAAAATACAAAGTAGGTTCACTGTAACTTCTAACAAAACCATGATTAATGAGATAAGAGTCAATTCTGGCATACCAGGCTCTTGGGGCCCGCTTAAGCCCATATAATGCCTTGTACAATCTGTAGACCTTATGCTCTTCACCTTGCACCTCATAACCTTCTGGCTGCTGCACATAAGTCTTTTCTTCCAATTCTCCATTAAGAAAAATAGACGTTATATCTAGTTGATACATAGTCCATCCTAGTTGAGCTGCAGTTGCAATAACAGTTCTTATGGTTTCAAAACGAGCTACTGGAGAGAAGGTTTCTTGAAAATCAATGCCTTTCTTCTGGGATAGCCTTTTGCCACTAATCTTGCCTTGTACTTGACTATTTCACCATCTGGCCCAAGTTTAGTCTTATACAACCACTTGAGCCCCACCAGATTCTTATTCTTTGGCATCTCCACCAATTCCCAAGTGTTATTTCTGATGATTGATTGCTTGCATTTCTTCATCCATAGCATCATTCCACTATTTAATTACCACTACAACTTCAAAATAAGTTGGATCAGATACATTTAGAACAAATTGACATGCTGTGTAATCTTGCATAGGGACGGTTTCTTCATACACATCCCTCAACTGTCTGAGTTTAACAGGAGCCTCAGGTCCAGTTGAGGATGATTGAGATGTGCTAGTCCCTCCCTGACTTTGAACAGTTGTGTCAAGATCCTGATGAGATGAACTTGGTTCTTGTACAGTTGACCCATTTCCATCAGCAGTTACTTCTTGTGCAGCAATGTCGCCTGAAGTATCAAAAAGAAGATCAACAAAATCAAACTCCCATAGGTGTTTGTTATCAGAATTCTTTCTTTTGCTCCAATCCCATTCTCCATCTTCATCTAGCTTTACATGTCTTCTGATGATAATCTGCTTAGTCACTAGATTGTATAGTTTGTATCCTTTGGTTTAGAATGAGTAACTAATGAGGATACACTTTTCAGCATTTGAATGATTAAATTTCCTCCTGAGTTGTGATGGTGTTAAACCATACACAATACTCCAAAGATGTAAGACCCTAACCCGTAATCACGCGATCAACGCCCAAATCATACGGGTTTAGACCTTACTTAAACCACTCCCGATTAAAACTTTGAAATTTGTTATAAGTCAACCCATTAAGATCAAATACATGTTTGATTCACAAAAATTTTACATTTTAATAGTTAAAACATATTTTAAGATGTTGCGTTTTAACGGGAGTTCCTTAGATTCTAGTGCGGAAGCTTGAATGAGTGATCGGGTGTGTTCGGCTCTTATCGCGACTTGATCCTTGCTCCGGGACTTCCATCACATGTTTACCTAGCACCATTACACAAAGAATGGTTAGTGAGTGGTCAAATGAAACATTTAAACTAGTACGATAGTCATTACACGTCGAAACAGAACGAACCAGGCCAAACGGCCCTTTATCAGGGGAACAAACTGCTGCAACTTATGCGCAGCAGCTGTTCGGATCGCTTTTACCCCTTCTAAAACCCAAAATCTGACTTCGACTTTCAAATGAGAATTGTTCTACGCTCCGAGAGCTTTCCAGTCATATAAAGAACACCTCCTAACGATTTTTCTACGATTTTATATGGAATTTTAAAGATCGTGCTGACATGCAGTTCTCTGTGCGCGGCCGGTCGGTCTAAGTGCGCGGCCGCGCATAGCTTCTGATCATTTTTTGGTGATTTTTAAGCATGGGAATCATGTAGCAACCGCATTTGATGATTCCCGAAGCCTAAATATTGACTTGCCGACTAAATAACCTTTGTTTGACTGGAATTATAGTTCGGTTCATGATGCTATGACCCGGTTGAAAGTTTTAAGTGTTTATGTTGATTTTTACCCATATCGACCCGTTAAGGCCTTGAATCTAACAAGGCAGTTTTTGACCACACCAAATGCCTACCGATTAAGTTGTCAAGTCATTAGACACTTGATCAACAAAAGCGTTTATCCGATTTGTTTCATTATGATTTAGTTTCTTAGAATCAACCTTTAGAAATCTTTTAAATTCCAAAAATGCCCTTCATGGTCAAATATTTCAATTTAGCCATTCGTGGCGAAACTTCTTGTTCCAATCCCAATGTTTTTGACCCATTGACTTGTTTAAAAACCTCTAAGTCCTTCCGAACTTAGATTTTCATCCTTTCTCAAGTTTTCACTTGTTTAGTAGATTCTAGGCGCATTAGCGCGCATTAGACATAGTTGTGGAAATAACTTACTTGATTTGCACCCACACTTCATGTGGGTACTTTATCACCTATGTTGCTTTGCCCGAAGGCGTTTATTTGACTACGGACTTACTGGGTAGCCTTGACCCATATCCATACCTTGTGTTTATCCTCCATGATTCTTAACATCAAGAATGCACGCGCAATTGCATTTTCCTGTATGCTTTCTAAATAGACAACATTAATTTCTCGGAACTCAAATGGCAATAACTTGCCATTTGACCCGTTTAACCTTATGAATCTTAATGCTTGGAATACAAGCATCAAGTGTTGGACTCACATGGTGAGGACATCACCATTTGACCCGTTTAGACTCATAGTTCATAATGCTATGTTACCCAAGTTTTTATCTATGGTTCAAGTGACACAAACTTGACCCATTTAACATCATGCTTAACGACTCCATTCAATTGATTTAATTTGGATTAAAACATCATTTCTCACATATCTTTATTAGTTGACCCGTTTGATGGATTTCTCCATTTGGTCATAACTCATTATCTCGATTAAGGTCATAAACCACATTTTGTATTGAGTGCACATAAGGCAACCCACTTAATAGATTCTACCCCTTGGGGTTTATCTTTATCTCACACTCAAGATTTAAAACTAATGTTTATAACAATTTAAGCTATGTTATAGTATATTCGTGTAAGTAAAACTTAGCTCATATCCATTCTTGCTTCCAAGCGCATTGAGCTTGCATCCGTTTGACCCGTTTGCATCCCTAGTTCTTGTACCTAACTTAGGGACATGTCAAACCTTGTTTTGTTAGAATACATAATATGGATTTCTTTTATAACCCACGACATCATGTATTCGTTTTAACTCTAGTCCAACATCACATTTCAAGTATTCATGTTCATACATGTATTACACATTTATTTCCTTATTCAAGCATTTTATCGAACACCTCATATGCACCATTTTCATTATGTTAATTCTAGGTGTTCAAGACTTTCTAGATTCTGCCATGGCTTAGCTAACCATTGACACATAACCATTTCAACAGTTAGCACACATACGTGATACTAATCACATATAAATTGCAAGATTATTCCACATACTAGTGTAATTCATGTTTAAGGTAAAGACCCACTACATACACATAACACAAGATCATGATTTCACATGAATCAACAACATATTATGATTCACCACGTTTTATAGCTTCCTTGGTGCCTACTGACACATAGAAACTCATAGAAACCAAGAAATTCACGTTTTTACCAAAACCCTAGAATTTCACCATGATCATACACGAATTATAACATCAAATTACACCAAATTAAAGGTACCTTGGTATATGTAGGACCTTAGATGACCCATATTTAGCTTCATGCATTTAAATTCTCCAGAAATGCCCTTGATTTGAACATGCTTATGGATTTAGGGTTTTGGGGGAAGAATCCCCTTTTTTTTGTTCTCGGTATTCGACACACACACACACTTGTGTGTGTGTCTTCACACAAATATTATTAATTAACCATTTGTTTGGCTAATGACAACTATAGTCCCTCAAGTTTTCCCACTGTCATTTTCGTATAAAAACTAACTCATAAGCTAGTTTAAACACCTTTTATAAATTTATAAACATAATATTATTAACTAGGTTGTTTCCATATTAGAATATAACCCATATTCTTATCCTCTAAGTCTCGTGTTAATATTTTGCTAATCACGCCTAATGGCGTAGTTAGGCCAACGAATGGTTTTGGGGTGTTACAAAAGACCACCCTTAAATCTTCTACATCAGGCACTTCACTAGACCACATCTGTATTGGTGTCTTGTTCTCATTTGGCTTGGTAGGGGCAATATTGGAAATCTGTACTGCACTAGCCACAGATTCTGCCTAGAAATAGGCAGGTAGGTGTTTGGTTTGAAGCATACATTGGGCCATTTCAACAATGGTTCTATTCTTTCTTTCACACACACCATTCTGCTCAGGTGTAAATGTAGCAATCAACTACCATTTTATCACATGATGCTCACATAATGCATTAAACTCATTTAAGCAGTACTCACCACCCATGTCAGATCTAAACAACTTGATAAAATGGTTACTTTGTTTCTCAACCAATGCTTTAAATATTTTAAACTTTGTGAACACCTCAAATTTTCTTTCAAAGAATTATACCCAACACGTTATAGTGTAGTCATCAATAAATAATAGAAAATACTTACTTCCACCAAGGCTTGAAACTGGCATAGGGCCACATACATCACTATGAACTAATTCAAGAGGCTTTGCGGTCCTTCTGGTACTGGACTGGAACGGTAGTTTATGCCACTTTCCCATGGTACATCCTTCACATACTCCAATATCTTTCATGACGGGAAGCCCATGCACCATTTGCTTCCAATAGAGTTGCTGAAGTGCTTGAGTGTTCTAGTGGGCATATCTATGATGCCACAGTTTTGTTTCTTCATGCACTCTTGGGTTACTTAGCTTCACTTTTGAGGCATCTAGTGGGAACATATTATTTGTTGCCAATTGAATTTTCATAAGTTCAGTACCTGTTTGCTTGTGAACAATTGAACATGCCCCATTGAACATGCCCTACACTCAGCAAGTTATATTCCAATTCTGGTGCATAATAACCATCCTCTATTAATGCCACACTACCATAATTCCTTTTAGCCTTAACAGTTCCTCTTCCTTCAACATTTATTTGTTTCTTATTTCCCATCTTAATTGTTAACTTAAAAGACAAAGAGGTAAATATACTACATACCCCAGTCATATGATTTGAACTTCCTGAATCAACAAACCATACATTGTCATGTGACAGTTTAGATTGATCAGAACTCATGAGAGCCTGTTGTGTGACACGTGCCATGAATAGATGTAGGGGTGTACAAAATGCTCGCGGCTCACAACTCGCTCGAAAAATGCTCGAAAAAAGCTCGACTCGAAAAAGCTCGTTTTGTGATCGAGCCGAGCTCGAGCTAGGGGTCTTGGCACGTGGCTCGGCTCGATGGCTCGGTTTGTGGCTCGATAAACATCTTTTATTTACTTAATAATACTTTGAATTAATCAATAAAATATGAAAAATAATAGAACAAAAACACAAATTATACAAATAATACTTTTAGTATGCGTTTCATTCATTAAAATATTAGAAAAATAAAAAACTATACATGTATATGTGTAATTTTATTTATTTATTTATTTTTTTATTTTATAAATATTTTAAAAAAAAATAACGAGCTGGCTCGAATCAGCTCGAGCTCGGCTCGAACATTTACGAGCCGAGCTCGAGCTCGGCTTTTCAGCTCGACCAAAAAAAACGAGCCGAGCCGAGATGGCTCGTTTAAGTTCGACCTTGAGCTCGAGCTTAGCCTGGCTCGGCTCGATTACACTCCTAAATAGATGAGGGATCTCCTCCTGTCCCTCTTATTCATCATCACCATTAGTTACAGCATTTACCTGTTGCTCATCACTATACCAACAATCACGTTTCACATGGCCATACATGTTACATTGATAACACTGGGGTCCTCGGTTCCTATCATTTGATCTTTCTCTACCTCTGGTGAACCCACGTCCACAGCCTCTTCATGCCTGACCACCTTCATTTCCCATCCTTCTTTTTGGTTGAAAAACTTGTAAAGCCTCCTCATCAGATTTGTCACTTGCCTTGGGTCCTTGATCTCTTGATCTGCCATCCAACCTTTGTTCTTGTGACTGCAATACACCCATCAGTTTCTTAGTTGTCAACTGGGCCAGATCATAAGCCACCTCAATAGATGGCACCATAAAATCAAATCTTGATGTGAGGCTGCTCAGGATCTTCTCCACAATCTTCTATTCAGTGACCTCCTCTCCATAATATCTTTGTTGTCCCACTATGGCCATCACTCTAGAAAAATACAGTACTCACCAATAGCTTCTCCTTTTTTCATGTTTAAGTTTTTAAATTCTTTTCTCAACCCTTGAAGCTTCACAGTATGTACTTAAGAATCTCCTTGGTATTCCATCTTTAGGATGTCCCAGGCTTCTTGAGCAGTGTTAGCATTGGCAATCATGAAAATAATTGATCATGAACACCCTGTTGGATCACTGCCATAGCCCGAGCATCGTTCTTCCTCTCTACCCTGCCTTTCACAAGATCATCACCATGATCAGTCATTCCTAGATCCACTATCTCCAATAACCTCCTGGATCTTAGAATGGTTCTCATACGAACACTCCGGTGTTCATATCCTTCACCTTTGAACATTGGAATAGGGTTAACAGGATTGTGAGGTAGGTTTTAAGAGTCGGACACGGCTCTAATACCACGTGTTGGCAAGAGCTCAATGATAAACAGTAGAATTGAGTCGGCACAGATTAATCTCTTATTAATTGTGAACTTGAAAAGGAGTACATCAATAAGCTAACATCTACTGCTTAAATACTACTATCACACCCTGAAAAGGTGGATCACACAACTGACTAACGAAACAGACTCTAAACACCTTGACTTGGCTTAACAACCGTTATTCAAATTCAAAAACATAACGTAAACTATGAGATAATGTGCCATGCATGCATGTAGAATTAGGATTACATTTTTAACAAACACAGTATTCAACAAATTGTAGATTTGCAACTTATTGTGTATATTTGATATTCCGATCACGCATAATTCATATCCTAGTATATTAATTAAACATATCTTAGTGTATTTAGACACAAGATGTGAACAAACACAAAACATGGATATTACAACACATGTATGAAACAATGATTATATAACGCGTTCAAATATGAGTTGGAGCGGTTTTTCCTTTTGCAAAGTAACCCCATATTTTTCATTCATGTCCAGCTTCATTGGGTCTAGGTCATTTGGAAGAACCCAATCAAATTTAAGAATCAAAGACGCAAGTATAGATTGAACACTGGTGATACCAGAGGGTAAACCAGGACACATCCTCCTTCCTGCACCAAATGGTATGAACTCAAAGTCATGACCTCTAAAGTCTAAATTTGAGCCAAGAAACCTGTCGGGTTTAAATGAAAGAGGATCTTCCCAAAGTTTTGGGTCTCGACCAATTGCCCAAATGTTAACCAATATTTGGGCCCCACAAGGGACTGTATAGTTCAAAATCTCACAGGTTTGGATCGCACGATGTGGAAGCAAAAATGGGGCAGGTGGATGTAATCTTAAGGTTTCTTTGATGCATGCATTTAGATAAGGCAATTTTGAAATTTCAGATTCGACAATGTTGCTAGAGTTGATTTTATGCTTCAGCTCTTGTTGAAGTTCAAACATAACGTTTTTGTTTTTTATCAACTCAGCCATAGCCCATTCAATTGTTGAGGTTGTAGTATCTGTACCCGCTGTGAATAACTCCTGCAAGACAAAAAAATGAATATTCAAAATCACGTGTTAAAAAACAATATTTAGGGCTTTACTAAATGAACAACTCTAAGCAAAAAGAATATATGAGACCAAAATAAATGGGATTTTCAGCACTTCTTTGTATGTGATGCATAGCTGAAAAAGTTTTGATTAAAAGGCTTTAAATAAATCTAAAAATATGTTCCCATGTGAATAATTTCAAGAGGAAAGTATGGGAAAGACTTACCAAAGCCAACATATTTATCTGGTCATCTGAGAACCCATTTTCAATCAAACGATCCAAGAAGCATTCTCCCTTTTGTGTAACCAAAGCCAGTCTTCTTTCATTGATTATACCCTCCCATGAACTAAATATATCTTTTATATGTTTCAAGTTTTCCTTCCTTAGCCCTTGAAGATCCAATCTCTGTAAGATTGGGAAAAAATCACTAACATTTGGTGCAAGTCCATTCACTAATGTTTGGAAAAGTTTCTCTTTCAAACCACTTGCACTTCCATGTTCATCTTTTAAATCAAGAAAATCTTTTCCAAAGAAAATGTTGCTCAAAGTGTTGAACATAGTTGTAAAAATGACTTCCTCAATGTTCACAACTTGTCCATTTTTACTACACAAGAAATCTATCATTTGAGCCAACTTCTCCTCTCTCAAACTAGATTGGGACTCTAAGGCCTTACCCGAGAACATCTCAGCTCGGCAAAGGGTCCTTAATGATCTCCAGCTTTCATTACAATCTTGAGACCAAATAAGTGTGTAAGGTAAATAATAAGTATGGAATGCATTAGGAACAAATCGAGAAGAGAGAAACCGGTCTTGGCTCTTGAGAATTCCCATTGCTGCCTCAGGAGAAGATGCAACAATGAGAACCTGACTACCTAAACGAAGAGATATAAGTGCACCATGTTCTTGAGCCAATAAAGCGGTTGAGACGTGAGGGTTCTTACCTACTTGGTGTAAATTACCGATGATAGGCCATGGTCTCGGGCCTGGTGGTAGGTGCTTTTCATGTTTGAAATATTTTCTAATGATGAATAATAGAAACAAAGGTGTTAATAGAAGAAAGATTGGAAATGACATAATATTTTCTTGGAAGGGATTTGTGAAAGACATTTATGTGCAAATGAGTTTGTTAATGGAAGGGGTACTTATAAGAACTTTTGATCGCCAACTTTTTTTTAATTTCTATGAGTAGAAAACTCCACATCTCTTTGTCATATTCCATTGACCATATATTATTCTCCACCTTTGACTTCATTTCGACTCTTTGAAACATAGGATTTAGATTAGTGTAGCTCAACCGCATGCATGGACTGTTTAAAAACCGGTATATACCAGCCAATTATACCATTAATAATACTGGATGCCGGATAAGATCCTGGTACAAAACATCCCGGTAAAAAGGAAAATGACATCAAGTTCGTATTGTTAGTTAACTATGGTATACCGGTTTGAACCGTTATATAAATTGTTATCGGCCCAAGGTAATTTTTTGTATATTCTGATTATTTCTAATTAAAACTTCTTATTAAATTATGTAGGAGATGAAAATAGTTATGCTCTAAATATTGAGGAAGGCGGTGATAGTGAATTTCATGTTTTAAACGATCATGAACTTAATGTATTCAACACTCCAATGGCTTAAAAATATCATACACTTTCACTTAAGACAACTTTGTTGGAAAATTGAATACTTTTGGATTGTGTTTTTTTTTTTGTTATAGATTAACTTTGGATTTATTTTTTAACATGTAATCATGCACTTTAAGACTATTTTTTGAGTTGATGATCTAGTTTATGGGTTTATAGAGTAAACCAGTCAACTTGGTTGAACCACCCGGTACAACCTGATTTAACCGGTTAAACCATTTTTAGCCGAATCCGGTATGATTTAAAAGCTGGTTTGTAAAACTATGTGCATGGCTAATTTAGTACTCGCACATTATTCAGGAATGATCTGCTTAGAAGCTTCATGTAATTTACGTAGATAGAAACACGTACCAGTTGATGGAGTGGTCCACCTCGTTGCCAGACTTTGATCTTTCAACATTCACCATTTATCTTCAAAGGGGAGACGCCAAAACATTGCCACCTTATTATCACATTTTGCATTTATTTTTAATTATAGCTCCTTTTGATTTAACGGACAAGGCCGGCCCTGAAGGGTGCAGGGAGGACTACCGGTCTGGGCACAGTTTCTAAAGGGACACTTTGAGCGGCGACGAGTGTTTTGTTTCTGCAAATATTTTCTTTCTGTTTTCGACCAAAAAAAGATCTTATATTGAACATTACTGGTTATAAACGCAAGAAGATGAAGAGTAAATAAGGAAGAAGATGAGTCATACATGAAAAACTAGATTGAAGGATATGACATAATTAAAAAAAAGTTGAAGTGGATTACTTGAGATTTGTGTTGTGGTACAGTAATTGTGCAGCCTTTGCAGTAAATTTTAATATATAGTAGTATTACAAAACAATAATTGTCTCACGTTTTTGCACATGATGCAAGTCAAATTCATTTTATTAAAAAAAAATTTGAAGTCTAGTCATAAAATAATGGTCTTTCAAATTATTATGGAATTTTAAAAGATTCTGGTTTTTTTATGAGCCGACTAGGGAACCGGTAATGACACCAGTTCAACGTCCGTTTCGGTTATGAAAACATTACTTAAAGACCAAAATCTAAGGGATACATATTCCACGGTTTGGCCCGAACACCTGAATTTTCAGGGCCGGCCCTGTTAACGGACTATATAAAAAGTTTGAGTATTTTTCGTTTGATGGACAAATCAGTACTTAAAAACCAACATTTAAAAATATTTTTTGGATGGTTTTAACACCGCCCAAATAATAGATGATTTTTACGTATTTGTTTGGACGGTCAAAAAATCTGCTTTATAATACATTTTCTACCACCCATGTAAACAATTTTTTTCTATTTGTGTACGTAAATAATTGTTCAAGATTGATCTTGAATTAGTAGTAAAATTAAAGGGTTAAAGTGAAGAGTTTAATTAATTAATATTTAATTAATTATTGGTTCTTTAGAATTATATAGTTTGGTTAGTAGGGATAATATTTTGTGGTAAGTTGTGGGTTCTGGACACTTAGAGCGAGTCACCAATGCGACTTTAAAGTAACCCAGTCATGCCAGGCTGTTTGTGACTAAGGGTGAGCACCGGCGCGATCACAGCCTACAAATCCAACACAAATTCCTTTATTCGCGTCGTGAGCCGTCGTGAGCTTGCTCGCGTTGGCTCGCTCATGTCAGGTTAGCGTGGGGCTGTTGTGGCTGGGGGTGAGCGTGGGGCTATTGTGGCTGCTCGCGCATGGTCGCTCACGCGTCCACAACACACAGCCTAAGTATTAGATTGTAATTATTAACACTATTTGAGTAGAATAAGTATTGGTTATTTTAGGTAATTGTTTTTATTTGTCTTTTTCTTTGTAAGTTTATTAGTTCGTTTGTTTGAATAGAAAAGAGTCGCGGGTTCATTCTCCCTAAATATTTTGTGTTAGTGTTTGATCTGAATGTATGGGTCAACATTTGTTATCATAGTTTGGCTCGTTCATCAAACACACGTGATTGCACGGAAAACATTTTGCAAGAAAGTTCGGTTTTCCCGTTCGAAGTATAGTTTTCGCTACTTAGGAATGGAACTTTCAAAGAAGTTGTGTCGTTTGTCATTTAGCGTTCATCCTATGCTCAAATAAGATAAGTCCTTTGTTTTATTTTGTTATGGGAGAGCGATCACTAATATAACATAAAAAAAAGGAAGTCTTTGTTTATTTGGTTCGAGTTCCAGTAACTAAAAAAATATCCAATTTGTTTATGTTGTACTTTGTGAAAAAAAAAGCAACAAATAAAATAAATAAATAAAGCAAATCGACCTTTTGTTTTTCGCTCTTATATGTACTCACTCGTATTATGGGATCGATCATCGAAGCTTCATGGCAAGTAAAATGATTAGTAATTTAACCATTTGATAAACTATGTTAACATCAAGAAAGATATTGTTAGGAATTTTTTTTCCAAAGATTTGTAAACTTACATGCTACACACAAGGCAATTTTGATTGGTATATTGTGATTGGTTGTTTTTTGCCTTGTGTGTAGCATGTAAGTTTACAAGAAAGATATTGTTAGGAAATATGTTTCCACATCATTCCCCCTTTAACAAACTCACCTACAAAAAACCAACCAATAATCACATATCATCTCACCTACAAAAAACCAGGCAACTTTCCTTGAACATGATGTGATACCCACCATTGTGAAATTCATCAGACTGTGGGGTGTGGGAAGGGGAAAGGGTCGGGAAGGCTGACGTGGAGCTTTCCCCGAAGGGGAACACCCCCCCCCCCCCCCCCCCCGCTCCAGCTTCGGTGAACTCGGGGAATTCTTCCCGTTCTCCCCGTCCCATTTCCCAATGTTTTTTAACGTTAAATAGAGAGAGAGAGAGGGGTTTAAAGAGAGAGAGAGAGAGAGAGAGGTGTTTAAAGAGAGAGAGAGAGAGAGAACCAGATCTGGTGCAGACGACGACGGCGGTGCAGACGACGACGGCGGTGCAGACGACGACGGAGGTGCAGACGACGACGGCGGTGGAGGTTGTTGCAGGGGGCGGCGGTTGGTGCAAGGGGCGGTGGTTGTTGGTGAGGGTGAGGGTGAAGGATGATGAAGATGATGAGAGAGGAATGGGTTTTGTTTGTTTGTGTGTGTGTTTATAACCGTTCAAAGGTTTTAGTTTTTTGTTTTTTTTTTTTTTATTTAAATAATAAAAAGGGGAAGGGGGAAGAAGGGGAACCATTTCCCCTAAAAGGGGGAGGAGAAGGGGAAAATGAGGTGGCGCTGATGTGGACAAGGGGAAGGAAGGGGGAAGGGGAACCACACCCCATAGTCTCACTACCGATATGGAGGTGGTGTCAGCTGTGTGTCATGGCAACCATCACGGTGGCACCCCCACCTCCTTATGTAAGATGTCTAAGTACTTTTAATCGTCCTAACCACTATCACTAAAATTATCTCATTACTGTGCTCGTCTAAGTACTTGTTAATCCAGTGTTTCTTCAGTAACATATCACACAATAGCTATAGATCCACCTTTTTTTAACAAAAAAACAATATTTTTTCAAATAATTATTTTATACATATTATAAAGGGTAAATTACATAAGGATGGTAGGTAGGCGGGCAACAAAATGTGCCGCCACCCCTTATCTAAATAGAAAATCTCAATATTATAAAAACAAACCCCGTCATTTGGGTGGAAAAGTATTACGAGATATTTTCAAACAAACTTGTACGGTAAGATAGAGAAAGACAATTACCTCCAATCTTGTTCGCTATTAATGTGTGAACATAATGATTCTGAACTGAAAATTAGTTAATTACCACCAGATTTCGTCTTTCTTTTCAACGTAGACTTTTACTCATGCTTGACCTGAAATGATAATATGAAGTAATTGAAATGTGACTTGTTGAAAAATATTACTAAAAATCGATTATAGAAATAGCCTCAATAAATATGTAAAAAAATATATAGATATAAAAAAATGAAAATTATCTTTTTAATTTTTAAATATCATGAAAATGAGTGAGAGAGAGAGAGGAAGGCGAATGGGAATACCCACGAAACCGGAGGAGAAACCCAAACAAAACTCAGACCATCGTCAGACCCTATGTCGAAAACGAATACACCACTACTTTCTACGTCTCGAACCTACCAAGCTGGTGCTCACTTGAAGATCTTTGGAAGGTGTTTAAGAAATATGGGAATATGGTAGACGCTTATCTACCAAGGAGAAAGAATAAAATGGGAAGCTACTTTGCATTCATAAGGTATGAGGATGTCAGTGATGGTGCCATTATGGCAGATTCACTGTGCAAAGTCTACCTTGGTGATTTCAGAGTGGCGGCTAATGTAGCAAAGTTTGGTAAAAACGATAGGAGACACATCAAAGACCATGGAGATTTAAACACTGCCAAACAGAAGGAAAGGCCTGAATCGTCAAAACAACAAGAACAACAGACCAAAGCATGGAAACCGATTGGTCAGGCTTCATATAAAGAAATAACGACGGGCGTTATGGAAAACTGGCATATGGAAACGAATATCGTCTTGCAAAAGCATGTCCTACCTCCATCGGAGTCCTGGAAAAGGTGTGCACTGATTGGGAATGCATGGGATCTTACTCGATTGGCAGGATTGGAAGAGTTCCTGAAGGATATAGAAAAAGAGTAGGTGGTACTCAAATATGTGGGCGGTCTCAGGGCTTTATTGGTCTTCCAAGGTAGTGTCATGATGAAAAGATTCT
Organism: Ambrosia artemisiifolia; assembly: GCA_032199755.1. Taxonomy (NCBI): domain Eukaryota; kingdom Viridiplantae; phylum Streptophyta; class Magnoliopsida; order Asterales; family Asteraceae; genus Ambrosia; species Ambrosia artemisiifolia. The sequence goes on from CM063512.1 coordinate 7,151,394, forward strand.
TGGTGGAGCAAGAGAAGCTATGGAAGTTGTGGTTCTCTTCTTTGGAAATCTGGAATGGTCAAGAGTTGAGTTGTGAACGAGTAGCATGGCTAAAAATAACGGGAGTACCGGTAAACTTGTGGGACAATAGGGTGTTCAACCACATTGGAGGCTTGTTTGGCAAAGTTGTCCAGGAATCAAAAGCGAATATCAAAGATGGAAGCCTGGCCTGGGAAAACATTGTTGTCCTTGTCCAAGATGGTAGAAGAAGGGAGAGTTGTGTCCAAGTGCAGTGCCTAGGAATCTCGTTTAAAGCCTGGGTTTCGGAAGTGGATGAATATTGGTTACCGGATTTTGTTACCAATGGAGTGAAGAGGGTAGACGACGTCAATACTTCGACTGAAGGCTTAAATTTCAATGATGATAACCAGGACACTAACATGGATGAGGTTATTTAGACTCAAGGGTTAGAAGACGGAGAAATTCTGGAGGAGCACCACCACAATCAACCGGAAAAGTTACCGGAGGAGAACAACGGTCCGGATAATGAAAAGTCAGGGAAGTCGGTTGGACAAGGTGAATCAATGAAGGACCCGGTAAACGAAGAGGTGGAGAATGAAACGGTGCATGGGAAAGAGAATTGCGTGTGCATGGACACGTCTGTCGAGGGCAATATGTTGGCTTCATTAATGGAGACCTACGTGGCAGGGGAGACTACAAGGAATGATTATTCGCAGGTTATGGGTGGGGCCAACGAGGATTTTATTGGTGGGACAACATCTAGAAAAAGACCAAGAATGGAAAACGTTTATGTCAATGGGCTGGACCAACCTAGTAGAGTGATTTGGGCTACAATTGAAGATGGCCCATTCCAACCAATTGCTTTTGACCTAAACACTCCTCCTGATCTGTTGTACCAGAGATGTTTGGCATTAGAGGCGCTGACTCTGTTGTTACTTCAAAGGAAGACCAATCACTTATTAACCATCCAAACAACGATGTTCAACCTACCCCTTCCGATACCCATCAGATTGATCCAGCATCCAACCTCGATCCCCCAAATTTGTCGGAATCGGTTACTTTGGTTGACAACGGGAACTCTACTGATTTGGAGACAAACGCTACGGTCAGCGTTGGCGAAGCTGTTGGTATGCAATTACATGGATTTGAAGAGGTCTTGCAAAAGGCCATTCAGGAGGAGGGCGAATTACCAGGTATTCAATGATACTGTTGTCTTACAACGTAAGAGGGATTGGAGAGGCCCCTAAAATGACCTCTTCTAAGGAAGTTATTCGGGAGAGTAAGGCGAATTTTGTTGCTATACAAGAAACGATGCGATGTGACGGCTCGAAAATTCCGGTGCACAGGATATGGGGGAGTAGATCAGTGGAATATGAATGGGTGAATGCAGAAGGAACGTCAGGGGGTCTGTTGAGTCTATGGGATCCAGGTATTTTTAAACGTACTCAAACTTTCAAGCATAGATACTTCCTAGCGATCTCGGTTACAACACCAAATGTGGTTGGAGTAATTCATATGATAAATGTTTATGCACCGCAAGGTTTGAATGAAAAAAAGGAATTATGGGATACTATTTCAGAATTTATAGAATCGAAACCGGGAATGGTGGTACTTATGGGGGATTTTAATTCGGTAAGGCAACACGAAGAGCGTATGTTCTCGGAATTCAATCCAGCTTGTGCTAGCGCCTTCAATTCCTTCATCGAAGATAACGGTTTATTTGAATATCCTATGAGTGGTCGAAAGTTCACGAGGATTTCCAAATCAGGGGATAAACTAAGCAAGATTGACCGTTTCCTTGTCAATCATGAGTTTTGGGGTAAGTGGCCAGACGCAACTGTTTTCGCTCACCCAAGAAAAGACTCAGATCATAGTCCTATTTCATTAACAACACAAACACCTAACTTTGGGGCTCCTCCATTTAGATTCTTCAATTCGTGGCTCTCTAAGCCAGGTTTTGAGGAAGTTGTTAAAGGGGCTATAGAAGGTAACCAATTCATGGGGAAACCGGATACCGTTTTTGCCAACAAGTTGAAAGCTATAAAAAAGGCCATTAAGAAATGGACAGCTATTGAAAGAGAAAGAAGAAGGCATAGGCGATCGGACGTGGAGAAAAAGATTGAGCAATTGGATAGCCTTGCGGAACAAAGATTGCTTTCGGAAGATGAAAAATCACAGTGGGCTGAACATAAACATGAAAGGGAAACAATTTTAAGGGAGGAAACAGCTGATGCGATTCAACGATCAAGAATTAAATGGGTGTTGGACGGCGACGAGAACACTTCCTTCTTCCATGGTATGGTCAATCATAACAACAACAGCAAGAGAATCAATGGATTCTTAGTACGGGATGATTGGGTCTCGGAGCCGAACAAGATGAAATGCCACGCAAGAAAATTCTTCGCTGACAAGTTCAGGGAACCAATATTGCATAGGCCGAATTTCGAGTGTCCAGATTTGAAAAAACTCTCGGAGGCAGAAGCAGGAAGACTTATTGTTCCGTTTTTGGTGGATGAAATAAAAGAGGCAATTTGGGATTGTGGTAATGACAAAACACCCGGTCCGGACGGATTCACCTTCGCCTTCATCAAGCACTTTTGGGACCTCTTTAAGGAGGATGTTGGGCGTATTATGGATGATTTCTTCACCAATGGGGAGATCAGCCGTGGTTGTTCATCTTCATTCCTTGTGCTTATCCCTAAGTGTGTTGATCCCGTCTCATTGAGCGAATATCGGCCCATTAGCCTCTTTGGGTGCATATCAAAGATTATTTCAAAAATACTGGCCAATAGAATCAAAGGGGTCATACAATCGGTGGTCTCCGAAGAACAATTTGGTTTCCTTTCGGATCGAAGTATTTTGGATGGGCCGCTCATTTTGAACGAGATTTTCTCTTGGGCTAAAAAGCAAAAAAGGCAAGTTTTCTTCCTTAAAACGGATTTAGAAAAGGCGTATGACACAATTAGTTGGAGCTTCATAGAGTCGGTTTCTAACCAAATGGGTTTCCTGGACATGTGGAGACATTGGGTGTCGGGTATTCTACAATCATCAAGGGCCTCCGTACTAATAAATGGGTCTCCGACGTGGGAATTCCAATGCTTTAGAGGTGTTAGACAAGGCGACCCATTGTCACCCTTTATCTTCATCCTTGCACTTGAAGCTTTAACATGTATGACCAACAAAGCTGAAAGTGTTGGGCTGATTAAAGGGATTAAACTTCCTAACAATGGGCCTTGTCTTAATCATTTGATGTTTGTGGATGATGTCGCATTCTTGTGTGAAAGGAATACGCAAAACCTGAAGAATCTTATGCGGCTGCTTAGAGGATTTAACCTGGTTTCAGGCCTCAAAGTGAGTCATTTGAAATCAAACATTTATGGGGTGGGGGTCGAACTACAGCAAATTCAACAAGCAGCGGAGGAAATCAAGGTTAACCATGGTACTTTCCCTTTCAAGTACTTAGGAGTGTTGATTGGAGCAAATATGAATCAACAAAGACATTGGAATGGAGTGATTGAAGTGTGCAAGGCAAGGCTGTCTAAGTGGAAAGCAAAAAATCTTTCGATGGGTGGGCGCGTTGTGCTATTAAAATCGGTATTGGATAGCCTTCCGCTTTATTATTTCTCGATTTTTAAAGCACCAAAGTGCATCATCCAGCAGCTCGAACAGCTTCGGAAGAGATTCTTTTGGGGGGGGGGGGTAATGAGGATAAACGGAAGACATCGTGGGTGTGTTGGGAACGAGTCATAGGGCCGGTTGATAAGGGGGTATCGGGTTGGGTTCTCTTGAACATATGAACTTGAGTCTTCTCACAAAATGGTGGTGGCGTTTCAAGACGGAGCAAAATCGAATATGGTGGAAAGTGGTAGCGGCAATCCATAAAACTCCAAGGTCATGGTCGTTTATGCCGGTTAAAAATACAATCGCAGGCGTTTGGAACTCAATTGTGAAAGTCGAAAAGGATTATAATGCAGTTAACAACAGTATTTCGGGGCTCATTAAGGGTGGGTTGGGTAATGGTAACACTATAAGGTTTTGGGTTGAACGAATAACCGAACCTCTTGATTTAATTCACACCGATGTTTGTGATTTAAAGGCAATTCCTACAATTGGTGGGAATAAATATTTCATCACGTTTATTGATGATTGCACCAAGTATTGTTACGTATACTTACTCAAAAGTAAGGATGAGGCAATAGATAAGTTTACCTTATACAAAAATGAAGTTGAGAATCAACTTAAAAAGAAAATTAAAGCCGTAAGAAGCGACCGAGGTGGTGAATATGTTGCACCTTTTGCGGATTTATGCGCAAAAAGTGGCATAATACATGAGTGTACACCACCTTATTCCCCACAATCAAATGGCACCGCGGAACGGAAGAACCGCACATTGAAAGAAATGATAAATGCCATGTTGATAAGTTCGGGAGTGAACCGTGAAATGTGGGGGGATGCCATTCTTTCGGCTAATTATCTTTTGAATAGGATACCTCTAAAGACTAGGGACGAGACTCCCTATGAGTTATGGAAAGGTAGAAAACCTTCATACAGATACTTGAAAGTGTGGGGGTGCCTAGCCAAGGTGACTGTACCACCTCCTAAGGCTCTTAGGATAGGCCCCAAAACTGTTGATTGCATATTTATTGGTTATGCACATCAAAGTACTGCGCATCGTTTTCTTGTACATGAATCCAAGAATCCCGATGTACTAAAAAACACTTTCATGGAGGTAAATCCTAATTTTTTCGAGTACTTTGAACATGTGTTTCCCATGCTAGGACAAACACTTGTTAGATCATCAACACCAATTAACGATGACCAAGCAGGTCCATCAACATTGGTTGACAATGAATTTCAAGAAGAAATACATGAACGACCTGAGGTTGAGGAGGGTGACCTTAGAAGAAGCAAAAGACCAAGGGTTGCAAAATCATTTGGTCCAGACTTCTTGAGTTACATGGTTGAGGGTGAGCCCAACACCTACCGCGAAGCGGTCTCCTCATCAGAAGGACCTCAATGGAAAGAAGCAATTAAGAATGAAATTGATTCTATATTGCAAAATCATACTTGGGAGTTAGTAGATCTTCCACCGGGTTGTAAACCCCTTGGATATCGTTGGATATTCAAGAAGAAGATGAAAACTGATGGAAGTATTGATAAATACAAGGAAAGGATAGTGATCAAAGGATTTAGACAAAAGGAAGGTCTAGATTATTTTGATACTTACTCGCCTGTAACTCGAATAACCTCTATAAGATTGGTTCTTGCGATTGCGGCTTTGAGAAATTTGGATGTTCACCAAATGGATGTAAAGACCGCTTTTCTAAATGGTGATTTAGAAGAAGAAATTTACATGCAGCAACCCGAGGGTTTCTCTGCCCTAGGTCAAGAGGGCAAAGTATGTAAATTAGTCAAGTCTTTGTATGGCTTGAAGCAAGCTCCAAAACAATGGCACCATAAATTTGATCAAGTCATGCTTGACAATGGTTTCAAAATAAATGAGTGCGACAAGTGTGTCTATTGCAAAGACACGCCAGGAGGTTATGTGATCTTATGTCTCTATGTGGATGATATGCTTATCGTTGGGAGTAATGATAAGATGGTTAAAACCACTAAAGACATGTTGAAAGGGAGATTTGACATGAAAGACATGGGTCTAGCGGATGTTATTCTAGGAGTAAAAATCCTTAGAACCCAATATGGTCTTGTTCTAACAAAATCTCATTATGTGGACAAAATCCTTGAAAAATTCAATTCAGGAGATAAGGCTATAGCTCGTTCTCCAATTGATACCACCCACCATCTAGTTAAAAATAGAGGAAAGGGTGTTGCTCAAGTAGAGTATTCAAGGATCATTGGCAGTCTAATGTATCTAATGACTTGTACTAGACCCGAGTTAGCATACGCGGTGAGTAAGCTAAGTAGATATACAAGTAATCCAAGTGATGAACATTGGAAAAGTATAACAAGGGTGCTTAGATACATAAGATTCACACGGGACTATGGACTGCATTATACCCGTCATCCAGCAGTGATTGAAGGATACACTGATGCGAACTGGATTTCGGATATAAAAGATTCCAAATCAACAAGTGGTTATGTGTTTACACTTGCGGGTGCTGCTATATCTTGGAAGTCTTCGAAGCAAACTGTTATAGCAAGATCCACGATGGAATCTGAATTTATCGCCTTAGATAAGTGTGGAGAAGAGGCGGAGTGGATACGTCAATTTGTGGAGGATATTCCAAGATGGAGTAAACCTTTACCAGCTATTTGCATACATTGTGACAGCCAGTCGGCAATTGGTAGAGCCCAAAGCACAATGTATAATGGCAAATCGAGGCACATAAGACGTAGACACAAAACAATACGACAACTACTCTCTACGGGTGTTATCACGATTGACTATGTGAAGTCAATGGATAATATTGCGGACCCGTTAACGAAAGGCTTAAGCAAAGAGATAGTATATATGTCGTCAAGAGGAATGGGACTAAAGCCCACGCAAAAAGGGAGTATGAGGGAAACCTAATCTAGTTGACTGGAGATCCCAAGATCTAGATTCAATAGGACAACTTAATCATATGACCAAAGGGAGTCACTGTGGGGGGCACCCCAAAATATTAAAGGGAGTTTATACTTCCTAGTCCATTCCAAATCAGTGACAGTGTGTTGAGGTTAAGCATATACAAGTTAATGATTGTGGTAAATCAATTTAACTTTGCTTTTAATGATTCATGGGAATCACCTAAGTTAGAGAGAAGTAGGGTCGCTTCGAATGGATTTGTGGGGAGGCGCAAATCCTAGAGCTCTCGCAGAACCAGGAGTGTCCATGACCATAAAGGACACGACAATGAGGGGTTGGCTAAACCAAGTGGGTGTTGTGTGAAGTGTATTGTCGTTTACACAAACGGGGGTCAGTTCAAAGACATCAAGTTCTACTGACCGCTAGTAAGCTAAGTATGTTTCACAAAGGAAGGTTCAAAGGCAAAACCTACCTATCCTGCAACACTCTACTGTCGAATTGTATCGTTGAAACTTGTAAGGACGGATCGATCTCCATCCATGTGGGGGATTGTTGGAAATTTAGTGAAAATGCTATTTTCACAAAATATAGGAAAATGAGTTTTTCCTAACTTTGGACTAAAATATATATTTGAAACAGATGTTTATTTATATATTTCTTTGTGGGTTTATGTTCTATGTTGTGAGAGCTTCGCAACGAACCAAACCATGTCCAAAACGGAGCTAAGATGAATGAGATATCGATGCTCAAAGATTGGTGAATAATGCACTTGATGCTGAAATGAAACAAAGTGGAACTTGTCCCACATAGGAGGAGTGATGATACCATGAGTGGTATATAAGGAGGAACACTCCTTCCTAATTGTTTCATGGGAGCTCACACTGTGGAACTCGCGAAGGGTGCGGAGCACCCTAACTCGCACTCGCGCGTGGCGTGGGCGATGGGCGCAATGTGACGCTTTGATGGCGCACTTTGCAATTCACACACTCGCATCACCGCGAGCCGCTTGAGAGCCGCCTTAGTATTTTTGAACACAGGCTCGTGGTCCTTTGCATAGGACCAGTGGCAGGAGATGCGCGCGAGTACGAGCAGACAACCAGCTAGCGCCCTGGTCTGCGCTCGAGTGACGTAGAACGTAAAAGACGTTCTGCGCAGTAGCGCGTCCCAACTTCACGTTGTGCGCATGCGCGCAGGTTGACACGCGCGCGCGGAGACTCCAGCTCCTCAGCAGCAACAGATCAGAAGTGTAACTGTCCAGTCAAACAGTTTCGTTTGAAACTTTAAGAACATAATAAATGCCATTGAAGACGTTTAATGACATTTATTTTTCGTTTTTAATGCTTTCCGAAACTGATATGATTTAGGACTCTATAAATACCAAAGGAGACCTTTGGTTGAGACACACCTCTCACACTGTTCTGAAATATTCACCTCTCTTGTCTTCTCCAGCATTCTGTTCCTATTTCTTCCTGCTGTTCAGGTACATTTCGGGTCAGAGCCAACTCCGGCAGCACTCTTGCTGTTCCGGCTGTTGTACCCTGGGAAACAAAACGAGTTTTGATAATAGACTCGGAATTTGTTTTAAGAGTCCCGTGTTCAACACGATCCTCAGCTTTTTCATTTTTTCTGCTTCTACTCATTTCTTGTATTTTGTTTCTTTAAGTTGTAATCGTATTATTTTTCTGCATCCGTTTATTTGTTTAGTTGTAATCGTAATATTTATATTATTTATTTCATTTTATATACGAGCGGTTCCTACAAAGTGTAACATGAAAATTTCGAGCGCCATTGTTTTTCACAAGAGATACCATGAAGACATATAACACGTAGCCAAAACTATATACTGTTTTTTTATATATCTATTTCAAATAAGTATGTACATTTTAAGTTACATTGTACATACTGTTATTATGATACTGGCTTTTATAATGAGATTCAACCCGAAGTCCGAACCGATCGATTAAAAAATTGACTCCAAATTTTAAACCTAGGTATCAAACTATGACACCATAGGAAAAAAAAGTTATGTCTGAACCAATCAAAGTTGACTAACCAGGTATCATCCACTTCAATATTTTTTACAGTGTGAAAACGACTTGAAATATTGTCAACCAAATTTTAACATTTTGTAATTAAAAACGATTTGAAATATTGTCAACCAAAAAGCTTTTTATGTAAGAAGGGTGAGTGTGAAAACATTTATTTTACTATATATATTGTTAAAATCTGGACGAATGTTAGATGAAGATCCACTCATACATATTTCTCACCAGCAGTCTTTGGATGATGGTCCAAGGATGTGATTTAAGAGCATCATTATTTAGCTTTTTCTATTTTATTTTGGTTTTTTAATTAATTAATATTATAATATTAATATTCAGTAGTTAAAATTACATAAACCCCATGACACATCTACCATCTTCTCACTTCCTTTCTCATCCTCTAACTCTCAACAGCTCTACTCCATAACCATCAATAGCAGTCAGCAACAACATAATAGCAACTATAAACTTCATAGCAATACTCTGCTCCATCCCCATCATAACCATAACCGCATGTATCTTTTTAAATCACGTCCACTCCACCGCCGGTCACATCTTCAACACAAGAGTTGCAGGTTCAAAAAAAAACAAAAAAAAAAACATGTAGATCAAGTGACAGCTGGGAAGGAAAAAAGGAAAAGAAAAAAGGAAAAAAAAATTCTACGTGGAGGATCGTCGAGCCCGGCGAAATTTGGACGCTCATGCCATTGCCGGGGGAGAGGGGCGGTGTACGCCGGGCCGGCATAGGCTTGCCGTGCCTATGCCGCCTCCACACCGAGTGGTCTAAGAGGTCAACATCTATCGGTCAAATAAAAAATAACACAAATTTAATATTATAAATAATAAAGATTTAAAAACTATAATATTATATTTATTGAATATAACTGAAATATTACGGTTTGCTAGATTTTGATAAACTAGATGTTTACCCGTGTCGCGCGTTGCGGCGACAACCTAGACGTACAGACGTTGCGACGGTGACATTAAGGTTTCATATAGCAGCATTAGTGTGTCAAATGTGGCTACATGACTAAACCAACAAAGATACACAATACCAAATTTTATTCTGTTCCTAAGCATCTTACAACCTAGGGTAACTTTTACCTCTTTTACCTTGGCCATTGCAAGGACCCTCGAGCGTTAAACTTTCCAAAAGCAATCCTGATTCAAACCAGCCATATCACATATTTTATACAGCAATGCTCAGGAAGTTATGGTCGCCTCATGAATCGAATGGAGAATGAAGAGAAAAGACCTAATATATAAAAATTTAAATTAGAAATCAAATTATAGTACATTTACATGCGGCTTTTTTCTTGCATAACCTCAGACAACACAGACCATAATCAGATTTGGATCAAGTTGATCTAAATCCAATTTTTTTATTTTGTCATCCAATTAATGTCTAAATAAAAAATTGTATCATTTAATAAGAATGCAATATATTTCGTAAGAGAAATCTAGGAGGTTTAGCAAAAGTATTTATTTGTTATTACCTCTTAAGGATATACAACACTGACCCATTCATAAGTTAACGGGTAAAAATTGGCATGTTAACACATATAGTAAAAAGAGTTCTACTTTTACGAAAACAATGTCTTCTGTTGGTGGGTGTAATAAGGGCATTTTAAAGCGTTAGACCCACTAAATCATTTATACAACTTGACATGCTAATCATCTCTATGTTTAAGTACGCTTTAATCTAATCCGTTAGGCCGCTATACACCCCGCTTATTTACCAGCTGATAAAGGTCAAGAAAAAGCAAAAAGAGGAGTATGTGACCTGCTGTAAGGTGCTAAGAGATGCCAAAATAGAGCCACCAATCCACACACTATACTTCCTTTCTTGTGCAGCAAAAACCATAGACTTCATGTTGGAGGCTGGCAAAGCAGTAATTACCATATCCACCCTAACAACAATACATGGGAGCATAGTTATATACCACCACTAAATTCTAACTGAAGTTACTGAGAACACAACATATAGAATTAGTATAAACACAACATAATTGGGATGCATTTAACTTTTTTACCCCTGGAAAACACGTCAAAGAAGCATCCAACTTCAGAAATTTTGCCATACGAAAAACTGCCTTACCAACTTGATTACTGTGTTACTGAACCTTGCCAAATGCCAGGCCACCCGTCTTACCAAGTATAATTTTAAAAATATGGTTTTTGTAATCATATTTTAGCACTATAATTATTTATAAATTCAAATTAAGAGACAAAAAGTGTTGACCGGTGAACCCAATAAATGAATATAATTCCTATAATCAATAATCTCAACATGGAAAATGCCTCCTTTTACCCATGTCTATATGAGTATAGGAAAACCCAGGTTACCAATTGCTAATACAAACACTACATCATCAACTGTATGACGACAATACCACCTTTGAAAAATTCTTCTTTCTAACCCATGTATGCGAACAAATGAGATGCAGCACATGGTGATAAACGCATTATATCATGATTAAAAAAAATTATCTACCATAGGCGTATGGCAAAACAGTTATGTAAACTTCATTGGGACAAAGTATCAAACACTTGGTGTGCTCAACAAAAAGAGTCATATGTTTAATCTCTATCACTCTGTGTTTAGCACGTGAATGCATCAAATTCCTCCCAATATCAACAACCAAACAAATAATTGTCACATCAATTAACTCCAATTAGCGTAACAGTAAGAAACTACGAAGACAAATAACAATAGGACCCGGATTACCTTATCCGATCTAACCAAAGGCTCTGCCATATCCTGAAGATGAACATATTCAAGATCAATTTAAAATACCAAAGGTATTTGTGAATGAAAACAAACTACCTCGGGTTACCACAAAGTTTTCGGTATCTGGCTAGTGACCATCAACAACAACCTCTATATTTTCCAGCCGTAACTGCAGCCGCCACTGCCTTCAAAGCCTTCGACGCATTAACTTTCCCGTCATCACCATCGCCTACCGGTGAACAGTGACGTTTTATTTCCAGGAAGGCGACAACGGTTGTTTGTGCGAGAGAGAGAGATGAACAGGGGTGGAGCGGGTGTTTTGTTTTTATTAGTTTCATTGAGAGAGAGGGGGGGAGAAGAAGGGATAGAATGAGAGAGAGGAAGGTGATCACAGAGGGAGAGGTAGCCAAATAAATTACGAAGATACCACTTGTAAAAATTTTTTGAAAAGCGTGCCACCATGGTGTATAGTGACTTCTGTGATATATAGATTATATAATTATTAGACTGGGTGTACTGGGCTTTATTAATAGCGCCCCACACACACGTGGACCAAAATGGCGCCCGGAACACCAAAACGGGGGGCGCGATTCCCTAAAAACCCCCGGGAGCGTGATGTTTTTAGCGCCAGATAACATATCCAACCACCAATCATTTTCCTCCACCTCACCCTCTCTCTCTCATCCTCTCTCATCCACTTATTTGTTTATTATTTTTTTAATATTTTTTTAATTTAAAAAATAAAAACGAAATAACGCCCCCCACTACACCCCCATTTTGAATTAAACCCCAATGCTGACTCAGCTGCCACGTGGACCAATCAGAAAGAGGGGCTTTATATATAAAGCCCCCCACTACACATGGTCTTAGGGTAAGAAAATTTATATTAGTTATAAATATTTAATTGTTTAATTAAACTATAAAAAATCATTATCAATTAAAGAGTGCATATGACGCATATAATGAAGGGATAAATCTCATCGTTCTGTGGAGTGTGAACACTTGTGAGATAATTCATAAATTTCGATAGAATGTGATGAGTTAGAAAGGTAGAGAAATGTGTTATTCCATCTGGCGCTGTTCAAATCGCTCGTCGTTTGTGGATCGCTCGTTCGGAAAATGCTCGAAAAATGCTCGCTCGATCTTTCGCTCGGTTGTATATGAGCCGATTGGCTCGGTTCGGTTTGTAAATGAGCCAAGCACGAGCAAAGGTGTGCTCGACTCGGTTCAGCTCGAATAAATTTTTATTTATTTAATAATAAATATACACACAATTTACAGATAAATCTATGGCTTTATATATAAGGTTCTATTGGATTTGACTCAGTATAAGCAAACAAAATATAACCAGCCTACTTAACACAATAAAAAATTAACACTAAATTTAATAGTAAAACAATAAGTCATGAGGTGACAGTGTTGACATCTTTATGTTAATAGTTGTCCATCGCTAATTGTCGCTTGATATCACACCTACGCCACAATGCAACAACTGTTGTCTGATGTATGCTCATCACCTCACCAGCCTCAATCTAAGCCTTATCCTTGGACACTGGGATCTCAATATTATTGTCGCATCGAACATTTTGACCTTAGTTGTCACCCGACAAGAAAAACATCAAAGGAAACATCCCAATTTTATAATCGTCCATATTATTTTCCGCTCGATTCTCTCTCGGCGCTCGCTCGGAAAATTTGCGCTCAAAGAATGCTCGTTTAGTTTTCGGCTCGATTTTAAACGAGCCGCTCCGCTCGGTTCGGTTTATAAACAAGCCAAACACGAGCAAAGCTTCGTTCGGATTGACTCGGCTCGTGAACAGCCCTACAAAATATCACATATAGAGAAACCAGACATGGGGGTAACTTACACCAATCAAGAGGCAATCCCCATACAGATCAAAATTTGTGTATGTGTACTCTGGTTCAAGGAGTTGGAAATTCCAACTCCTTGGGCCAGAATACACATACACAAATTTCCAACTCCTTGAACCAGAATACACATACACAAATTTTGATCTGTATGGGGATTGCCTCTTGATTGGTGTAAGTTATCCCCATGTCTGGTTTCTCTATATGTGATAATTTGGGCATAACACATTACCAGCGTCATCCAAAATTCATAAAAGGCTGGCCGGCCAGTGTACTCAGTTTACTTGCTGCCTTGCTGGGTGATTTGGAAAGTGAGGAATGTTTCTAATTTTTAACCACAAGAAGGTGCTCAGTTACCTTTGGATCAAGAATCGGGCTAGATTGTGTAGCTTGCAAGAATCTCAATGGGAGTCGTTTAATTTTGTGTAATTTGGTCTAATTGTCTCTTTTTTTGGCGGAGTTTTACTTGTTCTTACTAGCATCATCCTTCTCTTTGCTAGCATCTTGCTACTGTCTTTGTTTACTGGTTTAAAATTTTTAATGTAAATTTGGCAAATTTAGAAAAAAAGTTTCCCAAAATGTTAAAAAAAAGTAAATAAATAAATAAATAATGAATGTGTAAATAAAAAGAAAAGCTTCGAATTAGGAAACCAAGAACGGAGATTTAGGCCAATGATGTTGTAGCGTAGTGGTTGTAATAGAAGTGGTAAGGTTTACCCACTTTGTGGGGTTCCTGTCCTGGGAGGTCACGGGTTCAAATCTCATTCAGAGTAGGGTTATTATGGAATGAGGGGCTGGACCTTAGGGGGGGCTGGGGACCGGATTTAGAGGGTGTGTGGCTTCGGTATGGGTGTGTACTGTTGACCTTTCAAAAAAAAATAGAGATTTAGAATAGGGATATACTGATATACTAACAAGTGCGAAAAGATAATACGGTAAATATACTTTAAGAAAGATTATATATGAAGTTTAGTTGTGTATTCTTTAGAGTGATATATTTATTCGTGTTAAAATCTGATTAAGTGTTTTTAAATTGTGTTAGAAATTGTTGTCTATATTGTGTATGATGATATAAATTTTGTTATGTTGTACATGATAGTTGGAAAATATGTGATAGTTAGAAAAAGATGTATTTGTAATCGTTTATTTGTTGTCAAAACGTCAATATAGTTACTTAGTGGTCAAAAATGTCCAGCCTAGAAGTTTCAAATGTCAAATCATATATGGCAATCATTGACCTCCTTGTGTGGCAATCAAGAAAAAGTAGTGCATTGACCGTAAACCTTTTTTTTTTGAACGGCCAACGAATTAATTTCCGAGCACTCTCGGGCACCCTTTTGGCGAATCAGATACTCGAGAGTACCTGGGCCATCAATTGCCACCAATTCCCGGGAATACCCGACCACTCACCCGCCCGGAGGCACGACAGTGAAATAATCGGTAAAACCGGTCGGGATCAGGACTCGAACCCAAGCCAATGGCTGGGTCATCCCTCATTTCCCCCACCAATGTCCTCCAAATGTAGCTAGTAGGAATTGAACTCAAGCCTCCCATAGGAAACTTTAGGCCCTCAACCAACTAGGCTACAAGTGTTGGACTGACCGTAAACCTTTAGTTTAGGTGAAACACATTGTTCGTGAGACCAAATTATTCGAAGCAGTGGGATTTGTTAAAACTAAAGTTTGTCAAATTTAACAATCTCTTCAACGTCGTGAGGGAAAACGGAGGCAGAAACGATTGACGAGTTCCTCCGCAAGTACTAAATGATCTATGAAAGAATATATATTTATGCACTTCTCTACTGCAAAATACTAAGAATTTATCATGTTTAGCAGCCAATTGTACATCTCGATTCCAAGGTTGATGATTAGCGTTTAACATTTATATTGTACCTTTTTAAATAATTTCACCATTTTATCTTATTTTTCTAATTTAGTGTTTCTATAAAAATGTTTTCTTATTCAATTTGGTTTTAGATTTAAAATTAATCTATTTTATTATATTTATTATTTTGAAAAAAAAAACCCTTAAATAATTGAAGTGGTTCAATTAGATGAATGAGGTGACAACTTATGATTTGATTGGTTGTTTTTAGTGATGGTGTGATCACTACACGTCGACCTTTCCCAAAAACATCTCGTTAGGACAGCCTTTCCCAACGACATGTCGTTGGGATAGACAAAAAAACAAAAAAAATTTTGATGGAGGCTTGTATCGACGCGTTATTGTCGGGATAGATTACCTATAACGATGATTGGTTGTTATAAAGATAGGGTGGTCGTATCAGAGCAGATTTTTTGTAGTGGATGGACGCACACTCCACCCTAAGCTACTATTTTGTTTTTTAATATAGGATAAATCTATAGTGATTTTGTAATCTGCTATTTTTGTTTCATGATCACGTGGTTTTAAAGTGTACGTGTATTATTTATTTAAACTAGTGGTCTGCAAACTGGTGTGTTACACCGCATCTCAAAATCGTTAAGAAGAGATACCCTTTTTAAGTTACCACTGTCACCGTAGGAGTGCTGCTACAGGTCTTCTTTGTTACCACCCACAGTAACATCAACAAACCTCAAAATAGTGTCACCCATCGTTGTCTACCACTTCGGCATGACTTCTTGCTGCCATGCAATCCACCCAAACGACCGCCACCGCTTCTCCGTTCCTTTCTACAACAACGATGGCCAACAACACGACAACCTTAAGCAGGTGATATCATATAGTAAAGTCATTTGAATTCTCTATACATCTTTCTTCCTTCTCTTCTTTAGCTATCTCTTCATTCGTTTATGCCAAAAGCTTTAGTATTTGCTTGCATGGGTCTTCAATGGAATCGAATATATAAGCTTCTTAATATCCAAATAGTTATTTAGCAAACAAAACCCAAATTACATTACATAACACTAGTGGGTATGCCCGCGCGTTGCTGCGGGTTTGTCTGTTTTGTCACCTCGTAGTTGTTGGGGTTTGTGGTGTGTGTAGAGCTGGCTTAAGCCTTTTTGAGGCCCCAAACGAACTTTTAAAAGTTCTCACCAGTAGCATACAGCAACATAACGTCTATAGTCGATTTCAGAAACCATCAAGCAAAGAAGACACATGGTAGTAATATACGAAATCCATAAACATCCAACAGTAAAACTTGACATAGATGGCATAAACCAATTGGTTCTCCTATTCTTATCTGATGGATTCTAGAAGCTTACAACAATCGCAAACAACAATCATAATTCTAGACACTACTGGCACCAGCTGAAAAATAAGAGAAAGCAACTGTTAGACAATGACAACATGGAAATAATAAACTCAACTATATATAGAGAACCGGTTAACAAATACAAATGCGGTCGTAGACTTTTTACCGAAATCAACCTTATAGAGGTATAGACTATGCCAAACCTACAACCAAGAACAAAATAATGGAAGGCATACCAAGTACACGATAGAATGCAGGGGTATGCTGATGACCGATTGTAAATGGATTTTCATCAACACTTTCAAGAGTCATTTGTTGGGTCTTCATTTAATAATGCTAGTGTGTATTTCTACTCAAACTACAACCTACATTCAATATGTGGGCAAAGACTCTTACTCAAACCAGCCTCAAGGTAGACTATGCAAAACCTATGACCAAAAACCAAAAATTAGATCCAACATACCAGTCACACGACTCAAGACAGGCGTATGTTGGTGACCAATCCAATAGTCATTTAAGATAAACCTGAACATCCCTTTTGGAAGAATCCCATATAAGTGATTTATGATTCTCCAACTCGACATGTGAATCTTCTATAAACATGTACCCAACCTGATATATAGAACAAAACCTACATATAAGTAGCGCAATTTATATTCCATTTAATTTTTATGAGCATATACAATATATAAAATTTCCTTGCAAAGCATTTCTCTACACCCCTTGATACTACAGTTGGATTTAGATCAACCTTTCCACCACTAATTCTAAAATTTGATTTGATTAATGCTTTAAAACATGGAGGAATCCTTCCAAAGTTATTACATGGTTCTAAGATCACAAATACAAATCAAAGAACTACTACCGATAAAGATTGAACTAAAGAGATTAAGTGTATTGGAAAGAACCCCTTTTATTAACTCGTTTAACTGTTGCTGGTATCAAGTGGTTCCTAACAAGACTTTGATAGCCATAAAGCTGCTTAGATCATGTGTAGTGGTGGGGGGTTATGAGGGGGTTGTGGTATTAAAATATTAAAAAGTAATAGAAGTGGGGTTATGTGGGGGTTGTGGAAAAAGAGGGTGTAGTGGGAAGGGGGGTTATGAGGGGTTATAAATGATTGGGTAATAATTGATTTTTATTGTTTATTATTATTATTATTATTATTATTATTATTCAGATTGAAAAAAAAAAAAGACTTCAAAAAAATAATTATTATTCCCTCTCTCTCTCTCTCTACGTACGTCTCTCTCTCTCTTATCTTCTTCTTCTTCAACTATCTTCTTCTTCTTCACCTACACTACTTCTTCTTCTTCATCTCTTCTTCTTCATCTTCTTCACTTCTTCTTCCTCTCCACACACACTTCAACAACAACAACAACAATAATAATAATAATAATAATAATAATAAAAAAAAAAAAAAGAAGTCAGAGGAAAACGCCGTCGTGGCCATGGCGGGGGTCAAGGAAAACGCCCTATAGCGCCCCGGGGGGCGGTGTTCCCGGGCGCTATAGGGGTGACAACGGCGTTTTTTTTATCCCACTACACAAGGCCTTAGGGATGGAAAAAAAACAAAGCCGACGGGTATACCCGAAACTCGACGAGTATGGGATTAGCCCAAAAACAGATACTCGTTTACCCGAAAACAGATACCTGTTTACTTGAATTTTTGTTTTTTTTTTGTTTTTTGTTTTTTTAGTAAGATATTATTAATGCATAGTAACCAAACATACAAAAGATAAGAATAATTTATACATAAGGATTAAGAGGTTGAGTATGGGCAAGAGCATCTAGCTCAGCAAGCACATTAATTCCCCTTTGAGCATATGTATAACTGCACAATATAACAATTACAAATAAATGCACATTAGAGTAGTAGATACTCCATTATATGTAAATTAAAATTACAATTTACCTAGCCAAAAAATTAGTTGCAGCAACCATTCTATAGCATTTTGCTATGGAATAAGCACAGCACAAGTTTGGCAATGAAGGTATCTCCAACGACTGTAAAAGAATGAAAAACTAGGGCTGTCCAAAAAGCTCGTGGCTCGGAGCTCGCTCGGATTTAGCTCGAAAAAAGCTCGCTCGATATGGCTCGGTTTGAAATTGAGCCGAGCCGGCTCGGATCGGTTGGAAAGTGAGCCTAGCTCGGCTCGGTTCGTAACGAGCCGAGCTGGCTCGGTTTGGCTCGGATAGCTCTAATTTTGAATATATTTTGTTATATACATATAATATACAATAAAAATGATAAAAAAGTTGGGGAATATGTTACATGTTTAATATTTGGTAATAGCTGCATGGAGATTGTGTGCTTGGGATTGAAGTTACAACTAATCAAGTTATTTAAATAAGCCATAGCATAATGATAATTGTCAAATTTATCAAACTCAATACTGCTTTTGATTTCAAATATGTTACTATTTAGGAGTTCAATCAGACATATATTGCATATTTAGGGGGTTAGTTCGTATGCTGATGAACTTGTACTGTATTTCGTTGAAATTAAAGATTTATTTTGTATTTTTTGAACTTGGTTATAGCTTGTAATGTATAAGGTTGAGCTTATTTTAATGTGTTATTGTTAACTATTGAATAATATTTTAGATTATTGAATTTTGAAAGCAAATTTATCTTTTTTTCTTTTTAAATTCGAGCCAAACAAAGCCGAGCTGAGCCAGCTCGGTTTAAAACCAAGCCGAGCTTGAGCTTTGATTTTCAGCTCAGTTTTAAATCCTAGCCGAGCCGAGCCGGCTCGGTTTAAAACCAAGCCGAGCGTGAGCTTGACCTAGCTCGGCTCGGTTCGGCTCATGAACAGCCCTATGAAAAACACATTAAAAATCTCTCTATCATCCATTCAAGTTTTTTTTACAAAACCAGCAGGAGAATTAAATGAAACTTTGCAAGGCACGTTACAAAACATCGTATAATCGAAATGGAAAATACCTTTCTTGGTGAAAATATGCTTAATTGCGAGCATCAAACCCCTAACACATAACTTTTTGTCTGCTAGCAAAAAAGAATGGACAATCAATATTACATTATACATTGAAATAAGGTGAAGTGTTAAAATCATTAAGTGCCATAACACCCAAGATTTGATTAATATCACCAGCTGTCACAAACAGCCTAGTGAAGCTTGTGCTACTCTCATCTCATCCACACCCATAAATTGCCTTGTCTTGCCTAAGCCGTAAGTTAAATCCTGATTAAGCAAACAATGTTACACCCATTGATGATCACCTCCAGTGGCGGATCTAGAAACATTTTTCAGTACTAACGTTTTTCATTTTAGTAGTAACGTTTTCCAAATTTCGTAAAAAAAAACCAAATTTTCCACTAATTTTCTACTACGCGCGCGAAGTTGAGCCGCAACGTCCGCACCCCCTGCTAACAAGCTACATCCGCCCCTGATCACCTCACAAAAATAATAGTTTAATTCACTCATCACTTATAACCATATACCACAATGTTTAATAAACGGTAGTGGTGTTAAAGAAACAACAAAAAAGATTCTGTATTTCATAAGGTAGGGTTTGAATAATGGAAACCTACATACGATAGCCAAAAGAAGTACTAATTCGTCGTCAATGTCGACGTCATCATCCATGTCATTGCCACTCAAAGATCCAGATGCTGGTCGAATACACGAAGATTGAAACCAGTTTCTTGAATAACTTGTGGAACTTTAGCCATGGTTGCTAGATCGAAAATAAAGATCCAAAACGAAAAACAGAGCATCAAGTAGAGAGAGGTTGATGAATCTCCTTATTGAATACATATTCCAAAACGAAAAACAGAGCATCATGTTGCATAAGTGAATGTGCAGGTTGTGGTTCGTGTAGCTGAGTTGTAGCTGGTGGGCTCGTGTAGCTGAGCTGTAGCTGGTGGGCTCGTGTAGCTGGGCTGATAATTAGTGGGCCGCTAATGTTTAATGATGAATTAGTTCAAGGTTATTGGGCTTAAGTGACAAGGAAATTGATAAGATGATGTGGGCTACACAACTAGTCACGTGATTGGGCTTAACATCATTTAGGCCAAGTAAACATTATGATGCATTATATAAAAGGCATTCAAGCTGACTTCCCAAGGTGTGGTGAATCACATTCTCTCACAGATCCTTATATTCATGCCAAAATTAGGTTTTCAAGTGAGGGACTCATCTGGTCAAATATCTCGCCTGTTCATCTCTTTACACGCTTGGCTTATTCTCTTTACAAAGATATTGTATCGCGTCTTTATTTCATCTGTTCAGGTTCATGTTACGATTACTTTCTCTTAGGGTTTGAGTCTAGGTCATGGTATTTTGATCGGTGTATTCTCATATATAACTCTAGTGTTTTTTGAGAGATTTGTTGAGTAATCGTTTGGTTAATGAATCTGTGTATCTTAGGTGTTTAGGTATTTCTTTGCATTTTTAAGAGTCATTGTATGTTCAGGGTTTAAAACATTTTGGTTTGGGATAATAAATCATGTCTTTGAAATATTTGATATCATGTTTTTGACAAAAACTCATGCCCAATTTCAACCCTGAATGTAGTGGTTAGCATTTCAAACCGATTTATTTGATCCTTCTTAAACATTCAACAATTAATCGATGCAATTAACTCAAACCCAAATCTAAACTCCCAAACCAATCAAACCCCTAACACAAGTCCACAACTCAAAACTCATTAACTAACCAATTCGCGTTCAATCCATACCTTATGCCTGGAAAACATATTATACTCAGGCTGCTCCACAACCAGCCCAACAAGATCCAACCGTTTAGCAACCTCACATGCCTCCGTAATCTGCTGAGCAGACCACTCACTAAATTCGATGATTTTATCAGGCTTCAAGTAGATAAAGAGGTGTATATAAAGTGAAATTTTATGTAAGCATTGAATAGAATAATGGTAGCGGCTGGTGAAGTGAACAGGCTCTTATTTAATCATCGCAGGTTTCAAGAGGTAGAAGAACCGTTCGGGGGTAGGGAGGGAAATGAGGGAGTAGGAATGTAAATTTGTTTTGATATTGTAAAGAAAAAAGATGGGGAAATGTCTAGATTACCCTCCTAAGTGTCTTAATTGTCCCTAATATCCCTATAATACCCTTGTGAAATAAGCTTTATTATCTTATACTTGTTGCTTTAAAAATTGTACCCATGTCAAAATTCCAATATGGTACATCACTCCTCATTTATAATGTATTATAGATTATAGATATATTATCCTATATATTAATAGAAACTTTGAAGAATAGTTTTTTTATTATTGAGAAAGTATACGGTAGAAAGTTCCTTAACATAGGAAGTGTAGGAAGCCACAATATGATGACACATGTAAACCATAGTTAGGGTTAATAAACTCAATCCCGATTGATTATAAAGGTAGTTTAGACTTTTTGTTTCTTTAACCTCTAATTCAAATACAATTCAATTTCAGAATCAAATATAGCAATGTTTATTTCAATTACGACGTAATTATATTCGATTTTTCGATTGAATAAATTAACACCACTCTAGTAAATAACAATATGCTTTGTTTTATTTCATTCAATTTTATAACCTTTGTTCACGATTGATAACGAGTGTTGACCCTATGAGTCGTTTAGTTTTACATGCTGATTATATCTGATTACCGAAAAACAACGATCATAGAGTTATTGTAGAGAACGAAGAAGAAGAAGATTTTTGACGATCAGTAAGATGATGAAGAATGAGAAAACATATGGAGTGCGTTTTTATTGATTTTGATTACTCAGTAATTTGTACACGTGCGTTTGAAAAAAATTCAAATGAGTTTAATAGTTTAACAAGTGTGTTTTAATATGTTAATACGTGAGTCTGTTATTTATGTTAGTAGGTATGAAACGTGCGTTTGTTATTGATGCTTTTTAATACGTGCGTTAGATCTTTACTTTACCAAAAAAAACTGTTAAAACGTGCGTCTTTGATTTGGGGTTTTTCATACGTGCATTTGTAAGTAGTATATTTTTTTTGATAATGTGCGTCTATTATATTTTATTTAAACGCATGTTGTCTGTTATATTGATTAAGGTGCATTTAAATATTATGATACTTAATTCTTAAATAATTGTATTCGTGCGTTTGTTTGAATAATTTTGTGTGTGTTTGTTTGTTTTGATTGTATGTGTTTGTTTAAATAATTGAATATCCACAATAACAAAAGCAAGTCAAATTAAGAAATAACAAAAGCAAATCAAATTAAGAAAGAAACAAACCTTAGTGAAGATACCAACACCACATTCAATGGCAACTTTAGTAAAAAAAACAAATCACCTGCAAGCAACCATTCCTTAAACTCACCAAACTGAAGCAACCATCGGAACACACCTGATTTCTCGAGTTCGAAATACCTCTCTACAATGACCCAGGCAACTTCCTAGCTTCAATCGAAGACGCAATATCTTTGGGAATACTTGGATGAAGGAGACACGAGCGGTAGATGATCGGGAGGAAGATCCTGGACGTTGATTGAAGGATCGTTGACTGATTGTTTGTTTATTGATTTTAACAAAGGCGCGTTTGTTTGTTTATTGATTTTAACAAAGGTGCGTTTGTTACAAAAGGAAGTAAAATTAAAGGTGCGTTTGTTATATATGAGATTTTCAAAAGGAAGTAAAATTAAAGGTGCGTTTGTTTTATGAACCTAATTGTAACAAAGGTGCGTTTGTAATAATCAAAAGGAAGTAACAAAGGTGCGTTTTAAAATAAACATACATTATTGTGTGCGTTTATTTTACAATGTATATGTATAGCATGCGTTTTTTCTGAGTGAATCATGCTCTGTTTCTCATTTAAAAAATAGAGTATACATGCGTTTGTTTATGTTTAGTAATCATGCTCTGTTTGTCGTGTTTTTGGAATGATTCTCTGTATTCGGATTTTTTGTGTAATTATACATTTCATCTTCTTCATTTATGTTTAGTAATCATGCTCTGTTTTTCGTGTTTTTGGAATGATTCTCTGTAATCGGATTTTTTTGTGAATTTGATCGACGGAATTATACATAACAGTCGGAAAAAGGAAGTTTCAATTTAGGTGCTTTAAGAAAAAAAAATTGAATTTGTTTATTGTTAGATTCCTATTCTAGCCCTGGTTTGTTTTACAGGACATTAATTAGGTTTTGTAAATTACGATCTTGCCACCGCCTACATCTAATGGTTGCTAATCCTTTTTTATGTTAATGACGCTTTGTACGTTATCTCTTCCCTTTATTATTACTTTATTTTCCTAACATGGTTTGTGACACCCGCCGAAATTACAGGTTATTGTGCCATTTTTTTTCAAAAAACCCGAGCGTTGGTAACACATTAAACCCATTAATATATATATATATATATATATGGGGAAAGTGAATATGGTGTTGTTGCACATGTAACCTTACATGTGCAACCAATCAAAACTACGTAGTTTTGGTAAATTTCAAATAACAATATTAACCTTGATTGTTCCGAAAACAATATATGAAGAAATAGGATTGAAGATTTTGCTCGTTTGTAAACAAAAAAAATCAAGAGAAGAAATGTAAGAAGCATGGAATAGTGAGGCTATGGGTCATGGCTACTCATAGGGATTGGGTCGAGTAGTCTCCATTATCATTTTGATAAAAGAAAACTAGCTTTTCGTTTGGATATATGCTAAGATAATCATGGGAAGTAACTTGTGAAAGTGATTTTTAATTGAAATTTACCAAAACTACGTAGTTTGGTTGGTTGCACATGTGAGGTTACATGTGCAACAACACCATATTCACTTTCCCCTATGTGTGTGTGTGTGTGTATATATATATATATATATATATATATATAGGGTGGGGTTCCTATACAAAGTGCATTTTTCGTACAAAGTGTGAGAAGTCTATATATGCATTGTGTTTTAAATTTTAGGCATGATGTTTTATGTTCCTTAGGCATAGTATTATATAGAAAAGAGTTAATAGCCAAAATCGTCCCTGAGATTTGGTCACTTTTGCCACTTCAGTCCAAAACCCAAACCTTTTACGTCTGGGTCCTTAAGGTTTATATTTCTTGCCAAATTCGTCCCTGACAACGTTTAAGTTGTGGACTGAAGTCGCAAAAGTGACCACACCTCAGGGACGAATTTAGCAAACCCAAACCTTTTTCAGGGACGAATTTGGCAAGAAATATAAACCTTAAGGACCTAGATGTAAAAGGTTTGGGTTTTGGACAGAAGTGGCAAAAGTAACCAAACCTCAGGGACGATTTTGGCTATTAACTCTATAGAAAAACACAAAAAGTAACAATTTAAAACATTAATTAATGTATTCTCAACATGCAATCTAAAACACCATACGAAGAAAGTAATCAGTGTGTTTTAAATTTAGTGTCTAGAATACATTTGATTGTGTTTTAAATTGTAACGTTTGGTGCTTTTTTATATAAACCAATGCAAAGGAATCAAAAACATTATAGCCAAACTTTAAAACACAATGACTATATAGACTTCTCACACTTTGTACGAAAACTGTACTTTGTACGGGAACCTATACATATATATATATATATATATATATATATATATATATATATATATATATATATATATATGGGAGGGTTATCTTGAGAACGCTAAATATCGTGAGAACCGTGAGAACAAATGAGAAAACCAATCAAAATCATTTTTTTCAATACAAACCTAATTATAATCAAAATACAACATTAAAAAAATGAATTTTCTTTCCAAATAATTTATCTTTTCTTGCAAAAACACTTTCAAATTAACTTTTTACATATGTGTATATGAAACAGTTTACACATGTACAAATAGTAAATTTACACATGTGTAATGTAACACCCCATTTTGTGATCAAATAAAATAGAAATATTTATGAAATTTATGTCGTGTGTATTATATGAACTAGGCATGAATAGTATGATTATTTGATATATAAGAATCTAGTCGAGCCAATAATATTATAAGAGACCGTTTATTTAGATTAACAAAAAAAATATTATATTTGACCCTACTCTATTTTAATGAAACATAGGTCAAAGCGTAGATAAAAATTAGCTCGTCTTAAGAGTATATTCATAATTTTGTAAAACGTTATACTTTTGAAGTTATACGAGAAAAACGAATAAAGTAGCTGAATTAATTAAGTTATATAATAATAATAATAATAATAATAATAATAATAATATAAAATGTATACGGTGTATGAACAATCTTCATCAAGAAGATTTGTAACCCATACTAAGTCAAATAATTATTTCCTACATATGCATGTGTGCCAAATGTGGATTTTATATGAAGTCTGTTTGTAGAGGCGGTATAGAAAAATAGCAAGAAAATCAAGGAAACTACACGTATAGTGATGGAACTTCATCATGAAGATATTTTGAGTACAACAAGCTTACAAGATCATAAGAGTGTGGAAACGTTCCTATAAATAGAGAGCTCGAGTGTTAGGCTAGGCTAAGACATACTAATTTTCAGTAACATTATAAATTGGAGGCCGAGCCCTCAATGAACTCTTAGGAATTAGTAGTGGTTATTTTTGAAGCACGAGTAGAGAGACTCTTTATGGTATCTTCTTGTTAAAGTTTATGCTTAGTCAATTATTATTTTTAGGTATTAGGATGGCTACTTCTTGTGCCTGATGTTTATACCGGACTCGTATGACAAGTGGAATAGATATGCTCGTTCGTGTAGTTTGATGAAAAAGTTCTATATCTCTGGCTAAGAATAGTTGATAACGTTTTGTACTTTTAAGTTTCTAACTCTTGTACCTTGCGGCTCATGTTAATGTAATCAGTGTTTCCTTTGCAAGTTGGTATCAATTGTGTATGATGCATCCTTATCTGGGTGTGGGCGTCACAGTTGGTATCATAGCCAAAGGTTATAGCGAATTACGTATTTAGTAGAGATACCTTGGCTTCAATCTTCGAGATTAGGACTGCCTAATTTAAGTTTTATACTTGAATTAACTTTTATGGATAAGGATGCCTAGAATAAGAAAGACCTGATTTGATTCCTAGGCTTACCATTGTTGGTTATGATGTAGATATTATGGATAAGGTTTAGTACGACCTCAATTAAGTATAGAATTTTGAATAATTAAGCTGGATGTGGAATACCAGAGAATTAGAAAACGTAAATGTCTAGGACACGAGACCATTGCAAGAACTAGCTGAGGCAAAAGCCTAGAGAGGGCAATAGACTTGTGTGTCTACATATGTGCTATATTTGAAAACGTGTTGTACTATGTTTATTATGTGAAGTAGCTATTATAGTTGCTGGTATATGGATGAGGTATTGAAGTAATATTTTCATGGAATTTTTTGTCGACTGAATCATCTAATAATCGTGTTCGTCAATCTGAACCACCGGTTGAACCCGCTCGTCATAATGAACCCGTAAACGTAGGAGATGGTGTAATCGATCGAATAGTAGTTCGAGTTGCAGAAATTCTTGCCAACGCACGGGGGCATGAACGTCCGTATTCTGAAAGGCCTGTTTAATCTGAAAGAAGCATCGCACACACACCAACTCCGCAAGAAAAACCTCGACAAGATTAGAAGACGGGTGATCTTAAGATAACTAAGGCTAACAAAGCAGAAATCAGTAGAGAATGCAACTATAAGACCTTTATTTCCTGTAACCCTCCCACTTTTGATGGAAAGAAAGGTGCTATTGAGGCACATGAATGGCTAAATGAAGTAGAAGCCATTCTAGATGTTAGTGATTGTCATGAAAGGAATAAGGTTAGATTTGCTGTTCACTTGTTCAAATCTGAAGCCTTGTTTTGGTGGAGGATACAAAAGCGAAACAAAGCTGAGGATCTAGCTCAGCGCTTAAGTTGGAAGGAATTCTCCGAACTTTTTTCACAATATTTCTGTCCACCAAGTGAGACGGATAGGATTGAATGCAATTTTTACACCTTAAGCTCGGAGATAAGACTTATCGAGAATATGTCACCAAGTTCAACGAAATGTCCAGATTGGTGCCTCATCTGGTAACAACAGAGGAGCATCGTATTAGGAGGTTTGTTTGTGGACTACCTTCAGAATACCGCACATTTATCAAGGCAACCAAACCGACCACCTATTCTGAAGCAGTAGAAGCCGGGGCAACCATCGCTGCTGAGATACAACAAAAGAAAACCCCTGACCCTACTCCAAAAAGGAAATGGGACAACTCCCAAGACCAGAGGAAGACCAACTATAGGGATAATAAGAGGCAACGGGGACCCCCACCTAGGTGCTCAACGTGTGGAAAGGAGCATTTTGGTCTATGTAATCCACTATTCTGTAGAAACTGTAAGAAACGAGGACATGACTCCCGTGATTGTAAGGAGCCTCGTAAGTGTTTCAACTGTGGAGAAACAGATCACTATAGTTATAATTGTCCTAAGAAGAAGGAGGAACCTAATAGAGAAAGAGGAAGAGCCTTTGTTCTGAACACTGAAGAAGCTCGTAGGAACCCAGATTTCATAACAGGTACGTTTATCCTAAACAAATTCTATGCTAAAGTGTTGTTTGATACTGGTGCTGATAAAAGTTTTATATCTGAGCAATTTAGAGTTTTGATTAATCAAATTCCCTGTAAGTTAGATAAACCGTTTATAGTAGAATTATCAGATGGAAGGGAAGAAGAAATTATTGATGTTATTAAGGGTTATACTATCGTGGTTAATAAGACTTCATTGCCTATAGACCTGTTGCCAATGAAACTTGGAGAATTTGATATAGTAATAGGAATGGACTGGTTAGCCAATCACCAAGCTCAGATATTGTGCGATAAGAAACAAATCCAAATTAAGGACCCTCAGGGGAAGACCGTGATAATTCATGGGGAAAAACCTAGCAAACCCGTAAGTTTCATTACCAGAATAAAAGCATCTAAGTGTATTTAGAAAGGTCATCTAGATTACGTAGTATATTCTTTGGAAACTAAGGAGGAAAGAAGCTTGAAGAGATACCAGTAGTGTCCGAATTTCCTGAGGTATTCCCTTAGGATCTTCCTGGACTACCACCTGATAGACAAATTGAGTTTAGAATAGACTTGGTTCCGGGAGCAACCTCTATTGCTAAAGCCCCGTACCACTTCGCCCCGACTAAAATGAAAGAGTTAAGAACTCAACTCCAAGAGTTATTGGACAAATGATTCATACGTCCTAGCACGTCGCCCTGAGGAGCGCCTATTCTCTTTGTCAAGAAAAAGGATGGTTCAATGAGAATGTGTATTGATTATAGAGACCTGAATAAGATCACCATAAAGAATCGATATCCCCTCCCAAGGATCGATGATCTGTTTGATCAACTACAAGGTGCAAGTTACTTCTCGAAGATAGACTTAAGGTCGGGATACCATCAGCTAAAAGTAAGAGAAGAATACATACCAAAGACTGCCTTTAGAACAAGATATGGTCACTATGAATTCCTAGTAATGCCTTTTGGACTCACTAATGCACCAGCTGCTTTCATGGATCTTATGAACCAAGTCTGTAAGCTACACTTGGATCAGTTTGTGATTGTATTCATAGATGATATCCTTATTTACTCCAAGAGTAGAGAAGCTCACGAAGAACACCTCCGTGCCATTCTTAAGTTATTGAAGGAAGAGAAACTTTATGCCAAGTTTAGTAAGTGTGAATTCTGGACTAGGGAAGTCCAACTTTTAGGGCACGTGGTTAACGAAATGGGCATACAAGTGGACCCTTCAAAGATTGAAGTAATTAAGAATTGGGAGACACCAAAGAACCCCACAGAGATTCGACGTTTCTTGGGCTTAGCAGGGTACTATAGAAGATTTATTCAGGATTTTTCTAAGATAGTGATGCCACTGACAAGTTTGACTCAGAAGAATACGCCATTTGTCTGGAGTAACAAGCAAGAAGAGGCTTTTAATCTTCTAAAGATGAAGCTATCTAGTGCTCCAATACTTGCACTACCTGAAGGTACCAAAGATTTTGTAGTATATTGTGATGCTTCACACTATGGATTAGGGTGTGTGTTGATGCAAAGAGGGAAGGTTATTGCCTATGTATCTCGACAATTAAAAATTCATGAAAATAATTACACCACCCATGATTTAGAACTACGACTAGTAGTATTTTCCCTCAAGATATGGAGACACTACTTATATGCTACAAAGTGTGTGATTTACACTGATCATCAGAGCCTTAAGTACATCTTTGAACAAACGATGTTAAACATGAGACAAAGAAGATGGATGGAGTTGTTGAATGACTATGATTGTGAAATTCGTTACCATCCAGGAAAGGCTAATGTAGTAGTAGATGCCCTTAGTCGTAAGAACATAACAAAGCCTCTAAGAATACGCGCATCAAGGATTGAAGTGAGATTTAGTTTAATGGAGCAAATTAAAGATGTGCAGGCCCAAACATTGGTCGATAAGCAAATTAATAAAGAACGAATGGTGGGAAAAAAAAAAGAACTCCTCGTTAAAGGGAGAGATGGAATATTAAGATTTCACAATAGGATTTGGATACCCATTATGGGAGGACTAAAGGATAAGGTGATGGAAGAAGCGCATAGATCTAAGTATGCAATGCACCCTGGTAGTACAAAGATGTATAAGGATATTCGAAGTGAATATTGGTGGTCAGGCATGAAAGAATCAATAGCTAAGTATGTGGAGAAATGCCTGACGTGCTCACAAGTCAAAACAGAGCACCAAAAACCTGCAGGATGTTTAATACAACCTGAAATCCTTGAATGGAAATGGGAGATGATAACAATGGATTTCATTACCAAACTTCCACGAACTAAATCTGGGCATGATGCCATTTGGGTTATAGTAGATCGCCTAACCAGGTCTGCTCATTTCTTACCCATACGGGAAGATTATAAGGTGGACAAGTTAGCAAGGATTTATGTCAAGGAAGTTGTCACTCATCATGGTGTACCTATATCCATCATATCCGATAGGGATAGCTACTTTGCCTCAATATTTTGGAAAATCTTCCAAAAGGAATTGAGAACGAAAGTAAATTTAAGTACGACATATCATCCACAAACCGACGGGCAAAGTGCAGGAACAATACAGACCCTGGAAGACATGCCCAGGGCATGTGTGATAGATTTTGGAGGAAACTGGGATGAACATTTACCACTAATAGAGTTTGCATACAACAATAGCTATCACTCAAGCATCAAGGCTGCTCCGTTTGAGCCGTTATATGGGAGGAAGTGTCGTTCGCCAGTCTGTTGGACTGAGATTGGTAGGAATCCCTTAGCTGGACCGAAGATCATTGAAGAAACTACCAATAAAATAGTACAAATTCGAGAACGGATGAAAGCTACAAGAGATAGACAGAAAAGTTACGTCGACATACGAAGAAGACCCTTAGAATTTAAAGTTGGTGACAAAGTATTACTTAAGGTCTCGCCTTGGAAAGACATTATTCGTTTCAGAAAGAAAGGGAAGTTGAGTCCACGATATATTGGACCATTTGAGATAACCGAAAGAATTGGCCCAGTAGCATATAAGTTAAAACTGCCAAAGGAGTTACATGGAATACATGACACCTTTCACGTATCCATCCTAAGAAAATGTCTGGCAGATGAGTCACTAAAGATGCCTTGGCAAGAAGTCCAGATCAATGACAAGTTGAACTTCACGGAACGCCCCATCCAAATTGTAGATCGACGTGTAAAGAAATTAAGAAATAGAGAGTTTCCGCTAGTGCGAGTCAAGTGGGATGCCAGGGGAGGACCCGAAGAGACATGAGAGAAGGAAGATGAGATGAAACAGAAATACCCATACCTCTTCACCTAAATTTCGCGGACGAATTTTCTTTAAGGTGGGGAGAATTGTAACACCCTATTTTATGATCAAATAAAATAGAAATGTTTATGAAATTTATGTCGTGTGCATTATATGAACTAGGCATGAATAGTATGATTATTTGATATATAAGAATCTAGTCGAAACAATAGTATTATAAGAGACCGTTTAGTTAGATTAACAAAAAAAATATTATATTTGACCCTACTCTATTTTAATGAAACTTAGGTCAAAGCGTAGATAAAAATTAGCTCGTCTTAAGAGTATATTCATAATTTTGTAAAACGTTATACTTTTGAAGTTATACGAGAAAAACGAGTGAAGTAGCTGAATTAATTAAGTTATATAATAATAATAATAATAACTAGTAAAATCCAGCCGTGCTATGCGCGGCAGTTCGGTTGGTATCGAATTGCTTTGTTACGATAACGGCTCTTGATACAACCGAAAACGACTGTTCGAACGACAGTTATAAACACTCGCGCTCAGCGCCGCATTTCAATCGTACATCTGATCACACGACAGTAGCATTATGAAGTTAAAACATATTTTACAACATGGGTCGAATCTTCACTAACCTCAAACAAAGTATCAGAAGAAATCAACACTTTTAAATCACTTGATTTTAAATTCTCTTCTTGGAATTGTTTCTCCTTTGATGGAGTAAGGTGCGTTGGCCACATACTTCCATCCAACTTAGCATCATTAATGGCATCAATCATCATACGTATGATGGCGTCTATTTTATGCAGAATGGGTAACTCCCGAAATCTTCCATTAGCTTAGAAAGTGACCCGCTGACATCATCAATCATCGGAGGCCTGATAGAAATTTAGAAATCTCTTCTTTCCATAGACATCGAAATCCCACACGCAAGAGATTTAGCTTGAATAGTAAAAATGTTAGAAAACTTACAATCAAATAGAGACAGCAACGATTCTGCACAGAAACAAACAGAAAGGAAAACTGAACAGATTAGGAAAAAGGAACCGGGCTTGTGTTTGACACAATTCCCTTAAACAGATTCGTCGTCTGTTCCCAGGGTACACCGGTTCAACAGTGCGGCGCGGTGCACTGCGGACTATCCCACTTGCCTGAAAGTTAACCGGAACAAGGTGCTGCTGTGTATGCGATCAGAAATGTTTCTGTAGTGTGAGTATGTATGTTTTCGAGTGTATCTTCACATATGATGGTGGTCTGTCTTATAAAATGATCAGCCTAGACTGAAACTGATAAGCATTTAACTTCGTGATTAATAGCGAATTAATCACACGAGTTAATCACCATCATTAGGCTATTAAACGCTAATAATAACCATCATTGGAAGCTGAAGACCAGGAGTTCTTCAGTTACATTATTGCAAAAAATAAAACAAATATCAAAAACCAGTGTCGCGCGGACCCGGGTTTTTCGAGCTGCATTCGTGTCCGCAGATGCGGGCGTCGCGTTGATTCAAGAATTTTTCCAGCCCGAACCCATTTTTTGCACCCCCCCCTGCGCGCGGGTAGGAGCTAGAGGATAATGTAACTTTAACAATTTAAACCTCCCTCTCAAGCTTCTCCTTATAAAGCCTTCCAATTTCCATCTCCCAACCAATGTGGGACAAGGCCAACTCACATTCACATAAACAATTTCCAACAATCCCCCACATGAATGGGTGTTATTCACAGAAACAATCTCATTCCGATTAAATTTCAACAGTTGAGTTTTGCATACGATAGGTAGGTGTGACCCTTTGAACCTTCGCTTATGAAACGCACTTAGCCTACTGGCTCTGAGTAGAACGCGATGTCTTTGAACTCGTCTGCCGTTTGTGTAGACGACAATACGCTTCACACAAAACTCTCCTTGACAACGTCAAGTCCTCATTGTTGTGTCCGTTGTGGTCATGGACACGTGCCTGGTTCTGCGAGAGCTATTAAGTATTGTGCCCCAACAATACCCTTTGAAGCGACCCCACTTCTCTCTCACATAGGTGATTTACTGGGACTGGTTACCTCAGTCAAATCATTAAAAGCCATAAGCTTAACCTCAACCTTTGTCACTTTTAGGAATGGACTAGGAAGCTAGTTTAAAGTAAGCTCCCTCTTCAAACGTGGGCCAACTCTCCCCCACAGTGACCTTCGTCAGTTCATACAATTAGGTTGTCCTATTGAACTCAGATCTTGGGATCTTCAGTCAGCTGGGTTAGGTTTCCTTCGCATAAACTTAGCCTTTCATGGGCTTTAGTCCCATTCCCATTGACGACTTCTGAACTAACTCTCTGCTTAAGTCTTTTGTTAGCGGATCCGCAATGTTATCCTTTGACTTCACATAGTCAACAGTGATAACTCCTGTAGAGATTAGTTGTCGTACCATCTTATGTCTACGTCTTATATGCCTGTTCTTACCGTTATACATTGTGCTATGAGCTCTGCCAATTGCCGATTGGCTATCACAATGTATACATATGGCCG
Source organism: Ambrosia artemisiifolia (assembly GCA_032199755.1). Classification (NCBI taxonomy): domain Eukaryota; kingdom Viridiplantae; phylum Streptophyta; class Magnoliopsida; order Asterales; family Asteraceae; genus Ambrosia; species Ambrosia artemisiifolia. The sequence goes on from CM063512.1 coordinate 7,184,993, forward strand.
ATGCAGGCTTCGGCCACCTTGGTATATCCTCAACAAATTGACGTAGCCATTCTGCCTCTTCACTTGCTTTATCTAAAGCAATGAATTCTGATTCCATCGTGGATCTAGCAATAACCGTTTGCTTAGATGATTTCCACGATATCGCTGCACCACCAAGTGTGAATACATACCCACTTGTTGCCCTGGAATCACTCGTGTCAGATATCCAATTCGCATCACAGTAACCTTCAATAACTGCTGGATATCTACTATAATGCAGCCCGTAATCCCGTGTGTATCTCAAGTATCGAAGCACCCGTGTTACGCAACCCCAATGAGTTGAATTTGGGTTGCTCGTGTACCTACTTAGTCTGCTCACAGCATATGCTAAGTCTGGTCTGGTACAACTCATTAGATACATCAGGCTGCCAATAATTCTTGAGTACTCTAATTGGTTAACAGGCTCATCTCGATTTTTAGTTAGATGTTGACTCGTGTCAATGGGAGTTCTAGCCACATTAGAGTCATTTGCGTTGAATTTCTCAAGAATTTTGTCCACATAGTGAGACTGACTTATCACAAGTCCATTCTGGGTTCGCGTGATTTGTACTCCCAAAATCACATCCGCTAATCCCATATCTTTCATGTCAAATCTTGCTCTTAGGACGTCCTTTGTAGACTTTATCATTTTCTCATTGCTACCAGCAATGAGCATGTCATCCACATACAGACATAAGATGACATATCCATCTGGTGTATCTTTCACATACACACACTTGTCACATTCGTTTATTTTAAACCCAGAATCAAGCATGACATGATCAAACTTTTGATGCCATTGTTTTGGAGCTTGTTTTAAACCATATAAAGATTTTACAAGCTTACATACTTTCTTTTCTTGTCCCTTGGCTATGAAGCCCTCAGGTTGTTCCATGTAAATCTCTTCCTCTAGATTTCCATTTAAGAAAGCCGTTTTCACATCCATTTGGTGAACTTCCAAATTTCTAATGGCTGCAATGGCAAGAACCATCCTGATAGATGTTATTCGCGTAACAGGCGAATATGTGTCAAAATAATCCAAGCCTTCTCGCTGTTTATATCCTTTGATCACCAATCTTGCCTTGTATTTATCAATGGTGCCATCTGGCTTCATCTTTTTCTTGAAGATCCATCGATATCCTAGTGGTTTGCATCCCACAGGAAGATCCACTAATTCCCATGTGTGGTTTTGTAAAATAGATTCTATTTCACATGTTATGGCCTCCTTCCACTGAGGTCCATCCGAGGAATTTACCGCTTGTTGGTAAGTTTGCGGTTCCTCCTCAATCATATAGGTTAGGAAATCTGGGCCAAAGGATTTTCCAGTCCTTTGCCTTTTACTCCTTCGGATTTCACCTACATCAGTTTGAGGTTCATCATTTGCAACCTCTTCTCTTGAAGACCTTTCCCCAATTGGGTTTGATGGGCCTAGTTCATCATATAGAACATTCTCATCAAATGGGTTTGGTGAACCCAGTTTAGGCCTTTCCATGCATGGAAATATGTGTTCGAACCAAGAAGCATCCTTAGACTCTAATATAGTGTCATTTGACACTCCAGGATTCTTCGAGTCATGCACTAGAAATCGAAGTGGACTACCCAGACGAGTGTATCCAATGAACACACAATCTACAGTTTTGGGTCCTATCACAAGACGCTTTGGTGGTGTCACTACCACCTTAGCTAGGCACCCCCACACTCGCAAGTGGTTATATGATGGTTTGACTCCCGTCCATGATTCATACGGTGTTACGTCCTTCTTCTTACGGGGAACTAGATTTAGAATGAAGTTTGCTGATAACAGCGCTTCCCCCCACATGTCCTCGCTCATCCCAGAGCTTATCAACATGGCATTCATCATTTCTTTCAATGTTCGGTTTTTCCGTTCTGCCATGCCATTTGATTGTGGAGAATAAGGAGGTGTGAGTTCATGTATGATTCCACTTTTTGCACACACATCAGCAAAAGGTGAAACATACTCACCACCTCTATCACTTCTCACCTTTTTTATCTTTCGGTTAAGTTGATTTTCAACTTCGGCTTTGAACACAACAAATTTGTCAATAGCCTCATCCTTACTCTTAAGTAAGTACACATAGCAAAATCGTGTGCTATCATCAATAAATGTTATGAAATACTTGTTCCCACCTCTAGTGGGAATAGCTTTCAAATCACACAAATCTGTATGGATCAAATCAAGGGGACCCGTGATTCGTTCAATCCTTTTGAATGAAGTACGTGTTTGTTTTGCTTCAACACAAGTTTCACATTTATAGTTTGAGTCGATATCAATTTTTGGTATGCTATTTAATTTAATCAAGTGACGAATAGAATTAAAATTCACATGACCTAGTCTACCATGCCACACATTAGACGACTCAAGCAAGTAAGCAGAACTAGCGTTATTCATTTCATTCATCACGGTTACATTCAACTTGAACATACCATTAAGGGCATAGCCCTTACCAACATACATACCACCTTTGGTCAACACGACCTTATCAGACTCAAACACCATTTTAAAACCAAACTTGTTCAACTGCCAACCAGACACGAGATTCTTACGAATCTCAGGAACATACAACACATTTGACAAAGTGAGTTCCTTTCCCGAAGTCATCTTCAAGATCACGTTTCCTTCCCCTTTGATTTCTGCAGTTGCAAAATTTCCCATGAAGAGCTTTTCACCAGTGACTTCCTTAAACGTGTTGAAAAATCTCTTGTCAAAACACACATGCCGGGTCGCCCCAGTATCAACCCACCAATCCTTGGCATCATTACCAACCAGATTTGCTTCAGTCACCATCATTGACAAATCAGAAATCATAGCAACAAGCCTATCAATCATGTTTGCTTGTTGGGCATTTTCTTTCTTGGGAAGCTTGCATTCACTAGCTTTATGCCCCGGTTTGTCACAGTTATAGCAAGTTCCATTGAACTTCTTCTTGCCAACCCCACCTTTAGGTCCAAGGTAGGAGCTCTTCCCATTGGCTTTCTTAAAACCACCCCGTTTGTTGCCTTTGTTACTTTTGTTACCCTTTGATGATTGACCATGTTCAACAACATTAGCTTTAGCGACTTCATGACCAACAGTTTTCTTTTGAGCGACTTTGTTGTCTTCTTCAATACGAAGACGCACAACCAAGTCTTCAATTGTCATTTCCTTTCGCTTATGCTTCAAATAGTTCTTGAAATCAATCCAACTTGGTGGCAATTTTTCAATAATAGCCGCAACTTGGAATGTCTCGCTAAGCATCATTCCCTCCGCGTGTATATCATGAAGAATAACTTGTAACTCTTGGACTTGACTCATGACAGTTTTTGAGTCCACCATACAAAAATCCAAGAACTTAGCCACCACAAATTTCTTTGTGCCCGCATCTTCAGTTTTATACTTGCGTTCCAAAGATTCCCATAATTCTTTGGCCGTTGCGGCTTTGCAATACACATTGTAAAGCGAATCCACCAATCCATTAAGGACATAGTTTCGGCACAAAAAGTCCGAATGATTCCAAGCATGAATCGCACTCACAGTTTGAGTGTCCATTTCCTCTTCAGCAACATGAGGAACGGATTCGGTCAAAAACCTCGCAAGGTTCAACGTTGTCAAATAAAAGAGCATCTTTTGTTGCCAACGTTTGAAGTTCACACCAGCGAACTTCTCTGGTTTTTCAGCATGGCTTGCTACCGCATTCGGCAACGGTGCCACTAAACCAGTGGTAACAGCAATAGCAGGGGTAAACACTGCAGAAACTCCAGTGACATTGGAGTTGAAAGGAGCAGTAGACATGGGCTGCGAGTTTTCCATTTTCTGAAAGTAAACCGGAAACTGTTAGAACAAAATCTGTTTAAGTTTGTTAGAAAACTTACAATCAAATAGAGACAGCAACGATTCTGCACAGAAACAAACAGAAAGGAAAACTGAACAGATTAGGAAAAAGGAACCGGGCTTGTGTTTGACACAATTCCCTTAAACAGATTCGTCGTCTGTTCCCAGGGTACACCGGTTCAACAGTGCGGCGCGGTGCACTGATATCCCACTTGCCTGAAAGTTAACCGGAACAAGGTGCTGCTGTGTATGCGATCAGAAATGTTTCTGTAGTGTGAGTATGTATGTTTTCGAGTGTATCTTCACATATGATGGTGGTCTGTCTTATAAAATGATCAGCCTAGACTGAAACTGATAAGCATTTAACTTCGTGATTAATAGCGAATTAATCACACGAGTTAATCACCATCATTAGGCTATTAAACGCTAATAATAACCATCATTGGAAGCTGAAGACCAGGAGTTCTTCAGTTACATTATTGCAAAAAATAAAACAAATATCAAAAACCAGTGTCGCGCGGACCCGGGTTTTTCGAGCTGCATTCGTGTCCGCATATGCGGGCGTCGCGTTGATTCAAGAATTTTTCCAGCCCGAACCCATTTTTTGCACCCCCCCCCCCCCTGCGCGCGGGTAGGAGCTAGAGGGCTCCTTCCAACGTTGAGATCCATCGTTCGACTCCCCCTAGCTGCATATGGACTTTTTATTTCTTTTTTTTTTTAATTTGAAACCCACATTAGGGTTCACTTAAAAACAATATGTGATCGGCCCTTGAGTCTTGCCCTCTCCAATTCTCCTCCTCCTCAAACAGAGGGCTCCTTTGCCTTCCTCAACCCTCTCCTTCATCCATCCTCCTCTAAAGCTCCACCGTCTCAGCCCCCTGCCCACTCCAACTTTGCCGCCTCAACTCCTTTCACCACCGGTTACATCCACCTCAGGTGTTTGTGTGTGTCGATGTTAATTTCTAGTTATAATGTTTTGTTTTAATCTGCTTTAATCTTCTTTTAATATGATTTGTTAATTTCGATTTGTTTTGTTGTAGTCTACTTTACATTATTGTGAATGATGTATTGAAGATGATGGCTGAACTGACGTTTACTTAACTGTAAAGTAGATTTATTATTGCTAATTGCTTAGACTAGGGGGAGTGGGGCGGGAAGAGGAGGGCGGGAAGGGAATCCCGGGCGGGAACACCGTCCCTAGGGGGCGGGAAGAGGAGGGCGGGGAGGGTGGGCGGTGGGCATTTGCCGGGCGGGGGGGAGAGTGGAGGGTTTTCATTGGGTGATTTTTTTTTTCATCCCCCTTTCCCCCCCTTCCACTCCCCACAAATTTTTTTCCCCCCATATGGGTCCCACAAGTGCCACATGGCGCTTCGCCCCCCTCTTTCCCGCCCCTCCACTCCCTCTAGTCTTATAGAAGAAACTGTGATGGTTATTTTAACGATTGTGCAATCTTAGATCAGTGTTTATAATATTTGATGATGATATGATGAATTGGTACCTTTTCAAAGAGGTTTGAATTCTTTATCAACTAATAAATTTAATGTGGTAATTCAACAAGGCAATTGAATGTGATTGGGAATTATTGTTAACTACAGATTGTTGGTCGATTGATTATTGACTGAACACTAGAACATTACAGACTATAATTAGTTTGATACAAGTTGTTAGTTGTTAACTGTAACAAATTGTTACTTTCTATTATAAACATTAATCATTTTTTAAAGAATGCACAAGCATGGACACATATTGAAGTAGTATAGATTTATTAATCATACAAAATACTATGATCTTTTAAGAAGATGTTGATTATATTGCCATTTTATCTTTTGGCAGTTACATTTCTAGCTTCTATTTTAGCATCTCGGTTCTTTATCTAGCAAATTGCTAGTGTTTATTGACTGATTTGTGCTACAATGGACTGATTTAATGGCGATATCTACAGGCCTGGCATGGCGACACTCCCCCCTCCGGCATCTAGCTTCGCTAATTAGACAAGAGCACTCGACATCACTAAGGGGCTGTTTGGCAAGTGCTGAATCAGTAAGTGCTGAACCGGTAAGAGGTCTGAATGGGTAAGAGACTCTGAATCAGTAAGTGCTGAACCAGTAAGTGTTGTTTGGTTAGACCTCTGAATAACTTTACAAAATTACTATTTTACCCCTCACCTAATTTTAATAAAATCTTTACTTAAAAAAAAAAGAACAACACACACATGTACACGACAACAGGTCAACAGCACATGCCACACCTAACATCAGTAATCACTCTTTAACATCTTTTTATTTTTCTCTTTAACCCATACACACACACAAAAGACACCACCACATCTGCAAACTCTCCCATTTTCATTTTCTTTCTTTTACTTCACACAAACAAACATTTAACCATCACACAAACAAACATTTAACCAGAAAAGTGAACAGAAATGAGAGGAGGAACGGTGGGGGCGGCGACTGGGGGACGGGTCGACGGTTTGTGACGGTTGAGTGATGCTGGTGGCTCCGATGGTTAGACACGACCTCCGGCCACTAAGGTAAACCGGTGAACTCTATCTCATTTGATAATAGTATAGATGATGCTGATGATGAAGGGGGTTTAGGTGAGGAAGAAGAAACTGGTTAAGGTTGGGTTGAGGGCAGTAGAGAGTGATTGAGGGTACGACGTGGAGGGTGGGTCGGAGGTCGGACGGCGTGGAGGGTTGGTCGGAGATCGGACAGCAGTTGATAGCAGTTGAGAGCTTGAAAGAGAGGAGCAGCAGAGGAGGAGAAGGTTGGGGCAAATAAGGAACAAAATGTTTACGTTTTCATTCAGCATCAATTTCTTGCTGAACCATTCAGTCTGAATGGAACCCATTCAGAGGTTGCGTTTTTTGTAACCAAACAGCATCCACCTCTAACCGATTCAGAGGTTACCTCTGAATGAAACCATTCAGAGGTAAACAAACAGCCCCTAAGATGTGAGGTAAATTTTCCATTTATTAACAAGTTTGATTGTGAAAGGTTTGACCCGACCCAACCCGAAAATTTAAACGTTAGGTTGTGAAAAATTTGACCACAGAAAAAAGGAACCCATAGGAAAAAAATCCTGGATCCGCCACTGGTCATCGGAGCACACTCGTCGCTCCGTCGGTCATCGTAGGTGAGTCCACACTTTATTTCTCGTATGTCTATGTTGAGAAGATGTGATGGTGGTCGGTCGGTAGGCGAGGGGAGCCGGGAAAGAAGAAGATAGATGGAGCGGAGTAACTAAGTTTGAATAAAAAGAAAATAGTGTGGGTGAAAGAGTAAAGAAGTGGAAGAAAACTGTTCCACCATGTCATTTTTATTATGTATTTATTTATTTTATTATTTTATAGGTGTTCGTGGAAATCAACTTAAAACGAAAGAATTTTAATTGAGACACGAGCACTTGAGAGCATGTGTTCATGAACGTCAGAGCGTAAACGAGAAACTTTGGTTAAGCCAAAAACAACCAAGTCAGGAACATGGAGTTGTAATAATAATAATAATAATAATATAATAATAATAATAATAAAAGTAAAAAAAAAATGGCGAGACATGGGCTCGTGGCCCAAGCCTTAAACCACAACACAATTGTAAGTCAAAAGTCGGTGAAGATATGGATGCATATTGTGACTTCGACGGCAGATTATTTTCATTCGACTTCGACAAGAAGAGCGGCCAAAAGCTGTGATCGAGCAGAAGAGCTGTGGAGGAGAAAAGGTCCCGGACACGTTAAAGATTAATATTCAAGGAGCCTCGGGTGTTATTTAGTTTTCGTTTATATATTTATTAGACATGATTAAAACTATTTTTATTTATTTTGTGAAGTTGTTTCTTAATATTATGAGCTAAACCTTTTATTGGTGACTTGGGATGATAAACTAGATTTTAGTTTTTAATTAAAGACTTATGTTTTTCGTTTTGAATGTGTTGGGTTACATGATTTAATTTTTATGTTTGATTTTGAATATTTGTGTACTGGCGTTTTTTGATTTGATTACTTGTTTGTTGGTTTTGATGTTTTAGGCATATAGGAATATCCCCTAGATCTAGAAATCATTCTAGTTTGATTAACTTTTGTTGTCGAGCTAGTTCTTGCAGTTAGGAATATCGCAAGTTTAACAGGTTTTTAAAATCAATTAGCTAAGGTGTGCAATCCTTTCCCGAAGGTTAGGAATATAATTCGGGATTGCTAGATTGACTAACTAGGCATTGTTTGGTAGTTTGGTTATCGCTGGGGCGAGACCGGTTACTTATTCGTGTTTAGAGTTTTCCTGGGATTTCATTCGTATTAGTTAAGTCTGCTTCGCAGTTTGGGAGTTTTCGATCCAAGAGTGGTTGATTAAAGGATTACTGTGGGATTTGGTTTCGCTGGGGCGATCCACTTTCATTTTAGCATCTCAATACTTGTCCCGCCTTGAGTCTAGTCGGCTATCCTTGACAGGAGGTTTATTAGGTAAGAACAAGGTCTCCAATCGTATTACATAGGTCAGCTTTTATAACCAGAGTCTAGGAATTCTACCTAGGCTACCAGTTTTCTCCTTATTAGAGTTCCAACCCAGTTCGTCAGCTTTCGTTTATTTTCAGTTTCTTAGTTTAATTAGTAATTTAGTTTTAATTAATTTATTTTAATTTTAGTTTAACCCCCCCCCCCCCAATCAATTTCTCAATAATAATAATAATATTTTATCAGTAATTCATTGAAGGTAATCTCAAAAGTGTTAGATAAAGTCCTTAGGTTCGATACCTGGTCTTGCCTACTTGCTACTTGCGATCGGTACACTTGCCGATAGCATGTGGTTTTAAACTAATCTAGAATTTTAACTTGATCAATTTATTTATACACTTATTTGCACACATTAGTATATATCTACAATATGATCAAATGTAAGTAATATGTGTAATACTTAACCTTACTTGAATCAAGGCCTCACTAAGAATCAAATCCTACTTTGTTTCCTTAAACACACTTCATCAAAACCAAGGGATTAGACTACACACTTAACTAAATCCAAGAGATTTGATCCTACACTAAAACACTAAAATAGAAAATACTTTAATCAACACTAGGATTTAGGATAGATGCTTGCCTAATTAACCTCACCATCCCACCACCCAGTGTCGCTAACACCCCCCCCTTCCACTTGATTTTCGCCCCACTCATAATCATCATCACCTTCTTTTTTGCTTGCATGTATCCTTGATTTACTACACAAGATTTCCATATTACATCCAAATCAATGAAAGGAGTTGTCACATTATAAAAAGATTAACACTAAAAAGACTAATCATAGAAATAGAAATAATCTTTTTGTCACTAAGATTGATGATGGTTTACCTTCCTTATTAATCGTCCTCCTCTCCTTCTTGTTTCATGCAATCCACCCCCCCTCTATATATAATCCATCTAATCTAATCTAATCAAATATAACCCAAAATCATTTAGTTTAGTCAACTCAATTGATATGTAATGGATGTAAGTTATGTGACTAATCAACCTTGTCAAGCATGATACACTATGATCTTACACTAATATGACATGTACTTTACTTAACACTGCAACACATGAAAGATTATTAGCCATAAATAAACCTCCCCACCCTTCCATTTTTTTTGGCCCTAACATATCCAAGGATCACTTTAGAATTTTGCATGGAGCAAATCTACTAACCTTAAAGAGGTATCATGTCGTCATGCAAGTGTCAAACCATGAGGGATTAAGACATAAAGATGGACTAATCAATAATAAGGCAAGATTCTCTAATCACTTGGATGAATAAAAGTTGACATTTCCAAAATAAACTCCTCTCTCTCCCTCTCTCTCTTCGGCTCTATAAGAACCAAACCACCAGCACCTCCATTCCATTCGCACCATTCAACTCACTAAGTCACAAATCCCTCCTCCCTTTCCCTCTATATTTCGGTTCACTATCACCATCCTCTACCATCCATTTCCAAGCCAAGAAACTCTCATCTCTAAAGAATTAGAGCTCAGTTTTGGCTAGGACTTGCATGAACTCTTTCTTTTCCCAACTCACTCGACCCTGGTTGGAATAAAGATATGAACTAAGTCTCATTTCCTTTCACTACATACATTAGTCTAGTAAGGTTCACCCAAGATCATAACTTTCCTTCTAACTATTAAAAACACTTATGTATAACAAGGATTGATCACAACGAGACTATATGTCTAAACTCAAATGTGTTTGCATATATAGATATATGTATATATATACATATATATATACATATATATGTACATGTGTGCGTGTGTTTGTATATATATGTATGTGTGTGTTACATATGTGCGTGTAAGTACTTGTATATATATATATATATATATATATATGTTTGTGCATGGTTGTGTACATACATAGACATGTGAGTATATTTGAACCATGAGTGTGTGTGTATGTATGCGCGTCGGTATGTACTCGTGGATATATGTTTAAAAAAAGAGTTATGTATCTAAGGATGTGTGTAAAGCATAGATTTAAGTATAAAAATATAAACATATAAAAGAAAACATGAGAAATTAGTCATGATAATTCTAAAGATTATGACAAGTTCCACTTTACTTTTCCAAGAATGAATGCATCCTAAGGTGTTACTTAAAAATACAAAGTTACCAACGGCTCATCAAGTTAACAACTTTTCCTAAAAATGAGAACATTTTAAGAAAAGTATATGGTGAACAACTACGTTTAGACCTAAGTGTCCATTGGAAATAGGACTTGTCGGTTGGATCCCTAGCATTATGGGCTTACATTCTTGCTAGCTTTCGCACGGACTAGAGGTGAGTTTCACGACCTCTTTTTTCTGTTTTATGTTTTGGAGAAAAGCATGCTATATTTACTTAGAATGACTTCCTATGAACCTTATGTGAACATGAGACCATATGTTTAGAGATCTTATAAAGCCCTTGTGTATTTCCCTATATTGTAACCATTAGATATGGACTTAGCCATGAAACACTGAAATAGATCTATTGGGTTGGCACCCCCACTCTTGGTTGGTCGCTCCGACTAGGATCCAAGCGAAAAAAGAGTGCTATTATTTCACACATAATGATACATTGTCTTTATTGTACGATGTACGAGGAAAAACTCGTCAAGATTTGGTTACAGGACTCATGTTGGTCACATTTGTCATTGTCTTAGCTAGGCATTGTCTTGGTTATTCTCGGGTTTCTTTGACTTGTACTTTATTATGATTAAAACTTGTGACCTCACTGACTTTAGGTTGACAAAGTTTTTATGCATGTTTTTAAGGTAACTAATTTCATGGATGGAACTTGGGAAATGTTTTGAGCATGGATCACGAATACCAACTTTTGGGGATTTTATTCTACGAACTCTTGATTTTTGAACAATACATTTTAATGTGGTTGCAAACACTTGACAATTTGGTATTCAAACTTATGTCTATTTTGATGTTTGCTTAAATCTTGTGCTTGAAAACCTTTCGTGTCACGTCTCGTGATTCCACCTTGGCGGGGTGTGACATGGTTGGTCCACGTGTTTTTATGACCTTGATGATGGTATGGCCGTGATTGGTCGTGCCGTGGTGGAAACCGGTCACGGCTAGAGGGTTAGGTCTACATGTAGTCTCTTATTCAAGATCAGTGATGATGGAACCAGATGAGAAACAAAGAGATCGGTATTTGGATAGAGAGAAAGAGAGACGAAGCCAATTTTATCAACTACCGCTTTCTGGCCGTCAACTCGCTGACGTGTATGCATCATATATGATCCACTACAAAAAAAATGTCATTTAGTGGCACATATTTTTAATGGCATTTAGGTTTTGTGCCACTAATTTTAGTTTTTAGTGGCACTTCGCATTTGCCATATTTGTTTATTACATACTTTTAGTGGCATTTAGTTTTTATGCCAATAATTTAGATTTTTAATGGCACTTACATGTGCCGCTAAAATTTTCAATAGAATTTTAATAGAACTTTGCATAAGCCACACACAAAATTTCAAACATCACTCTTAGGGCTATGAATTTCTGACACGAATGGAAAACCAGACACGGACATAACATGATATTCGCGAGTTTTGATTTAGGTTGTACAGGTTTGGGTTACTTTCAGGTTGAACCCGTCAACCCGTTTAGCTAAACGGGTCGGGGTTCAAGTCAACCCCAACGGGTTGGCGGGTTGACCCGCTTAACCTATTTAATTATATTAAATTATGTTTTTTTTGTCGGTATTTTATATCATACTTGTAACTTAATAAAAAATGACATATGGTTTAACAATAAAAATTTATGTTTTATATTAACTTATAATTATAACTTGTTGCTAAATTTTAATTTAAAATAATGTTATATGCGAAAAATAAAGAAAACTTGGGTCAAACGGGTCGTGTTTAGGTCTAACCGCGAATGTTTAGGTCATGTTTGGGTTTACATGTTTCAACCCTAATTCTTTGTAGACATTTGTTTGTACAAAAATGAAAAAGAAACTGAGTCTATTCGATGTAAGTGGTTTAAACAAAGTGAAGCGCAGAGTCGGTCAAGCCTTTAGGGTGTGTGTAGTGGTGGGGGGTTATGTGGGGGTTATGGTATTAAAATATTAAAAAGTAATAGAAGGGGGGTTATGTGGGGGTTATGGAAAAAGAGGGTGTAGTGGGAAGGGGGGTTATGAGGGGGTTATAAATTATTGGTAATGATTGGTTAATTATTGTTTTTTATTTAAATAAGAATATTAAATAGTTAATAATATTTCATTAAATATAAAAAAATTACAAATACTAAAACAAAAAATTACAAATACTAAAACAAAAAAATACAAATACTAAAAAAAATTACAAACCCTAAATAAAAGATAAAAATACTCAAAGGTTATATTTTTCCTCGATTTTTTTCTTTTGTTTCAAACACATTTCCAACGCTTTGCCCTCTAGGTGGTCATGCTTCTGTGTGTAAAAAGCAAAGTCGCGTTCAAACTGTCGATCCCTCATGATGTAAACCACCTCTCGGTTTTCTTGGATACGCTGAGCCCCGATGTCGCGTAAGTCTTGGAGCCGCTGGTTCATTTCAGCAAATGCCGGGATTAACTGGTTCACCCCCGATGAAGACTCCGTCCGTGCGGCTCGAGCAGCCCGTCGACTGGTGGGACGAGGTAGCTCCTCCGCCCCCTCCTCCCCTGCAAAATAGGGATTTTCTTCTGGTGAGTTGAGGTCGACATAACGCGCGTCAGACGTAGGCGTTTCGGGATCAACCGAGTCAGAGGTCCTCGACTTTTTTGAAGGCCTCGTATTTTTGGCCCTAGATGAAGTAGTTCCAACCGTTGGGCGGACGTTGTGCCATTTGGTGCAGTCTTTCAGCACGCGCCGACATTTCACGTACGGGAAATTCCCGTATTCCTGATTGTATTCTTCCAAAGCCGCCACAAAAATATCCTCGTCGCTTTGCCCACTTTTTCACCCGTACCGGATGCGCTGATAAATGCCTTGAAAGTTTGTGCATTTTTTGTTGATATCGGTCCACTTGCCCGATATCGAATCGTTCTCCCGGTAGGCCTCTCCTTTACCAGACAGATCAAAAAATATTGCCCGGACTCTTTTCCAAAAATCGCCTTTGGATTGGTAGTTGGCTGAAAAAACAAACCAATAATATATATAAGTACCCGTTTAAAAAACTATATGTAATAAAATATAACATAACCAAAAAATATATATCTTACCGACTATAGGATCCTCCGACACGTCAACCCACGCTCGGTTTAACGAGTACAACTCGTGGTCGGTCCATGGTATAACGTTTTTTTGGCACGACCGACCGTCTCTTTTCTTTTGTGAGCCCGGCTTCCTCGGCCGGTTGCCTTGCCTCGCACGGGCTCTTCCTTTTCGACCGGGTCTTGTGTCTCCGGAACCGACTCTTGCCAAGCATTTGAAGAGCCGAACATTTGGGATGTCCCAAACACTTGTGTTTGGCTAAACCCACCTCCCATGGGCATCCCAAAACTCCCTCCCATGTTAATGTTATACATGTTCGGGTCCCAAGTATAGGGTTGGTTTAACAGGTTCGTGAAACTTTGCGGGTTTGAACCTGAACCCGGAGCTATAGGTCGGGTGTTGTCGCCACTGGTTTGGGAACCAAACCCGAAACCTCTACCGAAAGCAGGGGCATAGCCAAGTGCAACCCAAGGTGTGCGGCCGCACACCTTGAAAAAAAATATTTAGTGTATTTTATAGACGAAAATCCCGATCGCACCCCTTGAAAGTTTGGAAAAAGCCCCCGATCGCACCCCTTTAAAAACAATTCTGGATCCGCCACTGAGTCCGAAAGGATTCATCTCTTGTGTGTGTGTGTTGGCTTGATCTAACTTTGAGTGTTTGGATTGTAAAGTGTGTGTGTTTTAGATTGTATATGTGTGTGTTTATGTAGAGTGTGTATGTATATATAGATAAACAAAAAAATAAAGTAGAATTTTTTTTTTTTATTAAACCATTGGACCGTTCAACGGTCAAGTCACAATCTCCAATGCACACAACGCCCGCTATAGCCAAAACTTTGCAGCCCTAAAACGCCGGATAGCGCCCCTGGGGGCGGTGTTTGGGGCGCTATAACCAAGCCAAAACGCCCCCATAACTATCCACTACACACACCCTTAGCAAATGGTTTAAACAACAATTTGGAGGAGATGATGAATTAAGAAACGTTTTGACTTTGGTATTACTCATAATTAAAATTAAAGTACAAAAGGTTGGTTTACTTTTTGTTTATCTCACGGACTTTAAATGTAAGTATATAGTAGTTACTCATGCTGATTACTTCCATGAAATGCTGTCAATTTAGCTTCAAATAAGGTAATTACCAGTTTACTTTCATGCTCACCAAGTGTTTGTTGGATTAATTAACCTACAATTTGAAATTTTAAACTTAGATTGTAAGATGGTAGTTTAATTTTTGTTTATTTCATGAATTTTGGATCTAGGTATATCGTCATTGATGTTGATTACTTATAAGAATTGTGGTGAAGATAGGTAGGTACATGTAGCTTAATTTCTGATTTCATGCACACCAAGTGTTCGATGTTTTGCTTCACCCACAATTAGTTATGGTACTATGTTGGGACTTAACGTTGTTGGCTATCTGTATGTAGGTTGAACAATTATTTGTTAATTGTGGAGAGGAGTTTACTCATTTAGTGGAAGCGCTTCAAGATCTTTATTCCAATGGCATTGATAAACACATTAAAGTGCATAATACTGTTCGTATAAGCCGAAAGTTGGCTGAACTAAACTGTGAGCCTTTAACTTTTTATTCCATCTTTTATCATAGTACCTAGGCCATTAGAGTTCTTTTGCATGTTTGATGTTTGATGTTTTACTGAATTGTTAATTGTCTCGCCAAAGCTTAACTTGAATGGGGAAGTCGCCGTTCACGGCACCAACGGTATGTCTCGGGTGAACCGGTAGAATTTGTTATAAATCTGGGTGAAAATGAGGGTAGATTTTTCAATCAAATTATGAACATGCCTTATGTCGTGACAAGTAGCTACACTATGTTTAATTCACATGAATGCTTCACTCTTATGTTTTACATGCTTAATTTTTTATGAGTTTTATTTCTTTTTAGAAGTGAACAAGAAGAATAATCTTTTTAGTTAAATATTTTACTGTCACAAGTGGAGGTCATGGTAAATGGTAGTCATGATCAGTTTTAATTTTTATTTTCTTTGTTCATGTAATCAACCATATTTATTGGAAGTCGAATGGAAAAACGAGCAGGGAGTTTTTATTAAAAAAGGTTATTGTGTTTCTCTAATTGTGAAAGTTACCGGGTTTCCATTGCTAGTTCAAGCTTGGCATGATGGATGATGTTCTTTGGATGATGCTTGGATTGATTGAGTGGTGATCTAGTATATATGATTAGGTTCAATTGAGAACCCACTTGAGTTGCGAGAACATGAGAACTCCTCTAGACTAATGAGAAGGTGACACATATACCACCTATCATTATAATATTAAAGGACAATAAAGTAATTTATCCCGACCCTACCCCACACCTACCCCACAATCCACTGATTTTTTTAAATAAACACAGACACACTTCTCTCTCTCACACACACACTGCCCACCTCCATCTATCACACACACACACACTACTCTGTCTCTCTCTCTCACACACACGACTCTCTTTCTCTCTCTCTCTCTCTCTCTCTCTCTCTCTCTCTCTCATCTGAACAGATCTGAACGTGGTGGGTAGAGGCGGGGAGGAGGGTGGAGGTGATGGTGATGCTTCGAAGATGACGACGGTGGAATGAACAGACGGTGTTCGATGATGGTGGTGGGATGGTGGTTCGATGATGGTGACGGGGGTGTTTTGGTGATGGTGGTGGGATGGTGGGGATGAACAGATCAGATCTGTATTGAAGATGACGATGGTGACGGTATGTTGTTGCTATTATTGTTTCTGTTATTATTATTATTAATTTTTTTCATGGGTTTTTTTTTTGTGTGTGAAAGAAGATGATGATGGGAAGAAGATGATGTTGATGAAGATGATGGTTTTTTTTTTATGTATAAGGTAAGTAAACAATGGTGTAAAACTTTTTAGTTATGTGTAGTATGGGGTGTGTAGTATGAATGTATAGATGTTTAGTTGTTTTACATTGATGTAATACATTTTTGTTGATGTTGTGGGGTATTTACGTTGGTGTAATACAATTGTGTAGATGTTTGTTTGGTTTTTACACTGGTGTAATACGAATGTAGTAGTTTTGTGTATGGTAGATTTACACTGGTGTAAAATTATTACACCAGTGTAAATGATGGTAGATTTACACTAATGTAAATAATTACACAAGTGTAAATCATCCTCATAAGATTTATCTGATTATTTGTTTTAAAAAAGTAAAGAAAATAAAAAATAAAATATAGTTTAAAAAATATGATAATTTGAATTATTGAATAAAAAAATAATATGATATTATATTAATTATTTCTCTCACGTTGTGTTTTTATCTTAATACCCTTTTATGTACTTTATTAGATTAAAAAATACTAACACAAAATTAATTATTATGTCAAGACAAAACACATAAACTTTTAATCTTAACCATTGGTTTCATAAGATCAATGGCCTACAAGAGTTCTTATGGTTCTCCCAACTCACACTAGTTCTCAAAATAACCCAATCCTATATATATCATAGTAATTCAAGTATTGGTTATAATATATCACATGTTAATGGACTTGTTGAGTTTATCTGATGTTTATCAGGTAGGACTTAAAGGCTATTGGGCTTATTGTTATATGGTTACGCTGATTCTTAGCCCATGAAGTGGTTTAGTGTTTAGCTCGGGATAAATCTCAGTCGTTGGATTATTTTGATCCTGTCCGTTGGATTCAGTATTGTTGAGAAGCTTCGAGATCAGACTATATATGTCTCAGTCTCTCTCATCTTCTCACTATTTAGATATTTTGTTTAAGTCTTTTCTCTCTCGTTTGTATTAGGGTTTCTCTGTATCTCTCTGTATTTCGTCTGTAAGTTTTGTCTATTATTTCTTATCAGTCTTTAACTACTGATCATATAATCAGCAGTTGATAGAAAAACTTTGTACCATCTTATTGATCTTAGTGATTTGCTTAGATCTTGGGTTTGGTGGGGTACTCTTTCTGGTTTGGGTTAATAAGAGTTTTAGTCACCGTTTTGTCACTATTCTCTTGTGTTTGTGTTGTTATTGTTGTTTGAGAGAATTTTTTGTCAACATTGTTATTTAGAAGTTAGATCTATAATTTTCTACAAAATCAAGTGACCTGTGTAAATGCATCCTGTTGCATTCGGATTTACAAGATTGTGTTGAAGATTACAAGATTTTGGTAGAATCATGTTTTGGTTCGGGTGGTCGAGGGTTTGAATGAATTTTGTGAAGGTCGAACCAGTTCTTGTTTAGGTCGAATCAAGTTTTATTGTGTTTATTTAGTTGGTTTGTGATCTTGTAGGGTCGAACCAACTGGTTTGAACCTGTGACGGGTCGAATCAAAATGCCTATATATAGATTTGATGTGTTATGCATTGTAACAGTTGGTCATTTAGTCTAGGTGTTTGTTTGTGTTTTCAGGAAGTGTCTAGAAGTTTCTGTTTTCGTTAATTGAGTTCTGCAATGATTAAATCTTGATTATTATTAATGAAAACATGTTGAAAATGAAATCTAATGTGTGTTGATTACGGTTTATATCAGTTTGCATGATAATTTGGGTTTCCGCACCTAATTCATCTGTACTCATGTGATCATTTGCGATTTAAACGTTTCTGTTAGGATCTGAGAGTTTGATTTGTTAAGAAAGTTTAAGTATGAAATAGCTGAATGAATACTAAAGATGGAACGTACAGCGGAAATATAAACTATGTAATCCTAACAAATGGAACAATTGCTTTCAAACAAGTACTTTTTATTCGTCATCACAGATTGTGAAATACTAGTACAAGTTATTACAATTCTACCCCTCAGCCTGATCACTCAATACTTTGTCTGTGCAGAGAATGTGTGAAGTGATAAATAGAACAGTACAGGCACTGTTCTATTTATAGACAGACCAAAGCACTGATGACCTAAGACTGACGTCACCTAGACAGTGACAGCTAACTACCTTAACAACATGAAACATCTGCTAGGCTAAACTACTGTTACATTGATTGAACCACTGATAACTTAAACAGCTGATAGGTAAACTCTGATAGTCTTCAACATCTGTTGGAGCCTAAGTGTTGTTGGCTCCAACAGACCTTTGGTCTTTGTCAGCACTTTGTCTTGTTCCTTGTCAGCACTTTGTCCATCTGTTGTTTTCTTCAATCAGCAGCACTTTAGTTGTCAGCAGTTAGAGTCACCAGTCGTTTGGAGGGATCCTTGTATAAAGTACTGTTTTATTGATGATCATCAGATAGCATATTTTGGCTTTCAATCATCTGTTCTTTTTCAGGTTAGCAGATCCAACAGTTTCTTTGTGAAAACCGATCCTACAAAGTGGTATTAGAGCTTGTACTCGACCACACGACCATTGTCATATTGGAATCTTTTAATAGTGTGTTCGAATTGGGTTTTAATTTGAGAAGCATAGTGGGAGAAGGTTTGGAAGACTTGTGAATTATTTAATAGGGGGTATTTCCACAGAAAGTTTGAGTAATCATCTAAAAATAAGACATAATATTTATGACCCGAAGAACTAATGATAGGAGAAGTCCAAACATCACTGTGAATTATATCAAATGGTTGAAAAGTAAAATTACTAGATGCAAAAAAGGCAAACGAATACCTTTTCCAAATACACAAGACTGGCATACATTATTCAGAAATTTATTGGAAGTTATAGAACAATAAGTTTTTAATAAATTTATAGAGGGGCGTCCTGGGTGGCCAAGACGGTCATGACAGACTTAAGCAGAGATGGCAGCAAAAGTAGATGGTTAGGAGGAGGACGAGCCGAGCACCAGAGGGTATAGATCACCACTGCTGTTGCATCTGAGCAGTGGAGTCTTGGTCTTGTAACCTTCATAAGAAAGTCACACGGGTCAAATTCAACAGACACATAATTATCCGTTGTAAATCTACGCACATAAATTAAGTTTTTGACAAGTTTGGGTGAATAAAAGATGTATTTAAGTATAAAGGGTGGGAGTGGTTTAGGTAGGTATTTTGTGCTAGTATTTAAGTATAAAGTTTGGGTGAATAAATGACGTATTTAGGTATTTATGACAAGTTTGTCCAAGAACCGGTATGGTATCACCATTACCTACAATAATATTTTGAGACATGCTAGAATTAGAAAAAGAATGATAGTCACCTTGCTCGTGAGACATTGTTGTGGATGCTCCCGTGTCCATGTATTGAGTTGGGTCTTGTTGCTGCAGTGACATAGTGTAGAGGGCTTGCTCAATGTCAGTGGGGCTGTAAGCTGTGGTGTGGGCTTGATGGGGTCGTGGGCCAAGTAGGCCTGGTGCTTGGTTGGTGAACTGATTGTTGTTGGGTCGTGTGGTAGTAGGGTATTGGCAAGGGGTTGAGCCATGGCTATTGGACCGGATAATAAGGAGATGTCACGGGCCATTGGGCAGTCCAAGGTGAGAAGAATTGGGGTGGCCAAGGGGATCCAAGGTTGTAGCGCCCACGACTGTAGGACTGGCGGCCATGTCCCCGTCATCCGTGGCGACCTCTAGGGGTGTACAAAAAGCTCGCGACTCGAGGCTCGCTCGAAACTCGCTCGAAAAAAGCTCGGCTCGAAGAGGCTCGTTTTGTTTTCGAGCCGAGCTGGCTCGTTTTGTAATCGAGCCGAGCTCGAGCCAGGGGTGTTTAACTTGTGGCTCGGCTCGATGGCTCGACTCGTGGCTCGGCTAGATGGCTCGACTTAGGCTTGTGTATGTGTAATTTAATTTAATTTTATTGTTTTTTATTTAATAAATATTTGTAAAAAAATAAAAAAAATATATATCGAGCTGGCTCGAGCCAGCTCGAGCTCGGCTCGAACATTTACGAGCCGAGCTCGAGCTCGACTTTTCAGCTCGATCAGAAAAACGAGCCGGGCCGAGCTGGCTCGGTTTAGGTTCGAGCTCGAGCTCGAGCTGGGCCTGGCTCGGCTCGACTCGGCTTGTGTACAGCGCTAGCGACCCCGGCTGTATGACCGGTCGTCGGTTCGGGTGTTGTCGGTTGGTGGTTACGAGTGGTTTGTGTTGTGAGTGCAGTAGAGGTGGATTTGGAAGAGAGGAAGGCTTGTTCCGATTTATTGTTTTCAACTTGAATAAGTTTGGATCTAGCAGTGTAGAAATTCGGTATGGGTTCTTGTTGTTGGAGTATGGTGGCTATGTCCTCATATTGTTCGTTGAGCCCAACAATGAGTTGTAAAACGAAACGATCATTGTCAACAGGAACATTCACATTAGCAAGTTGGCCAGCCAAAGTTTAAAGTTCTTGGGACAATAGGTGGAGACATTGGGAAAACCATCTAGACGGGTGTTGAAGAATTTGTGCATGAGGTGGATGGCACGGGAGCTTTTGTTATCTTGGAATAAGTTTTCCATGGCGAACCAAGCATCATAGGTGGTTGTTGTTTTATTGATGATGGTGTGTAGGAGATCATTGGAAATGGTACTTTATATCTATTGTAGAACAATGGCATCCAGACGTTCCCAATCATCTAAGGGCTTGGGTTCGGTAGTGGAAGAAGCAGCGGTAGGGGGGGTCGTGGGGCGAGGTGGTCGTGTACGAGAAAAGCTTTACAGTATACGGTGAAGAGAGTCGACCAGGAAGCATAATATTGCCCCAATTCGATCTCCAAGGTGAGCAATCCTAGGGTTTGGGAGAAGGAGATAGTATCTGGACTCGTGATACCATGAAAGTTTAGGATCCGTGTCCCTTCTCATTGATAATAATCACAATATATAATACAACGATATCTCCTAATTATGGATACAGATAATTACAATCTATTAATATATATAAAAGAATTGATAGTTGCTGACGTGGCGTGCAATGGTAGCCTCAACCTTTCCATGAAAATACCACGTAATATAATAATTGAAAGAATTTAGTGTTTTTTTAATGTTTTCGTTTTTTATTATTTTGTGGTGCCTTCTCATGATTATCACTTAAAGTTTTTGCTAGGATTTTGGGATAAGACAAATAACGTAGATTTTGGTATGATTTAAATATTTATTTGTGATAAATATTTTACTTGCGATTTTTTTTCATACTTTTCTCTATTTATTATAACAATGAAATTTTTAAATTTTAGTTAAGGACTAGTGGGAGTGCCCGCGCGTTGCGGCGGGTGTCCCTGCAAACATCAGATTCATTTATGATGTCTATTACGAAACCCAAGCTATTTTTGTGGCGGGAACACGACCACATATGGTTTTCACTTTCAATTTGGCCTGATTATGTAAACCCTAAATCCAAACTATCCCGAAAGAAGAAATAATTAACAATATCCAACGCAAATTAAACACGAAAAATAGAAATTTTAACTAATCAATTAACAACCGAGAAGAAGTGGAAGCGATGCAGGCCAATCAAATTCTTCAAAAAGCAATGGAACATAACCAGAAAAGCAAAATATCAAATACCAATTGAAACCCACGTAAAACTTATACTTAGGTGTCTGAAGTAGCTTATGTATATATTATCTATTGTTTTAAAACAACTTTTAACCCTTTAAAAAGGATTATGAATTCTGTCATACTTTTTTCTAAGTATAAAAACAACCCAACACTTATTATTGTTTCATTATTGTAAAAAATTTCATAATTGTTTAAACTTAATGAATGGCCTACATGGAATCATTATGATTTTTTGGGACTTTGTTTTCACATTTACCTCCTACTTCTAAAAAGCATGAAAAAAAATAGCCATTGTATAGTTAAACCAGTTTCAAATATGATCTATTTGGATCATACAACTTAAAGAAACTTATTTTTTGCTGACTTTTGAAAGTATAGAAGGCATTTGCTGATTCATTTTGTCATAGTTATTTGTATGTCCATTGTCACAAAGAACCAATAACACAACGGACAGTAAGGAGCTGTTGGAAGTCTAATTACAAAGCCATTTGAAGAAAAGAAATGAGAAATATAAAAGGCTTCAAATTTGGCCATTAGCTTGACTTTTTAGCACAAAATAGCAAATTGCTAAGATCTACCTTGTTACCTTTGGCGTCCTCGTCCAATTAACGATTGAATCATTGAAGCCGATAATAACTACCAACAACAGTAAAAAGTTCATGAGATCAAAACAGAGGTAGATCATCAGTTAGCCAGTGTAACTTATAACATTTATAAAATTTTCAATAACAAAAGAATTTAAAAACTTTAATTAGAATAAAGGTTGATGGTGACTTTAGTGGAACATTAAAGAAACTTATTACTGTTAAGTGACATATTTTCATTTTGTTACATCAAACTGGAACATAGCTATAGAACCACCAAAAACAGATGAAGCAAAATGCATTTAGAAAAGTATCGAGACACCGGAAGACAGAAGGCCTCCTAGATAAAGATACTCTCTACGTATTCCCAAAAACGCGCTCACTAAAATGCTGCAAAAGAGAAACAAAATAACATAAAAGAATTGTACAAGTTAAATAACATGAATAGAAAACATACGTTGGTTCAAAATCAATGGCTAACTCGACAAAATAACCAATGTAAGCTCCTTGAAAGAGGGATGATGGCATCGACAATGAAACCTTTTTTTGTTGTACAACAGTCAAGACAAAATGATTCAAAACACTGTGATGTATAATAACCACGAAGATGATAAAAAATGATACAAGACAACAAAATTTACCTCTTCATGCGGATGAGTGCCGAACCTGACCACAAACACACCAATATACACATAAAAGTCAAACACAAAACAATATCAATTTCAAAATCAATCAGTTACAGATTACCAGATGATTAACAATGTAGAAACCGGATATATTCCCCCTCGAATTACAATACCATTTTCGACACAAACGGTTGATTGGAATGGCTAGGGTCTCGTAATCTGGAATATCGAGCCTTGGTTCCATCTGCGGTTCTAGCCGGTGCAAGTAGGCACAAAGCCTCTGGTAGTTTACTAAACACCTCTTTTATCTCCTCTAAGCTCATGTTCTCCAGAACTGTAGGACTCGGAACAACCCTAACAATCTTACCACCCTTTGGTTCTTGAACCCGATCATCGATGATCGGATATTATCACATGTTCAGAATGTTGATTTGCTGTTCTAGATTAACCGTATAAGAAATCCATAATTTGGGGATACTCTGACGGTTTCAACATTAAAGGGTTTCTGGATTGTAACAATTTTCAGCTCTACATCTTTTATAGGATAGAAGTGATTGCAAGGGTCGTTTTGATCATTTTATTATACATAAATGATAATTAAATCATATTGATAGTGGCTCTTCTTCAATTGAGCATTCAATTGCCATTGAAAGCTGCTATGAATCAACAGTTTCAAAGAATGATATGGAATGAGTTGCATTACTTGTAAATTGTTATTTACATGGTACAAACATCTTAATGCATTAGGATACAAGCATCTTAATGCATTATGGTACAAGCATCTTAATGCATTCAAGGGTAATTTGGAGAAGATTTATATAACATTTTGAGGGTTAAAGCATATGGCTTTTCAAATGCCATCTTAAGTTTACCAAATTGGACATGTTTGCCCATTGCTCACTCTTTATAATGTAGTAGAGATTTATATATGATTAGAGTCCTATCAAATAATAAATGATAAATAAATCCCTTTGAAGGTAAGGATACAAGCCTTCCCGTAGAAACGTCTTTCTAATCCAACATGTGGTAGAGTGAAATAGCGTAAAAGGGGAAATTTGAAGCCCTTTAATGTCATAAACAATGCCCCCCTCTCTTAGTGAAATGGGCGTCAATTGGGAAGCGTTAAATATTTCATTTCATTTCATCCACCAATCCAATTAAGCATGTGTGCTCTCCTCCCCTTCGTCCAATCAGAAGTCACCCACCATAATTTATTTTTTCTCTTTTTTTAATTCAATTTTAATATCGTTATATACACACTACTATAATAATAATAATTACATATAAAAGAATTGAATTTAGATGATGTGGCATTCAATGGAGGCCTCAACCCCCTCTTGAATGTGTCACATGACATGATGATGTGCTTTCTTTTTATTTATTTTTTTTAATTTTTAAATAGACATTAAAATTGAAACCAAATCTACTTAAATTTTAAATATACTATTATTATAAATTCAAATATTTTATTAAGATATAGCTATCTTCAAAATAAAATAATCATATTTACCTTCCATAGTATATTAATATATATATGTTTAGATTTTTTTTAAATTAGGTGATCATTCCGTTAGCTTCTACCATTGATCAGTAGGTAAGGTTTATACCAATAATCTAATGCACAAATATTATAACCTTTGCTTTGACAAATAAAACATACAATGTCACTGATAGATTTAAAACAAAATACTAATACTTTAACAATTATCATATATACCCTTAAGAACAGATAATTGCGTGTACATTGATAGATTTATTAGTTGAGATTTTTACTTTAATTAAATATGTAACGTTTGTAATTCAATATATGTATTAATAAAATCATATAACCAAGTACTTTAAAGTGAGACCAAAACCATGAAAACTTCAAAAATGTCAAAACCTCATTTGTAATCTTCAACCACTACAGGAGTATGAAGAGAAAGCCGAAGCTACTGCTTAAGTGAGCTATGAATCGCCATATTTGTTTCAAGGTTCAGGTCAGTGAACGCAAATGGAAATTAATGATCCGTATGATTGAGTTTACGATTGGTATGTTTTCTACTTTTTATCATTTTTTATTAAGTCATATTAGATTTTTCAACCCCGGGACACTCCCGAGGTAATCAGCTAGTTTAAACATAATCAAATCAATACAAAATATATAATCTATTAAAAATTAGTGAGGACTTATTATTGAGAAGAAAAGCATTTTTGCTAGTTCATTTAAAACTTGAAACACTTAATAGTAATAAAATAAGTTTTTATTTTACCCAACCTTTTACTTTTTCACTTATTTCTAAATTTTACCCAACCAGAAGGGGAACAAATTTTTTCTAAGGTTTACCATAGACAGCCGACCCATAAAAACTCCTGACCCCGTTGAAAAAAATTCTAGGTCCATCAATGTTGGTTGCGGTTTCTAACTGAAGCGAAAACCGAATCGGTCATTCAGTACGGTTTTCCTTTTTGGTTTCGGTTTCGAACTAATAATTGAGACCCCTAGTTACATATGCGTGTATATTACATAATTGAATAAAATACAATTATATGTTATTTAACTATATCTATAATCAAAATTTAATATTTTTGTATGTGAAGGAATATCTTTGGTTTCGTTTATACAGACACGAAATAGGTGACGACTTAGCTTATTGTCCGTCCGCCTGCTATCCTAACGTAAATTGTCCTTTATGAAATGAACAATAAAGTATAATATAAATTTGACAATTAGTTTTCGTTGTCGCTGCTCAATTTTCACCGATCGCTCGTCACTTTCTTGAATTTGCTCGGAAAATGCTCACTCGATTTTCTGCTCGATTGTAAACGAGCCGATCGGATCGGTTTGGTTTGTAAACAAGCCAAACACGAGCAAAGGTCCGCTTGGGTTCGGCTCAATTTCAACTCATTATCTATGTCACAAACACGCCTCAAATGCATTGAATTGGTGATGGTCTAATTAAAATATCCACACTTTTAGTTGTATATATAAACCTAAATATACGACCACAATACATTAATTTGCAACGTATGCTAGTAAGATGAATATGTCAAGATAAGGATTCAATATGTCTTGATAAGGATTCAATATATAAATTTTCCCTATAAATGTGTTGTGATGCCGTTATGAAAAGATGAATAGTATATAAATTTACATGGCTGGTTGCTCACCTAATGCAATTTTGGAAGCTTATGAGCTATGACACTACAAAGTATCAAGGGACTGACACAACACTCAAAACTAGAACCGTTTGTTAATTCTTATTATTATGGAAATCACTCTTTCAGCCTCATTGTTTCTTCTAATCACACCCCTCTTTTTGTTCTTCATCTTTAAGCAGCATTTCAAATCATCAACAAACCTTCCACCCGGACCACGACCATGGCCGATTATCGGAAACATACACCAATTAGGCACCAACCCACATATCGCGATTTCCATCTTTGCTCGAGAATATGGCCCCCTCATCTCGCTCAAGTTAGGCACTCAACTTCTTGTGGTGGCATCTTCTCCTTCAACAGCTTTAGAAATTCTCAAGACCCATGACCGATTTCTATCTGGACGCGCTATTCCTAATGCGTTTGAGCATAGTTTCGCGCCCTTCTACCTTGTTTGGTCAGCGGATTGCGGTGATCACTGGAAGTTGTTAAGAACCCTTTGCCGAACTGAAATGTTTTCACCTAAAGCCTTGGAAGCACAATCTAATTTAAGAGATGAAAAACTGGCTCAAATGATTGAGTTTTTGCATGGTAAGAAGCATGAAGTTGTTAACATTGGGGATGTTGTTTTTACAACGATTTTCAATACAATTAGCAACGTATTCTTTGGAAAAGATTTGCTAGATTTTGATGACAAACATGGAGCTGCTGGTGGGTTGAAAGGGAAACTATTTGAGTTATTAAAAGATGGAACAAGACCAAATATAAGTGATTTTTTTCCATTGGTTAAGAGATTGGATCTTCAAGGATTAAGGAGGGGAAATTTAAAATATCTAAGAGAGGTTTTTAGTTTTTGGGAGGACATAATAGATAAAAGAAGAGCTCAAATGAATGCCTCCATCACACTGGTGGCTGAGGAAGAAAAATGTTTCTTGGATCGGTTACTTGAAAACGGATTCTCAAATGACCAGATTAATATTTGTGCTTTGGTATGCTTTTCATAGATTTTTTGTTTATTTTTTTAAGAGTATTGGTAGAAAAAAATAGTTACTAAAATGATATTATTTGGAAAATATCACCAAAATGATGTTTGTTAGTTTATTAAAATAGTTACTAAAATGCTATTATTTGGAAAAAAACAACAAAATGATATTTTTAATTTATTTTGGAATTTTTCGAGTAACATTATTTTACTAAATACCTTTTTCATAAGAGAACTGCTTTTTTTAATCCTTTTTTGCATAACATGTTTGACTAATATATACTTCTTAACATATATAACATAGCTTTTATAAACTTTTCTGAACGATTTGTCCAGTTTTTTAATGTGCCATGATTAATTAAATTTAATTATATAGGTACTTTAATGATATGATTTTCTGAATACTAATCCTTATTTACAGTTTTTTTACATAATTAATTTCTATTTTCTTTTTTTTTTTGACTAATCCTTCTTAACATACATAACATAGTTTTTTATAACTTTTCTGAACGATTTTCTAGTTTTTCAATGAAATATGTCATATACCCATGATTAATTAAATTTAAGTTATATAGTTACTATATCGATATTATATTCTGTATAGTAATGAAAAATTGTATTGTACCGGCCTTAACATAGGAAACATAGCGTTTTTAAACTTTTCTTAATGCTTTTCTAGTTTTTCAAAAGAATTAATTCATACATTTTTTATTAGTTAAATTGATTCCTATAGCTAAGTACTTTAGCGATATTATATTCTGTAACGGTAAATACTATATGTTCTGTATTGGTAGGAGCTATTCATAGCAGGTGTAGACACCACAACGTCGACAATTGAATGGGCCATAGCCGAGTTGCTGAAAAACAAAGAAGCCTTATCCAAACTACAAGAAGAGCTAAAAGAAAAAACTAACCCCAACATTGTTTCTGAATTACAACTATCTAAATTTTCATATCTAAATGCTTGTATCCAAGAAACATTAAGGTTACACCCGCCGGTGCCTTTCTTAATTCCTCGACGTGCTTCTGAGGCTTGTGAGGTTATGAACTATACGATACCTAAAAATACGCAAATCTTTATCAACGTTTGGGCAATTGGCCGTGATCCAGAAGTTTGGGAAGATCCTCTCTTATTTACACCTGAAAGATTTATTGGCTCGAACTTGGATTTTAAAGGCCAAGACTTCGAGCTTATACCATTTGGAGCTGGGAGAAGGATGTGCCCAGGTTTACCACACGGTATAAAGAGTGTTCAGTGTATATTAGCATCTTTGATTAACCAATTCCATTGGGTTCTCCCAAATGATGAAGATCCTTCGAAGCTCAACATGAACGAAAAATTTGGGGTCACTTTGCAAAAGGATAAACCTCTTCAACTCATTTTTAAAGATTTGGAATGACTAGTGGTTTAACGGATAAAGGAGAAACTTTTGATTTTTCCACATGTTGATTATGTTCAACGTCTTACTCTATGTAGTTTGCCATTCACTATGTTTGCTATTCACTATGTTGTAACAATGTAAACCCGAATGCAACTGATTTTCCTATCTAAAAAGTTGTTCATGATTTACAGGGGTGGATTGAACTATATACCTGGAATTTTTTATTTATATTTTTATTTTGATGACTTATTTTAGTATATCCATTATGTACTGAAAATTCTGAAATATGTATCTGATAATATTATTTCTATTTTGTATTTTTGTGAATGATATACAAGAAATAATTTAATAATATTAGTTATTATTTATATATGATAAAACTTATATATGTGTAAAGTGTATTTTAGTTTATAGTGGTTGTCATATATATAATCATTATGTAAGAATTACAATCGTAAAAAAAATGCATTTGACATCCCAAACAGTATCTTTAATTAAACAACTAACGGGTATACTCAATATTTATGGGTATGCCCTATACCTGAAAAATACCACCTGTGTATTGAATTGGGTATAAAAAACGATTTTATATCCAAGTATGGGTTTAGGATTACCAGTACCCAACCCAAACCTGACCTATTGTCGTGCCTAACATAGACAACGTATAATGGTCATGCGAGTGTGAGAGGGTCTCGGCCATATCAACACCATGTCCATAGAACACTCATTAGGTGAACGGAGTATCAGTCTTCACTTTGTGAGGTAGCTAACGGACATGGTACATGAGAAAGAATCCTTAGGGTTGTTAACTTATGGTAAAAGTCCAACGACTAAGATATAAAAATAATTGTTTTTTAAGATAATACAAATAGTTGTTTGCATGGACCCTACGCTCAGGATTTCCTGACTGTCATCCCTATCGAAGGTTTGGGGCAACGTATGTTAGTAGTCGAGTACAGGGCGATTCTTAAATACTGACTGATGATTCCTATGTTCCCGGATGTCGAACCATGCTCAATTTGCCGTAAGGCATGCCTTGATAAATATGGGGAAATGGGGTCCACTGTAAACAGTTGTTGGGGTTTTAATATCCCCACGATCTGGTTCGGGATGCCTTATGGGATATTCGTAGGCGAGACGGGATATCGGCAAAGAAGGAAGCGCCGATAATTTTTTTTACAGATCCAGCGGAGGGAAGATTCACTTTACGCCCAACAGATGTGCTTGTGTTTGGCTGGGCGGGCGACAAACACGCTTGTATGGGCCTCAAGGTGTATCTCCCATAGTCGGGTTTTGGGACAGTGGTTTTGTGGGTGGGCAAACGATGTTGAGAGCAGAGTAAAAAAGGTAAAGAAGCATGCTAGAGCCTATGAAGATAATCAACATGTCGTTGTCCCCTTGGCCTTTAACACTTTTGGCTCTCTGGCACAGGAAACTGTTCGGTTCTTGGATAGAGTTCCTAAGGTCGTTCATAGCAATATTTCTACCCCTAGGGGCAAGGGGTTGTTTTCAGAAGTTTCGCTATTCAGAAATAGGTGACGGCGTAGTTTGTTTCCTATCTGCCTGCTATCCTAGCGTAAATTGTCCTTTATGAAATGAACAATGAAGTATAATATAAATTTGACAATTAGTTTTCGTTGTCGCTGCACAATAATATCAACAAAGGTGTTGGGCAAAAGGTGGATCCATAACCGAATAGACGACCAAACCAGCACCATGCCCATTCATAAAAAAGAAAATGAATATTAATAGTTTAAATAAGTAGACGAAAAGAATAAGTGAAGGGTGTAAAGTTTTATAGATCAAACTACTCAATACTTAATCAAACCAGAAACAATCACAACACATGAACACAAAGAGATAACGATAAAAACAGGTGATAAAACTCTTATTAACCCAAACCAGAAAACACCCCCAAACCCTAGATCTCACTAAATCAGTGAGACCTTAAAGATAGATGTCCAGTGTAATCAACTGATTATGACTAATCAGTTGATACACTATGAATATAACGTAAATACTTACAAACAGATGATGAGAATACAGGGGAGACGACGAGGCTTCAAGAAAGAAGCCTCTAGAACAATACAGAGAATAATACAAGAGCAAAAATAAAAGAATGAATGAAAACTAAACAAAGAAGCCTGATAACATGTATTTATAGAGAAACCCTAAAGTGTCTCGAACGGGCTCAACCAACGGGCTTAATAATGGGCTGTCCACCAGCTGCACCTTTAAAGATAAATGGGCCACTCCACAAACCTGAAACATAAACTCAGCCCACATATCGAGTAAATTATCAAAATCGTCCCAGTGGTTTGGGCCAATATGCCAGTCCAGTCCAATCTTTTAAAAATTGCATGAACACTCCTTGATCTTTCAAAAAAATATGCCTAGACAGTCCAACGACTTAACCCAGTTAACTTTTCTTCGTTAAGTCAGGGGCATTTTCGTCCAATCATGTATAAATTCATCTTCTTCCCCATTTCTTCTTCTCTGATCAGACCCACCATCTTCGCCACCATCTTCACCACCATCACCGCCACTACCCACCATATCATCCACCTTTCATAAAAAATACGGCTCGGCGTTTTTTTCGATTTTTTTGGCCCAAAATGCTTAAAATCATGTATATTACATACCCTAAAATTTTCTTAAAAAAAGTCGGAAAGTTAGAGTTTCCAAAGTTTTCTCTATAACAAGGGTTTCCAATATAACCTTATACATATAATACTTGAGTTATAACATATATATATATATATATATATATATATATATATATATTTAACAAAGGGGCCTGTAAATTGTTTCTTGAGTACGAACTTCGTCCTGGGCCACTTGATCGGACTTGTTCTAACCATGACTGGGCCAATTATCAAACAATTAAAAAATCTATATACGTAGCCTACCTTGTCTAGATTTTGTAGCGATTTAAGTTGGCCCAATCAAAGGTGGTAGGCATATGATAGGTCCAAAATACCGATGTCTTGCAAAGCTATCGAATCACCTAAAGAACCCAACACATCTTTCGGAAATTTTAAACAAACACAACAAACAATTTCAAATCTTATCGAAGATGAACCAAAATTACAAGTACCTAGAATCATGATTGCATTTTCAATTTTGTGTTTGCGTCAAAATTATAATGTTCATTATTTATTTTGCCGTAAAGATATCATGGTTTTGAAAACTTATCATTTTGGTCCAACGACTAAGATATAAAGATAGTTGTTTTTTAAGATAATACAAATAGTTGTTTGCATGGACCCTACGCTCAGGATTTCCTGGCTGTCATCCCTATCGAAGGTTTGGGACAACGTATGTTAGTCGTCGAGTTCAAGGCGATTCTTAAATATTGCTTGATGATTCCTATGTTCCCGGATGTCGAACCATGCCCAATTTGTTGTAAGGCCTGCCTTGATAATTATGGGGTAATGGGGTCTACTGTAAAGAGTTGTTGGGGTTTTAATATCCCCACGATCTAGTTCGGGATGCCTTATGGGATATTCTTAGGCGAGATGGGATATCGGCAAAGAAGGAAGCGCCGATAAATTTTTTTACAGATCCGGCAGAGGGAAGATTCACTTTACGCCCAACAGATGTGCTTGTGTTTGGTTGGGCGGGCGACAAACACACTTTTATGGGCCTCAAGGTGTATCTCCCTTAGTCGGGTTTTGGGACAATGGTTTTGTGGTTGGTAAACGACGTTGAGAGCAGAGTCAAAAAGGTAAAGAAGCATGCTAGAGCCTATGAAGATAACCAAAATGTCGTTGTCCCCTTAGCCTTTAACACTTTTGGCTCTCTGGAACCGGAAGCTGTTCGGGTTCTTGGATAGAGTTCCTAAGGTTGTTCATAGCAATATTTCTACCCCCTAGGGGCAAGGGGTTGTTTTCAGAAGTTTCGCTATTCAAAAATAGGTGACGACGTAGTTTGTTGCCTATCTGCCTGCTATCCTAACGTAAATTGTCCTTTATGAAATGAACAATGAAGTATAATATAAATTTGACAATTAGTTTTCGTTGTCGCTGCACAATAATATCAACAAAGGTGTTGGGCAAGAGGTGGATCCATAACCGAATAGACGACCAAACCAGCACCATGTCCATTCATAAAAAAGACAATGAATATTAATTGTTTAAATAAATAGACGAAAAGAATAAGTGAATGTAAGATCCCACATCGGTTGTGTAAGGGAGAACATAACTTCTTATAAGGGAGTGGCCACCCTCACTATCACAACGCGTTTTGGCCAGTCCTTCGGGAGTGAGACCAATGCAAAACCGTGAGTATGGCACCAGTTTGATACGGCTGGGCAGGCAAAGCGGACAATATTGTGGTACGGGTTACCTTGGGCTGTTATAGTGAAGGGGCCTATAAACTGTTTCTTGAGTACGAACTTCGTCCTGGGCCACTTGATTGGACTTGTTCTAACCATGACTGGCCAATTATATATATATACAATTGCCAACCCATTTGTGCATACTTATTTGTACGAAGCTGTACAAGTGTTATATGCAAGTTCTTCTTACAATTCTTTGATGCACGTTGTACAACCTCTTGATGCCTCACTGTCTCTAATGCATTTTGTACAAGCCCCTTATGCATGTTTGGTTTGCGTGTCAAAGTTGTCATCCACGTACTTTCCTCTTGCTTTACGTGGTTATTAGTTGTCCATTCATTTGTGTGGTTATCAACAATAACACATGACCAGTTTCTTACACTTTGTACTATTGTAGTTATCAACAACAACATCATCTATGATCGTAAACGAAGAAAAATAGCTCCACCGATCGTCTCTGTCTGCCTGCTCCGCCGTTTGACTATCGTCTCCGTCTCCCCGCTCTCTGCATCGGCGTGACGCCTCTGTGCTCCAACTGTTGGTTCGGTTTGTAGGTTTTCTCCTCACCCTACCACCATTCTGATGATGGCCGTGTTTTCGTGTTGTCGTAAAAGTGTAAAACCACCGTCTCTGTTGCCGACGTGACAGTTGTTTGGTGTTCAAAAGCTCACGGTAACAGTTGTTTTGATACCAAAAAAGGTCCGATTAAGCCGATTATGTCCGAACTCCAAGTAAAAATTGTTGACTGGGTACCTAAAACTATTTTGTATGGAATTTAATGTTTGGAAATGAGTTTTGGGTTTTAAAATGTGCAGGCTTTGGTGAAAGGATATGAACAAAAACATGGGGATGAAGATGAGGGTGATCATGCAGAGGCATTTGCTGCACAAGTACCACTTCGGTAGTCTGTTGTTTGTGTATGCTCATTATTTGTTCACCTATGTTTATTGTTTCTATTACATTTATTATCATGTTTTATAAAATTGCTCTTTTGGTCAAATTGGTGTTTGATTTTGTGAGCTGAATTTAAAGGATTGTTTTACTCCTTCATAATTTGGCGTTCATAACATCAGTCCCATGTTTATGCCTGTGTCTATATATGTGTGTGTGTTTAGGCATATTATTAGCATAAAGATGATCTTATGGGCTTTCTAGGAGCAGCTACCATATGCTTTGAGGATCCTATTCTATATGTGGTAGATCTTTGTTTCTGTTAAAATTTTCTTTTCATGGAATTGATTGTGGATGGTTTAACTTTGGTTTTGCAGTGCGTTATGGTTCTTCGGTTTCTTATTTTTTAAGAAAGTATTGGTCGGCTTTGCAAATATCTAAGGTATTGCATAGGTTGATGGAATACTACTAATGGTATAAATCTTTACTCTGAAAACATGACATTGTCTAAAAGAAGATAAGACAATAAGATGGGTAGAGTATAGTTCTGTTGGTGATACAGATGTTCTTTTGCAAAAGCAAATATAGTTAAAGACTTCTAGAAACTATTTTTTTGTTAGATATACAAATGTTCATTCACATATATTCCCTTGGTGTTACAAAATGTTTGGTTAGAAAACCTGTTGGGATGCTCTAAATCTAATAAAGTATCTCTAAATGTACATTACGATTTGTTTCAATTTAAAAATGCCAAAGCAACTTCAAATGTTTACGTTAACTTTTGTGTATTTGGATATAAGCATGTAGTGTGGCTTAAATATTTATTTTTATACTGTGATTGTTCTATGTTTATAGGTCCATAATTGAACTGGACATGTCTTATCTTCTTTGTCCTTTGTTGATCGCTCAGCCAAAGTCCTTTCAGGTCCAAAAATGGAAATGTGCGAAGACGGCAGGTTGGATCTGTTTGTCCTCTTTCAAATTGAAGGTATTCAATAGTTTTTAACTATGTTTTTTACAGAACATTTTCCCAATTAAAAGGTTGTTAATTTTGTTTTAGATAGGAATAATTCATGTATTATCTTCGTGCCCAAATTATAGTACGTAGTAAAAGTAGAACTAAGTCTTCATTAGAGTTCTTATTAATTGAAGTAAAAAAATTTAAATTAACCATTCTACCACTTTAGGCATTTGTTGATTTAGGACTTCAAAAGAAGGTGTAGATTATAGTCGATTTAGGCATTTGTTCTGGATTCCTTTTACTTAATTTCATCTTCGTGATTTTCTTGGCCATTAGATTTCTCCAAATCCATGTTTTACGGTATGTTTTATGGATTTAATAAATATTTTTGTTTCCTTATTACTTTGTGGTTGATTAAGAGGTGGTTTATACCCATTTCTTTTTATGTTGATTGTAGGGAACTACCCAATTTTCACTAAAGAAATGCCAGTCACTAGCTATCGTAAAAAAAATTCCAGATATAAATTCGCCATGAAACACTGCCAAACTTCGGGTAAGCTGATCAATTTAGTTTGTTCAAGGGGAAAACGTTTGATAGGCTTATTTTGTTTGGTGATTTGTTTTAGATAGGTGTTCACGACCCCTTTGTTAGTATTCCTGTTTGGCAATTTCTTTTTATAGAAGTTCACAACCCATTTGTTAGTCCCCCATTCGAATTCTATGATAACAAAATTTGTAAATTAGTACTTTCAATATTGAAGATTTCGTTTCACATGTTTATATGTTCATGTTTGTAATAGTACCCATTTGAAAGAGCCTTGATCCGCCGCGAAGCGCGGGATAGATTACTAGTTATCAAACAATTAAAAAATCTATATACGTAGCCTACCTTGTCTAGTTTTTGTAGTGATTTTAATTGGCCCAATCAAAGGTGGTAGGCATATGATATGTCCAAAATACCGATGTCTTGAAAAGCTGTCGAATCACCTAAAGCACCCAACACATCTTTCGGAAATTTTTAACAAACACAACAAACAATTTCAAATCTTATCGAAGATGAACCAAAATTACAAGCACCTAGAATCATGATTGCATTTTCAATTTTGTGTTTGCGTCAAAATTATAACGTTCATTATTTATTTTGCCGTAAAGATATCATGGTTTTGAAAACTTATCATTTTGGTCCAACGACTAAGATATAAAGATAGTTGTTTTTTTTAAGTTAATACAAATAGTTGTTTGCATGGACCCTACGCTCAGGATTTCCTGACTGTCATCCCTATCGAAGGTTTAGGCCAACGTATGTTAGTAGTCGAGTACAAGGCGATTTTTAAATACTGCTTGATGATTCCTATGTTCCCGGATGTCGAACCAAGCCTAATTTGTCGTAAGGCCCGCCTTGATAAACATGGGGAAATGGGGTCCACTGTAAAGAGTTGTTGGGGTTTTAATATCCCCACAATCTAGTTCAGATGCCTTATGGAATATTCTTAGGCGAGACGGGATATTGGCAAAGAAGGTAGCGCCGGTAAATTTTTTTACAGATCCGGTGGAGGGAAGATTCACTTACGCCCAACAGATGTGCTTGTGTTC
Organism: Ambrosia artemisiifolia; assembly: GCA_032199755.1. Taxonomy (NCBI): domain Eukaryota; kingdom Viridiplantae; phylum Streptophyta; class Magnoliopsida; order Asterales; family Asteraceae; genus Ambrosia; species Ambrosia artemisiifolia. The sequence continues at coordinate 7,221,404 of CM063512.1, forward strand.
GGCTGGGCGGGCGACAAACACGCTTTTATGGGCCTCAAGGTGTATCTCCCTTAGTCTGGTTTTGGGACAGTGGTTTTGTGGCTGGGCAAACGATGTTGAGAGCAGAGTCAAAAAGGTAAAGAAGCATGCTAGAGCCTATGAAGATAATCAACATGTCGTTGTCCCCTTAGCCTTTTAACACTTTTGGCTCTCTGGCACCGGATGTTGTTCGGTTCTTGGATAGAGTTCCTAAGGTCGTTCATAGCAATATTTCTACCCCCTAGGGGCTAGGGGTTGTTTTCAGAAGTTTCGCTATTCTGAAATAGGTGACGATGTAGTTTGTTGCCTATCCGCCTGCTATCCTAACGTAAATTATCCTTTATGAAATGAACAATGAAGTATAATATTAATTTGACAATTAGTTTTCGTTGTCGCTGCACAATAATATCAATAAAGGTGTTGGGCAAAAGGTGGATCCATAACCAAATAAACGACCAAACCAGCTCCATGCCCATTCATAAAAAAGAAAATGAATATTAATGGTTTAAATAAGTAGACGAAAAGAATAAGTGAATGTAAGATCCCACATCGGTTGTGTAAGGGAGAACAAAACTCCTTATAAGGGTGTGGCCACCCTCGCTATCACAACGCGTTTTGGCCAGTCCTTCGGGAGTGAGACCAATGCAAAACCGTGAGTCTGACATTAGTCTGATACGGCTGGGCAGGCAAAGCGGACAATATTGTGGTACGGTAACTTGGGCTGTTACAGTGAAGGGGCCTGTAAACTGTTTCTTGAGTACGAACTTCGTCCTGGGCCACTTGATCAGACTTGTTCTAACCATGACTGGGCCAATTATCATAGAATTAAAAAATCTATATACGTAGCCTACCTTGTCTAGTTTTTGTAGCTATTTTAGTTGGCCCAATCAAAGGTGGTATATGATATGTCCAAAATACCTATGTCTTGTAAAGCTGTCGAATCACCTAAAGCACGCAACATATCTTTCGGAAATTTTTAACAAACACCACAAACAATTTCAAATCTTATCGAAGATGAACCAAAATTACAAGTACCTAGAATCATGATTGCATTTTCAATTTTGTGTTTGCGTCAAAATTATAACATTCATTATTTATTTTGCCGCAAAGATTTCATGGTTTTGAAAACTTATCATTTTAGTCCAACTCAATAAGTAATTTCTTTGTTATGTAACTCATAGGGCAATTCATTTATTTTTTTACTTTTATGTACAACTGTACAAGCCCATATGTACCCCCACAAAGGTAGGGGTGTTTAAAAGAAATCTGAATTTGAAACCGAATTCGAAATATCTTAATTAAAATACTAATTTTATTCAAAAACAAAAAATAAATAAATAAATAAAATTAGTAAGTTATAAAGCAACAGTAAAATACAAAATAAAGTAATAAAAAACTACAAGTATTCATCATCACTGTAGTTCAACTATAAATTATTAACAACATAAATCAAGCAATCAATAATTGAAGATTACTCTCCTCTCATTTACTTAGTCAAGTCAAGATTATTGACTAAGTCAAGTCAAGATTATTGACCCCATAATTCTTGCCCATGACTCATGCCCATAATTCATGTCTTTGTATTTACTTTATAGCTTTTCATTCAACTTGTATTCCCTATATATATTGTAATGTAAATCATTGTACAACACACAATTCAATACAATAACATTTCAACCTTTATATGGTATCAAGAGCCTAAAAGCTCCCTTGAGCCATCTTCGATCCCAACCTACTCGACAAACACCTTCTGTCCGCATTCTGCCTCTTTTTTTTTTCCCATTCACCATGGCCAAACAAATCACCAACATTACCGTCGCCACAACTCGAAACCAAGGGCAACCTCAAACTACCAATACCAACACTCGCCCGACTCGCAACAATAACACCTATACTATTGTAACATTCCCGGACATGGCACTAAAAATTGTCGCAAACTTAGTCGCTTCCTACGAGAACACAATGTCTCGCCTCAAAATACCAACACCCCGGTGGTTAACTACACCACCCCTCACCCAACGGCTACAACCCAATCTTGGATGTGGGACACCGGTGCGTCCAACAACACCGCGAACAACAACCAACAATTTCCCGTTCTTTCCGAATACGGAGGACCCGATAAGATCGTGCTAGGTGATGGTAAAACTCTCCCTATAACTCATATTGCTCAAACAACTATTCCAACAAAATCTCGCCCACTTCTTTTAAATAACATTTTAATTGCTCCTAATCTTCGAAATAATCTTATTTCCGTTGCCAAAGTTTGTCGTACTAATCGTGTTTCCGTTGAATTTTTTCCCTATTATTTTTTTGTCAAGGATCTACGCACGGGGGCGCGCCTCATGCGGGGAGTGAACATCAATGATGTCTACTATGGACCAATCTCATTGCCCCCTCAAGTCAACAACACCCAAACAAACTCTCTTCTCATGTGGCACCACATACTTGGACATCCATCGCTTCAAGTGTTCAAGTCTTTAATTTCTAGATTGGGACTTCGTTTTAATAAGGTGACCCATGAGTCTTTTCATTGTACTTCATGTTCTCTAAATAAAAGCCACAAACTACCTTTTGGTAAAAACTCTTTTGTTGCCAATCAACCTCTACAACTTCTTTACTCCGACGTATGGGGTCCCGTAAAAACGTCAATCGATGGCTTTAAATACTATGTCATTTTTGTTGACTATTTTTCCAAATACATTTGGTTATACCCAATCAAACAAAAATCCGATGTCAAAACTCTTTTTCCACAATTTAAATCTCTTGTTGAAAATTTTTTCAAAACCAACATTGTTGCGTTGTTCACTGATAATGGGGGTGAATATGTGGGTCTTTCACTTTATCTTGCCTCTCAAGGTATCTCTCATTACACGACACCACCTCACACACCGGAACAAAACGGTATTGCCGAACGACGTCACCGACACGTTGTGGAAACCGGCCTCGCATTACTCCACTACTCCCACTTACCACAACATTTTTGGTCCCATGCCTTTCAAACCGCAACCCGGCCTAATCAATCGTTTGCCTACATCCATCCTTAACAACAAATCTCCCTACGATATGTTGTTCAAAACCGCTCCTACTTATTCCAAACTCAAACCGTTTGGTTGTCTTTGCTACCCTTGGTTACGACCCTATGCTACTTCCAAACTCCACTCCCGTTCAAAGGCGTGCATATTTCTTGGGTACTCATCCTCAAAATCAGCCTTCAAATGCTATGACCTCACTAGTCACAAACTATACCACTCTCGCCACGTGGAATTTATCCCACATATTTTTCCATCTCAAACCACCAACCCCCAACCCAAACACATGTCATTTGACTCCTTCCTATCCACATACCAATCGGCCCAATCAACATCCTCTTCTAACCAACCCACTCCAGACCCAAACATCTTGCATCATCCAACCCCTACTCTACAACCCACATCACCCGAAGCCCAAACCCCTACTCCACAAACCCACAGCCCACCTCCTCTACCTCCTGCACACAGGCCACCCTCCCACACAACAGACTCAAACAACCCAACCTCCCACACACCAGGCCCTACACCCCAACCCACCGAGACACCCTCACCAACTGGCCCACCAACTCCACCTGATAGCACCACCCCTACCTCTACCCCAACCGCTTCCCACTCCACCGACCCCACCTCACCAATGTCTTCATCCAACACATCCGATGCTCCCACGAACTCACCTCCACATAACCCTCAACCACCTCGTCGAAAACCAAAACCCAACTCAAAGTATTACAACCCCAACTTTGTCAACTATACCACCATTCACCCTCTACCCGTTTCTCTTGAACCATCCACTTATACTCAAGCCTTGAAAGATCCGGATTGGCGCCATGCCATGGATCTTGAGTATAATGCTCTCATTCATAACAACACTTGGGAACTTGTCCCTCACACAAGCCAAACTCCCATTGGTTGCAAATGGGTATTCCGAATCAAACGCAAACCCGACGGCACGATTGACAAGTACAAAGCCCGTCTAGTTGCCAAAGGGTTTCACCAACAATATGGAAAAGACTATCATGAAACATTTAGTCCCGTTACTAAACCCGTTACCATTCGCACCGTTCTCTCCATTGTTCTTTCAAAAGGATGGTCTTTACGTCAACTAGACGTTAATAATGCGTTTCTTCATGGGACTCTTCACGAAGATGTCTTTATGGTGCAACCTCCCAGGTTCACTAATACGGAATTCCCACGTCACATTTGCAAACTCAAAAAATCCCTCTATGGGCTTAAGCAAGCACCGCGTGCTTGGTACATCGAACTAACCAACTTTCTCACTCGTTTTGGCTTTAAAAAATGCATTTCTGACCCCTCTCTCTTTGTATACAATCTCAACAACATCACTTGCTACCTCCTTGTGTACGTTGAAGACATTGTCCTCACCGGCAATCACAATCCATTTATGGATTCCTTTGTTCAAGCCCTAAGCAACCAATTCTCTATCAAAGACTTAGGCCCTCTTCATCATTTTCTAGGAATCGAAGTCATTCCTATGCCTCATGGTCTATTTCTTTCCCAACATCGCCACATTCAAGATATTCTTACCACCTTTAAAATGGATGGTGCAAAAGAGGTTCTCACTCCTTTAAGTACTTCCGACTCTCTTTCTTCCTTTGATTCCACTCCCCCAGTCGATCCCACTCCCTACCGTCAACTTGTAGGCACTTTACAGTATCTTGCCTTCACACGTCCCGACATCTCCTTTGCCGTCAATAAATTATCTCAATTCATGCACTCACCTAAACAATCACACTGGCAAGCTCTCAAACGGGTACTCCGCTATTTAAAAGGAACGGTCCATCATGGGTTGTTCTTGAAACGCAATACTAACCTAAACTTGCAGGCTTTTTCAGACTCGGACTGGGGCGGTATTAATGATGGGGGACGGTCCACTACGGCATATCTCATATATCTTGGGTCCAATATCATCTCTTGGAAATCTGCTAGACAAAAAACTGTCTCTAGATCATCTACCGAAGCTGAGTACAAAGCACTCGCTAATGCTGCGGCTGAACTCTCATGGGTTAAAAATTTACTTGGTGAGCTCGGGCTCCCAATTAAGAGCACCCCATCACTTTACTGTGACAACACCGGAGCTACTTATGTATGCGCAAATCCTGTTTACCATTCCCGCATGAAACACATCGCTCTAGACTATCACTTTGTGCGGGAACAAGTCAATTCCGGGCAACTCAAAGTTTTTCATGTCAGCTCCAAGGATCAACTCGCGGATGTGCTCACAAAACCGCTTGCACGTGCACCCTTCCTATATTTTCGGTCCAAGATTGGAGTCTCCAACGGATCCTCCATCTTGCGGGGGCGTATTAACAACATAAATCAAGCAATCAATAATTGAAGATTACTCTCCTCTCATTTACTTAGTCAAGTCAAGATTATTGACTAAGTCAAGTCAAGATTATTGACCCCATAATTCTTGCCCATGACTCATGCCTTTGTATTTACTTTATAGCTTTTCATTCAACTTGTATTCCCTATATATATTGTAATGTAAATCATTGTACAACACACAATTCAATACAATAACATTTCAACCTTTATATAAATGTCCTATAAAGTCCACACGAAGATTAGTATATGTCTCCCTGTTGGCGTAATTTCATCGTAATAGCTATCTCTGGTTGATCTTTAATAGTAAGTCGGTACTTGCATGTCGCCTTCTTCGTAGTCTTGAAAAATCGTTTCTCCCAAGTCCCTGAAGATTATATTATGTAAATTAAAGCAAGCATACATAACCTTCTTTAATTTTTCTTTGTCCCCAATTCGTGTCGGTTGAGCAATGATACCACATCGTTTCTTCGAAACTCGAATGCATGTTCCGCATCTTTCCTTGTCAGTTCTTGTCTCTTTTAAACATATATATGTTTATCTCAAAATGGAGTTGAATATGCTTTCATGAACACACCCAACTCCCGATATATATCATCAGTAGGATTATACCCTTATTCCTGCCGTTCATCCTTTGCATAAAATAAAGACTCTAGTGCAACTCTATTTATGACCTCAACTAATATAAGTGATTGTTCTACAATATTAATATCATTTTTTGCACTAGCCATACCAAAATAAGCATCCCAAAACCAAAGATCATATGATACCGTGACTTTAAGTATTAAGGTTGGGTCGTCATGGTCACCGTGATAATCTGTCCTCGCCAACCATTGGACATGCGGCCCACCGCCAATTTGTGCAATGAATCAATGCTACCATGCATACCAAGAAAGCCGCGTACTTCTTTGTGGACCTGGTATATTTTTTGGATACCACTAAAGGTCAGTTGCCTCAAATATCTACTGCAATAGAGAACAACAATAACAACACCACAGGGCTTCACACCCATTAACCCTTTGGCAAGGAGTGGATTTGGCGCTGCGGTTTGACAGAAGAAGGTAGTGTTTGGCGTCAAGTTTGTGTGTCGTGGAGGCTTTAATGCCTCTGCTACACTAATAGATAATATATTAGTCATTTTCATAGTTCGACTTATAGATAACTTGTTGTGTATCTGTTCTATAAATGCTATATATGTGGGATTGAATTTTGATAGGTAAGTATGAAGTGTGGTAGATAAGGTTATTTTCAGGTGGTCATATGTGTGATTAAAAGCTTTACACTTCAGAATTCGGGTAAATGAGCCACACGTGTAACTAAGGGTGCTATGTGCTTCTGAAGCCAAAAGAACTTCAAATTCTATGTATGATTTTTAACATGAAATACTTTAAAATTCGTTAGTCGATGTTCATTATTTCCAAGTATCAAATTCGGGATTGCCATTAAAAGTGACAATCAAGATCTTCAAGTCAATGAGTGGTTTTACTAACCACCTTAACTGGTGTATAATATTTTCACATGAAAATTAGATAAAGAAAAAAAAGAGCGTGATTTTAAAAACATTTTTGCATCACAAAGAGTCAACATGGGGAGTCGCCGGCAGCCAATACCGGAGAAGTTTCAAGGTCGTATCACGAAGTTTTTTGTTTCTAATCTACCGGATAAGTGCAGCGGTAAAGATCTTGCGGATTTCATACGTCATTTGGGAGGTATTTACGATCTATACATCGCGCGGAAGAGGGACAAGAGTGGTTACCGGTTTGGCTTTATCTCGTTCTTGGACGTCAAAGATCCTGATGCTATGGCTGGTTTGTTATGTGGGGTGAAGATAGGGGAGTCTAAACTGAAAGCGAACGTTGCAAGATTCACTTTTGAAGAGGGAGAGATAGGGCCGCCTCCGCGGGCGCACTGGAAACCGTTCAAACAAACGGTTAATGAGGTGAGTCAGGGAGAACCGTCGAAGGTAGGCACGAGTACGTATACACCAGAAGGGAGAACTTTCCAGGAGATGTTAACTGGAAAAAGAAACGTGAAGCATGAGGAGAAGGTGGTGAATATTGAGGAAGGGGTAGAGGTGTACAAGAATCTGCATGGTAAGGCTGTCATTATGAGGATGCTTGACTTGAATGCGCGCGCTGAAGAGAATTAACGTTATTCTGAAAGAAATGGATGCTGGAGATTGTAGAGTGCAGTATCTGGGAGGTTTGTCGGTAATGGTAACGTTCAGGAACGAAGAGGAGGCGCTGAAAGCGGTGGTAGCGGCGAAAGAGATCTTAGGTTGCTTCTCCAGTATTGATTTATGGGAGGGGCAGTCTATGGCCTTTGAACGTCTCGCTTGGATAAAACTGAAAGGCCTACCTATTCAACTCCTGCATAGAGAGGTTATCGATGGTGTGGCTGCCAAGATTGGCATGATTGTTCATAGGCCGCCTAGGGCGGAGGAGGATGCTGACTTATCTTATGAATATGTTGGTGTTATGGTCGGAGAAGGCAATCGGATTGTGGATGAAGTAACGGTTACTTGGCGAAATCGGAAATTCAAGGTATGGATAGAGGAGGAGTCTGGTGATTGGGTTCCGGACTTTTTGGACCCCGATAAACAGAAGGAAGATGCTATGGAGGACGACAAGGAAGATACAATGGAGGAAGATACTATCGGCAATGAGATGAATAACGATGGTAATGATGACGATTCAGAGTCTTCGGAGGAGGATGGTGATCTAGAAGAACAGGCGGTTGAAATTGAACCGGGTTACACCGGTGAGGTTCAGCCGGAGACGGTGGGGATCATTAATGAGCCGACGGTTATGGAAAGTGTTCTAGAAGGAAGGAATGTTTCCTCTTTTAGTAAGGATTTTAAGGAAGGAATTGATGAGGGAGATTTTTGTCCGGGTAATTCGTTTAATTTTGATAATGCATTTAATGCTGAAGACGGTTTTGAATCGGTTGCGAATATTAACAAAAGAAAGAAAAAGCAGTGTTCGGATTTGGGCCTGGGTTAACGTCATTTACAATACTCTAGTAGTATTGAAAAAAATAAGGTCAATAAAAAGAACAAGGGGGAAGAAGGCCCAGTGGGCTTGGCAGTTTATGTGGATAGCCCAGATGTGGATGGTACTCGAAGCAAAGGGAAAGGGCCTGGCGGTAATTTAGGAGATGGTCATGGGCATTTTTGTAATTTGAGGACTAATGTTGAAAAGGATCCAAAGAGTGTTAATAGAGGCACTGAGAAGAACAATGGCTTTATTGCACCTTCCGTTGAAGATGGTTCATCCCATGGTGATGGGCCTTCGACAAAGGAGGATCTCATCAGAATAGAGGTGGAAGAAACAATGAAGTTGGGTATCATGCTTGGCGCCCAATTACAGAACCAGAGAGAGTTAGTACAGGAGTCAGTGGAAGACGAAGGCGTACAGGTTGGTTCTAAATGAATTTTTTATCCTTAAATGTCCGAGGGATGAGGGTGGGGGGTAAGGCTGCGTGGTGTAAAGGGCTGAGGAAGAAGCATAGTTTGGAATTTATTAGTATGCAGGATTCGATGGTTACAGGTTTATGTCGTCAGGATGTTTTGGGTTTTTGGGGAGATGGTGGTTTTGAATTCGATTGGGTGGATGCTACTGGTAGATCGGGGGGGCTGGTCAATGTGTGGAATCCAAAATTTTTTCAGAAGATTTCCGCCGTGGAAAACAGAAACTTTTTATTGACAACTGGTACGTTGAGTAGTGATGGGTCGATAATTAATTTCATTAACGTTTATGCGCCTCAACGAGCAGGGGCTAAACGGAGGTTATGGGAGGATCTTGCAGCGCTGGTTAGGGGTTGTTCTGGTTTTATTGTTTTAATGGGGGATTTTAACGCTGTTCGGTTCCCGGAGGAACGGCGAAATTCTATATTTAACCAGGGAGTCGCGGCTGATTTTAACAGTTTTATAGATGGTTTGGGTTTGTGGGAATATTGTATGCATGGTTACAAGTTCACGTTTTTGTCAGGGAGAGGAAAAGATCATAAACTAAGCAAGATAGACAGGGTGTTAGTGTGCCAAGATTTTTTTAATAAATGGCCCTCGGTGTGCTTGAGAGCGCTCCCTCGGGAATTGTCGGATCATTGCCCACTTCTGGTTACGATGGTTGATGTTAATTTTGGGCCTAAACCATTTAGGTGGTTCAATTCGTGGTTGAGCAGGGGTGACTGTGAAAGGGTTGTTATTCAAGCTCTTGAAGACGGGGAGTTCCAAGGGAATCCGGATGAGATAGTGATGGCCAAATTTAGACACCTGAAGCAATGTCTTAAGAAGTGGTGGAAAACTGTTTTGTTAAAGGAAGGGGAGGAATTAAAAATTCTGAAAGAGGATATGGAAAAGCTGGAAAGTGCCTTGGAAGTCAGGGATTTGGAGGAGGAGGAAGTGTGGGCGATGGAGGAATGTAGGAAGGAAATTGATTTTTTAAATTTATGTGTGAATCGGGATTTAAAACAGAAATCAAGGGTTAAATGGGCGATTGATGGGGATGAGAACTCGGCGATTCCAGGATTGATAGTTGATGATTCTTGGGTCTCAAAGCCTTCTCTTGTTAAAAGAGAGGTGCTTAGGCATTTTCGACGTTTGTTTTCTGATCGAGTTAAAAGGCGGCCGATGTTGAGATGTGATAATTTAAAACGGCTAAGTATGGATTGTGCAGGTATGTTGGAGCGGAGATTTTCTAGAGAAGAGATCAAAGATGCGGTTTTTGATTGCGGTTCGGATAGAGCTCCGGGTCCGGACGGGTTCAACTTCAGATTTCTTAAGTTTTTCTGGAGTTTTTGGGAGGACGATTTTGTTAGTATGTTTGAACACTTTTATGATTCTGGAGTAATTAGTAGAGGGTGTAGTTCCTCGTTTATTACTTTGATTCCTAAATCCAAGGTTCCGGTGGGGTTGAATGACTATCGGCCCATCAACTTGGTAGGGATTATAAGTAAAGTTATTTCTAAGGTGTTGGCGGAAAGGATTAAAACGGTTCTGGATTCGGTCATCTCAGATTCTCAATCTGCCTTTCTTAAAGGTAGGTTTATTTTGGATGGCCCCCTCATGATAAACGAGACGCTGGGTTGGATTAAAAAGACACGTAACCGAGCTTTTCTGTTGAAATTGGATTTCGCAAAGGCATATGACAACGTCAATTGGGGATTCTTACTTTCCACTCTTGACTTGATGGGTTTTCCAGGTAGGTGGTGCGGTTGGGTGAAAGGGATCCTTGAGTCGGCTCGTTCAGCGGTCTTGGTGAATGGGTCCCCAACGTTCGAATTTCAGTGTGAGAAAGGGGTTAGACAGGGTGACCCTTTGTCACCATTTCTTTTCTTAGTGGTTATGGAGGTCTTGCATTGTCTGCTAGACAAAGCGATTGATTTGGGTGTTATTAAAGGAATCTCGTTTGGAAATGGTTCAAAGGTTTTGTCGCATCTGTTTTATGTTGATGATGCTCTCATCGTTGGTGAATGGTCAGAAGAAAATGTGAAGAATGTTGCTAGAATCCTAAGGGTGTTCCATGTGTGTTCTGGTCTTAGGATCAATTTCCACAAGTCTTTTATGAATGGTGTTGGGGTCGATGATACGGAAGTGGGTGCTATGGCGGATCTTATTGGTTGTAAAGTGGGGATGTTGCCGTTTGACTACTTGGGTATTCGGGTGGGGGCGAACATGAATCGGATCGCTCATTGGTCTCCGGTGATCGATACGATTAAAGGTAGATTATCCTCTTGGAAAGCTAAAACGTTGTCTACGGGGGGGAGGTTAACTCTAATTAAATCTGTATTATCCAGTTCGCCTATTTATTACCTATCTATTTATAAAGCGCCGAATACAGTTTTAGACCAAATGGAAAGACTCATGAGAAACTTCCTTTGGTCTAGAACTGAGGAAGCGAAAAAAGTTCATTGGGTGGCTTGGGATGTGATTACAACGCCTAAAAAGGTAGGGGGTTTGGGGATATCGAAGCTGTCCTCGGTTAACTTGGCCTTACTAGCTAAGTGGGCATGGCGTTTTGTCACGAAAGATGGCTCGATGTGGAGAAGCATCATTGAGGCGATTCATGGTGGAAGGGGTTTGTGGACGTTTTTACCGATTAAAAGAACTATGTCAGGCTGCTGGAAAGCAATTGTAAATCTTCTGGATGCAACTCGAATTCAAGGTAAACCGATTCATCATTTTATTAGGGGGTTGATTGGCAATGGCGCTCGGATCCGCTTTTGGTATGATATATGGGTGGGTGATACGACGCTGAAAGATAGGTGGCCTTGTATATATAGTCTAGAACAGAGCAAAGGCTGCAGAGTTCGGGATAGGCTGCTGCAAAACGGGTCGAGTCCAGTGTTTTCAGGGGCATGGAAGAGGCAGCCGTGTACAGTGGAAGAGCTTTCTGAATTAGAAGACATGAGGCGGCTCTTTGTGGAGTTATCAGTGTCAGTTGGGATGGATAAATGGGAATGGAACAATAAGTGCAATGAACCTTTCACAGTTAAAAACTTTAAACAGCTGCTGTCCAATTTGGAGGATATGCCTCGGTTAGGTTCTATTATTAAGTGGGAGGCTTGGTTACCATTAAAAGTTAATTTATTCTCATGGAGGGCTGCTAAGGAGAGATTACCAACTAGAGTGGCTTTAAGAAGACGGAATTTAAACATCCCGAATGTCGCCTGTTCGCTTTGCAACTGGGGAGATGAAGACGATAATCACTTGATGGTTCGTTGCGGCTTTTCTTATGGGGTGTGGACTATGGTATGTAAATGGTGCAAACTTGACCCGTTTTTTGCGTATGATTTTGATGACCTGATGCATTTATACAACAACATCCATGCCGGGAAGTGGAGGAAAAAGATTGTGCAAGGGATTGTTATGATTACGGCTTGGAGTATTTGGAATGCGAGAAACATGAAAATTTTTCAAGGTAAGGATAGGAAGATCATGGACGTGGTTGCGGAGGTGAAATCGAAGGCTTTCTTATGGCTCAAGTATAGGTCAAAATATAAAGATATTGTTTGGAAAGAATGGTCTATCTATCCTTTGTATATGTGTATTTGATTCGGCGGCTCTTGTTTTGAGAGCTTGCTTCTTTTAATGAAAGTTAATGTTCAAAAAAAAAAATCTTCAAGTCAAGTAACACGAAATCTAAACGGTCTTGATTTTACAGAAAACACATGGTGCTTGTTTTGGGCCAAAAATGTGGGACATTTAATATAACTATTATGTGAAAATCCAATTAAATCAACCTTTATTAAATGGATTTTTTGGGTTGAGCATCCTTTATTGGGCCATCGATTGGGACAAAAAAGAATCAATGGGCCGATGAATCATCTGCCCATTAAACCATCAGTGATAGTGATGATTATATAATATTTTGATGACCCTAGGTGGTTGTCATAAATATATGTTTCATTGTTATTAAAACTTTGTTAAGAGAATTGGGAGTTGTGACATGAGATGAGTTTTTTAAACATGCAACATATATTCTCTAGTTTTACAGCATCTAAGTAGATTATTGGGTTCTTTCATCACTTGGTGATGGGAATTCACCAATGCTCTTTGACGAGAGGCCTTTCGGCGTGATTTGATCTCCTAGTTATAAGTTGCCTAGTATGTTGGAATAAATATACGTAACGTTTGTATATTTATCGATAGCCATTATAATCATTTAAATAATGACGATCAATTATTAATATTATCCTAAGCCCAATAACAGATATGTCTTTGATGAGCGGACTATCATTAGATGAGCCTTATTAGGGTGTCTCCTGGGTATGTATAAATAGAGAGGTTATTATGAGATTATTCGGGAACTCATAAGATTACTGCGAACCCATTATTTTTCGGGATCTCTAATAAAATTTACAGTTTTGATAAAACCTAATGTATCAAGTTTATTCAAAACATTATAAAACCTTGCTTAACTTGCAATAACATTTTGAGGTGTCACTTCTGCCCGAAGACGATGTGTCACATTAGTTCGTTATAAAGATCTCGTTAAGCATTGTATCTCGTTCACATAAGTGCCATAAGGTTTCACTTCTGCCCAAAGGTGATGTGTAACAGATTATGTTGGTGAACTGAGCATATTGCATTAGGACTTTTGAATGTCTCACTTTTGCCCAAAGGTGATGGGTTACATTCACTGTCGGCAATTCAATACTTAAATAAATAGCGTATAGCCAAAGCTAGAGCATGTTATTTAAGTAGCTTATGTTGGTGTTATGATATTATTACGTCTTCATAACAAAATTGATCCTCGCAATTAATGATCCTTCATTAATATAATGATCATAATCTAAGTCTGCCTTACATCAATACCCATAACTCCAAACTAATCTCTCATTCTTCTATAAATTACTATCTCAACTAAGTAATCCACTCTAATTATCAAAAACTAAGAAGGGTTTGCTTAAATTTTGTTCTTATCAAGTCACCTCTTAAGACATGACATTCCTACGCTCTATTTGATAATGTATTACAGAATAACATATGAGCATAATAAGTGGAATAAAAATGTCTCTTATGGTAATTAAGAACGCTTTTACTGATTCCTATCAGGTGAGCTATTAAAGATTCTGAAATTCCTAAGACTAATGTATTATCTATGGAAATGAAAGAATATAACGAATTCCTAAGAAGCATGAAATAAATAAATCTAACTCTATGGTTAAATGGGATCTGTGAATACATCTTAACATTGAATAACATTACCCATAAAGCTAAGGGGTTACACATGAAAATCAATAAATTTCTAATGCGTAATAACTTTTCCACCAGTAAGATTAGATGCATTATGAATCAACAGTAACATTCAGAAATATCAAAGTAAAAATGAGTGTGTTGATAGCAAATTACGTACAGGAAAAGGAACGCATTAAACTAGAAAAGTTGATGTTATTCACCTTAGTACCATTAAACCTAAAAGAGGAAGAATAATTACCATAAAGAGGATAATTATAAGGTCTGGAAACAAATACAAGTACTACTTTCAGCTATAAGTATCTTCAAAGGGAAAGTCTTAGTAATCAAAATTGTGCCATTAAGCATAGGCATAAGCAATGAGATTACCCATAAGTAAAGAGAACAGCTAGCTAAGATATGTAGTGTCTAATTAAAGATATTTAACTCCACAAATGCTAATGAATTCTAGTTAACACATGATGGTTGAGTCTAGTTTTATTCGTTTCCTTACCATAATTCAACAAAAACTTAAGATGAGAGTTGATGGCAAAATTAAGGGTCTATTAACCATTAATAACTGATCTTAGTGTTGAAGCTTTATGATACCTTACGATATTCTTGAGATTACTCAGAATTTAGTATCAATACTAAAAGCTACAATTTTCTTTGACAGTTACAAGGTTTTAATGACCAAACCAAAGCCACTATTAAGTTAAGCTCTCATATTGTTTGTTGTCATTATCTGAATAGAAACCTTATGAAATAAAACTAGATGATCCAATAACGTTTTCACAACTTTGTTATCATGAAATGAGAATTTAACAAAGGAAAATGAGAGCCATACAATTCATCCACTAAGACCAAAATTTCATAAGTAATCATGACCAGGTCACTAAAGGATGCTTGGCTATCAAATCTCATTCTCAGTGATTTCTAAAGCATGTGTTAAACGCCCTAAACACTAAATGGCAAAAGGAATAAATGGGTTTCCATCATAAGTCATAACTAATTGATATTAGTGGGGCTTAGATAAATATCTAATTGTATCTTTTCCATACCAAAGTATTAAAGAAATCAATTCATATATACTTAATGAGATTCCCTCTAAGTATGTCCTTAAAATACATTATGAAATTTGGACGATAAGGGAAATCAAGTATAAAGTATATGAAATATTCTCGTTCACACGCATCGTTAAAACTTATTATATGGAGATACTAAGAGACCTAAAAGATTAGTGGGAGCATTAGATGTGCTACTTATGACTTGCAAAAGTTACAGTGGTGGGGGGAACGACAATTTGATCTATCCTCAAATTACACCTCTTTCACTGGACAACGCTCTATCACAACTTGTTATATTCAAATTAAGCATCTAATGGAACATTACAATATCTTTAAGAAACAAGAGACTATAATCTAAAGAAGAGGTGAGAACCTAAAGTGATTGACTACTCTTATTCTAACTTTGTTATATTCAAACGAAATCAAGTGTCAATTTCGGGGTATATTATAACGTCAGCGGACATAACTATCTTATGGAGGAGTCATAAGGAACTGTAAAAACAACCTAAGTTATCATGACATAATGTGTTGCTGATCACACCAGAATGGTCATTAAATGTTGTTGGTAAATTTATCAGATGACTCATAACTTATTAAATCCATGTAAATACTAAGTTGAAGACTTACTGTGATAAAGTCAGCTGCCCTAATTTCTCGAACAGTAACAGTTTGAGAGGAGCTGCATTAGAGTTCGATACGAAATTATTGTTCGCTTATGATTAAGAACAAATAGAGGAAATCAAAATTTTGTATCGAATGCATTCATGATATGCTTATGGATCCAATAACTAAAGGTCTATCACCCATAAGTCTCACTAACCGGCCAACTAAGAGAAAAGGGTACTACTAATGACCATGTACAACTGCATATCGTACTATGAATGACTTATGACTAATGACTAATGATTAATTTTCCTCATTATGATTTGTTTGTCTATTATTATGCTAAGCTAGCATAATGGCATAAAGACAATAATATAACAAATCAACTAAGGGCATAACGTTAATTGATCCTAATGTTAAGTTTTAAATTTGGGTGTAGTATGATTAATGGGGGTCCTAAGTCGAATAAAGACTTAACGGCTGTATTTCTCTGCTACATTTTGGGTTTAGAACTAAAATGAGTATTAATCTCTGCAGACTTACGTAATACTCATAATAAATGATTACTCGGCTAAGTGGGAGAATGTTGGAATAAATATACGTAACGTTTGTATATTTATCAATAGCCATTATAATTAATTATATAATGATGATCAATTATTAATATTATCCTAAGCTCAATAACATATATGTCTTTGATGGGCGGACTATCATTAGGTGCGCCTTATTAGGGTGTCCCCCGGGTATGTATAAATAGAGAGGTTATTATGAGATTAGGGTTGACTCACAATCATAACAACATAACACCATTAGCCATCCCCTATCTCTCTCTCTCTCTCTCTCTCTCTCTCTCAATGTGTTCATAACTCAAGAACATATAGACCATCAGAACTGCATACCCTAAAGGGAATCCAATCAAGATGATGGTGTCTTCCATTACTGAGGTTCCTGAACGGTTAAGCATATCAGGTACAAATGATCAAATCTTATGTTTATACCTTATGTTGTCATTAATATAATCAACATAGTAGCGATATCCCTTATATGTCATACTTTAGTTATCACTTAGGTTGCTACGCCACCCCATTAGATTTTATAAACTCATTCCAAAACATGTCCATACAGCTATATGTTGGGTCAAATAACTAGTCATGCTGACTGACATCTATCGCATGGCATGTCATGGGGGCCGTTAAGTCGAGCTTATGACTTCTTGGGTTAGTTTTCGGTTTCACCATGTCAAATTTATTAGGAGACACGTTTGCAGTAATCCTATGATCCACTTTTAACGAAATGATCACTGTTAATGCCCACATA
Source organism: Ambrosia artemisiifolia (assembly GCA_032199755.1). NCBI lineage: Eukaryota > Viridiplantae > Streptophyta > Magnoliopsida > Asterales > Asteraceae > Ambrosia > Ambrosia artemisiifolia. Next base: position 7,238,461 of record CM063512.1, read on the forward strand.
TCATCCCTATTTGGTATGCATGGACATTCAATCAATTTTCCCCTTAGATTATTCTGTATGGTATAAGTAGGGCTGTTCAAATCGCTCGGGCTCACCGATCGCTCGTCACTCGCTTGAATTTGCTTGGAAAATGTTCGCTCGATTTTCTACTCGATTGTAAACAAGCCGATCGGCACTGTTTGGTTTGGTATGTAAACAAGCGAAGCACGAGCAAAGGTCTGCTCAACTTCGGTTTGATATAATTTTTATTAATTTATTATATATAATTATACATATACACATTAATTGCAATTATATTTATAGTTTTATACATACCACTCTACTGGGATTGACTCAATATATGCATATATACAATTATATTTATAGTTATTGGCATAGACAATCCAATGATAACTTAACATTAAGTTTAATTGTAAAACCCTAAGTTGTGAAAAGACATGCTTGACATCCTGTTCCCATTAGTTTTCCGCGATCAATCGTCTCTCACTATCAATCGTCTTATCGGCCTCAACCTGAGCCTCATTCTCTGATAAACAGACCTCAAACTTAGTGTCATCCTCGAACGGTCGAACCTCAGTTATCACTAGGTAGCGAGAACATTAAAGGAAACATCCCAAATTTATGGTTATCCCAAAAACTCGCCGCTCGTCGCCCGCTCAAAAAAATGTGTACTCGAAAAATGCTTGCTCAGTTTCCGGCTCGATTGTAAAGGAGCCGATCGGCTCGGTTCGGTTTGAAAATGAGCCAAACACGAGCAGGGATCCGCTCGGTTCGGCCCGGCTCGTGAACAATTAACCCTAGTTATCTTATGTTAACTTTACTACACTTTTATCCATATTATAATTATAATTATAATTATAAATAACATAATAGATGAGTAAAATGAATAGTAAAACATTAATTGTTTGTCTTTTTCTGGTTTTTTATACAACACACACACATATATACATATATATATATATACACATATGGTTTAATAAGAGTTAACAAAATGTGGTAGTGGTGGAGTGGTTTGTGGTGCATATGTCTTCTTTGAGGTCTTGGGTTCGAAACCCGTTTCATTTTTTTTTTCTACAACACACACACACACACACACACACATATATATATATATATATATACATATGGTTTAATAAGAATTAACAAAATGTGATAGTGGTGGAGTGGTTTGTGGTGCATGTGTCTTCTTTGAGGTCTTGTGCTCATAACCCGTTTTAGTCTTTTTTTACAACATTTATTTATATATAAATACATATGATTCAATAAGAATAACCAAAATGAGGTAGTGGTGGAGTGGTTTGTGGTGCATGTATGTGCTTTGAGGTCTTGGGCTCGTAACCCGTTTCAAACATGTGATTTTTTTCCCTAACACTTATTTATTTATAAATACATATGATTTCATAATAATTAACTAAATGGCTTGGTGGTAGAGTGGTTTGTGGTGCATTTGTGTGGTTTGAGGTCTCAGGTTTGAAACATGGGTTTTAAAAAAAAATTTACAAACATCTATTTATTAATAAATATATATGATTTCATAATAAGTTACAACATGGCTTGGTGGTCGGGTGCTTTGAGGCGCGCAAAGCGCGCCTTAAAACACATTAGTGTAATTTTATTTGTGTTTAAATAAGTGTTGTAAGCAATCTATGCTTCAAATAATTTAATATTGTTCTTTATCGCAAAAATAACTTAAAATGTATTTTTTTGGAGAGTAGTGTTTCAGCGGTAAATCCCGTGTTGCAAAGCGACGACCACTGCTCAGGATTGAATCCCATAACACCACACGGGTTTCTCCTTTCAAACCCAAGCGGTTATTTTTTCGGTGGAGCGTGATATTCGAACCTGAGACCAAACCCGGGCAGGAACCCTCCAAGAAGGTAAACCTTCCCACCTCAAACCAGCTGGACCAGAGATCATTGGCATAACTTAAAATGTATTACCTTCGTGAATCTTGTTGTAAATTATAAATGTAACTTCTATTTATAGCTAACTAAATTAAACAGTAAATGGCTATGTTTCATTTTTCATTTCTAGTATTTAGTATAATAGTATTTATTTATATTAATTTAAGAGTTAATAGCCAGTTTTGTCCTTGAGGTTTGGTCCAGTTTGCCACTTCAGTACAAAAGTTTTTTTTTTTTGCAATTCCTTACCTGAGGTTTGGATTTTTTTGCCAAATTCGTCCTTTTCACTAACCCAGTTAAAAAATCTCGTTAATGTCAGGGGTATGGTTATCTTTTTACCTCAGGGACGAATTTAGCATTTAAAATTCAACTTTACTCCACACCCACTGACCCACCCCACTCTCTCTCTCTCTCTTTCTCACACACTCTCTCTCTCTTTCTCTCTCTCTCTGTTTCTCTCTGCAACATCTCACCAATAATAATAATAATAATAATAATAATAATAATAATAATAATAATAATAATAATAATAATAATAATAATAAAGAGTTAACTGCAACATCATCCTCAGCCACCGCCGCCTTCCACCTCCACCCTCCATCATCATCATCCTTAGCCACCGCCCTACACCCACCATCGTCTGCCTTCGATAAATTTTCCAATCTTACCAAATTTTCCACATTCTATTTTCATGTCTTCCAATATATCCTCATATTCCTCATCATTTACGATCTCTTCTTCGGTTACCAGTCCTGTCAAATATACAACATTGGTAGGAGTTGTCCCAATTGTCTCAGGTTGTTCCAACGTCAATCTCTGAAACTAAGATATATAACGAAAAAAGAACAAAAGAAACAGTCAGTCATAAAACTATGTAAGCAAACAGTTTTATGTATGTGATCATAATTATATGAGTCACAGCAACCCAACCCATATAATAATAATAATAATAATAATAATAATAATAATAATAATAATAATAATAATAATAATAATAATAATAATAATAATAATAATAATAATAATAATAATAATAATAATAATAATAATAATAATAATAATAATAATAATAATAATAATAATAAATAATAGAAATTGGAACCTGTAATGCAATATGATCTTGATTAGCCCGTCTAACGATAAGATTTGTGTCACCCATTTTAATACCATTAAGAGCCGCGCATGCAAGTATGCAACATCTGTGACAAATGGATCTTGATATACACAGAACGCATTGCGTTTAGAGTTTTCAGTTTCTCGATCATTTACGATAAGAAACCCACGAAGAGGCCCAAAGGACTCAAGTAACTCCCTGACATGAGCATCGGCCGTGAAATAGTAAGGAAGGCCACCCACAAATATGCAATCAGGACCCTCAAACAACATTATTATTATTATTATTATTATTATTATTATTATTATTATTATTATTATTATTATTATTAATCTTGGTGAGACGTTGCAGAGAGAAAGATAAGTTGCAGAGAGATTGAGAAAAAGAGAGAGAGAGAGATAGGGGGTGGGGTGGGTGTGGGGGTAAGGTTGAATTTTAAATGCCAAATTCGTCCCTGAGGTAAAAAGACAACCATACGCCTGACATTAACGAGATTTTTTAACTGGGTTAGTGAAAAGGACGAATTTGGCAAAAAAATCCAAACCTCAGGTAAGGAATTGCAAAAAAAAAAAAATACTTTTGTACTGGAGTGGCAAACTGAACCAAACCTCAGGAACGAAACTGGCTATTAACTCTTAATTTAATTATGAGCTCAAATAGCAAAAGCTAAGAATGACCCTAGGGGTTTGGAGATTTTGGGTGACAGCTATTATGAGAATATAGTTTAAATTATCAAAGGAAAAAAAAATAAGAAATAAAGATTCTAAGATACCATAGCCAGAGAAGATAACAAAGCAATCTCACCATCCTCTACCACTTTCTCACAGGGATGAGCATGATACCGGTTTAGTATCGGTACTCAAAATACAAATATCGAAATTCTTTAAAAATGGGCTCCGGTATCGAAAACAATCGGTGTGGTACCGATACCGGTATTTAAATGTAAAAATCAGTAAATACCGGTACCCAAAAACCAAAAATGTGGATACCGGTAATGATACCGAAATTGATTCGGTACTAATTATATTGATACCAGTATCACTACCGGTATCCACATTTTTTGTCAAAAATTTCTTTGGCCAAAAATGTGAAACAACAATGTCTATTAAACAAATACATGAAACAACAATGTCACGTATCAATAATTATTATTTATGATATTTTAAATTGTGACATTGTTGTTTCATGTATTTGTTTAATAGACACATGGCTCACTCATGATATTATTTCTAGAAGATAGGTTTCACGATTATCCTAGTGAACAATGAGATGAACATTTTCTTTACATTATTTTTAGTCCTTTTGTTTTTTAATGATAAATATTCATCTTTCATTTCAGAACAAGAAAAATTACATTAAGATAACAGGTAGGCGGGCAACAAGCTGCGCCGTCACCCCTTTTTGAATAGCAAAACATAGGATATTTTTTTGTTGGATCGTTAGTCAAGATTGGTATACTATGGAGGGTCATCCCTTTCTAGTTTTTATAATAATAAATTCATAAAATTATAAAATAAAGTCTACATTAACAACCAGGTCATGAGCAGCCTTCAAATAACCAATATGAATATTTTTAATTATAAATATAGTCAGAGATGTAATAGTCATAAGGATATGATGTGAAATTTAGTATAAAATATCAATAATGTTAGCAAAACTTCATTGTTGAAGACAAAACTATAACATTAAAATAAAATGGAAGTAGCCATCTTGTTGAATTTACGATAAAAATTAATAATGATAACTTTGACTTCAATGATGAAATTACATAGAATATTATGCAAGCAAGGTGGTCGTGTTGTTGAAATTCAGGTTAAGGACTGAAATACGATACGGTATAAACTTATATATAGTAAACGAAAATGAGTATTTCACATGATACCAGGTGAGACTTTGACACCTTTTGAATTCCCTCCGAAAGTCTTTTCTCTATTATGTGCATGGTACATGCATTCCCCTCTCTCAACCCAATTTTTAAACGTTAGTAACTTTTATATACGACATATTTTTCTAAAAAAAAACTTGCATCAAATTAATAAGTGTTTTATTATCTTTCCAATGAGCGCCGTAGTGCTATACAAAAAACGAAAGAATAACGACTTTTTTTACTGAGTTTTTATTCATGCAGAAAAAGAACACACAGTGTATTCAGGTAATTCATTAATCATATCTAGGCAACTAACTAATGATTCTAAGATAGTATAAATGCTTTTGAGCCTACTATTACATATAAGAACCCGCTAACTACATATACATATTCGCAGATGCAATGTTGTAAAACAAGGTCTCGGAGGTCGAGTACTCCCCGAGTAATTGCTATATGGTAGGTTGCTGAGTCCCGAGAACTCTAGGCCTAGGCAGAGTACTCCCCGGGCACTCTTCGACTAGGCCGAGTACTCCCCGGGTACTCTCCGACTAGGCCGAGAACTCCCCGAATACTCCCGACTCCGATTAGGGAGCGCCTAGCGACTTTTGCACATTGCACGGATGTAGTCAATTTTGTACAAATCTATTTTATTTATTTTTTTTGGAATTTTGATTGGTGTTGATAGGAACATTAATTATAAAGGTTACGAAGTCGGTTAAATGTAGCCTATGATTTTTAGACACCAAGTAAATCCTTATCTAATAAGCGATAATTAATCACATCACCATGCACGCCTTCTAAATCAATAAGGGGTATTGGATTTTAATCATCCAAACTTTCACCAATTGGTTGACAATAATTTGTACTTCAAAAATTCTCAATAACGATCCCAACTTTCAACGTACTGGATGCTGATGTGGACACTGACGTGGCATGCTCATGCTGACGTGGCATGCCAACACTGGCATGGATGATGAGGTGGACACTGACATGGCGTGCCACATCATCATCCATGTCAGCGTGAGCATCACGTCATTATCCACTAACTGAGTTAGTTATCAGTTAACAAAGGTTTGTTGTCGGCCAAAATTTTGAAAGCTGTGATCGTTGTGGGAAAATGTTAAAGTACAGATTATTGCCGGCCAATGGGTAAAAGTTTGGATTATTAAAATCCAATACCCCAATCAATAATCATTATGACATGTCATTTGATTCAAATTTGGTTTTTTCTAGCTTACATCACAACATTAGAATGTATTGAGGAAGTGACAAAGTTGTACAAACACTTCACTCGAGCAAGATGTGCAAACGTAGAATTAGAAGTAGCTTGAATGAGTTATCGAGTGTTGATCATTTAAAAAACTTTTTCCTAAAAAACAACATATTCCTTTAACGGTACACACATTTTATCACTTCATATTATATTTTTCTATCTCGAGAAGCACCCTTGGTACTAGTTGAGTTTATTCATTCTAAATTTTCCAAAAAAAACCATCGTAGCAATAACATCAATTATTTAACAGAACATACCACCGAACATCTAATTTTTTGACATCACTTATTACGTATGTCTCTTGTTGCATTATGAGCCATAACTCACAACACATTGGAAAGGAAATAAAGATTTGGATTGAAGGTCAGAGGTTTCAAGTTCGAATTTGATGATAGCCAGTTTTAGCGTTGTAGGCATTCAGGCGGCGGTTGTTCCTCGGAACTAGAGATGGTATAGGGTTGGGCTATCCAGCGATGTCTGTGATTGCATGCGTATATAGTTCCCTTTTGCCATTGGGTAACCCCAAGTTGTCGAGCTTTTATTCGTTGGCCATTAATATATATGTATAAACGAAAAAAATAAAAATAAAAATATTCTTGCAATAAAAGCTGCGATTTAGCAAAAAAAAAATTGCCTTGGAGAATTGTGTGGTCTAGAATGGTTCTCACAGTTCTGAATTACCTTATCGTTTTCTTAGGATCCTTACACTATGTATATAGGTATCGGTTCCTGTACAAAGTGGATTTTTCGTGCAAAGTGTGAGAACTCTATTTAGTCATTGTGTTTTAAATTTTTGCTATGACGTTTTTTTATTCCTTTTGCATTATATTATATTAAAAAACACCAAAGCTAACAATTTAAAACACAATCAAATGTATTCTATACATGAAACTTAAAATACACTGATTACTTTCTTCGCATGATGATTTAGATTACATATTGAGAATACATTAATTAGTATTTTAAGTTGTTTCGTTTTGTGATTTTCTGTATAATACTATACCAAAAGAATATAAATCATCATGACTAAAATTTAAAACACAATATCTATATAGACTTCTCATACTTTGAACGAAAATTCATTTTGTACCCCACCATATATATAGGATTCGGTTCTAATGAAAACCAGGTTGAGTTGGGAGAACCGTGATAACTCTGGCGTAAAATGTGAATTTAAATTTTTTTACACACTGATATAAAAACGGCTAACCCCACCGTAAAAAATTAAAAAATAAATATTTACGACGTTTTTACACCGGTGTAATAAAACGACTACACCTATGTAACTAAATTAATATTTTATTCAATACTTTATTATGGTTTAATTACAACCACAAATTCATTATACAATATATATATATATATATAGGACAAGGATTAAATTGAAACCACTATTATTTGAAGAACCCCAAGTAAACTTTATCACAACCATTGATTCTAGTTTATTTTTTATTAATTAAAGTACATTAAAAATGACAAAAAGGGGATAATAGGAATTTGCGTTTGGTTCTCTGTTACATGGCACAGCTTCACTTCACATCATCATCATCATCCTACCTATATAAACCAGCATCTCTCTCTTCCTTTACTCCTATACGATCAAAAAATTCAAATTTCTCAAGAATCTTTCAAGCTTCTCTCTCTTCTTGATTACATTGAAGAACCTTTAGTTCATCCTAATCTCGTCGATCATCAAAGCCTGTTTAATCCTTGCCCTATACGTCCATCTTCAAAGTCGTTTAATCCTTGCCCTGTACGTTGATCATCAAAGCCCTGTACGTCAACTCGTTCATCTACCCTTGTACAACGATCAAGATAAAAATGCAACCCCTTTTCTGGTCAATGTCTTCGAAGAGAAAACACTGGAAGCTAAAGAAATCTGATCGCAGGTATGTTCATTGGATGTACTGTTACTATTGATTTTATTATTATTTTCTTATTTTTATGATGTTTTAGGTTGTTGTAAATGGTGTTAGTGTATTACAAGAGGGGATTTGTATGTGTTGGTGTATGATGATCCATTGTTTATAACAGGGGGTTTATGTTAGTGTGTTATGACAGCATTTGGGGAGGGGGGGGGGGGGATAAGCATGATTATAAAACAGGGGTTAACCGTTATTATGTAACATTGTTTATATACTATGTTTTTTTGGGTAATCGTTCATTATTATGTTAAACAGGGGGTTGTTAGTGTGTTATAACAGGGTTTGGGGGGGGGGGGGGTGGGTATAAGCATGATTATAAAACAGAGGTTAAATTTTATTGTGTAACATTGTTTATACACTGTGTTTTTATTATGATGTTAAACAGGGGGATTGTATGTGTTTGTGTATGATGATCGATTGTTTAGTGTCAATGGTTTAGTGTTAGCATTATTATAAACATGGGTGTAGTGTGTAATAGTTCATTATGTACTGTGTTTGAATCAGGAAAAAGACATAAAAATGCTAATGTGGTTGATAGTAGTGTCTCACCAAGCGTCGAAAGAAATGTTGTAGTATTAACTGATGACGTGACCAAATCAAAGAAGAAAGGGAAACAAAAGATCATTGTCGTTACTTATGACAATACAACACAAAGGCGTAGTGGAAGAACAAAGCGTGTACTAGGTAAAATAGTAATTTGGATTCAGGTGTATATCCCCTGGATGGGTTGAGGGATAGTGATTTTGTAGCAGGGCAAGCGGTGCGGAAAGCAGAGGCGAAGAAAGTTGATAAGCATGCCAAAGCTTGTGAGGAGAACCAACACGTTTTCGTACCCCTGGCATTTGATATCTTTGGCTCCTTGGCACCGGAAGCCATCTATTACCTGGCCAGAGTCCAACAGGTTATCCATAGCAGTGTCTCGACTCCGAAGGGGCATGGGTTCGTTTTTAGTATGTTAGGGTTTGCCATTCAGAAAGGGGTTGCGGTGCAGCTTGTTGCCCCTCTGCCCGCTATCTTGATGTCATTTTTCACGATCATGTGTTAATGAAATTAAGTAAAAAAAAAGAAGTCTATTGTTTACAAAAGGTTTCAATTATAAAGGGATGATTTTAAAGTTTATTGATTCCTGTTCGGCAGATTATGACTCTGACGACTCAAACACGCCACTGATTGCATTCAAAAGACGCAAATCAGGTAACTTACACCGCGCTTTCTTCTTATTGTGAACTATTAAAAAGTATAGATAGGTGTCGCTTATGTTTGTAAACTATATTATTTAAATTTTGTCTCAGATCATGAGGGTGGCACAAGTGCTGCATCAAGCATGGATTCTTAAAAGGATAAAGGTTGGGGAAAAAACTGCTTTTTTTAATGTAGGCTTAACATATGTAACACAGTTGCGATTTTCCGGGTAAAACGGCTGGTGGGTCGTCACGTTCATAGAAAAATGGTGGAGATAATCAAGGTATGAATAAAGCGCAACTTTGCGTATGTAACACTTAGAAATATGCTTGACTTTATCTTAAAAAAAGTGCGTACTAACCTGAGGCTGGTGTCTTTGTTTTAGGTACATCAACAGGCAAGCATGTCGATGTTTTGGCAGTTTCAAAGAGGGTAACAAGATCTACACCTAAGGACAATGAACCCGTGGATGAGCGAGTTGGACCTAGTAAGCGAAAGACAAGTAAAAGGACGGAAGGTAGTAAGGCGAAGAGAAAGGGGAGTGGAAAAGTGGCGCGCGGGAAGGTTGAACCTGGTAAACAATGTAAACGAAGGAAAAAGGTTGAATGGCCTGGTATACGTACGAGGTATTTGCCATTCCAGTTTGCAAGGTGCATAAGTATTTTGAGTGAAGAACAATGTCGGGCTGTGAAAGCGATGGGGTTTGGTAGACTACTTCACTTCAAGATGGATGGGATACCGTCGAAGTTGGGTCACTATGTTGTTGCGAACTTAGATCCAGAAAGGTTGCAAATCTATCTTCCATGTGGTACAATCTGTATTGATGCAGAAGTGATCCGAAGACTTCTGGGGATTCCTGATGGCGGGGTGTCTTTTAGTTCACTACCACGTTTAAGTAATAAGGATGAAGCGGTTGCTAGCTGGAGAGAAAGGTATCCACCTAGCCGACTTTTTTCACCTAAACAAATGGTGGACACAATCGAGTCCCAATCGGATGGCGAGGATGGCTTTGATTTCCACGTGGACTTCCTAATGTGCTTTTTTGCTGTTATGGTTCGGTGCCATAAACAAGGAAGCCTTAGGGATTCCATATTGGAGTACATCACCGATGACTTGGATTATGCAGAGATGGATTGGTGTGGTTTGTTGTTGGATAAGATAAAACTTTGTAAGGATGGGTGGAGATGCGGAGATAAGAGGACAGTGTTTGCTGGACCCCTTGCGTTGTTGGTGGTAAGACTTTTTACTTTACAATGGTATATGTTAGGTAACATGTGTAACATGACTGCTTACGTGTTTTGCATGTGTAAGTTAGGGGTGTAAATAACGTTTCCTTGTTTTCAAATAAACATGACAACTACTTTATGTGGATAGCGTAAGCTGCAAAGGGATACAGATGGATGATACGATTTACCCAATATCTTTTTGGAGCTTTCAAAAGCTAAGAGAGAGTGAGAGGATTGAAATTGGGAACGGTGGCTTTGGTAGGGGAGAGTTTAAAGGCTTGTTATCATCCAGTAACATCAAATGTGTGGACTATGAACCAACAGTACAGGTACGTGTGTGTCTATATAACCTTTATCCATGCTTTCTTACGCAAGTTAAGTCATTAAATATATACGCTATTATATACAGGACAGAGTAGCAGGGGTTGATAAGATGCTGGAGATAATGCTAAAGAACAAGGACCACATTGAGATAGCCATAATGAAGCTTCATGGGGAGTATCTAGAGAGAGAGGAAGTTTTGACGGTAAAAGTCAAGTATGGAAGTATTCTTGAGCAAGCACCAAAGTGGGCATAACGGGAATGTCTAACCTCTGATGTTGATGATCAGCAAGTAACAACGGTATTTGAAGGCGTGACTTTGAAAGACACTACTCGAGAGGAAAGATGGGACTGGTATGTTAGGCAGTCGCAACGGTTAATAAAACATAGTCATTAACTGTGGTTCTGTATGTTTGTAACACTTTTACATTGTGTACAGCGTTAGAGGCAGGGACTCCAGATGGAGCTGTAGAAGATGTTGGGGGTGAACATCACGTGGGGCTGGATATGTTGGAATGCTTCTGCACACCAGATGGGAGGTTGAACATGGGGTGAACAAAACATCGTGGGTGATGATGACCTAACAAGCCTAGTTGTGAGCCAGTACCGAAAAATCCTCCATGAAGCAGATAAATGTGAAACAACAGCAACATCAACGGGAGATGACATGTTGCTCAAAAATCTTCAAAATGATGGTTTTGGTTTGGAAGCCGGCAAAGAGACCGAGACAGAATGCAAAGGGAAAGAAAAGACCGAAAACACATTGGAGGCTTTGGCAAATGAACCGCCTTCTGTATTTGAACCAACTCAACTACCAGTGTATAGAAGGCGTAGGAGTCATGCTATACTTCAGGCGTTGTAGATGAAGATACGTATGCAACAGGATGTCATTGGTGTTTTGGGATTGGATATTGTGGCAGATGATGATAAGGACATTAATGACCATAAAGGTTGCAACCTGAAAATGAGTTGAACTATAAATCAGTTTTATTGGGGTGTGTTCTAAATGTGTTGTTTGCGTGTCATAGAAACAGGTGAAGCTGAAGGGAGCGGAAAGGCTGGAATGACGCTGACGGATGTGGAAAATCTGGTACAGCGAGTAGAGGACATAGAGAGTAGTGCGATTGGAAAAACAACGTCAAGCGAGGGGTATGATGGGCCCAGCTTTAGTGTCGGCTTAACACAGTTGGACATGGAGGTTACGGGTCAGCTGACAGGTATGTGTTGATTATTGAATCAAAACGTTTCATATGTTAAGATATTAATTAGATTTTCAAACTTGAAGTGGGCGCTAAAGGCGAGGTACCAAATGTTGGAGATGCTAAGCCGTATGAAAACACTGGTGAGTTTCGTACGGTACCTGAATTTTTGCATATGTAACAGTTATATATAGACTTGTATATGATTGTGGTTGCAACTTGTGCAGATACATTGTTCGGCGCTGATGTGGTTGGACAAAAGGAACCTCTTAGCGTTGACATTGCTGAAAATAAACGTAAGTTTGTTTTGTTAGCACACATGAACGATTGCGTTATGCATACGTTGTTGCTTACGTAAATGTTGGTTGTGACAGGTTCCATTGATCCGTTAGGCGCCATAGGTGAAGGTAAAAGTGATGAGACTGCAGCAACTGACATGGTCAGTGAGATTCCCCGAACTGGTATGCTTTAATTTATTGCTCTTGTGTTGACAGTTTGCATATGTAACACTCATAGATTCACTTAAAGTTTAGTATGACAAACTTATATATGATTGACCTTCCAAGTTGTGCATATCCATTGTTCGTCCCTGATGTCGTTGGACAGAAAGAACAACTTAATGTTGATATTGCCGAAAAGAATAGTAAGTTTACTTGGTTAGCACACATGGACGGTTGTGTGTTGCATGCCTTTTTGCTTACGTAAATGTTTGGTGGTGACAGGTTCTATGGATCCCTTAGGCGGCATAGCTGAAGGGAAAAGTGATGACGCAACAATAGTTGACATGGCCAGCGAGACTCCGCAAACTGGTATGGTTTTAGTTATTGACATATACATTGTATCAAGTTTAAGAGGTTGCAAATGTGCAATACGGTTGAATATGAAAAACTTATATATGATTATGCTTGCAACTTGTGCAGGGCCATTGTTCGTTCCTGATGTGGTTGGACAAAAAGAACCTGTTAGTGTTGACATGGCCAGCGAGATTCCGCAAACTAGTATGGTTTTAGTTCTTGACATATACATTGTATCAATTTTAAAAGGTTGCAAATGTGCAATAGGGTTGAATATGAAAAACTTATATATGATTATGCTTGCAACTTGTGCAGGGCCATTGTTCGTTCCTGATGTGGTTGGACAAAAAGAACCTGTTTGTGTTGATATTGCTGCAAAGAAGCGTAAGTTTGTTTTGTTTGCACATATGTACAAAAATTCATTACACATGCCTTGTTTCTTACGTAAATGTTGGTTGTGACAGGTTTTATTGATCCGTCAGGCGTCATAGCTGAAGAGAAACATGATGAAGCGACAACAGTTGATATGGGTGGCAAGATTGCCCAAACTATTATGGTTTTAGTTTGTAGGGTCAGCTTACTAAGTTTCTCATTGGTTACATAAAAACATGAGAGGGAGGGGATGGTCAGTGGTTCGACAACTGGTGTAGTTACCCTTTGGTGCATCCTGTTAGTTCGTTTGACGCGAAAAGCGGTGCTTACCGTCAATACAGTTTGAGTGGTGCTTCTGGGTCCACGTTAGGTGGTGAGGAAGATGATGATAATATGACATTAGCTATGCGACAACAACGGATTGCAGAATTGGATGCTACTAAAAGGAACCCACAATATGAGAGATATGTTTCATTTTTCCACAAGTTGCCATTCATGAAAAGGGGGGTTGAACTTCAAGACGCGGTAACAAAGGATGAGGAAGCTGTGTGGACTTTTAAATGTGTTGATGAGGGTCCTATGCACAAACTTCATGACGGGTATTCAAGGAAGAGAGTAGTGGAAATGAACTTGTAAGTTTCATAAATTCAGTTGAACTTTATATTGTAACATATGCACCAATAACTTTGCTAAAAATCGAACCTCACTAAAAACAAAGGAAAGAAAGAGGCAAATAGGCTGACGTGGATAGTATAAATGCAGAACTGGGTGGTGACCCGCTTGGCACGTAAGTCATAAAATTCCTTAATGGTTTTGACCTTAGCATATATATACTTTGAAAACATATTTGTTGGATGGTATACAGGGAGCTCTTGTTCAGAAGCGTTCGTAATGTGGAAGCTACACGTAGTATGATCAAGTCATTAAAACATGGAGAGAGAGTGTCAGATGCGATAATTGACTGTTGGGCTGAAGTGCTAAACTACAAAGAGCGGTTTAAGTCAGAAGAAGCTTATCTTCGGCTATTTGTCGGAACCAAAGCAGTGGTATGTATAGCTACTTTAATTTTAATAACTGTCCAGACGTATCTTACAAAATGTTTCCCCTAAAACCTGATACGGATGATGTGTTGATAGTTCCCATGGATGTTGCATGATGACAAATGCGATGATGCTCAGCTTATGGGTCGCTTCCGGAGTGGGGTACTAGCCGCTATGCCGTTTTATCATAAGAACGTCGATTTCAAGAAGATTGACATTGTCTTGTTCCCGATATCGGAAGCTGACCATTTCTATGTGTTGGTATTTGAGCTTCGCAACAGGTCAATATTGGTCATCGACAATGAGAAAAAAAAAAGGGAAAGGGGGTTTTAGGGATTCTAGTGTTTATCTGAAGAAGGATACTCCGTATAAATATGTAAGTTTTATATTTATAAACTGTTAGGTTACTGTTGACAAAAAATGTCTAACCATTCCCAATTGTGTAATCACAACTGTTGAAGCATATGTTTGCCAAGTTCCTTGGAGAGATAAACCATCCCAGGACTGTTGCGGTTGAAAAGGCTGCGATAAGGAGGTTGGATGTTGAATGGGCAACAACAGGAAATGTCTCAGATTGTGGAGTATACTTGATGAGGCATATGGAGAAGTTTATGGGCTTCACGTGCCATTTGATTGCCAGCTCAGTAAACATTGGAAGAAGAGAGAGGCGGAAGTCAACATACTTAGGATGAAGTACGCGGTCCATATACTTCGTTCTCGGCCGCTTTGAAGAGGGGATAGGTTATGTTGGTTGGAAGACATATTAGACATTCTGGTTGGTTGATTTTTGCGTACACTTTGTTATGTATGGTTGTGTATTTTGCCTAAAAAACTAATCTTAGATAAGTTAAGGTAGGTTGATGGTACAAATTAAACATTTTGGTTGGTTGATTTTTGCGTACACTTTGTTATGTATGAACGTATGTTTGCAGGTATTAAAGTTAATTAGCAACTTGCATGTGTCAAGAAATTCTAAAGTAGATTTTGTTAATTACACATATTGCATTTGGGTTAATGGTAGTAACCAACATTATGGCTGGTTTGTTTTGCTAAGATGGTGAAGCAACGATTAATTTTAATTACAATGTTGCATGTGTAAACACCAATAAATAGTTTTATTGCAAATTAACCCTTAATGCATGTCTGTATTATTTCAAAAAAGTAAAAAAAATGTACATTCTATGTGAGGGGCACATATTAACATATTTTGTAAGTTAAATTACCAATATTGTTGCATGTGTAACAAAGTCTAGTATGCTCAATATTGCACATTTTACAAGTTAAGATTGCACAGATTGCATGTGCAGGCCATAAAGGCAGGGCAAGCTTGCACCTGTTGCATATGTTAAATTAACCATAAAAATGTTGCATGTATGGACCTGCATGGTGGGAAAAGTAAATATGCACATAGGGTAAACATGTGTTGCATATGCAACACATATGTTGCATGTGGAAAAAGTGTGCACGTATAGATTGTGATATATAGGGACAATATTGCATGAGTTTCATGTGTTACAAGTTAAGTTTGCACATATTGCACGACGAGGTAAAAGTATGCACCTGTTGCATATGTAAAATTGAGCATAAATGTTGCATATGTAACAACTAATAAAAGTCGGGTATGCGCATATTGCATGTGTTATAAAATGATGCAAGGTTAGTATGCACCTACTGCATTAGCTAAATCTGAAATAGGGTGTTGCATACGTAACACCAAATTTAGGGTTTGCATGAAGTTCGTTGTTTTTCTGTGCAAGTATTACACGTTGATCCAAACCCACATCCGTAGTCGATGTACTCAAAATATTATACTCTTTTACACCCTCTCGCTCTCCTGAACTTGCATTCGGAAGACTTTGTAGCAGTAGACGGTTGTAGGTAGCATCCTACCAAATGAAAAGACGTTGAAATGGACTACTGAAAAGAAAAATCGAGAAGGCAAATCGGTTGTTGAACATAAAACAAGATTCGGTTTATGTTACGTATGCTACAAAAGTAGGTCTAAGAAAATTTATAGCACATCATACAAATTAGTTTAATAGAAAAATGCAAACATGTTATATGCATCAAAAGTTCCCATCAGATTATATGGGTTTATATACCATACGTTCTATGCAAAGGTGGACAGAGATGCAAGTTTAGCAGGTACATATATAAAACAAAAGTACACATCGTAGTTAATAACTAAACAAAAGATCATGCATCCCCGAAATGGTAAAGATGTTATGCACATAACAACCATGATGAGACAACGGCCTGTTACATATGCATAACAACATTCAAAAGAAGGAGCTTCCCATTAGTTACTTCATGGTCGATCCCCGGACCCCTACATGGCTTTGGGGTTTCCGTCGTTTTGTTTTGATCCAACAGCTTCTTTGGCTTTCTTCATTGCAGCAACCTTCTCACAATTCCTAGCATCATGGTCAGTAACATACTTCTTGCACTTGTTCCAAAGGCGGGCGGCTTTAGGAACCTTTGGTGGCCATGACGCAACGTTTTCACCTGGCCCAGTTATGCGGTGATGCTTCCCACACCCTTTATTACGAGCAACATCAGGACTAGCGACAACAACATCACATTCCATGCTTTGGCCAAGGATACCCTCAACTTCATATTCGGTGGCATCTTTTTCAGCTATAGCAATAGATTCTTTGGCCAACAAGTTTAATTTAATTGATCTTAGTTCATCAACTAAGGAAGAAAGAGAGCTTTCATCACTTCTTACAGCATCAACACATTCAGTGACCAACTCATGAATCTCATTCCTAAGAATAGAGTTCGGGTTGGTATCCACACCGTAATGACTTCCAATTGATAAAACCTTCTTTGGGAGGACATCACGTGACCATATTTCGACAATGTATTTCGTCGGGATCCGGTCAACGTTCCTCATGCGGTACATGCAAAAAACATGTCGACAAGGGTAGCCAATACGTATGACGCCCCTACATGAACATTCAGCTGTATCGTCTTGCTCGTCATAACGAACCTGAGATAAAAGAAAATTCATTTTAGAATGGGGAGAAAAGCTTTAACACATGTAAACTGAGAAGGGTGGTAGAAAGTTACACATGAAAACAAATATACTAAACCCCCGTGACTTCTCTAATAAAACATTACATGTATAAGGGTGCATGAATAAACCTGAAAGACATTGGTCACATCACTTCCTTTTTCCTTGTGGCTAACAGAGTACACAAAAATCTTATCATCCAATTCGATTAGAAATGTAGCAACAGAACTTGCCCTTGTATATTTCCTTCTGAACTTGGAAAAAGACAGTTTAGGTGTACACCTTGAATGCATGTTGTTCAATCCGGAGCTCTGTGGTGCCATTGAAAATAGTAGATGATGTCTTGTATTCATAAAAAACGCTGACGGTAACGTTGGGAGTCTATCCTGGACTCAAAACACAGCATGAATTGGACAAGGGTGTTGGCACTGGTGGAATTGATTTTAAATGCAACATTTGAACTCCCGCTACGTAATGTAGTTTTCATTAAACAACACATGGGGATCTCCCTGAAATATGCCGGAACCCACATCGCCCGAATCGCGAACATCTCCTTCAGTCACTAATTATCCGCAACACCATGTGTCTCAATCAAATCATGCCAGCGTGCCTCGAACGTGGATGGTTTTATATAAACGTTCCATACCAAACGATGGACATCTTGGCGGAAATTTGTGTTGGTTAGTAGATCAGCGGTTACCTGGTAGTTAATATTGCAAATCAAAGCGTCAGCAAAAAAGTCTCATTGTCGTAGTGCTTCATAATATTTATAACAGACTACTAAAATATCATACTAACCGTAACATCCGGCCCCTCTCACCACCAATATTGTCCGCTTTTCCCCGATTGGTCGCCTATCCAGAGCTCACGGATTTGTTTTTGGTTGCCCAGGTGGAGACTTCCCAGGAGGTCACCCATCCTTATACTGCTCCCACATGAGCACGCTTAACTGTGGAGTTCTCCTCTCATCCACTAACATTAAGCCCCAAAACACGTTGGTGATTTAAGAGGTAATACATTACTTATGAACCAAGGATCTCTCCTGGCCACGTGCGATGTGGGATTTTCTTGGGGTGTCACATTCACCACCTATTAGAGTCTCATCGTCCCTGATGAGGTTGTACCCACCATCCCGAACGGCACAGGAGTGGCTTTGATACCAATCTGTCACACCCTCAAATTCAACATGCGGAGTTTTACCGCGAGGCGCGTGACATACCAGGATCCAAGTCAAGGGTCATAGTAAACGACAATTATATGCAAGAAGATACGTAAACCAAACCATGCAATAAATAAAAACCGTGATCCAAAACACAACGGAAGCAACTTTAAGTTTACAAAATCCAAACAAAAGTAAAACATGGGTTTAAAGATCAACAACCAAGACACAATCCTAGATGTGAGTGCGACTCCGTGCACCTATCCGATTTCTGATACTTTAGCGACCTGAGAATTCATGCTAAAAACGTCAGTACAAAATACTGGTGAGTCCACAGGTTTTTAAGTAAAACGTTTCATTAGTTTTGAAAGAACCATCATGTTACTACTGAATGATGAAATCACTTGCTAGACGTTTGAACTTCACTATGACGTTACCCTGAAAGAACCATCCAACGAACTACCGCTTACCACGATTAACGAACTACCAAAACCATGGTCAACGAACTACCACATCATAGTCAACGAACTACCGCTTCACGGTCGACGAACTACCGTATCCACGATTAACGAACTACCACATTGACGGTTAATGAAGTGCCACATCATTGGCCACATGAAAACAGAACATAAATGAATCGTACAACCAACCCAAGTATAACGTGATCTTTTCAACTAAAAGTACTAAGCATGTTTATCCCCCGAAAACAAAAATAGCAAAGTGTGGGGGCCGTGAACTCACATTAGGTTGCGTCTTCAAGTTAACAAAGATTCCCAACACAAACTGCTAATCCCAACTACTCGCGACCTAACATAAGTATGCATAAGTGTGATGACTACCAAGCCAAAGGCTAACTAGTCCCCGATTGTCCAGATCTTGACCATGTGTGTTTAAAAGTGTGTTTGAATGATAACCGGACATCCCAGACATACCCAACATCCCGTTGGTGACCCATTACATTAATTTATCAAGTACTTAATGTTAACATACAAGTTTCAAGCATACAACACTTAGTTTGCATCAAAAATCGCACATACGAAGTCATAGGGTTGAATCGGGAGTTTTCTGTGTTTGGTTCGACCCATTTGGTCTCTGGTTCGACCCAAACATCTTCATTCGACCCATTTGAAGCTTATTCGACCCAAATATAAGTTCATTCGACCTAGCACATGTTCATTCGACTTTAACATGTGTTAATTCGACCTAAATCAAGTTCGTTCGACCTAATTGACACACATTCGACCTGCAAATGATTGGTTCGACCCCTGGAGTCCTTCCTTCGACCCCACATGGGTCGCATGAGACCCAGGTTCGACCCCTGCAGCTTCAAACATCCTAAAACGCATCAAATCGCATCAAAACAATCCGAAAACATCACGAAACACAACAGTCACGTATGAATAACGTATCCCTACAAAACCCTATCAGTTTTACTCCAAAATCAGTCCATTCTAATACTTACCCAAAATGGCAAAAATCATGAAAATGTCATATCATGCATGAAAACTTTACCCGATTTTGAAACCTATCAAATTTAACTATCAATCAACCCAAAGTGCTCAGGTTATCATGTGCAAGAAAAACCCCAATCATAACATTATCAATTACATCATGAACAAGCCATAGATCTAACCTAGAATCTCCAAAATGAACAAAATATCAACATCTAGCAATCAATAACCTAGGATAACCAAAACTCATCATCAATAACAGCTTTAGAACCTTCCTACAACATCTATACAACACTTAATCGTCATACAACACATAACACACATAAAACATCATTAACACAACATAAAACATCATTAACACGTGTTAACTTGTATGAAACTTATGTTTTATGATTAGGTTTTGTTTGGAAAGATGTTAGAAGGGTTTTTAATTGTGAAAACCATCTTAAAACAGATCTGGACCTCTGGGGTTTTATGAAAATGAATCAAAATGCTTTAAAAGGGTTTTAGATCAAGAACACACTTTAGATCTTTGTTTAGAAGATGTTTGTAGGTTAGGTTATGAAAAACAAGATCAAAAACTCCTTCCCTAGTGATTAATATTGATAGAGAGCATTTAGAGGCGTTTAGGGTTTGTGAAATGATGAAAAATTGCGAAGTGTGATATTTATACTCTGCTCTGGTTCGACCCCTTGCTGAGGTTGAATGGAGACCGATGTGGTCGAATGAGGTTTTACATGATTTCCATTCTCTGGTTCGACCTCGAACCAGACTTGTTTTTCCCAGATTTTCCAGTTTTGTCGTTTTAACGCATTTTAACACATCCTAACACATGAACATGCAATCCTAACACATGTTAATCATATAGAACCATGTATAATCATATGAACATCGTTAAAGCATGTATCTACATATTGTATCACATATATGGATCATTTCATGTTTGTTACTTAATCTAATTTATGTAATTCACCAACAACGGGACTCGTAACTCATGTGTGTGTGATAACCCCAATGATTGATCCCTAGACAACACGTAACGTAATGTGACTTGAATCAACAGACTCTGTCAAGTATGTTTGATAATGTTTCTCGCTTATGTGTTTTATAAAATGTTAACCTAAATGTGCCGGGTGTCACACTAACCTTCGAATGGAGTTTTTTCATGATATGCCACATGCAAAGCCTATGGCGTGACTCAGTAAACACTTGTGGGACGGCTTGTAACATTGCTGGGCCCTGATCACTTAAAACTAACCGGGGCTGGGACCTATGTGCCTTTAAAAATGACTCAAGTAACCAGACGTACGATTCTATGGTTTCATTTGTTATTAACCCAGCACCAAACATGACGCACTGCATGTGATGGTCCACCCCTGTGAAGGGGACAAAGATCATGTTGTACCTTGCATCGGGAGAGAAATATGATCACAAGTTACATATCAAAAACACATAAAAAAGCATTGTAACATATTTATAACATTGTTGCATTGCAGTTACATATGTAAAACACTTACTTGTTGGTCTGGTAGCTGGAATCAAAAGCAATGACATCCCCAAAAGCTTTGTACTTCAGTTTTGATATCTCACCAGCCCAGAAAACAGAGCATAATTGCCCAATTGAAATTATGAAATCAAAAAAGAAGTATGGCAAGTTCTCAAACCGATCCCGCAAACGATCAAGAAAGAGCTGTGCATCGCGCTCACCAATATAAATTCTTAGTTGTTGGCTAAAGTTTTTAAAGTCAACAGGAGTACCATTGACGTTGTGATGGCCACCCTTAAAAGCAACTAAACACCTATGCGCCTTAATCGGCCCAATACGGTTAAGGCTCATGTTATGGATGAATTGTTTGGTTGAATAAGAAAGTTTGCGGGCAATCTTAGCAAGATCACGGTTGTGGGTATCAACTAGCGCATGGTTATGTATGTCATTAAAACTCCTGACGGTAAATTTAGAGCCATTAGGACTGATTGAAATTAAAATATGAGCCTTGCAATCAGAAAGAGTGAATGTACTTTTGCGGGGCTTAATAGATGACTCGTCTAACGTGTCAAATGTCTTGTTCACCTATGGTTTGCCATACTTTGAACAACGAAGGTACTTGTGGGTTGGGATACCCAACTAAACTTTTGTTTGGCCTTTCTTAATAGAAAACCCAGCCTGCTCTGCGTACTCCTTGTACATAGCTAATACCGAGTCGAACGTGCCAAAAGATTGACCAACAACTGGTAAAAGGTTAGGACTGACATTCGGGATCCAATATTGAGTTTCATTAGGGGTTGAATAGACATACTGAAGTGGCACGTCTGCAGTAAATTAGGTTCATTAAGGTTATAATGACGTACGTTGCATGTGTAACAAACGTGATAAATGATGCATCAAATTCACACAAAAAAAAAATTATGAGTTGTTTGTTCACATAGTAAGTGCCCCCATAACCAACTTAAAATGTTCAAAGTATGCAAGTAGGAAAATGCATTTGTCCAAAACCGAATATACGCTTTTACAAAAACAATAACAGTTTTATCCAATATAGAATTAACTTGTGAAAAACACACATATTAGGCAACAAAAAACAACACTTATAAAAAAGTAAAAAACTAAGCAGAAAAATAGACATCTAACACAAACCTTCACTGTTAGCACCCTCTAATACTGGGGATGTTGGGGCCAAACTAAGCGGACTTGAAGATGAGCCAACGGGGTGCGCAGGAACAAGGTTACCTTAAAAAAAGAAACAAGGCTTAAACAAAACAAACAAAAATACAAATACATGTACATAATCTTGTTCATCAACAAAACCTGAAACATTACCAATCAGTGGGGTTGTGAGTTCAAATCCATAATAGTCATCTCCTGTGGGTCAAGAACAATAATACATCAAAACCGACTATGTTACGTAAAAAATCTAGTTACAAAAAAAGGAAACAAACCTGGTACATGATCATTCTCTGATGAAGAATCGATATCATGACTTGAGCCAAACAAATTACGAAAAACAACAGGAGGAGAGTTGTTGAGTGTATGCATCTCGACACGATGATCCATTATATGGGTAGGAGATTTGGAGTTTACTTCCATCACATTTGGGGTTTGAGAACTTTTCAAAATTTTGGAGGTAATAGTATGGAGAGGATGATGATGATGATGATGATGATGATGATGATCAGCTTAATAGTAATAGAGAGAAGACAAAGGTGATGCATTAGTGATGTAATCATGTTTGGGATTAGTGAAAATCTAATTTGATGGTAGATTAAAAAGACTAATATAACCTTTAAGATTTTAAATAATATATTTGAAAAGGTAGAATGTGGATTAATCTTAACCACACATTGGGTTTACATGGGTTTCTTCAAAAAAACAAGGTTTTTCCTCTATACTTAGCCTATATATATATATATATAGAGAGAGAGAGAGAGAGAGAGGTCTGGGATCATTTGAGAACTCTCTTGAGTTGTGAGAACCATAGGAACTCACTTTATAACCACACAGTTAATTTAATAAAAAATGAATATGTGGTCCAAAATTAAACAAGAATAGAATATTAATATAGTTACATGGGTGTAAAAATCCCTTACACCGGTGTAATTTGGCATATATTGATGTATTTTTTTTTCTTTTTTTTTACAGCGGAGTTTACGTGTTTTTACATCAGTGTGCAATTTTTTTCACATTTTACGTCGTGTTCTCACAACTCATCGAGTTCTCAATGGATCCTAACCCTATATATATATATATATCCCGATGTTAGTGTACAAAGGGAAGTTTTTCTAAGAATGATAAAAAGTGTTTTGAGTTATTGGATAAATTAATGGATGGTTAAGATTAAGCAGTGACAAAATTTTAAATAGTGTTATAATTTTAATTTATTGATTTGAACCATTCAGTGCTAGTGTGATTGGTGTATTCTAAATTCAAAACCCCACATTCAAGTCAAATGCAACTTTCCCTTGTCTCTTTTAAATGCCAATAACTTTTTTAGAAAAAAAAAATACACTATAACAACGAACGTTTTTATCTTTAACATGAGTATCATATTGCTATATACATACATAACAAAAAATTACATTTCAACTTAGTGTTTATAATACATGGTGTTTTAGTCTGTTCATATAATGGTGTTTTATTTATAGCGTGTAGATGGTGTTTTATTTTGTATGTAACAAAATATTTATTAGAGAGTTTTATTTGTAGCAGATACATGGTTTTTATGTGAAGTTATAGTGTTTTAGTTTGCAGGTAACAAAATGTATATGATATTTTATTTTTCAGGTACATGGTGTTTTATCTATATTTGACTAATTTTTTCAATTACTCTTATGCATTTCGCCTCTAAATTTATTGACTGCCACATATGGTTTTAGTATTAAAATGTTGATTTTAATCCTTAATAAACCATATCTTTAGTGTTTAGATTTTTCCACAACGCTAAGGGCACAAGATTTATGCAACATCCCAAAATTTAAATTTTCATCATAGATTTGTTACAATGCATTAGATAATCTTTGATCATCGTCATTCATTTTAAGTTCCTTATTCGGTAACTTGGGATTTGGCATTTTTCAGCTCTTTTAAGATACCGTGATTGAATCTAGGTCGGTAAATTAATACAATAGAAGATTAGTCAGGTTACCCCAGATAACTATCAACATAATAACCTGAAACCTCTGATTTTAGCAAACCTATCAAATGAAATTATGGTACCAAGACCATACCCATGAGGTGTTCATTATGTTTGTATCACTAATGGCACACATTACTAGGTTCATGAAGCCTATCAACACATCACTCAAAGACATCACATGTCATTTTTCATCATGACAATTCTTTAGCATGTGATAGATCCCCACTGATGTATTATCATCTCCTATTTTTCTCCGGGAAAAATCATTTTGGGTTTTTTAATTATTTTTGTGTTTTCTGGAATTTTCTGCCCCTAAAATTCAAAAAGTTCAAAGAAATTGAAATCTTTTTGGATTTTCTGATAAAAAAGCGGTTCAACAAAAATAAATCTTCCAATGTGCTCAGATTTTCCCAAAATGTCTTTTACTTTTCAAAAATAGTCAAATTTAGATTTGTCAAATGATTTGGTAAACTGTTTGCAATTTGGTAGTCAGTGTGGACTATAGTAATCACTAGATTCTTAGTGATTGCAAACGGATGGTCATGGTTTACTCACCCGTTAGGATGAAACTTTGCGCAATGACTGATACGGGAATGTGTCGTGTGCGTAGGGACCATTGACTACAAGTATTAAATCATACCTTAACGTATCTAAAGTGCCGGTGAGTAATGCTGATTTTTAGGTTTAAGTGGACACGTATATTGATAATCGCTTCGTTATTGATTATCCTAATTTGACTAAATCTAAACAAAGGTTATCATGACAGGTCCGTAAATTGTTATGATTCTCTGCCCGACAAACTCACAAAAATATTGTTTGTTAATAATTCTTTCCGTTTCATTTATTCGAATTTCTTATCTTTCTGTCAAAAATATCAAAAATACAAAAAGATATTCCATTTCTGCGTTTATTTTTAAAGAACCGATGTTGGATGGGCGTTCAATGCATTGTGTTTATCTTCCCATCAAAACCGTCGGAGTCTAATGAACATCTAAATGGACTTTGAAATTTTAACGGTCAAATTAACGGATTTATGCTAAGACTGGTAAATTTCTAAATCCGAAGGTGAGTAGTATAAGTCACACGTTGGTTCAGGTAAGGACAAGGTGTGCATGATCGGATCTCAGTTCGACTGTCGGTTCCAGTTCTTCGTGAATATCTGATCATCTGTGTGTGAAATCGCTCAAATAGTCAAAGTTTGACTAGTTGTACGTTTCAGCGAGAGAACGTGTCAAAGGATGATCAATACTCACATTTTCGGGTTTCAATGATAATTTGGTATTTTTGTATTGTTAAAAATCAATTTCCAAGCTTGAAACCGGGTCTCCATATGTTAAAATTAAAGTTTTGAGAGTGCAGGGGCATTTCTTTAATTTTTTGAAATGTTTCAAGGTCATAAATGGGTTTTGAACCTTGTTAGGACCGGTGAACGCGTATTCCGACAATCACGGGGTCTATACCAGAGGTGCGGAATCCCTCTAGTATGTTCTAATAACAGGTACGAGATTGAAACAATGAAAACGAGTAATTACTACACACACACGGGTCAAAAGATTATAGATTAATCACCAAAACAGAGCTCGAGTGTTTACAGAGATCAAATCAGACGTCTTAGACCAGGGGAGGGTGTTTGGAGAGTGTGTGAGGCAAGAACTGAGGTCTAGGGTTGAGACTGAGCCTATTTATACCTCCCGGGTACGAACAAACCATTTCAGGCGATTAGCAGACCCAGTATAGGCGATTAGCAGCTAATCGCCTATAAGGATAAGCCAATCGTGTGAATAGTAAGGCGATTGGGGCCACAATCGCATGCTAACTATTCCTAATCGCCTTCAGCTTCTCAAACCCCCAAAACGCGTACAAACATCTCCAAACACCCCGAAACACGTCCAAAAAACTAATATACTAGCCTAGGGACATCATGTACTAACAGACTCCCCCTTGGACCAGGCTAGTATACGATTACAAGCCATAAACTACTCGATTAACCTAGCCAACGACCTATAGAGACCTATCACTAGCTAGGGACATACAGATAATGCACTTACAGACTCCCCCTTGGACCTAGCTAGTGATTTACAGACTCAACCTATCATCTAGCTGGGGATACACAAGAAGTGCATTTACAGACTTCTCGTTGGACCTAGCTGGAGATACATGGTCTTCGAGTCCTCAAGTCTTCATGTTCAGCATTCTTCAACTTAGGGTGACACCGCAATGTATAACCTCTGAAGACTTGAACATATCAACTGATTTGAGATTTAGTCGTGGCTTCATAAGATCTCGTCTTGGTCGTCGATTTGCTTCGATAACTTGGGAGGAAACAAGAAATCTCCGCTTTTATGATTGACGATTCTGTGACTTG
Source organism: Ambrosia artemisiifolia (assembly GCA_032199755.1). Lineage (NCBI taxonomy): Eukaryota > Viridiplantae > Streptophyta > Magnoliopsida > Asterales > Asteraceae > Ambrosia > Ambrosia artemisiifolia. The sequence goes on from CM063512.1 coordinate 7,265,300, forward strand.
GACGAAGATCAATATCATCATCACTTTCATTTCTTGACTCCCATCTTCTTCAGCTTCGATTGCTGGAGCTCTACCACGATCTGGTTTCTCTGAAAATGAAATATCGGGTTCTTGCCGTTCAGGATGATTCTGTGTTTAGGTTCGGGCCTTGTTCAGCTTCAAGCCTAGTCGTTTGAAACTTTATATGCACAGTCATTGTGTCTGATCCTGCAGGAAAGATTAATAAAACTGCACACAAACTACAGCTTGTATTAGATACGACAAATAATCCGGACTCAATCAAATTCTTGAAGTTTATCATTTGATGAACTTTCAAGATTTGTCCATTTTGACCACCAATTTGAGAAAGTAGTCATTCTCCCCCTGAACATTTAGATCTTTTCAAATTTCACCATAAACTCTCACGATTGACAATTTGTGACCCTGAAAGTGATATTTGATCCTTGAATTTTGTAAAATTTAGATTTTATTTGTGTTTCGGCTTCGGATCTGAGATTCCAATTGAAGAATACTTGTATTCCAACATCGGTCAATCAAAAATAAAGACAAAATAAAATCTTTTTGGTTTTTTTTTTAAGATAAACAACCAGAAATTAAAAAATGCAGGAAAAGTAAAAACTATTCAAAAGCATATTTTTGAGAGTTTCATCTGTTAGGGAAACATATCAGTGTACGGACTAATCTAGAACTCTTATGTGTTCAGTTTTAATTCAAATTACCAATAAGCATCCTACAACAACTGCCAGTATTGTTGTCCACCTAAACTCAAAATCAAGTTTTATCGCTAGGCACTTTAGATACGTTAATGTAATATTAAGACTGATTAAAGGTGTTCCCCGCACACGCGACATATTCCCGCGTCAAGGCATGCACAAAGCTTCCTCGTAACCGGTGAATAAGCTGTTGTCATCCGTATTTACAAGGAATGGACTCAGTGGTGATCAGGTCTGCAAGAACGCTGCAGCAGAGAGACCAGTGAGATCCAGACCAGGGTTCAAGTCAAATACCGTATATATTTTGATTTTTCACGGTACGATGCTTTAGGTATATGATTGATTTGATACCTTAGAGCGATTCTCTTCGAGAATAGGGTTTTGGCATTCACGATCTTTTTGCTCTTACAGGATTCCCAGACGTCTCCTTATCAGAATTTATTCTATTTTTTGTTTTTCTTTTCTTTTACTGGGAATGGCAAAGAGGTGTCTCAGTTGTAGGCTGCGAACCCAACGTACGTCACCTATGCCACCCCATTTAATTCTGAGAGACGTCCAGTTCACCCCGGATGTATCAACCTCTTAAAGACCAGAAACCTCGGATTTTGGCATTCTATCAACAAGATTTAGGCTTTTAGACCATATGCCAACGCGACGTTAAACCACACAATTCTCAGTTGATTTAGGTTTATATCACCGTGCCGAGCTTGGAAATGATTTCGAGCCTACCAACACATCATTGTAGAGACTACTTATCAGATCCAATATTTTTAAGATGATAAAGGTCCAGACAGTCCGACTGATTGGTTAATATCATCTTCCCTATATTCACCAAAGAAACTCATTTTTTTGAAATTTTTTTAATTTTTTTTTATTTTTAAATTTTCTGATGTTTTTGTATTTTTCTGAATTTTCTCCCCCTAAAAAAATTTGCGAAAAGAAATTATTAATAAAAATATTAAAAATGATTTTCCGATGTGGTTTACTCAGATTTTCCCAAAATGCCTTTTACCTTTCAAAGATAGTCAAATTTAAATTTGTCAAATGGTTTGGTAAAACGTTTGGCAATTCGGTAGTCAGTGTGGACATAAATAATCACTGGATCCTTAGTGATTGTTATGGAAGTTACACTATTAATAAGAGGATGGAGGTGATAAGAGAATGCAAACCGTAGTCAAGCATGTGTGTAGAAGTATCCAAAGATAAACCTGGAAACAGCAGCTCAATGCAGCTACCTGATTCTGCTTCGCAGGTTGCAGGAAACACATGTGACACCCTCCCAAGAACTGATATCCACCCGTTGCGGATCCAGCTTCAATGTTGTAACCACCATAAACAAATTCACTAAAGTCAACGAGATCCAACTTATCGCCATTAGGGTACCATAGACCTTTGGTCGGTAACCCTTTAGATAATGAAGGAACCGTTCTGCAGCAATCACCCAGTCCACGTACTCTTATTCATTACTGACATCCGTTGTTAAGTCGAAACATTGGGTCTTGAATTATTCTCATCGAGCATCTTCTTTTCTTTATTCTTCTTCGATAACAAATCCCCTCCTTAATTGTCTAAGGTTTCATATTCTCCAAAGATATTCTGATCAATTTACTAGAGCAATATGACACCTATTTGTGCTAAGATGCCCCACTGTCAACAATCAAATTACTGTTGATAGTTCCTCCTGGAACACCCTGCACACTTGTTCAAAGATTAGTTCTCGAGGGGGACCCAGGCCTTGACCATCTCTGGTCGGCCTAGGTCATCAATCATAGGCAGCTCCATCCATCTACCATGAGGGGTAGGTGTTTTCACATCAGTCGCAGTTGATGTAGATGGTGCTAATGAAGCGGATAAACTCACAGATGGTGCTTCAGCTGCTTTTGGCTTCCAAATCTGGTCATGCTTATCCTTTACAGGTCTTTGCTTGACAGATTTGGGTGGTACCTGAGACTTCACCTTTGGGTCAGCCAGTGGCTTTGCCCTTTGGTTAGTCTTTGGACATGCTTTTGGTCCTCCCTTGGTTTTTGCAACCTTGGGTTGGGCCTTTGAGCTTGATGCCTTGTCAGCTTTAGGCCTTGCACCATCAACAACAACCTTTTGTTTCTTTTTCACATTCTTTGGTGTCACCTGAACTTGTTGTTCAGGTGTCTTGTATCTTTGGTTGTTGCATTTAGGGGGCTTAAGACCTTTTCCCTTTAATTTTCTCAGATAGGGACAATTCGCAATCAAGTGTCCAACCTCGTTACATTCATAGCATGACCTCCACTCTTCATAGTACTGAGGTTCATACCGTGACTGCCTCGAGCTAACCTGAGAAAGTCTAGGACTACAGCTCCCTTGTGAGCTTCTAAATCGAGAGGTACTCGGATATGAATCATAATCAGATGATCTTGGTGAAAAATTTCTTTGATGATTTTGAAGAGAATGTCTCATCTGATCAGTACCTTTCGATTTGATGGGCTTAAGTTCATTGAACTTTGGACCCTTTTTATTTTTCCCAGATCGATTCTTTTGATTCACATGTTTGGTGGGTTTGCGTTCAACATGTTTCTTTTGATCAATTAGCTTTCTGATATTAGCTTCAGTCACTGGTATTTCCTCAAAAATATGTTTAATTAAGGATTGATCAACATATTTAATAGGAAACTCTTTATCAGAAAACAATTTGTCAGATCCCACCAACATGTACAGTCCTTCTGTGCCTTCAGGAAACTGAAAGTGCTTCTTTTCCGGTTCAGGTTCACACAAAATGTGATTTTTAATAGAGCTATGTGAACCTGATTGAGCCTTCTCAGTTTCCTGGGATTCTTTATTAGAGTCCACAAGGTTTACCTCCGGTAAGGCCTTTGGTTTCAATTTCACTTTCCGTCTATTTACAGAACGTTTATTGTAACCAAGTCCTTGATTTTCTTCTTGCTGAGACTGGTTTTTAATATCAACATCATTTTTACTTAGCACAAACTTTGCAAACTGAAAACCATTTAGCTTATGTTGGGCTTTTTCATACTCACATTTTGTTTGAGCTAATTCTTTCTTTACTTCCTCAAGAGTTTTAGAAAGCTCAGAATTTTCTTTCATTAAAATTTCATTTAAGTTTTTAAGCTCCATTTCATTTGCTTTCAAAACTTCATTTATGGTTATACAATTAGCTAGATCGCAAGTAAGGGTCTGGTCGTTTTCAGACATTCTTTCAATCATACTTTGGAGTTTGGCACAGTTAAAACAGACAAACCTGGAAGACCCTTGTACAATAGGTTCAGTTCCGTGTTTGATTTGAATTCCAACTTCTGGATTTTGATCATTAGCATCTTCCTCTTCTGATTCACTCTTTTCGGAAGTTGAACAATTTGCATCAGCTCTGTTGATTTCTTCAGAGTTTCGTTCAGGATATTGTTCACTGGATGATGATTCACTATCTGCATCTGTACTCTCTTCCGAGATTTGAGCACTCTCTGATGCTTCTCCCGATTCCACAGTCTCTACTCGTTGAGCAAAACACGCAATTTTCCCATTAACACCTCCCATGAGTTGTGTCTTCTGGTCAAAGCCTTTCTCAGCAAGCACAGTAAGTACACTCGCGGCATCTGTGTTTGCTAGGACAGAGTGAATTGCAGGAGTAACCGAAACCACAACTGTTTCTTGATTGTTTTGAACATTGTTAAGTTGTCTGGTTTGATTCGGTTGACTTTGACTAGCATCTGACGTTGATTTCCTCTCCAGATGGGCCCACGGATTAATCCGGAACTCCTCTGTTGTTGTCGTTGTTAGGCCGGTTGGGTGTTCATTGAAGACGCGAAAGCCCATGGTTTGGTTGCATTTGCCATTATGAAAGCCTTGTGAAAAAGTCAACTCTTGGTCAACAAAAGTCAAACTTTGGTCAAAGACGGTAAACACCCTCTTTTTTTTTTAGTCAAACTTGGTCAACGAAAGTCAACTTTGGTCAACACGAGGTCAATTTTAGGTTCAGCAAGTCGAAGGTGATTAGGAGTTGTAAATGCTAGCTTATACGTGATTACGCGTAATTGCTAGTGAATAGTTGAGTGATTACGCGTGATTGCTAGTGAATAGTTGAGTGATTACGCGTAATTGCTAGTGAATAGTTGAGTGATTAGGGTTTTAGGGGCGATTGGGTCACACCACGTGATTAGCAGCCAATCACATGCACTATTCACGCGATTGGGCTAATCACCAGTACTATTCATGCGATTACAAGGCTAATCACTAGTACTATTCACGCGATTGGGCTAATCACTAGTACTATTCACGCGATTGGGCTAATCACTAGTACTATTCACGCGATTGTGGGCTAATCGCTAGTACTATTCACGCGATTGTGGGCTAATCGCTAGTACTATTCACGCGATTGGGCTAATCACTAGTACTATTCACGCGATTGGGCTAATCACTAGTACTATTCACGCGATTGGGCAAATCGCATGCACTTTAGCACGCGAATGTGGCTAATCGCTAGTACTGTAGCTAGCGATTATGGGCTAATCGCCTGTAAACCCTAATCGCATGAAATTTTCATGTGATTACGTCTGCGTAATCGCCTGATCTGATCTGCAGCCGCACTTTTGCTCAAAAATCACCTATTTTGCCTCAAAATCTTATCTAAAACATTGTATTTTGATCCCAAATGATTAGACAAGTTACCAAAATAGTTTTAGAACGAAACCTGATCAAAAACACACGTTTTTAACCGTAAACACACACTAAGATTTTGAAAAATATGGGTTTTTGATAAAAACTCAAAGTTTCAAAATAAGAACAGGTTTTTGATTAAAAATCTAAACTTTTACAACAAAAACATCCTGTTTTTGCTCGTTTTTGCTATCAAAACACCCGTGATAAGAGCCTCGGCTCTGATACCACTTGTTAGGACCGGCGAACGCGTATTCCGACAATCACGGGGTCTATACCAGAGGTGCGGAATCCCTCTAGTATCTTCTAATAACAGGTATGAGATTGAAACAATGAAAACGAGTAATTACTACACACACACGGGTCAAAAGATTATAGATTAATCACCAAAACAGAGCTCGAGTGTTTACAGAGATCAAATCAGACGTCTTAGACCAGGGGAGGGTGTTTGGAGAGTGTGTGAGGCAAGAACTGAGGTCTAGGGTTGAGAATGAGCCTATTTATACCTCCCGGGTACGAACAGACCATTTCAGGCGATTAGCAGACCCAGTATAGGCGATTAGCAGCTAATCGCCTATAAGGATAAGCCAATCGTGTGAATAGTAAGGCGATTGGGGCCACAATCGCATGCTAACTATTCCTAATCGCCTTCAGCTTCTCAAACCCCCAAAACGCGTACAAACGTCTCCAAACACCCCGAAACACGTCCAAACAACTAATATACTAGCCTAGGGACATCATGTACTAACAGACACCCCCTTGGACCAGGCTAGTATACGATTACAAGCCATAAACTGCTCGATTAACCTAGCCAACGACCTATAGAGACCTATCACTAGCTAGGGACATACAGATAATGCACCTACAAACCTTTATTTGGGTAAGTTTTGAACCTGTTGATATTTTGAAGCTGTTTAAACTATTTGAACCTAGTCTTCTAAGTCTTGAACCTGTTAAACTTTTTGACCTGTTTATATTATTCCTGAATTTTTTGGTTTATATTTGAACGTGTTCGGAAAAAAAAGGTCTGCATAGTCTGAACCCTTTTATCTCATACGCTGATACGCGTATGAAATAAAGTCATACGTGTGTGTGTGCCATATCTTTGATACAAGTCAAGGGTTTGGGATCATGGAACACGTATGGACCTCTCATATAAACCCAAGAGTACCTTTCATTCTTCAACAAAGATAATCAACATGCTTTCACCCCCTTGGCTTTCAATACTTTTGGCTTCTTGGCACCGAAAACTATCCGTTTTCTGACCAGGGTGCAACTGGTTATCTATAGCTATATTTCGACTATATGGGGACATGGGTTTGTGTTTACCAAATTAGAATTTGTGATCCAGAAAGGGTAGCGGCGTAACTTGTTTCCCGCCTACCTACTATTTTAGTATAATTTGCCAGTTATAAAATGAAGCATATAGCTGAATTAAAAAAACTTACGTTTTGAAACAAAAAGGTTTTAACATTTCACCCTAATTAGTGTGATGATTAAACTTATATGAAAGGTAAACATATGTTCTTTTCATTCTTCGAATTCTCAGAGAGAAAACTTCTGGTTCTTTGAAATATACTTATCGTCTCACCTAATTATTGATTTTGTGTCCCTACATTACAAAATATATTAATCTGGAATTCATTTTTCTCCCGTCCACGTTATTGCGAAATCGTTAAAACTAAGGATTATTATACATTATTGCATAAGCATCGAAATAGTCAATAGTATAGGGTTTTCGTTGAACATTGACCAGTTAGAATATGATATACTCGACTCAATAAAATGCTTAATTAAAAAGTGATTTCATTCAGATTTTCTATAACACTGAGTAGACTGAGATAGTGAGATTATATTATTTTATAAGAATAACTACTTTATCGAAGACTAAAAATTTTCCCAAAATTTTCATGTAGAAAATACATTCAAAGTTATGGAATTTATGACAGACAAACAGCTGACAGATACAAATATGATGTATCAAGTAACATTCCTCGCATATCGCAATCGACCTTTTAGTTGGTTAAATTTTTGTATTTTTTCTTTTTTGGGATCGTTTTGATTAGGTTATCCGTTTACTAAATTTTTTGACTGAAGTTATAAGGATAATCTGGCCAGGCTATGATGCACCAGGAAGAGCACGCTGACGTAAGTGCGGGGCTTTGCGTTCTACGAGAAGCGTATCTTAACACGTCCACTAACGCACCTAGTGCCTAAGCAGGAACAAGTCCCCAAGGTAACACTATTGACGGGATGGAACTCGTCTTGGCTCGGATTCGAACTCACGACCTCTAAGAAGGTCTAGTTCTTATCTTTATTGCTCTTACCACTCCACCATGATAAAGGGTTTTTGTTATATGTTATTGCTTAAGCATTGAATTAGTCAATGATAAAGGGGTTTCGTTGAACATTTACCAGATCGAATATGATATACTTTGACTCATTAAAATGCTTAATTAAAAAGTGATTTCATTCAAATTTTCTAAAACACTGAGTAGACGGTCAGACTAAGCTTTTTTTTTTTAATAGAATAACTACCATATCGAAGACTAGAATTTTTAAAGCAGAAAATACATTCTAAGTTATGGAGCTTACGATAGACAGACGCTATATACAAATGTGATGTATCAAGTAACAGGTTTAGGTTCCTGTACAAAGGACATATTTCGTGAGAAGTGTGAGAAGGATTAAGAACTGACATGTAGGCATCATGTTTTGGATTTAGGAATGATGTTTTAGGTTGTTTTAATTTGAAAAACACCAAACACAATAATCTAAAACACAATGCAATGTATTATAGTTATTAAATTTAAAAAACAACTAAAACACACTACTTAACACTTAAAACACACTGTTTAATATTCTTAGCATGGTGTTTTAAGTTTTAAGCCTAAAATACATTGTTTTTGGTTTTTAATTGTTATGTTTGGTGTTTTTCTAGGCAAAACAATCCAAAACATCATGAATAAGTTCAAAAATTGATGGCTAAGTATCATTTTTTAATCCTTCTCACACTTCTCACGAAATATAGCCTTTGTACAGGAACCTCACCCTCAAGTAACATTCAACACAACTCGCAAGCAACCTTTTAGTTTTTTTTTTTTTGGATAAAGTCCCATTTTATTCCATAACTAAGAAAATTACATCAAGATAGCGGGAAGACGGGCAACAAACTGCGCCACCACCCCTTTCTGGATAGCAAAACCTTTTAGTTGGTTAATGTTTTGTATTTTTGAAAATTAGGTGTTATATCGTTTTTATTAGGTTATTCATTCACTAAAATTGAAGTTATAAGGATAATACATAGCATGAAACATGCATAGAAACTGAATAGCTAAGAAGTTTGCTTTTAATTATAAAGAACATAATCCATTCGATATTATTAACCATATTAAACAGTACATTTGAATTATTATTTATTCCTTTTGGTTAACCGGAAGTTAAGATGCAAATTAAATAATAGGCACGTAACAAGCGAGAGTGAAAGCAAAGGAAGGTTCGTCAACCTTCTAGCCAAACTTTTGTGTTGCCTTCCTTAGGGTTCAATATAGAAGTACATGATGACAGAGTGGTTTGTGTTGCCTTCCTTAGGGTTCAATATAGAAGTACATGATGACATAGTGGTTTGTGTTGCCTTCCTTAGGGTTCAATATAGAAGTACATGATGACATACTGGTGTGGAATTGGGACTTGAAGCGCTAGCTGGCTTCCATTTAGGAGCTTGGGGAGTTGGTGTTACAACCTAAACAGGAGAACTCGTGTCAAAAGACTAGTCTGATGGGAGAGTGAGCTCACATGGGTTATAAACCCAACATTTGTTGCCCATACAACCAATATAGGACAAGTCCCATACCTTACAATGATTTCAGTCCATAACAATCGACCCTCCTTAAGGGCCAACGTCCTCGTTGGTCACGTCTGGCTCTCTTCAGGCCACCACTCCGAGTTTGGCTCTGATACCATTGTTACAACCCAAACAGAAGAACTCATCCCAAAAAACTAGTTTGATGGGAGAGGGAGCCCACTTGGGTTATAAACCCTACATTGGTTGCCCATATAACCGATGTGGGGAAAGTCACATACCTTGTAATGATTTCAGTCCATAACAGTTGGGTCTATGCAACTGGATGGTTGGCTCGGTGAAGAGGAATGAAGGCAAGGATACCTGGTATTGGTGCCGTGTTCCGCCATTGTTCATGTTAATATAGTGGACCATATTTTTACAGCATTTAACTGTCTAGATCGAATTTTGTTAGTAGCTGGTGCCGTGTTCCACAATTTCGTCTATGGTGTTGTGTTTCGTTTGGGGCTGGCCTTCTTGTTGGGGGCGGCCCTTGTTAATGAAATGAACTTTCGAAAAATAAAACAAAACAAACTGTCATAAACTGTTTTAAACAAAAAAAATCACAAATATTTAACATGTTCATTAGAAAAGAAGTTTCACCTACAACATAGTATGACTTTTAGAACAGATTTTATGAAAGATGTATAATTTTTGAAACAGATATTATAATTGTATATATGTTTCTGTATATACACTGTCATTTATTGCATTATACTTTCTTGGTTCTTCGTTAGTAGTATTATGATATCTATTTCCAACTAACTAATTTGTCTTATTATCCTTTTATTTTAAAATTGATTTTTTTAATTTTTATTGAAGCTTGAATAAAGCAGGAGCTTCTTTCCATTATTTTTCTTGTAATTTATAATTGATCTCCATATAGAGACTTATGAAAGCATAATTATATACCAAGGGTTGTAACAATTGATTATTACCATTGAGTAGGGGATTTATGGTTTAGTTTTAAACTGTGAAACCGATCATTGGTTTGATTTTACTTTTTTACGATATTTCATACAGGATATATTAAGGTGGTGTTTGTTTTTTTGTTAGAAGTGCTTCTAACCACTTTTGTCTGCGCCGCACAGACGCGGGCGGATGTTTGGGGCGTGCAAATTGTTTGTTTTTCAGAAGACCTTTCACTAAAAAAGATCTTTCTGACCTCTTCTTGATGCAGACTTGGACCAATGTCTTCTACCCTCTTCCCACCTATTTTTTTTTCCTTCTTTTTCTCTTCTCCTCTTCTAGTTCTAACATCATCAGACCTTCACCATTTTCTTCTTCCCATTTCTTCACCTCCTTCTCCTCTCCCCTCTGCCGCCTTCGCTCCTCCTCCCCATCACCCTCCGCCGCTGCCACCTCCACCTCCCCTCCGCCCTCCTCCCCTTCCTCCTCTGTCCTCCTCCCTCCATCGTCTCCTCCCTCCGCTGCCCTGAGAATATATTATTATTATTATTATTATTATTATTATATTGTTGTTGTTGAGATTAAAGACAGGACAGAAATCTAGGTTGATTTTTGGATACATATAAGGGGATCTGTGAATGAAGATGGTGGCAGTAGTTCACATGGGTCAGTTATGGTCGTGTTGTTGCGACGACAACGGTATAAGGAGGAAGATGGTGGGGGTGGTTGGTAGTGGATTTGTTCAAAGGTGTTGGTGGTTGATTGGTTGGCTGAAGATGGAGGATACAGTAGTTTGTGGGTTCGAGGGATGTGTGGCTAAAGAAGAGCAATTAACAGAGGGTGTTTATGTTGAAAGAATAATAATAGTACATAAAGAATTCATGTAAACGTTGGTTTTTGTGTTTCATTTCAAATAATACAATTTTGTGAATATTATTATTTGTTAATTTGTTTATGATTACATGGATATTTGTGGTGGATTAGGGTTATGGTTTTGGGTTACGCTGCAGACGTTAAAAAACAAACAGTCTTCCGCTTGCAGACTGCAGACCTTTGGTCCACCTCTTCTCCTGCAGATATGGTCCGCAGACTGCAGACCTTTTACCTCTACAAAAACAAACATCACCTAACTTAAGCATTATAAGAGTCTTAATTTAAACAAAACGTTTATGTTGCCTAGAATTGTAGCTCCCTGATATTATTAAACTTTAGTGTCAATGTCAATGCTCATCTGCATTTGAAACACAATGATGAATAGTGTAAATCACCAAGCTTATTTGTAGGATACTGAAGGGGTA